>OV656857.1:12025000-12650000 GCA_927399475.2 Acleris emargana
AAAACACAGAAATTAAGTGTATAAAACCAAAACAAAAGACATACTCACACAGATACCTACTCACTACTGCTTGGATTTTTTAAAGTTTTAACAGCTCATATACAACCCTAGTTCAGTGTAGTAGATATTACAACTTTAAGTCACAACGCGCTGATTACAGCTAGATGAAGGTATATAGCATTGAAGAAGTTGCCCATACAAGATACCTATCGAAACAAAGTTTCATACTAATTTGAAATTCAAAACTGCTTTATTAATGGATGAGTAACGTAGATTAATTACTGTAGTAGGAATACTACGTTCTCTTGTAGGATTTGGGCCACATAGCCACGAGGCTATGACGTCACACGTCAAACAAAGCTCGCGAAATAACATGAGATTTAGAAAACTAACATTTAATCCAGATTATTTATGCCTTGTTTGTTAATAATCAAGTATTGGATTGAACGGAGATAATAGTACATTGTTGCCTAGGCGCGGAAAGTAAGGGTTTCCCTGACGAGGTGGTTAGCAGGCCGAGCAACAGCGAGGCCTGCTAAAATACGAGTCAGGAAATCCTCGTTTCCGCCGAGGCATACATAATGCTTTTCTCAAACATGTGAGGAAATAATACAAATACATTTCTAAAAATCAAGTAATTTAATTTCCTTAGATTTAGCGGGAAGCAGGTTTTGCCTAACCGAGGCAGCTTCAGATTTTAATATAGGCGGTGTGGTACCTATTTCGTCGCTTTCGTCACTTGAGCTCATTTTTTATAGTAAGTATTTCACACAACAAATAGTTAAATATTCGGTTTCACAATTATATTATGCAGAATGAACGAATGTTACCGACTGTCAATTGTTTTTAAATACTAACCATAGACATTGGAATGCAAATTCAAAAAGAAACACACGCACTGTGCTAAAAAAGCGAGCAGTTACCTTGGCTGTTTGGAATTTTTGTCTTGGTCCTTTTGATTTTGTATGCATATTGACAGCATTTTTAAGAAATATATGGACATGGACGGAAAGTGTTTTCATATGGTTTTTTTACTCCTAGGAGTAAAATGAGGCTCTTTCCGTCCTTGTGTTACAATCGGAAAACCGTTTTTTCGTTGTTTGAGAAAAGTAATTAAACCACAATCTTAAAAATTAAATCTTGACGAACTGTTAAAGTGAATTAATTAGCTTATGGTGCGGCTATCTTTGAACCTAAATACATGATAAAGGTAGCTTTAGAATCAGAAAAATGCGTTCAAAATTCAAAATTATTTGTTTCATAATATACATACATACATACATACTTTCACGCCTGTAATCCCAGAATGGGCTAGGCAGAGCTACAGAATAACAACGTTAAAAAGTAATAATATACAGTTTTTCTATAATCTAAGGTGATGGTGCCACTCGGTAAGCAAAAAAAAAACTTGTGTTAGGTGGCGCCGCCCTTCTTTTAGGTAACAAGATTTTTATATTATGCTATTATGTTAACAAAGTATAATCAATTTACTGGCCAAAATTCCAGTTTGACTAATTACAAGGTTAGACTTGCAAAATTAAGAACTATAATATAAACTAAAGATGTATGCTATGATTGATTTATGTGAAATGAGGCACTGCGTTCTTCCTACTTATCTTAATTTTGAAGTGATTCGTTTTAATAAAATACAATTTTCCAAAACGTCACGTCCTCTACTTTCCCGCCTACCCTCCAAAGTCTTATGCCATGGGGATGTGACAGCTCTCAAAAGTTTCGTCGATTTAACTTAATATTAATAACTTCTTAACGGAGAAACCTGTCTGTATGATACCAATGAGATGCTGTCACATCCCCATGGCATAAAACTTTGGACGGTTTAAAAATAATTAAGAATTAAAAGAAAATAAACCACTAAATAAACTTGGTCACTGCTTAGATCTCGTATGTAACAGACTATAGTGACCCATGTCAAGGGCTAAGGACGTAGCTACTAAGTTCTTTATTAGTGTACGTGGTATATTGCAGAATTTAGTCAGGGATAGTCACAAAAGGAAGCATTTATATTTAATTAAATGTTATATAGTCTCACGCACATGCCGATACATTTCTCACGCGTAGAAGGGTACCTACTTCCTCTCACTGACTTGATTGTGGTACTTAATATGTGTAATTATAATTACGTTGGTATGTTGTTACACTCGTAATTATCATCGGGATTTCCGCTTATCTTAACAGATTTCATTGTTAACTGGTTATTAGACATTCCTTTAGGATTGCTTTAATGGTGCCTTCGCATGCCGTGCTGTATCCGCTGCTCTAGATGTTAGAGCTTGGCATGACGCTCGACGTCTTTTAACTTAAGAGAGATCAAGATTTTTTAACTACTCATGCTCTTAAAATGTTACTTTAGTATCTGCATATCGGGAGTAAAGCTACTTTTTAATCTCTAGGGATTTTATTTACTTTTTAAACCCCTAAGCATCCAAGCACGGTGTTTTTGAATGGAGGATTATTGCCATTTTCAGTGATTGTGTATAGACAATTTTTAGGGTATGGAAATAACCTCAAAATTACAACTGTGAAAAAATATTAATAAAAAAAACGATTTAATTTCGCAAAACACGATTAATCATTACGTGTAGGTATATGATTCTATTTAATTATATTAACGATAAATTCATTTTATAATGCATAGTCCAATTAGTTTTAAAATAGGTAGTTTGTAAGTTTGAATCTGTTGGCTAAATATGCAAGCATTTAAAGCGGTACTACACAAAGAAACGCGTTTTATTTTTAAAGTATTGTTGTTATAATTACACTCGAGCAGCCACCGTCCCTGGCTCGCTCGCTCGCGTGGCTAAACATCTCGTGTCATTATGGCTTGTTTTAGTCCCTTGTTGAACAATCTACTATTTCAACTTGACTAAATCTTATTGAAGATCCATCAGTTAAACAAAGCCATTGTGTTCATATTACATGTCGCCCGGCCACACATGCGTTGACACAGAATAAATAATTGCAAACGACATTTTACTATTAGTAGGTAGTGACTTTGTTACAAGTGTGTGTCTCTTTTATAAATCCATTACTTACTTGAGAAATTATTACATTTCCGATGCTGTGACGCTCTTGGGTCCACATTGCAGATAATAATTAGTTACAAAAAAGTCCTAGGACCTTAACAGTGTTTATTTAGTTACTTACTATACTGATGACTTTTGAATTTCAATTTTAGAACGTTTACTGACACTTTTGACTCCACGTCCCGCCGTCACTTATTCCACATAAAAAAGTTACCTTCTATTTTAATAGCAGGTCACACCACACCTGTACGAAATCTTCATTACCTAAAGTATAGGGAAGCTCATTTGGTAGGAAATAACAATAATATTTAAACTTCTGTAATTGAAGGGCGCACATTTTTTGCCTATTTGTATTAAACCACACACCTCTGTATTAGGGCTCGCTGAGGTGGCGAACTGACTGCTACCGGAAGGGAACCCACTACTGAATTAGAGAATGGTGTCATTAAGGACCGCACCCTTGGGGGACTCCAGTTGTGGCGGTTACAATTGATACAGTTCGAGATATTAAACAACAAAATAAATTCTGACGAAGATTTAATCCTTTGGTTATATATCTAGCAATGTGATTGTCACGATTTCAAAAGCTAGTTGTAAATAATGTAGACTTGATCGAGAGGAAGATGATTTATATCTTAACATACCATTAAATCAAGCCATGACTTAACAAAACAGAATCTATATTGTATAAGGTCACTCACTCTTGTTAAACTTAAATTGTGAACTACACAACATCTTCACATCTTAAACAGTTGAAAATTGATGTCTAGTTGTATTAGTCCACTACTTATCTAGTCAAAGATATAACTAAAGTGACAGTGCAAAGCAAAGTGTTAAAATACTGTATCAGCAACACTACACCTTGAATTCTTAGCCTCCACCATACCATTACCCAGCATGCTGCCCTGCGGGACCCCCTCGTTAGGAGCGGTCATTATAACACATCTCAATTTGTTCTCGACGCTTGCGTGTGGCCAACGCTTGAAAAAGTTCTGAATGAGTGTGGTTATTGAGAAAACTATGATTGTCTGAGGATAGATAATCTCAATTAGGATAAAGATGATTTTGTGGCTTTCTGTAATTACCTATTGTGTTAGATTGGACGTTAAATTTATGCATGAGTTTTTTCTTGTGTTAAGAGTTGAAAAAATATAACAGTCTTTTTCAAATTAGAGATCATTTTGGTTGTTATTACAAATTATTTTTCTTGATGTATCATACTTTTTTCCTTTAATGAACCGTTAGCTAGTTATCTTTCCCGATATTTAAAACGCTTCTAGATTCAGATAAAAGATAGTTCGGAAACGACGACAAGAGCAAAGTATAGACAGAACGTATAATTTGGTACGTCTAAGCGATGATGATGCGTTATCAATTTCTGTATCCCAATTTTTCATCCCTTTCCTACCATCCAAACAAAACAGCAATAAAGGAAATGAACGACTACAAACGTCACTCAGACAATGCCAAAAATCGCAAAGAAAATTGACAAAAGCTTACTAAGTTTTTGAATTAAATTGACTCTTTATGGATCTTAAAAATTACACCAACTTGCAGCTCAAATTTCATTAATATGACCGTAAATGAATATGAGAAGCTAATGGTCAAATGGAGCAGTAAAAACTTACCTAGTAATTATTATCACCTACAGATTACGACCATCCACAATTGTGTTTGAAATAATAATGTCAGTAATATAAACCTATACTTAAAACAATGTGGACGGAAGCCCGCAGTCGGTTGGGTTTTTAGGAAATGGGTCAATTACCCTGAGGCCATCACTACACCTGCATTTGCAGTCTTAGGATTGCGGTCTTGTGAATGCGAATGTCTATGGGTCACAGTTTCCACTTACCATCAGGTGGCCTGTGTGCTCGTTTGCCTTCCTATGATATATAAAAAAAAAAAAAAAATGCATTTTAGCCCCCACCCGAATAAAGACTATTCGTATTTTCAATTTACAAAGTCACACCCTATTTTTTTTATGGCTTACGGAAGTCAAACGAGCTCATGCCAGCTAATAGTCAGGACCTGAGACCCGTAGATATTTGCATTCTCAAGACTACAATCTTAAAAGTGTAACCCTAACCTACTCGTACTCGTAAAAAGTAAATTCTCAAATTGTGAAATTTATTATAAGAAATTCTCGGAATTTCTCAGAATATTCTTAAATTTGGTATAGAAAGAGAACATTCTCAATGCTCTCAAATGTTTCCGATAATTCAGTAATTTCTTGAGAAGACTCCTTAATTTCTGAGATTGTTCTGCAACTTGGACATTCCTATCCCAGAGTGGGGTAGGCAGAGCTACAGAATTTACCTACAACTTTAAAAACTTGTTGATAGTTTAGTAACCACATTATGCACAAATAGGCTGTTAACCAGCGTATTAGTGACCGGTCAATCTTTTAATTTAGGTAATCTCTTCTTTGAATAGGTTAGGTTTTAGTAGTGCCACCCTGCTTAGATTATATTGTTTTTAATTGAAAATGTTTGAATAAGGAAATATTATAATTGTTTTAATTCTGTCAAAAGTGCATATTACGTAAATGATTTTTATCATTTATAAACCGACACACCGACACAACAACAACCTACCAACTAGCAATCGTTTCAAATTATAAAATCTTTCTGTGTTACCCTTCTTACAGAATGAGTGCAATAGTATTTATAAATACTTTTTTGGCGTACTACATAAATTTACATACATACATACATAAACTCACGCCTTCATTCCCAGAGTGGGGTAGGCAGAGCTACAGAATTACCAACCACTCTAAAAATTTGTTGATAATTCTGTAACCACATTTTGCACAATTAAGCTAAGATGTTTACCAGTGTATTAGTGACAGGTTGCAAGCCCATCGCCTAACAGTACTGCAAGCCTTTATTCCCTTAGTCGCCTCTTACGACATCCATCCATCCAACTCCATCCATCCATTAAATTTAAGAACAATAAAAATTTAAAATGAAAACTATTTCTAGGTCGAAAACCAAGTTTGTTGAATACGTTACTGCAGGCATTCATAACATCAGAAATAGGCTTTATGACTAAATTATGTTAGTAATTAGGTATTCGAGGACCTGCACGCAAGTTAGTTAAACTGCTAAGGCAAATTATCTTAGTCTTAAAATCAAAGAATCTGATAATAAGGTAAAAAGGTTAAAGGTTTTCTGTTACTTACCCTCATCCATCCTTAACTTAATATTTACTTAATTTGAGCAGTTTTAAGGACGGATTTAAGCTGTTTTGAAACAGACAGCTTATACCGACTTACGCTGTAGGTATAATAACTGATTGCAAATTGCGAGCGTGTAATATGAAAAGTTCTAAATCAATTCCACGGCACAAACAAAGTAGCTGGATGCAATTCCACGTAATTCTCCATTTGCTACCGGTAATGCTGAATAATGGACATAAATGGCATTCACTTGTCCAAGAAACTATTCTTAAAACTATACTTAGGTATGTCTGTCTTATGGGATCTTTAAAGGAGTGCAAGTATTATTTATTTAAATATTAATAATAATATTTTAGTAGATCTGTTGGTTTTAGTAGGGTATGTTTTGTCGATACTCATTTCACAGAACGAATCAGTTCATAGAATTTTCGATAAGCTTTTCATGGCGCTGGGGTTAACATATTGTCATATCCAAAAGTCTTACCTAACCTATGTAATTATTATTTATGATAACCTGAAAACAATACATCTTTAGCCGAAAATAGTTTTCGATGAAGTGAAATTCGGTGAAATGATACAATCAATGAAAAATGTTTCGGTAAATCAGGACACCATTAATTATTAAGACGATAGACTGACACACAGACGGACACACCAACAAACAAAGACTTAAAATATACATCCTTACGACCTAGAGGCCGGAGGTTACAAACCCTCCCATTCATTATCAAACATCAAGCCCCAAGTGACGATGTCACAAAGTTACGATATCGGTGTGACAGTGTCACCGATGACAGCGGCAGGGCGACGGCGACAATGCGGTGACGACGCGACGACGCTAATCACGAGTATTGTTGTCGCAGATGTAGCGTGGGGTGACCACGATTGGAGATTAGTGAGTTTTTTTTTTGAGTATTCTTTAATATTTTTTCAAGTGCTAAAAATGTAAGATAGTATTTTTTTGTCAATTATACTACCTTAGTATTATTACTTATTTGCACTTTAAACCATGCTCTATGATTTCAATAAAGATTTTGAATAGTAGGTCTAATATATTTTAAATTGTTACTTAAAACTGACATTTTCAAGCAGCATAGATCACAAAAAAGGTGGATTTATAAAACGTTTCCTAATTCCGTAAATATTTTTTGATTTTTTTGCATTTAATCTATAATTTGCAAGTTGACGCATAAGAAATAGATATTTGGCACCTGTAAGGATCGTGGTTTTACACGTATCCGATGCCAGTAATGTGATAATTTTTTAAACAAACATTATAATTTGGACGGTGAAGGACTACCTTCCTACAAATAATTATCAAATTCTTTTAAACAAATCACTTTTCAATTCGTTCTCTCGTTATCAACCAGCGAGCCTTAATTTTGATGTCAGAGATATATTACAATTGTAGTGAAAGTAATTTAATTTAGTTGCCGGATTCCTCGAGGAAGTACCTCGACCATAACAGCACCTTATTCTACCTTACGTATCAGGGACATACTCGTGAATAAATAGAAAAGTGAGGTGGTTGGGTTTCTGCATCCGCAGAGAGAGTTGTCACCCTACGGGACAATATGCTCGTTTAATTATCTGTGACCGATGCTGGCTTTATCCGGCCATTCACGGATGCGACTCAATCCACATATCGGGCCTAATAGAGTCCCCATAATGGACATGATTTTGAGATCGTTACAGTTTTTTGTGATGTATTAAATAAGTAAGTGTATGAAAAAAGTTCGTACATTACGTTTTGAATTTACATATTATTAATATTACTAGGTAGCTTAATCCTGTTGGCAAGTTTTAATACTATTTTTAGGATAGTTAGAAACTTATCCACCTTCAGAGGCCCTATAAATTGGTTCTAAATGTATTTTTACATCCATCGATCGCGACGTTGAATTTTGAAACCAAAATAAACAAACACACTTTCTCATTTAAATAATAATCACGAATGTTTCAACGATAGGTATAAATGAAATAGCTCTTACGGTTTGGATATAAATTAAAAAAATATTTGCATTTTATAAGTACATACTAATAGTTCTGTTGTCAACCTCATTTGACACTTAACCTCAAACGAATGATGTGAGTGTGTTAATGTCAATTGTTATTTGAATCATTATTTTACAAGCTTTTTTTTAACTTGCAATGTATGTAAGTGCGGGTCAAATCTTGCAAGTTCAATTTGACCCACTTCCCGTTTTTTGACGAAGTTGAAAGTTTGCATATACCTTTAGTTCTGATGACAATACAATAGTATAGTACCATCGAGCTGGTCTGATGATGGAGACTCAAGGTGGCTAAAAGAACTCCTAAATTATACATGATAAACCCGTCGTGTTAAGGCTCGTTAGAATTGTCTTGACGAGGAGATATCGACTGTATAAAAAAGGTACAGTCAGCAACAAAATCTTGTTCCAAAAATGTTTTTTTTGTCAGAAACTTATTTTGGTTTAGCTTAATCAAGATCCAAAGGAACAAGATGGCTTTGTTTAGTTTAGATAAATTTTAAAAGGAACGCACCAAAGATATTAGTCATAAAGCAAACCAAATACAAATCCAGCGAAAGGAAAAACGTTAAGAAAACTAAGACTTTTAAAATTAATGTTATGTTTAACAATTCAGCATAAACTCGCAAATTGCCCTTATTGCCTGCAAAAAATGTAGGTAGCAGGAGCCGTTCAAACAATCAAACAACCCAAAGGGTCGTTTTACCTTTAAGGGTTCCCGCTAATTTTCACGGCAAAACGAGATCGAAACGTTTGCAAACCTCTTTATCATAAAGTCAACAATCGCAAGCCTTAACTGAAACGACTGTATGTCTTCGAAATTTAAAGTGACTTACGACTTTTTATTTTACTAGTAGTTAGACAATGTTGCACTGAATAAATATTGTTATAATGGGGACCACCTTTTAACGCCTCCGTATTTAGGTACACCCTTTTAAAACATTTACAAACTTTCATATTCGCATTCGAAACAAAAAAAGCAATCTTTTGTCAAAGAAATAGGAACTAAAATTGAGTGATTTGGGTTTTTTGACAGTAATTCATACTTGGTAATCCTGGTCATTCGTCATCGATGGATGTCACATTACGGCTCTTTTGGCCGCACAAAGGATTCGGAATCTCTTTTGATCATCGCTTTTTATAATCATAGATACTTTGTAGACGCTCGAGAAATGTTCAATTTTTGCGTCCAATGCTTACTAAAGCTGGTCTCTTAAAAATATGAACAGATAACCGTCAATGTAGTCAAAATGTATGATTGTTCACTTGATGTTGACATCATTATAATTGTATTAACTTCGTTCAATAACTCAAAATGGTGCCGCGCCATATAGAAGTCAGTTCAATTTGAATGGAGTCACTAAGAGGTGTAGATCGCGATTGAAATGTATTATAATGGATGGACTTTTTAAAGAAAGTAATCGGTTATACGACGTGTTTGACTTGGCAGATGCATCAATCATGCAAGCATGGTTGTTTAAAGTGAATCTTAGTTATCTAAACAAGCTTATTCTCACGAATAAATAAGACTCGATGAAGAATAAAACTACATTTTAGGAATAAAACAAACAATTCTGTTCTAAATTGTAACTGCAGATTTTTACGAATGAGCTGTTATGTTTAAATATTAACAATTAATTGGCGAATACGGTGCAAGGAGTCATTATAAAGTCTTTCGGGTTTGGGCGAGAATGAGAGATTAGTACAACACCATAAGGCGTTTTTTCGTGCTATCTTACTACTATAATATGCTTGCTATAAAATAACATATTACAGGTATGTTACCATCTACGTAAAAATAACATTAGTTCAATTTTAAACCACTGAGATTTTTCATTCGCTCTTGTTCGATTCTTAGCATTATTATCCATCCTCGCTTCATAATGGTTACTACTTTTATTGGCGGTCGTCCTTACTCCACCTGTGCTCTAAGTCAAAATACCTTTGATAAACCCCGAAAACTTGAGGCCACCTATCAATAAAACAATAATAATATTAGCCTATGATTGTACCCCACTGCTGGGCAAAGGCTTTCTCACTCAAATTCAAATTCAAAATTCAAAATATTTATTCAGTAAATTGGCCACATGAGGGCTCTTTTACACGTCGGTAACATGGAGTGAATCTACTAGCGCTTCGGACAAGACCATCATTGCGGAGAAGAAGCGCCGCAAGAAACTCCAGCAGAAGGTCATTTTTTCAATTATTAATTAGGTATAATACTAAAAAGTAATAATACTTAAAAGTAAGTTACATTACAAGGTAATAAAGTAATAAATAATTATTTAAATAAAATAAAAAAAAAGCAATACAAACAAAATCCTTACAAATGTAAAGTCAATAAAATAAAGTTAAAAATCGCGATTAGGAGAACAACATGACGAGGTCTCTACGTCAGGAACGATAATTAAAATAACTAAATTGGAAAAACAGGTCCTTGCAAGCGTGACTGGATTTGGATTACACCAACTCCCTGTCCATTGCAACCTCCAGCCAATCTTTTAGGAAGGCTTCCAAGTCATACCGCCATCTTCGCACTGGTCTTCCCCGCCATCTGTAGGTCCAAGGGACCCACCGAGTTGCCGCATTAGCCCACCTCTGTGGGTGCATGCGGCAGACATGCCCAGCACAGGCCCATTTAAGCTGTCTTTTTGCCCACATCCGCTGTGCCCGTTTTGGAGCATAGGGGGTGTTCCAAACTCGATCCGTTCTTTTTAAACTAAACTTTATAACCTGTGCCCTGTATCTTCTGGGAAACAATGAGTTTCGGTCAAGGACCATGACTGAGCACCGGTTTTAAAACCTTCCTCAATGTTCTTGCAAAAAGTTTGGGAAAGAACAAATCTCTTAGTGTAACACCTTTTTTAATTTCAAATGATGAGCAAAGCATAATATAATTATGACACGTCTATCAATGTTTGAGACATTTTGTTTTGGTTGTCTTTTATTTGTGATACAACAATGTACATAATATCTGATTCCGGTTCATTACAGCCAAATATCATAATGCCCTTTTACATACTTTTACTAAATCTCAAATTGTCTTAGTTCCAAAATGCCTTAATTCCCAAATTGAGTTATTTTCAATACAATAAAATGTCATAATAACATTTACACATTACATCCGATATCCAAATTGTATAGTTGGTAAAATGAACAATAACTTCAAATACCGAATTATTATTAAGACTGAAAGTGAAAATGCAATAGTTTCAAAATTACCAAAATTCAAAAATGCCTTTTGTTGACAGGCCCAAAGACCAAAATGACACTGTCTCATAATACCTAAAATTTTAACCACGCTGTTTTTTTTGTGTTACTTATTTTTAAATGTAAATAATTAGTTCAGTTTATCACAATTGGTTTAGCAATTTATAACTACTATGTTTTTTTAAACGATCAAACAAAAACTGTCCTTATGAGCAGGGGTGTGATTCGCTTAAGAAGCAAAGGTGAGCGAATGTCTGAGTGATGTCCTAGCAGTCTTACTTAATTAATTCTCGATTGTACAGAATAAAAATAGTATAAAGATGAAAATTGGGATGCCGTTGATAATTAATTTAATTACTCATTGGTTAAAAACTGTAAACTTCAAGATAATTTTAAATATTTTCCAAATTGACGTTTTTGTGTCTAGTTAATTTGAGTTTTAGACATTTTGGGAAATGTTATAATTGAAAATTCATCAAAACATGATCAAGTCAAGTTTTAGACATTTTGGGAAATGGTAGTATTGAAAATTTATCAAAACGAGATGGAGTCTAAATTAATTATAGTCATATTAAGAATACGGTAATTTAAGAAGTAGGCGTAAGTCATTTCGATCTTTGGACATTATGAGAATAATCTGTTTTGACATTTTGATATTCTAGGAACACGTTATTATGATATTTGGCTGTAACGAACCGGAATCAATATATCTGTTAGTTTTAATTGTCCTAAATACGATATTTTTGTATTTAAAATAGGGATCTAAATCTGAAAACACTTAATTTTTCGGCCCTGTTTGTATTGAAAAAGTTTAATAACTTTTGGTTGATGATAAACATGATTGAATACCAAAATTAACACGTTTAGGTACACGTAATGAGAAAGATGTAAAAATCAAAATATTGAATCATCAACATAACCCACACGTTCATCGTAGGTACGGTCAGCGTCAAAAGAAAGTGATCACTTAAATACCTTGTCGCTTTACTGTCACATAAGTAATGTCAAACAAGATTGTCTAACGTGTAAATGCGATAAAGTACAAAAGTAGCTTGAAGTGACCAGTTACTTTTGACGCTGACTGTACAAGTATACCAAAGAATATATTCAACCATTTTAAGCACCGCAAAAAACGCCCATAATTTAATAATGCAATAAAGAGACCGGAATGGGAAAATTAATCATACCATCTTACAATTAAGAGTAGAACATCTTCATTTGAGAGCATATGGTCGTAGAGTTAACACGCGGCTATACAGCCATTATAAAGGCAACTGCCTGTGAAATGAGGAGCGGGAAGTGTGACCGAAGGTATTCTATGCTAATGCAAATAGGTACAACATACTAGAAACGTGATATGTGCTGAATAGTCATTGCTCTAAATTATGACTTTATACCTGTAAGTAGCTACGGCATAAAATCAAAGATGGTGAAGAGAACGTATTGTCTTTTAGAGGCGTGTTTTCAATTATTTAGGGCTAAATGGCGGCCAGAGACAAAACTTGCAACGGCTAAGACAATACAAGGTGGTTTCGCTGTAGTTGTCTTTAATTTCGTATGGTAATTTCTCCCAGAAAGTATCCCAGGTGACTAATGTGGCGCTTTGACTTTTTTTGAATGTAAAAATATATTTTTAGGCTTTGTGCCTCAGGTGTACAGCTGTTCAACTATTGTATAATGTCTAATGCAACTATCATCATCATCATCATGTCAGCCGAAAGACGTCCACTACTGGACAAAGGCCTCCCCCAAGGCTCTCAACTCAGACCGATCTTGTGCTTTTTGCATCCACCGCTTTCCCGCGATCCTTACAAGGTCGTCTCTCCATCTAATGCAACTATACGATTAGTGTAATAGTAATTTAAATACTTACATAAATAATTACATCATAATCTGCGGCTTTGCAGCAGTCAAATTACAAACATCATAGAAGATAAGCCAAAATGCAATGGAAATGGGTCACTTTGTATTGAATTACCATAGAAAGTGACCCGTTCCATTGCTCCGGAGTGTATAATCTATTGCTGCTGTCTACTCAAGTTCTTGCCAAATAGATGGATTCCAACTTCAGGTTAGTGAAAATAATTGCTATCATATCGCATGATTTTGCAAAGCCACAAAGTTGAAGATTCGTGAGCCTAGTTGGTAGTGACCCTGCCTACGAAGCGCAGATATTTGCGTGATGAGTGCGAGTATTTGTAGAGTCTTAGATGTTATCTATGTATTTAAGTATTTATTTCTCTAAATGTAAGTACCTATAAGTTTATCGTTGTCTAGTAGGTACCTACCCATCATAGTACAAGCATAGTTTGGGACTAGGTCAATTTGTGTCTAATAAAATATAAAATATTACCTGGGTAGGCTAGCCATATAAAACGGCCCAAATTCGTATTTAATAACTTTTATACCACCCGCGGGAACACCGGAAATAATCGGGATGTGGTTTCTAACACCCCTTTTGAATGATATAATATATTGCTAACTAATCAATAATTAATTATTACTTTTTTAAGGATTGGGAGCAGACGCCCATTAAAAAAGTTTTAAGTATGGTTCTGTCTGTCTGTACGTCCGTATGTCTGTCATCACCATGGATCGGAAATTCGGATCGATATTTACCTAAACTTGGCAAAATCCCGGAAAAAGATAGGTAAACATGGCGTCGGCTTCATAAAATATTTTTTTAATAATTTAAGTTCTGGGATTTTGGGATTCTACAAAACGTTAATATAATAATTACTTTACATGTAGGATAAAACGTTATGTTTTGCTCCTCTAAATTCGTTAGGTTAATAAGTTACAGGTAAATTAAATAACATTTGGTTAAACATATACATGGAAAATAACTTCAAATAGTTAATATAAATAAATAATTATGAATTAATGCCAGTGTAATTTATTTATTTTGAAATCCCGGAAACTGAACAACAAAGCCGGCGCTAAAGTATAGGTAAATATCGATCCGAATTTCCGATCCCTGGTCATCACATCACCACAGAACAGATAGGTACAGAAAGCAATCTACATACAAAGTGCGCTCGAGCAACGCACACATAGACACCGCTCACGGACACGATATCTCGGAGTAGTTGGGAAGAGTGCGAGCGCGAGTGCCGTCCGCTTGACACGCGTCGCGTCCGTGGACTTTGTTGTGCGATAATTAGGTATAATGGAGCAACAAAAAAGAAGTTATTATAACTGTTCAGTGGACGGTTGCTTAAATTCCACTTTAAAAGGTGAATTGTCCTTTTTCAAGCTACCAGTGGCTTCAGAGAGGTAAGTAGGTATCTGCTTGTATTTCAATGGTTCGTTTTAAACTTACACAGAACAGTTAAGTAGGTAAGCGCCCCGCCCCGGCCCCCGAAGAATATATCTAAGATCGATTTAAATAATAGTTTCCTATTTTGAATCAGTATAAACGAAGTACTTAACTATATTTTTGTAAGGTAAATTCACGCCACCGTTACGTAAGTTGAAAACATGTTTTTTTGTTTGTGTAGATATTGTGTTGTTTTTAGTGTCTTTTGATAGGTTTAGGTCTAAAACGTATATGGTAATGGAAATTGTGTAACTAGGGTAATCCGTTTAGAAGTTACAAGGAATTTTCTATAATGAAAATTGACAAACGTAAATTTTTGTATGTTTCTGCTCTGTAAACTTTTTGTATTGTAATACCTAGTAGGTAGGTTTATTGTTTTGTTTTGGGATAAGTTTTGCTATTACGGGCTATAGGTAGGTACTGCGGGTTTGGATTAGCCCCTCCAGTCACCCCCTCCACTTTAATATTAATTCGCCTGGTCGGTTATTTTTGAAGTTACCTACGGTATTTTTAGGGTTTCGTACCCAAAGGGTTAAAACTGGACCCTATTGCTAAGACTCCGCTGTCCGTCTGTCTGTCACAAAGCATCTCATGAACCGTGATACCTAGCTAGACAATTGAAGTTTTCACAGAAGATGTAGGTATTTCTTTGCCGCTGTAACAACAAATGCTAACAATAGAATAAAACAAATATTTAATGGGGCTCCCATACAAGAAACTTGACTTCTTTGCCGTTTTTTTGCTAGATATTAATAACGGCAACAGATAGACACTTGAAATATTCACAGAATATTTAGTGGTATCTTCACATTGAAAATAAATACCTAATTAAAATAAATAAATATGTAAGGGCTCCCATACAACAAACGTGATTTCGTGCGCGAGTCCGACTCGCACTTGGCCGGTTTTTCTAAAGATAAAGTTATATCTTGTTTCAGGTGAACTGAGTGGTTGAGATTGATCCATAGAGTAGATTTAATAGATTCAAGTTGCTTTCATGTTCGTGGATGTGAAGCTCATTTTAGTCCCGACTGCGTTATAGTAAATTCAAGACGAAAGTTGTTAAAAAGAAATTCAATTCCACAACTCCTACCATTACCGAATAATTTTGCAAATAAAGGAATTCAAGCAATTATTGAAACAGCCGATGTAAATGTAAGTGTTTTCCACTAGCTCACTGTAAACAATTGTACATGAGAATGCGAATTTATTATACTTTAAAATATAATAATCGTGCATTTCGCCAATGTCGAAATCGTCGCAAGTTATTTTCTGTGACAAATTTGTAATATAGGTAACAATGTCATTAAATATTTTTTTTAGTTATTGTTAATTTATATTTCCATTCTTCCCGTTTCATTAAATCAAACGACTAGATACGAGTGCCACTACCGCGATAGTTTTTTGTGCATAAGCCATAGTTGACAACCCTAGAGCGACCACCGAGCGTAGGTATGAAAAGTGAAGTACATACATGTGATTTACTTCTGTACTTATCTGTTCTGTGACATCACTACCTAGGGCCGAAACGTCTGTAGGTATCCGTACCAATGATTTCTTGTATTAAAAAGTTTAATGATCAAAAGATAGGTAATTAATTAGTACTTACACAACTATCTAGGTTGATAGCACAATTCCACGCTGAGGGTTATATTATAAATTAAATAAAGTTAACCCTTTCGTTAAACATATTATAGCTAAAGTGTGTTAAACATTGTGACATTTTAATTTGAGAGGAAGAGACAAAGAAAACTTTAACACAATAATAGGTTTACTATGCGTTAATGAATAAACGTAATAGGTAAAAAGGGGTAATTATAACTAAAAATGAACCCACAACTTTTATTAGCTTTTAAGCGTTAAAACTCTTGACCACCCAAAAAATTCCTACGTCACACGTACTAGGCGAGCATAAGAACGCAGCATTTTTTCGATCCATTTGAATTGGGTGCCTCTTAGCGCAGCGGGCGATTAGCGGTGGCTGTGTCGCTCTCTCATTACCGCGGCCTAATTGCAGGCTCAAACGCGCCGCCCGCTTTCATCTCGCCGCGGCTGCGGTCACACGGGGGCGCGGAAGCGGGGGCGGGAGCGGAGGCTGTTGTTGGAGACGACATATTTCGATGGCATTTTGATATTCTGTTGTGAAGCAATAATAATAGTAAATACACAACACACGTAGGTAGTTTTATTTTTTAAGTAACAGTAGTTAAAAAATGACAATGATTAAGATCTTTTTTTTTGCATTTAATCAAGAAAGGACTTATTACTAGGTGCTTTTATTTCGGTGATTTTAATATTTGAGTATCGTAATTGTTTTAGTAATTACAATACAGTTTACATACTCGTACAGAAATGTCGCACTGCTAGATCAAGACAGTATTAACTCAAAATCATTGATAGTTTTGTTTCAAGCTCAAAGACGTTGTTTTAAAGTTTATTTTAAAATACAGTTATATTTTGAGTTACTACACTTTTGATCTGGCAGTGTGGTGTGTTGTGCTGTGTTGCTTCACTGAAGTAATATTCTCATATTATTTTAACTGTACAGCTACCACCGATTGGTAGGTTACAGCTTTTGCGCAAGATTATTTTTGCGTAGGAATTGTTTATCGTTTTTCCCTCAGGAGCTATTTTCTTTTTATCGTCTCCACCTCTCCTCCTTTACAGCATATAAACTATCTATACCAAATCATACATCAATTGTTTCAAGGTACAAAAACTTACATATTTATAAATCAGCAAGGTTCAGTGTTAACTTCACCTCCAGGTACTTTATTTGTCAAACACTGATCCAGCAATGCAACACGTAAACTTGACTGACGGGGCGTGCCGTCTTGGATTTAAAACACTACGCGCGCCAACGCGCAACGTCGTATGTGAGAGTCTGTCACAGTGGAGAACAGTCGCGTACGAAGCAATCAATAGAGTAGGTACTCCCAGCTTCTTAATAGCGTTCGCGTATTGCTATCACACTTGCACTTGCAACTGACAGTATATTTGTCACTCCTGTTTTATAGAAAAACGAAGATATAACCGATTGCTATCAAGGAACTGGTAGTATAGGTTCAAAACTCAAGTAAAGTCCGTCGTTCACGTTGTTGTTTTACGTCACAAATATGGAATGTCAAACTACACTGGCCCGCAAAACTAAGTATCACACTTTTAAAATTGCAATAACTTTTTAAGTACACAAGATATACTTTCGGAATAAAAGGGACTCGAAAACGAGTTTAATTTTGTATATAAAAACTTCCTAGTCAGTAACCTTCTTTTAATAAATGGCTGAAAAAAAATTTAAAAACAAAAATACTCTTTTTTGCATTACAATTTTACCATTCATTTTTTGGTTTCTGTTTTTGTTTTCAATTTTTTCTTGATCGATGACTCTTGTTACAAAAGCTAAGTTAGACAACAGCCCATAAACTTTATTTATCATGCCTCTTTCAACTGAAGGATGTGCTAGAATCATGACTTATCTGGAACTAGGTATCAGTATGCGTCGTACTGCGAGAATGGTGGGTGTGACGTTACGAACGGTCCAGAAGGTGAAGCGAAGGTACGAAGAGACTGGAAACCATCTGAGGAGACCTTGTAATGGCAGACCCAGATGTACTAGTGCCCGAGAAGACCATTATATTGTTACCACTGTGTTGAGAAATCGCCACCTAAATGCAGTTGAAGTTCAGCAACAGCTTCTTCAGACCCGAAGGGACTACATTAGTGCCGATACAGTGAGAAGAAGACTTGCTGAAGGAAATCTGAAACCCCGAAGACCAGCGAGCGGCCCCAAACTCGAGAGAGAGCATCGAGTAGCGAGACTGCGATACGCCCGTGAACACAGACAATGGGATGAAGAAGAAAGGTCAAGAGTTTTGTTCACAGATGAGTCTCGATTCTCACTTTACACTTCTGATGGAAGGCGAAGTGTCTACAGGCGATCTGGTGAGCGATACCTTCAAGCCTGTCTTCAGAAAGAGTCCAGTACGGTGGAGGCAGTGTACATGTATGGGCTGGCATATGTTCAGAAGGTCGCACAGAGTTAGTGGCCATAGAAAATGGCACTCTGACTGGGGTAAGATATGCCCAAGAGATTCTCAATGAGTATGCAGGGCCGTATTTAGCAAATATGGGTGATGGATCGATGCTGATGCATGATAATGCCCGACCACACACGGCTCGAGTCGTGCAAACGTATATTCAGGAAGTTGGTATCAGCGTGATGGCTTGGCCATCAAGAAGTTCTGATCTCAACCCAATTGAGCACGCCTGGGATGAGCTAGGGAGGCTAGTCAGAAGCCGCAGACCACCACCTACCACCCTCAGGGCTCTAAAACAGGCCCTAATAAAAGAATGGGAGAATATTCCCCAACATCGGCTCCGAAACCACGTGTTCAGTATGCCAAACCGGCTCGAAGCTGTAGTCAGAGCCCGAGGAGGCAATACCAGTTATTTAAAATTAAATAACAACATGTAAACCATACTTATAAATGTTAATTGAGCTTTTAAATTAAGCTAAAAATGGCTATTTTATTGTTTTTTTTTTTTTTAAGTTGAAAATGTTACTGTAGTTAACAATAGTTGTAAAAGAAAGCTGATAAAATTTGCTATAAAACGTTTTTTATTTTAAATCTCTAACATCTATAGTTTATAAAAAAAAAAAAATTTAAAAGTGTGATACTTAGTTTTGCGGGCCAGTGTATATATAAATAAAAAGTCATTCAATGGTAAATGTGGTGTAATGTAATAACTAATGAAATTATTTTATTAAGTCTGCCTTCCCGGCACGATCTTTACGTCGCCATCAAAACAAATGAATTTAATAGCAAACCTCTTTAAAGGAACGGATGTCAACAGTATTTTAATGTAAAATTTCATTCCACTTCAGAGGTCATAGAAAGATCTTTTTCTATCTATAAGTGGATAATAAACTAAAGAAGTAATTCGTTGAAAATTGAAAATATAGGAAAACTTATAGTTATTTATTGCAATCACTACGAATATTTTGTTCATAATGTATTGTCATATTAGTTTAATTATAATTAATAAAGTTTTATTTTCTTTGAATATTTATTTTAAAGGTGTATCTATATTAATATCTACACTTGACATTGATGACGTAAAAATGCTACAACAACATGGAGGAAGCTTTTTAACGATACTTTTACTTCCAACACTCCGCTATTCCCACCACCAAGCACCAACCCTAACTTTGATAATATGACGAAATTTCTCTCATTCCAGAATACATTTGAATTTAAACCGTACTCCTCATTCCTAGGGCACATTACCATGATGTAACGGCTAACTCGGCGTGTAGTAATTGTTTTTATTCATTTATTACCACCATAGAGGTAGAATGGAGGCTGTAATGGCGTCAGTTGAAGTTATCATCGCGTCGTGCACTAATTTTATTGGAAGGTTTTTTAAGTTTATTGGCGCGATCGGAAGCCTTTTGGGATTAAGAGATGAATCGGGAATGACTCAATGATTTAGAGGTAATGTTTTTTGAATTCCAGTGTGTTTTAGAACAATGTTATACGCAGCTGGTTTTTAGGTGGTAACAATTAAAAATGTAGACAAGACGTTATTGATCGACTGAACCTACCTAATTTTATTTCAGTTATCTACTGAGACTTCTTTATTTGGTCGGATTAACCTAGGTCGTTAAGTTTGCAATTGCAAGAAGATTGCAATCAAGATGTTAAGAGTCTAAGGGCTGAATTAATAAACTGATCTCGATTGTAATGCTCGTCTTAAGATGCGTCAAAATTGTCAGTTTTCCATAGTTTGATGTTTACTTTGACGTATCTTGTGATGGGCATCTCGGCCGAGATGAGTTTATTAATACGGCCTTAAAGATTAAACACACAATAGTATGATGATAGGTCTACAATAGCAAAGAATCAGATCCTGTGGTTATCTACCGGCTCCATCATCAGACCAGAGCGGCTATTGTCTTACGCACTCGCAATCACAACCGGCTTCAAAACGGAGCAATTGTTTTCATTTTGTATGCAGACAAGCCTTCGATTTTCAAATTGAAACTACACTTCTGCTTTACGAAGGCAGCTGTGCCAAATTTCAGCTTAATCGGATGACAGCCAATGGTCGAAATGGATAAATGCAGAAGTAAATTGAATAAAAGCTTTATAAAATACCAGCAGCCATACGCGGACCATACAATTTCCCTCTTTGCTAATGTAAGTATTAAAATTGTGTCAGGCAATTCACGATGTATTATATAAATAATTGGTCATCTGTGAGGCGAATTCTGTGCAGTGAGTGTTCCCCCGTTATTTGAAATTAGAGGTGTAAAAAACACGTTTCGTTTTATTTTTTAATGAGCTCTAAAAATTGACACCCAACCCCCACATATTATTTTTATAAAAAGTATTAAATTTACTTCTAATTCCATACCTATTCGGTTTCAGTTCAAGTTTTTATATTAAAGTAGTTGCTGCCCGTGACTCCATCCATATAGAAATACTGCCGTCCTACCAAAGAAGGCGGTTAACTGCAATGTAGTAGTCAAACCATTTTAAACTCTATTACATATTATATTATTACATTACCTTTAAAATGCTAATACTACTTTTGTGCGCTTATAGCCGCTTTCTTTGGTAGGACGGCAGAATAGTTAATCGCTCTTCTATGAACCGTGCACATTTCAGAGACAATAGGTAGCCTATCGGCTATTCCAGACAATCTATCTCTGTGCCAAAGTTTACCCAGATCCATTCAGACGTTCTGGCGTAATTAGGTAACAAACATCTAAACTTTCATATTTATATTTATAGTTTTGGTAAGATTGTTTACTTACCGCCTGTTTCACAATCGACAAGTAAAGCATATCGTTGGTGATACTGCAAAACCGCGTAAGTAACACATTTATGACAGAGCAAAATAAACCATACTGTCTTATTAATAAGGTGCATTTTGCTCCTTATTTAAAATGTTACTTACGCAGTTTTGCATTATCAACGACGATATTATTTCGTCGGTGATACTGCAAAACCGCGTAAGTAACATATTTATGACAGAGCAAAATAAACCTTACGATCTCATTACCAACATAATATTCTATAGTACTATGTATATATAGTACTAGTAGTAGTAAAATATATAATCGTAATTTTAGAACATCGTCGCGTAAACTGTTTGTTGAACCAAGATCAGGTTGATAACTACTACGGACAAAGAACAAGAGGGTACCTGATACCGCGCATTTACAATAGAATCATACCGGACGACGAATGTGAAACGAAAAATATATTCAAAACTAAAGTAAAGGCGTGTTTGATGGATACCTTCCTTAAAGAAAGTGAAAGTGGTAAGTTTACTTGTGGGAGGACCTTGTGCAGGGTCCGTCCGGGTTGGTACCACTATCTTATCCATTAACCTACCGCCAAGCAGCAGTGTTCGCATTGTTGTGTTCCGGTTTGGGGATAAGACAGCCGGTGAAATGACTAGCATAGAGGCATTCCATCTTAGTCCTCAGGGTTGGCAACGCATTCGCAGTCTTGTGAATGCGAATGTCTATGGGTCACAGTTTCCACTTACCATCAGGTGGCCTGTGTGCTCATTTGCCTTCCCATGCCATAAAAAAAAGAAAAAAATAAAAAAAAAATTAGTTAGTGTAGAATTTCACCAAGCAATTGACAGACGATTAGAGTGTTAACAGCTGTCAAAATGTATAAACTAACAGTCAATTAACATTGGTTAACATTTAACATTGTTTGGTAAAATTGGTAATATTTAAGTCGCACAAATACCTGGTGTTTACTTATCTTGTTAGATAAAAATTTAAAAAAAAAAAAAATGTAAAAAAAGAGTGCTGTCTTCGCCAACAAACTGCTTTGCAGTTTGGCGAAACTATTCTGAATGTTTTTACAATGTGTATCCTTGGCATAAAAAATTAAAAAAAAAAAAAGGTTAATTTTGCTCCTTATTTCAAATGTTACTTACGCGGTTTTGCAGTTTCACCGACGATTTGACAGATAAATTAAGCCTTTTCTCTTTCTTACACTAAAACCTAAGGTTGTCGTAAGATATAAACACTTCTAGAGCATGGACTAACAGCAAAATCTGTTGCTTTTCAGCACGGAACCCCAAAACCTCAAGTAATCTTCTTCTTTCTTTGCCCCCGCGGCGACTTGAACAGCTACTACCGCGGGGATATGGCGTTTCAACGTGAAGTGATTTCGCCAGTGTCAAGTATATAATAAGTATAAATCAATATAGCAATAAAACACAATCCAATCTTCTCTAGGAAGATTGGGGGCAACGTTGTACGGTGATTTGTAGGTCAGAGGTCAAGATAGTTTTAACCTCTGCACCATTGCGAGTCCACTTGAAACGAGAAGAAAGATGCCAGATACACGAAATAAGTCCAAGTCTTCAATCACTGTGCGACACAAAGGCATAAAAAGTACAAATCACTATCAGAAAATAACTTTGAACATCTAATTACCCAAAAATTAAAGTCTAAAACAAATTACACGTCCGCCATCTTTTAACGTTGCAAATGGAACCTCAAGTAATAAAATACCACGAACTAAATTTAAATTAGCTGTAAACTTATTGACAGCTAAATTTAAGAATTCATAAAAAAATAACACCAATCGGCCATTGAGTCCATGTTTTATTGCCGGGACCACCAGGGCAACATAGGCGAGAGTCGTGATCCCATAGAAACATTACTCAGAATAGGCACGAGGGTATTACCCTGTGGTTACGTACGGGGGAATTAGATAGTGCACGTAGCGAGCACATTTTAAATTAAATTAAATTTTAAGTGCGTTGTATTGTATACGCGAAAGTGTGTTTGCTTGCGTTATCTTAGAATAATGGAGCCGAGAGTTGACAAGACTATTTGCACTACGCTAACGTAAACGATTTTCGAAAGCAGTTAAAATATCGCACTGCTAGATGAAGACAGTATCAACTCAAAATCATTTTTAGTGTTCTTTTAAGCTTATGGACGTTGTATTTAAGTTGATTTTAAAATACAGTTGTATTTTGAGTTACTACACTTTTGATCTGGCAGTGCGATGTATGGAAATAGGGTAATTATTATTTTATTGAAACATCTTTCAACGAACTTATGAACAAAAACGCATTTCTCACCGCACTTTATTGGTGTCATGCAATGAAATGATACAATCCATGAAGTGAAATTCGATAAAATAATGGGTTACTATTCAAATGACATAAGTACGACGCGACCACCCGGCAGCTTATGCCAATCCCATAGTTATCCCATAAATTTTCGATAGCGATAACGTTTCTAGAATGCAGCTTGTGTCGAGCCACTGGGAAGTTATGAATAAGAAAGTGAATAACTAACATAAAAATCTCAAATCGATTTTATAAAATCTATCCAAAGCACGAACCCATAAAACAGACTCACGTTTCCATACATTATTCTACAATTTCACCTTTACTAATCGATGTCGACAAAAAATTTCAATTTCAAAGTCCGTGCTAGGAAAATTTACTACTAAATATAATATCGAGGAGCTGTTCCGAATGCCATACAGCTTTTCTCGATGACGATCTGTGGAAAAGATATAAATAGTGTGGACTTAACCCTACATTGCATACTGTTCCACATATGGCAAAACCAAAATATTTGCGAATTGTGACAAAAGTCAAGTTGCTAACGACATAGAGTCTGTCTAATGAAAGCTGAACCTGGGAAAAAGCGGCAAATTCAAAAAATCTTGATATGGTATTACCGATCAATGAAGGAATAAACGATATTGATACTTTTATTATTTTATTTATTTTGGTGGGCACAAAGGAAGAGGAAACGCGTACTATATTTTCATATATATTATTACGAGCGCTATATTTTGATGAAAAGCACTTTAGGTAAAATACGATGACAGTGACTGGAGCACATTTGGTTTTTCGAAATATATTTGACATGAAAATATAGTGATCTGCACGTGTAGCACAAGTTGTATTTTCTCGCTTGTCGCTCTGTGCGTCTCTATCGTAACAGACTAGATAGTAAGGGAGATCCGAGCGACAAACAAGTCACGAGCAACTTGTGCTAGTCGTGCTGTTGATAGATTTCATTGATACGAGAGGTTTTCGTCTGTGTCGCACACAGCATAATAAAACAATGATGATGAGGAATATTATATTCAACCTTTTTAATAAAGTAATTAGAGGTAACATTATTCTCATCACCCTTACACCTCTATCTAACGACAATTATATCTTGGAGAAGAAGCGCCGCAAGAAACTCCAGCAGATCATTTTTTCCAATCATAAAATACAATTATTCTTAAAAGTAACATTACAAGGTAGTAAAGTAATTAATAATTATTTCTAACAACACAAACTTAGTCGTTACAAATGTACGCTCAATAACATTGAGTAAATTAAAAATAGTGACTAGGAGAACAACATGACGAGGTCTCTACGTCAGGAACGATAACTAAAATAACTAACTGGAAAACAGGTTCTTGCAAGCGTGAACAGACAGGACCCCACTGACAACACCCGTTCACGAGTATGACGCTGATCTCAGCCATCGCCTCCTCAACCATGTGTTTGAAAAGAATAATTAATGAGGGCTAATAAAACAACGGAATCTTTAGCACTCCTGGTATGAAGCGACCTCATCCAGCCACGGTTTCTAACTTGGAAAAGGATGGAATTACTAATCAATTGGAAAGCTTCATAATAAGTGTATGTGATGGTGAACCTTCCAGTAGTTCCAGTTCAGATGATACCCTAAGACTCTAGGAACTGTAATTAAAATCAGATTCTAAATACTCTATTTCTAATGATTCATCTGAACTAGTGCTGTCATCATCACGGACACTTATAATGAATGATTCTAGTTCTTTAGTTATTCCATCCCTGGTTTTGTACTGAGCTTCAATATTAAGCACATGATTAGTCATTTTCTTCCAATGCTCCGGTGTTATGCTGTCAAAAGACTCTTTAATAATTTTTTCAATTTCAGCTGCTGATACGCCAACATTTCTACTCGCGACTTTTCTCTTCGCCGAACTCCAGATTAGCTCAATGGGGTTAAGGTCGCAATGGTAGGGCGGAAGTCTTAAAACCTCATGACCGTGCTCCCTTAGAATTTCATCGGCTTCATAGATTGGGTCTGCTTTGTGTTTATGTGCCAAGACAAGAAGTTCTGGTACAGTATAATATTCTTCAAAATCAATTTGTTTAGAACGCAGCCACTCTTTTATTTCGGCTTTGCGGGTGTTGGTATTTGGTACCTTATTAATTTGCACCGTGTGATAGCTAGCATTGTCCATGACAATGACACTTGGTTCACTCAAGTTGGGAATAAGCTTCTCACGTAACCACTTATTGAAATTTGTGGCGTTCATGTCATGGTGATAGTCTGCTTTGATTGATTTTGTGCTAAACGTTAATAAAGCATTAGGCACAAAACCATCTTCTGATCCAGCGTGAACAATAATAAATCGTTTTCCAGCTGAGATATTGCCAACTACACCTTGGGTGGAAGGCCCCTGCCACGACTTTTTTGTTTTGTAGTTCTGGTGAACGTAAGTCTCATCCAGGTATATTATTTTTTTACCTTCAGCACGTTTTGATGCAATAGTCCTTAGGTAGCGGTGTCGCCAAGCTGCTATGTCAAAACGCTCAATAAGTATCGAACGTTGTTCAGTATTTTGTTTAAATTCGTATCCATTTGCCATTAGTATTCGGCGTAAAGTATCAAGGCATCCGGTAAAACCGATGCTTTCTCTCAACTCTGCCAATAAGCATCTGAGTGTAGGCACTTGTTTTTTTACAATATAAAATTCATTTATTTTATTTCGGATAGCTTGGATGTCAAAGCTATCCAAATTAGACACCGTGGCCTTGTGAGGTCGCTTTTTTCCGGGAGTACTAAAGACACCGTTGTTTAATTTTCCCTCATTACTTATTCTTTTTAAAGATGAAACACTGATATCTGTAAGAAGAAAGAAAGTGTTAAATAAACAGAACACCATTTAGAAATACATTGTGTGGTTGCGCAGTACAGCCCCATTGTACAGTCCGACAGCCCTAAAAACATTTGGGTTTAGGTGAAATGAAATTGCATCGGTGAGGTTCTAATCGCAACGGTTTAAGAACAAGGAAGACTCATATAACCCGAACATCTTTTATATCTGGCCGATCAAAAATGACATTAAATAAATAGATAAGGTACTAAAGTGTACACATATTTATGAAATCGACTGTACAGTGTACATTTGGTTCATAAACAACAAAATGCTGTTTGCTCCACACACAGAAAATACATATCAAATAATATGTTTATGATATCTTTTAACTAAACACCTCCTTATTGTTTTATTGAAACTATGAGTGTCAGTTACATTAATCATCTGTCTATTAAATTAATTTAATAAAATTGTGAATGCTAAGAGATTCAACATGATATAGGGACAGACAATAGGTACCTACACCTATTATATAGGGAAAGACAATGATAATTTTAGTAATTACCGGTCATTGAAGAGAAGAAGTCGGGGGGGGGGGGCGACACACTTGACTCTACCATATACAAAAATAAATACATACCCAAGCTACGTGTAGGGAAGGTACAATAAAAAAAAAAAACAGGTTTTATTTTACAACTTTGTTGACGTGACTAATATGTAAATTTATGGCCAATTACAGCTTTCTAGTACTAAGATTCTTTGAGCTAGACGGACAGACGGACGGAAATGGCGAAACTATAAGGGTTCCTAGTTTGACTACGGAACTCTAAAAAAAAGTGCTTTGCCAGGTTTTTTGCATTGCATCATTGTCATTTCGTTTTCCCACATTAATTAAGTGATCTAGAAAGAAAGAAAGAAAATAATTGTATTTCTGCAACATGATACTTTGATTTGATTTGATCTGGTAGTCTTATCGAACCAGGTTTAGTGTCGTGGGCACCCTGCTATGCTATTCTAGTAAACACGGAAGCACAGGTGGCCCGAATGCCCTAGCGTGAATAATCGAAAACGCAGAGAGACATTTAAGCGCCATCTCTGAGACTTTTCCCGAACCATCGACAGGATTCTTTCGCTGACTACTTTTCCAATAGTTTTCAAGGCTTTCTGGCTTTAACACTGCCACCTATACATCGTCCCTGAAATGGCGCTGTTATTAAATTTCACCACCCTTATTTCATGCGACCCTAGTACACGCGGAAGAGAATTGCGCTCCAAAATAGTGCTGAAATCCAGCTGTTTCAACCGCCGTTAATCGAATACACAACCTGGCTTCTGCTGACTACTTTCTTCAGTCACCGCTAGCTGAGTGAGGACGTATATACGATGCACCACGTTCCGCCACCAAACCTTACATATCTAGGGAACTAAGCGTCTGATCACGAAAATACAAACTGCTTTATGTTTCTCAGAACTAAAACCCTCAAATCTCTACAATTTCGAGTACCAGAAACAATCACAAAGAACATTAAAAAAAAAAAAATTGGAAATGCTTTAATCTAAAAATTGCGATAAAGTTCGAACAAACAATTTCAAACCAAAAACCTATTGAAAAAGTTAATGATAATGTTGAAAATTTATATCGCAGCCATCAGACATATTTAACACATTAACAAAATGATTTAACTACTGAATGAATATGAAGATTAATTTGAAAATGAAAACATGCATTCTTCTAGAGCATTCTAAACGAATAAAATACATTAAAACTAAGCACCCGTTTATTGAAGCAACCTTTCATTCCGTCCCAAAGCAGAAGTCTGCCCATGATTCCATAACTACCGGTAGTTCCACGACCACAAGGGTATCTTTTATGGTGAAACCTACTAAAGGGTCATTCTTGAGAATTGGATTATTCATCTCATTCCCCTGCCGTTTTTTATTTTAATAAATTTTTAACTAGTTACAATAAAATATGAAATTTTAATTCATTATAAGCATATTTATCGAATTGGCATCACTTTCGGTCAATTAGGTACAGAAATATACCACTTTAAAATTTAGCTTCCAGAGGAATAATAAAAACGACAAGGGAATGATAAAATTGACAAGGGAATGATAAAAACGACAAAGGAATGATTTCTTTAGATTAGATGTTTTATTAAATTAAATAAAAAATTGACCATTTCACAGTGTTCTGGTAGCTATATTTGGTAAATTTTCTTAATCATAAATATAATAAAAAAACGAATAAAAAATTCTAAAAAATAAAAATTCACAGTCTTCTGGTAGCATTAATTGGTATTTTTCTTAAACATCTAATAAACTATTGTCATAATCATCTATAATATTCCCATTTGCATTACTTGCTAAAATACTTATAAAAATATATAATTCTTTCTTCTCATGAGAACGTAACAGGGACGTAATTTTAATTACTTATTTAACCATATATGCCCAAGTTCACAACCTCCAGACAGTAATAATAAGTTTTTTATTCTTAATAATCATAAGCCTAGTATGAAGCATTAATTTTTTTTAACATAATCTAAGATCACAATGATAATAGGTTTAGTAATAAAACATCACAATTAGTCCAGTGTCAGGTTTATACACATTTAAAATGCATAATATACACTTTAGTTCATAAGCTTTTTTTCAGGTTTATACGCTGTAAAATTTTATTAAACACCTTAGTTTGTTAGTTTTTTTTCCGTTCCTTTTATCCAATATGCCCTCACTTGCTTTGTGCAACGAGAGTTGCACAAGATAACCCTTATTTGCTAATAAATAAGTTCGATAAAATTTGCACGAGCACTCAAGTCGGTAAAGAAGTATATATTAGCAAAGTGATTTCAACTCAATTTGGCCCAAAATGGCGCTTTACTCGTTTTACCTCGGAAGGGACGATATGCAATGCGAATCAAAGGAAAATTATCGTTTTTTTCTAGGCAACTTTAGAAAACTATCATTACCTTGTTCAAAAAGTCAAGGGAATGGGAACCAGGGAATGAGAAAAAGTGTGTTTCTTGTCGATTATACCGAAACTGTTATTAATATAGGAATAACTATTAAATCAACACATGCAGGCATTCATGTAGTTCTCTTTTCACTAAACACTGTATGCCAATTGCAGGAAATAAATTTTATATGAAAATTCAAGGTAATGATAATCACAGTGAACCATAGACAGAGGAATGTTATATTTTCCTTTAAAGCTCAGAGCTCCAGCGACTAGTCGCGTCCTGTTCTCACGGCGTTGGAAGCGCTACTGACGCTTGCTAAGCACGGCGGGCACAACGCGTCGGAACGCGTTTAAGTAGGGAGGTACACATTGTTTAGTGAGGCAACAAGGGAATGATAGGTAAGCTCCGGACAAACCTTTTATAAAGATTTAAAAAAAAGCTATGATAAGCACAGCAACCGTATTTTTTCTTTCAAATCAATAACTTATATGCTTACAATTGAACTCAATACAATACTTGATTTCAATCCATATCTTGTTCTTTTCAGGGAAGTTTGTTCCCAAAATGGCGAATGGACACGCCAAGGGAATGATTTTTTAGGGGTTTAATATTTTTTTACGGCTAATTCTAATTACCTTAAACAAAAAAAAAACGTGCCCTAGGTAGGTTAAGAGGTAATGTAATGAAAAAAAGTGAATTGTTTTTATTGTACGGGTACTTTTTCCCCCTGGACGTTGTAAATTGACCCTTTCAAGAATCACCCTAAAACGAAGTTCGGATTGTACAAACACCACATACAAATACCAAAACTGAAACTTCAAGGATCTGGGAAAATAAAATTTGAAAACCACCACCATACTGTACTTATTTCATTCTCCTTATGCAATTCAATTAATTGCAAGCTAAATAATTTTCCAAGGTAAAACTGCATTGCATTAATAAAATTAACAAACAGAATTTAACATGAGTATAGATTAGAGGTTTTATTAATCAGTATTATAATATAACAACAACAACAACATACTTTCACGCCTGTAATCCCAGAGTGGGCTAGGCAGAGCTACAGAATAACAACTTTAAAAAGTTTTTGATAATTCAGTAACCACAAATTGCACAAATAGGCTAAGATGTTTACCAGCATATTAGTGACAGGTTGCAAGCCCATCGCCTAACAGCACTACAAGCCTATATTCCCTATTATAATATAAATAACAATAATACTGAATACTTGGATTATTTATTGGGGAATTTAACTTTTAACCTGCCAATATTACTATCTTCGGCTATCAGTGGAAAAACGAAAACGCAGAGAGGTGTTTCAGCACCATCTATTAGACTTTTCCCGAACCTTCATCCGGATTCTTTTGTAACGTTTTTCCGAATACTGTTTACTGTTTTCAGTTAGATATTTTTTACGGGGGGTTTTAATGTATAATAAATTATTATTTATGTATTGGTGCTAGAGAAAAATATGCTTTGTAACAAATCATCCACGTATCAAATACAAACGCTCACATACGACCGGTCACTACAAACTCGACCCGCGTACTGCCTAGCTGTCATGTCATTGTGTGTGTGTACTATCGTATCCGCGAAGATCGAAAGTTATTCCATCCCTCTCCCTCCATCCCTCTCCCTTAAGCGTTCTGAGCGAGTAACCTCTTTGATTTTATGCGTTCCTAGTAAACGCGGAAGAGAAATACGCTCCAAAGTACAGCTGAATTTCACCTGTCTCAGCAGCCATTAATCGACTTCGCCGCTTGCTTAGTTTGACCTTGAAATTTCATACGTATGTGTAAAACATATACATACCTTTTTATACTCGTCGATTAAAATCTGTGTATTAAGATTTCATAGAGAATACTGTAACGTCACTCTTTTCATCGATGTTCCTTCCGAAACAACCGAAATAACTATTTCGATACGCTCTAGACAACCGAAAAAAATTTGAAAATAGAACTTCGGATTTCCATGTGTGTCCTTGTTTAAGGAGACTCGATCCGATACAAAATTGCCAATCTGTGGCGTTTAGGAACGTAGCAGCGTCGCGTCATCTGTCAAAAATCTACTTTTCAATTATCTTGTGTCAAAAAAGTCGGATAGTAGAACACTTACAATATTTAGTTTTCTTATATACTCGTATTAATGACTTAAATTATTAATTTTAATGAACTCGTACAAAAAGTATTGTTCACAATAGTGTCATAATTAAGCTTTTTAATCTCGTACCTTACTTAGGCCACTCAGCAAGCTTCGTGGCCTAAACACGGTACTCGACTAAAAAGCTCTCTATTATAACACGATTGTGAAAAATACTATTTCATTCGGATAAAAGTCACGAACGTCGTTCAATCATTTAAAATCGCTCCTTATTATCTTGGATTTTCTGAGTTTTATCACTAAGCACAAAGATGAATCGTTTAAACGTTAATGTTTTGCATAATAATATGAATTAAACAGATGTTAGTGCTGTTACTATGTATGATTGTCTTCAGTTTTTTAACTAATGATTTTACAGAGTCTCCTTAATTTCGATTTAAACAAAGAAAGATTTAAAGAAAATAAGCTAACACTTTATTTTTTGACCATTTTAACTAGTACTTGTTGTACGATTCCGAAATCTTGGTGACCTAAGTTTCAAGGCAAGAATGAAAGAACGATTAAGATGCCAAGTTGTTGAGTGAATGATGAGAAATGCTTCATTGGCTTAGAAAGTATGGATTTATTTTAAATGCCTTGAAATTTTGGCATAAGTTAGATAGGTACCTACCGTGTAATTTAATACAATTATTGTGGAGTATATATCAAGTTTTATGTGGTTACAAAATTGACAAGTTTTTAGAGTTTTTGGTGGAGCTAGCTCTGCTTACCCCTCTCTGGCAAACACGGCGTGAGTGAAGATAAAGGTGTACCGCAACACACACAGATACAAACACACACACTCACACACACACCTGCCACTTATTTAATACGAAATATTCACTTTTACTTTTTTTATATTTAAGTTCTACCAGCACCTAAGCTAACTTGTAAGTCACAACATGTGGAAGAGAGGTGTTCTCTTAGCACAAGTATCTAGTATTCTAACAAAGAGGCACCAGCACAGATAATTGTAACCTAACTTAAGTTACTTACTGAATAAACTATTTTTATTTTTATTATTACTAATAACTCCCAAACTAATTAATATACTGGAAAATTAAAAGTATATTCTGAACCAGTATAGTAGGAACTTCTTTATGCCTTAATATTTACATCAAGTTTCTCGCGAATAAAGAAAATCGTCTTAATTGATCAGTTACCGATGTTATTTAAACCCACATCGTCTAAATAACACTCAACTTCCTAATAAACTTTCCAGAGCTCACCAACATTGTCACAAAAATAAGTAACTTAAATTGACATCTATGTCATAATCATAACCGTATTATGAAGAGAAATTGAAATTTCCTTTTAATATTACCACACCAGGCTCTCATAAAGCACGACCACACAATGCTTTGCAGTTCAGTGCCGAGCTAACTGGTTTGTACAGTAAATGGACTCGGTGTCTACGTTGAAGGCACCGAACGTGATAATTATATCACTCCGACCACACACAAGACGATCGTGGTTTGGAACTATCTAATTGAGGTTCACTTGCTAAGAGGCTTTGTTCTGTTGTGAGTTAGCCTTTAGAAATGTTGGATAAAGAAATGTACGTTATTCAATAATGTTGTAAAAGTGGAGTTATAGTTATATTTTAAATTTTGCGTTGATGGAGCGTTTTTTTAATCCCTCACTACAGAGGAATGTGATACGTGCGTGTATGTATCTCTTTGTCCCGAAGAACCGATTTCAGAACGGTCTTTTTACAAGTTTTTGTGTAACTTGCACTGTTTGTGTGTCTGTAGGTTGTACGCTCAACATTTTTAACCAGTTCCCGTTGGATTGTGAACCGCCGCTAAATTCGCGTATCTGTCAAAAAATCCATACACATTTAGCTCCGGGCAATAACGTTTATTACCCCCTAAATCAAGTCTGATTTACACTATTTTTGAATATGTTGTAGTTATTATAAAGAACTAGGTATGTACGTTTCTGCTTTTTTTCATATCAAGAAATATTTTAGTGACAATGAAAACGTGGAGATATAGTTTGTTTAAGAACATATTCAAAATCGTAAAAATCTAACTAGGTTTAAGAAGAGAAAAACGTAAAAGCATTTTGTATGGAAATGTTTAGCTTCATAATCCTCTTGATGGAACGGGCTGAAATTTGAACCAAATATGTAAACCCGATGACCTCGCTAATCCCGCCCGTTTCTTCTACCAATTATGCATATAATATACTACGGCTCCGTTTCAAAAAGTCTTTATTATTAGTATTTTTACGCTACCGACTATCTTCTATCTATCAATATAAATAAAAATGAATTGCTGTTCGTTAGTCTCGCTAAAACTCGAGAACGGCTGAACCGATTTGGCTGATTTCTTTTTTGCTGTGTTCGTCATTGTCAGGACAAGGTTTGTATGAAAGAAAATAATTGAAAAATTCACCGGGGAAGTCAGAAATTTGCAGCGGGGCGAAGCCGCTGGCGGGCCGCTAGTATGTTATAAATTTTATTTGTTTATCGAAATACTGAAATAAAAGTTACTATTACATTAAAGTAACATATTAAGCATTTTTAATGAATTAATAAAAGTCAACGTAATTCCCATGACTATATGTAATCCTTTATCTAAATACATAATTGGTTATATTTGATAATATCCTAACATTTAAAAAAAAACATTTGTTTGGCGCCTTCCTCTCATTTGCTCTCATATGGTCTTATGCGAGTCTAAAGGTTTTTAGACCGTAAAACTTATATATTCTACACAAAAGGAAGAGTACAGATAGATATTGCAACTACAGGGCCTTCAATCCACTTTAGTTTTGGACATCTTGGTTCTATTTATTTATTTACATCACATTGTTAACGTTATGTCAGCGGCTACAGCTTTCTACGGCTTTAACAATCGTAAATTGAAGTTTGCTTTGACGTACGTTGTGACAGGCATCTCAGCCAAGATGTGTTTATGAATACGGCTATATTGCAAATTTTATCGAAATCATAAGTAGTTTTTTAGAACGTGATTATAAATACAGGGTGGAAAGGGACGACGGCCTTTCCGTTAAATTCGAGATTATGTATCTTTAGTACTATATTTTTCTCCAAGAAACTATGCTAATATTTTTAGCCGTTTTCGAGTTACAGCTCGTTAAAGTTTAATACAAAAAACGTGTAGTTTCAACCCTAACAGCTGATAAGGTCAATGACCCCACCTTGAACTAACTAGTAAACACTAACTTTATGACGTTATTGATGGATGACATTTTGTAGGTCCATTGACAATATTTTTGTTTTGCAACCTGTTTGTTTCACAGATAATTATTACAATGACAATAAGCACGTCACAATTATGTCACACTCTTAAACTAATAAAATACTTAATAATGCCACTATTTGAGGCTAGAGATTATCTCAATTTGTTACTGTTATACGCAGAGTGCAACTACAATACCTCTGAGACTTTGCGTCAATACAGACAGCGATATCCTCCACCGCATCCATCAGATCGTCGAACGATTTTACGTGCCTTTGACCGCGTTGCTAGCAATCGTCCTATAATCCCCCGAACATCTCAAGACGACCAACGCGGAGGAGGTGTCGTGCGACTTGCTGCGGGGCTCGAAGAAAGAGTACTGCGTTATTTTGATCGAAATCCAAGAGCAAGTTCCAGGCGGGCGGGTCAGCACTTCGGATTAACTCATACGACAGTATTGAAGATACTAAAACGTGCCCGTCGTCGTCCTTATCACATACAGAGGGTTCAAGCGTTATTGCCCAGAGACTGCCCCATCCGGGAAGCATACTGCCGGTGGTTGTTGGACAAAATAGCTGGAGACCGTGACTTCATTAGACGCATTATTTGGACGGATGAAAGTGTATTTACACGCAATGGAATGTGGAACAGGCGAAATGAACACGTGTACGCCGAAGAAAACCCATTTGCGTACCGTTATTCGAGTCACCAATATCGTTGGTCAGTAAACGTATGGGCTGCAATTCACGGGGAAACAATTATAGGGCCTGTGTTCTTACCTGCAACACTTAACAGAGTTGGATACATGGCCCTCCTAAACTCCGAGGTTGACGCTTACCTCGATAACTTGCCACTGGCCGAAAGACAACGCACTTGGTACCAACAAGACGGAGCACCAGCTCATTCCGTGATAGAAGTGCGTGAGAAATTAAACACTGAGTTTGGGGACAGATGGATAGGGCGATTCGGGCCACACCGTTGGCCCCCAAGGAGTCCGGACCTCACGGCACTGGACTTTTTTCTGTGGGGCACGATTAAAGACAAAGTGTTCAGGACAGAATGTGATACTGCCGAGGAAATGAAAGAAAGATTAATTACTGCCTTCGAACAACTGCGTAGAAAAAATCGTGAAGAAAATACATTATCGAAGGTGCATCGCCATACTCGGGCACGAGCTGCTGCCTGTCTTATTAGACGCGGTGGAATATTTGAACATCGGGTATAGATCCCTAAGATAACAGGTATCCTTTTCTCCTTACAAATGTTGGAATGTACTTAGTTAGGAACATAGGGTTGTCACCAATATTAAACATGACTTATTTTAACTTTTTTGTTTTCTTTATAATAATTGTTTCTAACCATTGCACATCGAATGTATATCACTTATGTGATATTATATTTTCGGGAACGGCCCTCGTCCCTTTCCACCCTGTATACACCGTGTTCTTTTTTATTTACGATAAGTTTAAGGGAACGTTCTTTAGGTAAAATACAGTTAATGTCCTGAAGACCGACAAATGATAACTCTTACGGTTTTAAAGATATTTAATGTTAAATTTTAATCAGTTAATCACATTGAACTGGTGTAAAAGGCTTTTAATTGTTTGTGTAGTATATGTCACGCCAACATTGACGTATTTGCCACTGACTATTAGTTAACTCTAAAGGCCCCTTTAGAATGACCAAAGATACAACATTACTTTCTTCTAAACATATTTTTTTTGTAATATTTAAAAATCTAATCTACCACCTACTTTCTATGGATGAACCTAGTAATATGCCGAAGTTATCGTAAATAAAATAACATACACCATAGTTATGTATAAAACAAATATTGGTCGTTTAATAGTAAATGCGTAGGATAGAACACCCAGTTAACCGTTAATAGGTACGGCTTTTATACGTGTCCTCCCACAAGTAATCCCCCTTGATCTCCATGAGTCCCTATTGGGTGCCTCTTCCCGCCATCTCCGTCTGCGTTGCCCATGATCAACAATTCGTGGGAGCTGGGAGTTAAAGGCTAAAAACTATTTTACATTAAACCACATTCAGCTACCTCAATGTATTTATATTTTAATTCTGTCCTCTAAATAATTATCTTTGTAACCGCGTTGTTTTTGATTCCTTTATTATGTTTCTTTTTAAGTTCCCCGCAACACTCACGACGCTAGGAGGGATCTAACGACATGTCATTTTATTGAAATCAGCACCATCCATTCAAACATACGACAAAACAAAGAATCACACTACGAACTTGACTAAACAGATCTTAAGGTGCGTTTCTACTCAAACAGCGCTTAGCGAAGAGGAGTTTAACTAACCAACCAGATTCTTCGAACAATCTGCATGTGTGTGTTCTGTAAAATCTGATTGGTTGGTTGCGTTCTCTCCAGTCAGCTCTGAGAGAATGGAAACGCACCTTAAAGTAAAATCAATACACCTGCTTTTCACAGGCTCTTTCATTTTATGTGTTCCTAGTCAACGCGGAAGAACCTTTCGGATCACGCTATATCAGTAAATGAAGAAAACCTTTAAACGAGCCATTTTTGAGACTTACTGAACTGGCAGTTATGTTTTGTTTTTTTATTTTGGCTGTTTAAATAAACCAATATTTTAAAATCGTGTCTGGCCATAAGTTTTGTCAAGTTACAATAGTGAAGAGGCCTCACAATTTTATCATGGGATTTTCATAGACCCCGCTGTGGCAAAGGTATTCATAATTTTGTTGCAATTATTTAAATACATAATAATAAGTAATTTTTCAAAAAAGCAAAAGATGGCACTACCATATTACTTTTTTCGTCGGAAATCTACTAAAAGTGTAACGAGAGAGGCCATTTCACATTTTCCTATTTAGAGTGAATTTACAGGTACTGTTTTGATTAAAAATAAAACCGAATATTTTTCATCAAAACCTGATAATGATTCTATCTGAAAAAGATCGCCATGGAGATGGAATTTCAACCATTTTTATTAATCATCGAATTAATCAGTACTTAAATGGGAGACGTATTATTTCAAGCTTTCGCAGGTTCAGGAAAAGTCTCATAGATGGCGTTTAAATGTACCTTGGAGTTCTTGTCGGGGGCGGTGGCTACTTCTTCTTCCGCGTATACTAGGAACACATAAAATGAAATGGGTTACTCACTTAGTACGAGGGATGAGGGAGAGGGATGGAGGGAGAAGGATGGAATATCATCGATCCTCGCGGATACGACACTACGGAGGGCCTTATAAGTAACTGCAGAAGTTATAGTGACAAAGTTGTCACTGTAACGTCATGTTTAAACTCCTGCACTAATCTGTCAAGCCGTAAAAACGGCAAGGTACTTAAGTGTGCAGGAATTTATATTGCTGACCGTACACACACATAACAGCACGGCAGTACGCGGTCCGAGTTCGTAGTGACCAGCCGTAAGCAAGCGTACATGACGGCGTGATTTTCCACAGAGTACATTTAAAATGAGTCTTTGCGAAGGTTAATATTGTAATTCGTGATGAATTATCCGTTTCCACTGAAACAGAGACCAGCAAAAATAACTCGTCAGGTTGTACGGACATATTTAATTGTTGCTAGAACTCAGGCGTTCCGGAAAAGTCCCATAGATGGCGCTTGCTCGTAGTGATTTTCGGGGGCGGCGGCTACTTTTTCTTCCGCGTTTACTAGGAACACATGAAGTGAAAGAGGTTATTCGCGCAGAACGATTAAGGGAGAGGGATAGAGGGAGAGGGATGGAATAACTTTCGATCTCCGCGGATACGATAGTACACACACACAATGACATGACAGCCAGGCAGTACGCGGGTCGAGCTTGTAGTGACCGGTCGTATGCGAGCGTTTGTATATGATACGTGGATGATTTGTTACAAAGCACATTTGTAGCGACCGGCCTGCGCATTGCTTCGGTTTCTGTGTACCCCCGTAAAAAAATATATAACTGATAGTGAAATTTGTATCAAAATCCGTTCTTTAGTTTTGAGATTATGGCGAACATACACCGACACCGCGTCTGTCTGTCTGTCTGTATGACTTTGTTTTGTCTGGGTGACTTTGTTTTATAATATGACATGTATGCATTATGTAGTTCAGGGGTAATTTATTACGCGTTTTCACTGAAATAAACACAACCTCGATACAAAAGTTCAAGAAAAATCCGTTGCGTAGTGAGGAGTTAGCGGGATGTGTAATGATCGGTTTAACAACATTTGATATATTTTCACTGAAAACAGATGCCATTCGATATAATTTCATAGAATATAATCATTTAAGGGGCATAATAAACTTGACATAACAACAAAGTAGATATTTTCATAGTGTAGGGTGACGGAACCAGTAATGGACAAGGCACCAATAATGGACACTTGATTCTTATTTTACAGAAGATAAGGGTTATTCATTTGTTTTGCAACAATCAATTTAGGACCGTATGAAATTTGATTTAAGACTGAAGTGTCCATTACTGGTGCCTGTCAGCTAAAAGTGTCCATCATTGGTGCCGTCACTCTATATTCAATTCATATAATAGAAATTTGATATAATGTTTTCCTAATATAATGAACGTATGATATAAGTATTAGTGGTATAAGATATAAAAACGTCTACGAATACATCTGCAAGGAATCATGCGTAAAACCGCCTATCTGCACTTATTTTGTGTTTTCTTCGTATTACAAATGGGTCCGGTAAAATTGCCAATCCGTCGTAGTGGGAACCCCCCTTTCGCGTAGCGTCGTTTTCGGGGGCGGTGGTTACTTTATCTTCCGTGTTTACTAGGAACACATAAAATGAAACAGGTTACTCGCTCAGAGCAAGAGATAAGAGAGAGGAATGGAGAGAGAGGGATAGAATAACTTTCGATTTTTGCAGATACGATATTATGCACTCACACGAGTTCACACGACGCGGCAGTACGCGGGCTGAGTTCATAGTGACGAGTATGCATGCACCCCAAGCGTACAAATTATCATTTTCTATAGATCAAGCACATTAAAAAAAAAGTTTTTACAAAGATATCTATTTCAAAGGTAATGAAAATTAACTATGCGTTTCCACTGAAACGAAGGCAAGAAAAACTGCCCATGGTAGTGTGGTTAGGTTAGGTGTGGTGTGGCAAGAAAAGTTTCATAGATAGCGCTTGCGCGTAGTGGTTTTCGAGGGCGGTGGCCACTGTTTCTTCCGCGTATACTAGGGACACATAAAATGAAACGGTTACTTGTTCAGGCGAGCGATGAGGGATAAAGGTTGAATGAGAGGGATGAATACGATTGTTCACACACAGACGACCGTACAGTGGCAGTATGCGGGCTGCGTTCATTGTGAATGGTCTTATGCACCCCAAGCAAGCATATATACATTATACATACTTACATACCTTCACGCCTGTAATCCCAGAGTGGGCTAGGCAGAGCTACAGAATTACAACTTGAAAAAAGTTGTTGATATTTCAGTAACCACAATTTGCACAAATAGGCTAAGATGTTTACCAGCATATTAGTGACAGGTTGCAAGCCCATCGCCTCCCAGTACTACAAGCCTATATTCCCTTAGTCGCCTCTTACGACATCCACGGGAAGACATGGAGTGGCACTATTCTAACCCGGCAACCATACGGGATCAAACATACATACATTAAATCACGCCTGTTTCCCAGAGGGGCAGACAGAGACCACTTAATAATAATATATAAATGAACCAATTTCAAAATACACCGAAATCATATTAGTTTTTGGGAAAGCTTATTCATTTATTTATTCGATGTTCTAAAACAATTACACGCAACACTTGTAAAATCAAAACAATAATACTTTATCCTACATGCAATCACCTTTACAGGAACATACAGCGTTCGTCAGGGAAAAAGTTTCTTACAATAATTAACCTTTAATCAAATATTGGGAAACTTAGCCTAACTAACGTATATTATGCACAATTTTATTGCGTGTATTATATGCGCACGTATATAATTATACGCAATAAAATTATACGTTTAATCTAAAATAGCTCCAGCTATTATGAGACACCACAATCGACACACATATAAAATAGTAATAAATCGAATATTTTAAATGAATAAACATTAATTTTTGAACTTCTTTGCAGCATCTTTGCAATGCGCAACGGGTTACGAAATGCCAAATGGTGCTTAGAGGCGTTGCTTAGTTTTTTTCGTCGCGGGCGGCGGCCACTTTTCTTCCGCGTTTACAAGGAATACATAAAGTGCAACGGTCAGTAACCCAGGGAGAGGGGACCGTGAGAGGGATGGAGGGCGATGGTTGGAGTCTCCATTGAATAGATACGTTACGTTAGTTAGTACCGTCAGTACGCGGCCAGATTTCGTAGTGACCGACCGGTCGTACGCCCTCTGATTGTCTTTACCAAGTTTACCAGTTGCAGAACGCAGAGGTTCAAGAAAAGTCTCATAGATGACACTGACACAGGTATCTCTTTGTCGGAGGTGGCGTCGATTTTTCTTCCGCGTTTACTAGGAGCACATAAAATGCAACGTTCACTTGCTCAGGGAGCCAGGTGAGAGAGAGGGATGAAGGGTGCGGGCGGAGTATCATTTGAACACATAAATCAGTATGGAGCCCGAGTTTGTAGTAATCGGTCGTACGTGTACACACCCGAACGGTACGTTTCCACTCATTTTCCACCTAATCAGTAAAGATGTCGGCCGAAGAATGTTTCATTGCAAAACGTAGGGCCCAAGAAAAGTCTCATAGATGGAGCTTTCACAGGTTGTCGTTTTAGGGGCCGTGGCCACACTTTTCCTTCAGCGTTTACTAGGAAGACATAAAATGTCACAACACGTCACTCCACTAAGTACGCGGCCGAGTTCGTAGTTACCGGTCGCATGCTCCCCGAGAAAAGTTTACCTGTTGCAGAACGAAGAGATTCAAGAAAATTCCCATAGATGGCGCTTATGCATTTGTCTTAGTCGGGGGTGGCCACTTCTTGTTCCGCGTTTACTAGGAACACATAAAATGAAACGGTCACTCGTTCAGGATGAGTGGTGAGGGAGAGGGATGGAGGGAAAAAGACGAAAAATCTATTAAATACATACGTTACTCAAGTCAGTACGCGGTCACGTTCGTAGTGACCGGTCTTATGCACCCCAAGAGAAGTTTACCAGTTGCAGAACGTAGAGGTTCAAGAAAAGTATAAAAGATGGCGCTTACACGGTTGTCTTAGTCGGGGGTGGCCACTTCCTGTTCCGCGTTTACTAGGAACACATAAAATTAAACGGTCACTCGTTCAAGAGGGGTGAGAGAGAGAGTTGAAGGGAAAGGGATGGAAATATATTTAATAAATATAGGTACGTCACTTCAGTAAATACGCGGCCGAGTTTGTAGTGACTGTTTGTATGCACCCCAACAGAAGTTTACCAGTTGCAAAACGTAGTACAGTCAACAGCATAAATAAGTGATCATTTATGTACCTTGTCGCATTCAATCGTTTCACAATTTTGTATAGCATTTCAAACACAACGTTAAAGTGACAAGGTACATAAATGATCACTTATTTATGCTGTTGACTGTACGTACGTAACTCAAATCCCTGCCTTGGTTATTTATTGGTTTCAAATATGTACATCTTAGCGGAAAAGCCTAAAAGAAAAAGAGAGGTAAGATAAGAGTTTTTTGTTTGTATACGACCAAGGAGTTGGTAATCCTGCTGTTGCCATAAGGTACAAAAATAATACCCACTAACTTAATAGGTACTAACTCGCGTTATACTTACATGTATATTTTGTTCTTATATAATTTAAACAGGTTAAGAACGAGTCTGTAATTCAGTCGCCTGGTATTAAAAAATAAAAAAAATGTAAGATATCTCTTAATTTACATGAATTAACTAAATAGAAATGGCCTTTTTAAGAATCGCAGATGTAACAAATTATGTGCAGTCAATGAACACTTAGGTGTTTTGGTTTTTGTACTTCTCTCTCACTCACTTTTAATAAAAAAGTATGAAAACGAGTGAGAGAAAAGTACAATCCCGAAGCACCTTTTAAGAGCTACGGTACTATCGGCCCAATGGAACAGTGATCCACCATAGAACGGTGTCACATTGACATTGCAAAATAATTTGTCTGACACTTCCCACAACTTGAATCATACGGTCACCGTGACACAGTTCTATGGTGGCTTGTGGGTGGTCAGGGTTCCATTGGAAAGTTTCCTGAAAAACTTGGAATAGAGATCCAAATTAATGTTTCTTCCGCATTTACCAGGAACACATAAAGTGAAACAGCCTGTGGAGGGCAGGGTGTATTTGATTTAGATAAGGTGCGTTTCAGTTCAAGCAGAGCTTGTTAGAAAGAAGCAATACCAACCAATCAGGTTGAACAATACTCACACATGCAGATCGTACGATTAACCTGATTGGTCAGTTTGGCTACACTCCACTTAGCTCCGTTTGTGTAAAAAGGCACCTTTACGACTGTACAACTTTAAGTTTGTAGAGAGTGGTGATACTGACTTTTCATATTAACATCTTATAATTTGTCAACTCAGTTATAACACAAAGAAACATTTATAACGAAAATTTTGTTTCAGATATCAAAAAATATCCTGACGAATTGAGTACCTCCTCCTTTTTATGGAAGTCGGTTAATTAGCAAGTCGGACGGCGTCAATAACGGTTAATTTGAGAAGTTATTCATTGACATTCCACCAATCAGATTGTTCAATATACACATATGTAGATTGATCAAAAAATATGATCGGTTAGTTTGGCTTCTTTTCGTTCAGTTTCGTTTGAATAGACACGAACCCTTAATACAGTATAAACTTTAATTTGAAGAGAATGATGTCCCTAGACACGAAAACGAACACTGACGAGTGAAGAGTCTTTAGATTTTCCTTTGAACGGCAGATGTAACTGGGTACTTACATACATACATACATAAACTCACGCCTTCATTCCCAAAGTGGGGTAGGCAGAGCTACAGAATTACCAACAACTTTTAAAACTTGTTGCTAATTCTATAACCACACTTTGCACAATTACTGGGTACTTTGATTCTAAAAATAAAAGTATATATGATCATAAAGATATATATATCATAACCTTATACGAGTATTAATTCTTGAATTCTCAGCGCAGCACAGACACGTGTGCTATGACGCCTATGACGTAGGCCAGTATTTTTTCTAAATGCATCCCTACCTTTAGGAGTTTTGTTAGGATTTGCCAATAAATAAGTTTTATTTAAATTTTCAAAGATATGTATAAATGTATGTATACTATTGCAAAAACATTTAAACAAAGTAAAAACGAAACAGAAACAAAGTCATCCCTACCATATTTTTTTCTTTTCAGAAATCCTAAACACTGATGAAGTAGGGTTACTAAAAAGATGAAACAAAAAACGTCTGCTAGTTTAGGAAGTCTCATAGGTGGCGCACTTACTTAGAAATAATCACTGAGATGCGTCACGTTTCTTTTCTCCCGTGTTTACTAAGAACACATAAAATGAAACGGCCGGACGTTAGGGATGTATTGATTTGTTTTCGCGCGGTTTGTAGGGTGCATTTCCATTCAAGGAAAGCTAAACGGGGTGGAAGGAAACTAACCAATGACCATGTTCATTACACACACGTACAGACTGTTTGTAGAACCTGATTGGTCCGTTTGGCTCTCCTCCATTTGTTCCATTTTAGAACTTACGCCCCCTTGCGATAATAAATGGCCAAGTCCGAACCTAGAAACACATGGCACTGATTATTAATTATGTTATGAGCGTAGATTTGAAAAATATGTCCATTTAATTAAATAAACAGGATCATTCATAAAAACAAAATGTGGGTTTAGAACCATCTAGTTTCATTTTTTACGTCTGTGAAAAGACTTTCCAGTTTCATGTGATCCTGATAAACGCGGAAGCAAAATGCCTCGAATTTCCCGACGGACCAACTAACAACGCCACCTACAAGACTTATTTAATACTTAAAAATATTTCCCTGCATTTATTTACTGTAAAACATATTTTAAATGTTTATAGTAAATTAATAATCCAGTGAACTAATGATTTAACATACATACATACATAAACTCACGCCTTCATTCCCAGAGTGGGGTAGGCAGTGCTAAAGAATTACCAACAAGTCTTAAAACTTCTTGATAATTCTGTAACCACATTTTGCAACTAATGATTTAAAAATGGCATAAAATACAAATATAAAGGACCGGTCAAGAAATTTAATTTTAAAGCGTCACTATAGACAGCAGTGTTCGCATTGTTGTGTTCCGGCATTTCATCTTAAAATTTTAGTCTCGTGTCACTTAGGTGGCCGTAAAAAATACTGAAAATATTAAAAACGTACCTTCTATGTTGACAACATGAACCATTTACACCTTAACCTTGACAGGTGATATTATCATCAAATTTTATCTTGCTTTATTATAACATCAAATGAAACCGGGAATTAATGTATGTCCATATTCTAAAACTTCTCTACCTTATTTTTATATAATTCCTTGTACAAGGCACACTAAAACTTTTGTAAGCGTCACTTGGGTTCAAAACGATTTTTTCTGAAGATGAAAACTTGACAGATCGTTTATTCGCCGCTGTAAAAATTTTTTTTTTGAAATAGTTCTGTTTTTGAGAACGTAATTATTTAATTATAAATACAAATATCCCTCGTTAAATAGTATAGGAATTGAATGCCCACAAAAGAAGTATTTTGTGATTTGACGTTTACGTGTAATTTTAATGTATTTTTTTAGGACGAGCGTGGTTTTCTTCATCGGGGGCGGCGGCCACTTTTCTTCCGCGTTTAGTAGGGACACATAAAAAGCAACGGTCACTGCGCTCGGACTGAGATGAGTGAGGGAGAAGGATGGAGGGAGAGGGATAAAGTAGCTATTAAACACATACGTCAGTACGGGGCCCGATTTCATAATGACCGGTCGTATGCGCCCCCAGAGTCTTAATTATGTTTACCAGGTTCAAGAAAAGTCTTATAGGTGGCGCTTATACACGAATGGTTTTTGTCGAGGCGTTCACTTTTCTTCCGTGTTGACTAGGATCACATAAAACGAGCCGTTTTCTGTTGTTAAGGAATGAAAGAGGGGGATGGAATATCTATTGATTTTCGCATATAGGTACGGCAGTGCAGTCGCCAGTACGCGAAATGAGTTTGAAGTGACTGTTCGTACGCACACATAACTAAATAATTTCCCAGTTACTATTTGCTGGAGAGAGAGCGCTGCAATGGTACAATTCCTACTTGAATAGTGGTGATACAATATAAACTAACGGAATTTTATAAAGTACAGTGCACTTAAATACATCTGTGAGCAGAATTCGAACTCAAACCTCTGCCGCGAACAGTGAATTTTGTACTTAAATCAAATATTTATGCCCATAAATAGTATAGGGCATAGTGAATCAAAGTTTTACCTATAAAATAGTATCACAGCAAGAACCAAGACTGGACTAAGATTTTATGTATTTTTATAACCGATAAGTTGATTTTCACATCGCTGACATCTGTAATAGTCATAGCTCATACCATTGATGCCATAGACGGTCATAATCATAATTTGTACCCCAAAACACTTCGTATACCAGCGCCATCTACCAGAAAATAATAAAACTACCTCTACCGCATAATTTAAGGACTGCGCTAACGTGACATCGAATAAAATACAACAACAATGGAGGATCCTGCTATCAATATAGCATAAAAGTATGCAGTATGCCAACGAGAGCTTTCAAACAGAGAGTACCTCAGTTGCGTACTGAGTAATAATAGACATTACAATGCACCAACATCTCCAGCAAACGGTTCAATAATATAATGAGTGAGGAATGTTAGAAGTCACGGACACGTCGAGCCTGTGTTAGTAAAATGTCTAATTAAGTTAATCTTAACACTCCTATACGCCGTCGAGAACGAGAGATTTCAATATGAGCAAGAGCCCGCAGTGCAAGCCATAAGACGGACCACAAACGGAAGTAATGATACAAATTCCTTCTGAACTCTTTTATTTTATTTTAACTTGATTTTATTTTAAATTATTATTTTAACTTGACTATGAATTTTGTTATCATCCCTAAACATCTGATATGGTCTAAGATCTGAATAGGAGACAATCTTTACCCAGCTGTTTATTCGATAAAAAAGTATTTAATATCAAATTTTATATGGCGAATAGGGTGTCTGAAAAATTACAGTTCAGTAGGTACTTAAATGACATTTATAAATTTTAAAAATATACTTTTTATAAATTGCAATTGCTTGGTTAGTATACAAATTACATACACCGTCACAGTCGGCTACATAATTTAGATTAGTAGGGTAATGTCACCAGTAGTCAGCCAGAGACCTGTAGTCGACTTTTGCCTATACTTTGTACGAGTGAGAAGAGTACGAAATGTAAATTTCCCACTCTTCGCACTCTCAGCACGTCTCTGGCTGACCACTGGTGAACGTATTAAGCCTATAGAATATGCAAACGTTAGGTTTAGCACAAATTATTAGTACCGACTTACCTCTTTATGCCTTCCTATCCAATAGTTATGATGAGAAAAAATAGCCAACCTAACGTTTGCATATTCTATAGGCTTTATACTTTCGATTGGTATGTAATTTGTCTACTAAATAAGCAATTGCAATTTTTTGTTTGAAAGTTAATTTTTAAATTTTTATTTACTTACCTATAGTTATACTGGACTGAAAATTTATTCAGTAAGTAGACCGCTCGGGCACTTTTACACGTCAAGAATCTACCAGCGCTTCACAAGAGGAGACCACTGCTGAGAAGAAGCGCCGTAAGAAACTCAGCAGTCAGTATTTTTTTAAATATATTTAATATTACAATGGTACTACTTAGTCTATCATTATATAAATCTATGAATAGTAAATTAAAAAATATATCAAATATCCTGCGTAGCTTCCGCAGGAAAACACACCAAAATCTTAAGAGAGAGATAAAGAGAGAAAATGTAAATATAACACCTATTCGCGTTATATTACTTGCCATATTTAATTTGATAAAAAATACTTTCTTCAATTCTCATGCTCATAAAGCCTTTCTTTATGCTTGGTATAGGCTGCATAAAATCGCAGTTTATGCACTAGTGAATAAAGTGTTATCGCCATCTGCACTAAGACAATTAAGCCCTACAGCCAGACAGACGAGGTGACTGCATTAAATAAACTTGTTGTTTGAATACATTTACTTTAACATATTTGCTTTCTATGATGTAGCATCTAACAAAAAAATAAATTTAAAACTATAAAAAAAAGCATTATAAACAAAAACATAACAATATCAACGTATGACTAGGCAATACTGCGTTTGACCTAATTTAAAAATCTCAGGCAGAAAAAAAAAAAAAAATAGCGGCGGGAAAGAGGTTTTTGTCTATAGTTTTGGAAACCCATTTTATCCTAGACGTAATTAATAAGACTTTATAAGTCTTGGATAAAATGTTTTGTTTTATGCCCTTGTTGTATAATATATTATTATTGAATAAACAGCTGAGTGAAAGTCGTCTCCTATTCGGATCCCCTACTAATAATGCAAGAAAACAAAAGGGACTCCATCAGAGTGAGTTAGTGACGATTAAAATCATCCCTTAGTGACTATTTTTCATACACAAGTTTGAAAAAGGAATGAGTTAACTGAGTTTAAAATGTGTCTAAGTTCGGCGATAACTTATCTAAAGCAATCACCAACTACCCAAACAGCAAAAAGCCAAGTCTAATTACATAGATGACGTGTCAAAGTTTCCTTGTTTCAGTTGAAAACTGAAATAGCGTGATCCAAATGTTTTTTCCGCGTTTACTAGGAACGCATAAAGTGAGACAGCCTAGGGCAGAGGTGTATTGATTTATTTTTAGGGTGTGTTTCAGTTTAAGTAATTTAAGTGGAGTCGAGCGGAACCAACCAATCAGGTTGTACAATACACACACATGCATATTATTCAAAGAATCTGATTGGTCAGTTTGGCTACTCTTTGCTCGGCTCGTTTGAGTAGAAACGCACCCTTACAACTGTATGAACTTAAATTTGAAGGGAATCAAATGGTGTCCCTGAACAAAGCAAATAGGTAAATAGTAAAAAAAATATATATAAAAATGTACATAACAAATGTTAATGGTTCTTAAGATATAAACTAATAGTAATATTAATATTTGTTCTTCTAGCGCAGCACAGAGATGACTTCGTAGCACTTAGAAGTGCAACGATACGTAGCACACATAAATTGTTGATGTAAATTCGATGAACGTCTTACGTTTAGTTCGGCAGCTATTCTACAGAAGTTACATAACATTCATGACCTTTTAAGCTTCATACTCCTTAAGTTTAAAAGTTACAAAGACAAAAGTTATATTTTTGTGAAGATCTAACAGGCAGCTTCCATAAAAAAATGTGTAGGTATGTATATGTATTTGTGTATGTATTATTCATTGTATAAGAATAAAAAGAATTACAAAACACAGACGATGTAACAAAAAACAAGTACAAAGGTGAACTTATCCCTTTAAGGAATTTCTTTCTGAAAGTCGACGGAGTTACTCTTTGCCAATGAGTTCCTATGGCCACCTTCCGCCTCCTTCATCATGCCAGCTGGGTGGTCAATCAGAAAAGGTTTGCAAAATTGAAGCCAGTTTGGCTACTCGAAGAGGGTTAAAATCGACTTTCTAGATTACTATTCTTTTTTATTCGTTAGTTACTAGTGAAGTTAATATAAGTTTCTAGAAACACTATGACGTAGTTAAGAATGATTTTGCAATATGAAAGCACAAAGACGAGCAAAACCCTTTTAGAGATCTTATAAAAGTACCTGCGATAGACGCTGCGACAGTGCAAATACTTTAATGAATTAAAATTAATTTACCATCTAAAAAATTTTTTTAAATTGGGGATATAATTCATTATAAAAACATTTGTCCAGTGTTTCGTTATGCGCTTGAAAAGTTTTTCCAAAAATGACTTCATTATTTCTCGTAAATGACTGTAAAATTACACGCATTGCTTGTACACATGCTTACCATACATCACACTGCTACAAAAAAGTTGATACTCATACATAAGTCACATCATTATTTTCTTTTGAAATACCTCACTGCGGGTTTTGAAATACAATTGGAGAGAGTTAATACGTTTCTAATGTACAGACATGCCAGTTGTAGTAACAGCACCTTTTTTAAAAATTTGAATAGAACTATCATCAATCTCTGCAATGCACTGACACACAATTTTTGAATTTTGGCAATCTTGTCTACGTCCACAGCATTTCCCCATACCATCAGAAGGTAGCCATGACGGGCGCCCTGCACAGCCTCATACGAAACAGATTTGCGTAACCTCTTTATTAGAGCAAAAGCAAATGCTATTAGAAAATCGTTTTGCCCAATGTTATTCCAAGGAATTTAGATTTGATATTTTAAATTGAAAGAAATATTATTTGAATTATACGAAATGCATTAAACATAGTTAGTTTTACTAACATTGCAATGCAAGTCCACACACCAAATTCCACACATCAAACTTGCAATGTCCAATAATGCATTGTTAAAATCTTGACCGAAAATCATTCTCAGCCAGTGGGTCTTCATTATTGTGTCAGATCACCAAACATAGCATTCGGTTAGTCGTTGATGTAAAAAAATAATAGGTCCCACAATGCTCCCCTGTGCAACACCTGTATTACTAAATTTTAGTTGTGATCTATGTGTCAGTGTTTTAAGAAACATTATTGAAGACAATAATTCTTTTTATTTCCGTGCATTCTATCTTTCAGATAACCTCGGATCCATTGCTGTGCTGTTTCCTCAAATCAAAAACCTAATTAATCAAATACAATTAAAGATGACTGTAGTGATTAAGATAGCGAAAGATAAAACAATACAAATTAAGATAAATATAAAAACCATGAATTACCCGTATAGAATTTTTCTTTTTAAATATGGCAGATTCATCTAAACATTCAGAATAAGTCTCATCACGGTGCCCTTGAACTTTTCTTGATAACACTGAATGACGATCGACGCGGTTCTACCGCGTTTACTAGGAACACATAAAATGAAACAGCCTATCAAAGGCAGGTTGTATTGATTTAGTTACGGTGCGTTTCCATTTAGGAAGAGCTTGTTTGAAAAATGACCAATGACGTTGTACAATACTCACACATACAGATCGTACGATGACTTTGATTGGTCGGTTTGGCTCCATTCCTCTCAGTTCGTTTGAGTAGAAACGTACCCTTACGATTATGCACACAGACAAACGAAGTATCGTCAGAATTCCCGTAGCGTCACGAATGGCACTGAAACGGCGAAATTAAAATTATACCATAACAAAACATGCAGTCAAGTTTATTTATAAGAGTTTTAATACTTGTACGCAAGATCAGCGCCTAAACGAATCCGTAGCGCTACAAGTGCTACGACACGTACCTAAACCAAGTTAAGAATATGCCTGAATTTATGTTTATTTAAATAAACGTTTTAATACGTAATGTGTAATGGCATGGTATTATTGTTGTAATAAGTAGGATAACTTAAAATTAAACAAAAAACATCATACTAGTTCAGAAAAAGTCTCATAGATGACGCCCTTAGCTTGATTCACAAGTTCACAAAGATGCGTCACGTTTCTTTCCAATTTCTTCTTCCGCGTTTACTAGGAGCACATAAAATAAAACAGTCACAAAGGGTGCGTTTCTACTCAAATGGAAGGTGAAAATGGAAGCAAAACTGACCAATAAGATTCTACAAACAACCTATATGTGTGCGTGCATCCTACAACCTGATTGGTTGATTTCCCTCCACTCCACTTAGCATTCATTGAATGGAAACCCTACATACCGCGCGAAGACGGATCAATACACCCCTACCTTCTAACTGTTTCATTTCATGTGCTCCTAGTAAACGCGGAAGAGAAATTCACTCATAGCACGACCATGAAGTTTCTGACTATTGACTTTGTTGACCAGCAGTAAAACAATGCCGGACTTATTTATTGCGTGTGAAAGAATAAGGAATATTTTATTGACCGCGGGCAACAATATCTATATTCTGAAACTTTCTGGTTGTGCCATGTGCAACGTGTCAGGATTGACTCGGTATCGGCCGGGCATTATAGGGGGGCATTTATCAATAATCATTTCGAATAAAAAAAAAAATAACATGATAAGTTTACTTTGACAACATTATCAAATTAGCAGTTGGGCGTTGTAAAGCTTACATTTGTTATATCTTCTTTTAAACTCGGCCTGCTAATACTATACTGTAAGGGTGCGTTTTTATTCAAATGGAGGGTGAATGGAGGAACCAAACTGACTAATAAGAATTAGGGACAATGTGTATGTGTGTGTATTGTGCAGCCTGATTGGTTGGTATCGCTCCACTCCGCTTAGCTTTGCTTGAATGTAAACGCACCCTACATACCATACGAAAACGAATCAATACATCCCCAGCATTCGACTCCTTCATTTCATGAGCTCCTAGTTAACGCGGTAGAAACCACGATGCGTCCCGGCGGATCAAGTAAACTTTAAGGGCGACATCTGTGATATGTTTGGTAAATCAGATTTGCTTTTCTTGTACGCATCTTTTAAGTAATCTGAGTCATTTAAAACAATATTATTGTGTCTTTTGTAATTCAGTAAATAAATAACTGAATACATTACTGCAGAAACCAGGAAAAATGCTGTTGTCATTATATTACGTAAACAAAAACAAAACTTTGGCTCCATCATCATCAACATTACTCACAATTTTTAAGTATACCATTAAATACAATCAAAAATTTAAATCCATTTTGAATGAAGTAGTTTGAATTATAGCAGTTAGTTTTTTCGACAATTTATTTTGTTAATCAACGAAATATGTTTAAGAAAAAATATTGAATATACTTCTAAATACGCTGTAGACATGACATTTAAAGAAGTAAAAAAAACATGGAAGAACTTTGATTCTACGAGTGCTTGTCTCTTTGGAGTCAGTTATCCAAGTAAGTAAGTAAGTATAGTTTTAAGAAAATAAAACGTCGTACGAGTATGTAATGAAATTTCACACTTTTGCGTGGTCACTGCCGTTGGTAAAATATATATTTTTAATTTTTTATATTACCTAGGCCTGAATATCAGAACTTTGCGTGCGCGTTTTACAACTTTTAGTGTAACATGTCATTTCCGAGCATGTGGAAGAAAAATAAAAACATTCCTTTAGACATATTCGGAATTAGGACTCTTTAGGGTTACAGACAAATATGAGTGCTACGTGTCGTAGCAATTGTAGCGCTACGAACTTGTCTACGCTGTACTGGGAGCACAAGTATCCAAACTCTTATAAACAAACCACCAACTACCCGAGTGAATGGTTCAAAGGGTATTTGTGACGGACGAATTTAAGTAATTTATAATTTGTTGATACAATGGCTGGCATTCGTACTTATTGAACATTTTATATGTTTTAGTACATAGACAATACCTAGACATAATATATTCATAGCTCATCATGATCATCAAGCCTAACAAAGAACTAGGTTTTAACCAAATTTCATATATATTGCTATCGTCTATATATATATACATCTTAATGACCCTTGTATTTATAAGGAGAAGGAAAACTCCGAATTCAAACCCGGCGGGATAGGCGTCGTTAGCATTGGGCTGCTACCTATCTAGGAGAAGGAAAACTCCGAATTCAAACCCGGCGGGATAGGCGTCGTCAGCATTGGGCTGCTACCTATCTAGGAGAAGGAAAACTCCGAATTCAAACCCGACCCTGCATAATGGACCATGCGAGCACGATTTAAAAGGTTTATACCCCAGGAGGGTACTGGCAATGCCAGAGAATCCCTCCCCAGGCCTAGCCTAGGCAGCCCTTCGTACTCTGGGGGGGGCAAAAGAGTGCTAGTATGTTCGGATCCCTCCGGGGATCGGAACGGCGGCGATGCCGTTTGCCACGTGTCACGCCGTGTTCGCAGGGGGGTTGGCAAAAAGCGGGCCGCTGAAAGCCGCCTTGCTACGATGAATGTTTGTGGAGGGATGGAACATAAATTAGATGAGGTATGTATGATGATGAAAGAGAGAAAGCTGGATGTTATTTGTGTGACTGAGACGAAGAAAAAAGGGGTGAGTACGTCCACACACGGAACCTTGACGGCTTTGTGGTCCGGAGTTCCGGTATCCGAGCACGGTCGTCAGGGAGTTGGCATCGTACTCACAGAGCGAATGGCTGAATGTATGCAAGAGCATGAATGTGTGAGCCCAAGACTTCTCTGGGTGAGACTCAAGGTAGGTCTCACCCGTTTATTCGTAATTGGGGCTTATGCCCCAGATACGAATAAATCGAAAAAAGAAAGGGAGGAGTTTTGGGAAAGTTTGCATGAGGTTTCAACAAAATGCAAGGAGAATGAGAGGATTATTTTGTTAGGCGATTTTAATGGTTGGACAGGCGTGCAAAGGGATGGTTTTGAATCGGTACTGGGTAAGTATGGTGATGAGCGAGTGAACGAGAATGGCAAATGTCTTCTCAATGTATGTTTGGCCAAGAATCTCTGCGTGACAAACACTTTGTTTGATCACAAAGAGATTCATCAGTATACGTGGAGACGGCAGAATGAGAAGTCTATGATAGACTTGATGATTGTGGATGAACGGTTGCGTAACAAAGTTGTAGATACCAGAGCATTTCGAGGAGTTAGCGTAGGTTCAGATCACTACTTAGTGGTAACACGAGTAAGGGGTCTGTTCACACGTTGGCGCCATCGTGTTCCCGTACCTACCACTGCGTTGTTAGAGAGGATAAAAGTAGAGAAACTGAATGACGAAGTTATACAAGATGAGTACGTAAGAAAGCTGAAAGATTGTTTTGAATGTGTTAATAAGATGAAAGACAGTGAAGTTGAGAATAATGTAAATAATGTATGGGAGATTATGAAGAATGGAATGGTCAAATCGGCCACTGAAGTATGTGGTGTCGTAAAAGAAGGAAACGCAAGAATGAACGACCGGAATGGTGGGATAGAGAGGTAGATGATGTAGTGAAAGAGAAGAAAAAGTGTTGGTTGGATTTTGTAGCTGTAGATCCAGGACAAGATCTAAGCGACAGAAAGAAAAAAGAGTATAATAGATCAAAGAAAAGAGTGAAAGACGTTGTGGCTAGAAATAAATATTTACTGAATGAAAAGTATGACAGGAGTTTCTCTGACAACTTCCGGTCGAATATTAAACTCTTTTGGAGCTTGATTAATTCGGCTCGGGGGAAATCGGAGAAAACTAAATTAAGCGCGGTGAGGGATGAGTCTGGAGACTTAATATGTGAGGAAGAAAAAATGCTTGATAGATGGAAAACTTATTTTGAAAGCTTGTTTGAATGCGAAGATATTTGTCGTGAGCCAGAAAGCATGAGTAAAGATGCAAGTAGCGAAGATGAAAGTGTGATTAGTATGAGTGAAATAATGAAGGCTTTAAAAAGTATAAAAGCGGGAAAGTCAGCAGGTTGTGATAGAGTGTCGATAGAAATGCTGAGGAGAGGAGATGGCGTGGTGGGTAGTCTGTTGTACCGTCTTTTCAATGCATGTTGGAGTAGCGGCCGAGTCCCGGAAGATTGGGTCAAGGCCGTTATCGTCCCTCTGTATAAAGGAAAGGGGTCACAGCAAGACTGCAAAAACTACCGCGGTATCAGCCTCCTTAGTGTTGTCGGCAAAGTATATGCGAAGATTTTAATTGAAAGGGTATTGAATGTTACGAATGACAAAATCTGGGATGTACAAGCGGGATTTCGAAAGGGGATGGGATGTACGGATCAGGTCTTTTCACTACGGTCCATCACAGAAAAGTTCTTGGCGGTGAACCAAAAGGTTTTCTGTGCTTTTGTGGACCTGGAAAAGGCCTATGATAGGGTAGATAGAAAGGAGTTGTGGACGGTGCTGTCTATGTATGGAGTGAGCAGCAACCTGGTGCAGGCTTTGAGGTCCCTTTATGAGGGTTCCAAAGCCTGTGTCAGAATCAATGGCGCATACTCGGCCTGGTTTAACATCTCTAAAGGTGTTAGACAGGGCTGTGTTGCCTCACCATGGCTGTTCAATCTATTCATGGACAGTTGTATGTGGGATTTGAAAGGGTATGATAAGGGTTTGCGTGTGCAAGAGTTGCTAATCAAATGTCTCTTATATGCCGATGATCAAGTTATACTTGCCCCATCGGTACTTGAGTTGCAGGAGATGGTGACAGTGATGAATGAGGGATTTAAGCAAAAGGGGATGAAAGTAAATGTTACCAAGACCAAGGTCATGGTGATAGAGAAGGATGAGGAGATGACTGAGTGCGTGATAAATATAAATGGTGAATTAGTAGAACAAGTGAGCGAATTTGTGTACCTGGGAAGTATGTTTACAAGAGATGGTAAGTGTGAGAAGGATATCGAGAGGAGGGTGAATGCGGGCAATCAAATTAATGGGGCCCTGTACTCCTTTGTAAGCAGACAGGGCGTTTCACAAAAAGCCCGGCTGGCTGTTCACAATGGAGTGCTGGCACCTACCCTGATGTATGGTAGTGAATGTTGGGTGTGGCAGGACAAGCATGTAAGTCGTGTAAATGCAGTTGAAATGCGCTCTTTGCGTAGTATGTGTGGTGTGAAACTGATTGATAGAGTAAGAAATGAAAAAATCAGAGAGAAATGTGGAATAAAAGAAGATGTAGTGACTAAGATTGAAAAGGGCATGCTTCGATGGTTCGTTTATTTGGAAAGGATGGATGAAAGAAGATTGACGAAAGAGATATACAGATCGAAAGTGAGTGGAAGGGTCGGAAGGGGCCGCCCTAGGCGTACTTTTTCGAATCAAATCGGAGAAATACTGGAAAAGGGCAGAATCTTAAGTACCCGAAACCGACGTGCGTGCATGACTCGATGTATGAATGTTGAAGAAGCGAAAGAAATTTGTCAAGATCGTAGCAAGTGGAAAGAAGTGGTCTCTGCCTACCCCTCTGGGAAACAGGCGTGATTTAATGTATGTATGTATGTATGTATTTATTTAGCATTTTACCATTTTGTCCGGTTATTTAATAAAGGTTAGTGACATACCAACGCTTTGGCTAATCTAACGTCTCGTTATTCCTTGTCTGTGGTCATGTTCAGGGACACCAATTCCTTCATATTCAACCTTATACTGCCGTAAGGGTGTGCTCCTACTCAAACGGAGCTAAGTGAAGAGGAATTAAACTGACCAGTAACGCTCTTTGAACAGTCTGCATGTCTGAGCCTCTTGTAACCTGATTGGTCGGTTTCGCTTCCTTTCAATAAGCTCTGTTTGAACTGAAACGTACTTTAAGTAAAACAATACACCCCTGCTCGCCATAGGTTGTTTCACTTTATGCGTTCCTAGTAAACGCGGAAGAAGCATTTGGATCGCGCTATCTCAATTTTACTTAAAACTTAATGGCGTCGTCATTTGAGTAACCTTGCATGTTCGCAGATGCAATTTCTTGCGTCTGTGACCCCTAAACATGCAATATCTATATTGGTGACTTATGATATTTTTTTAGATATAAAAGATTTATTTATTCATTTATTTATTTTTGATCTTTTACGATAGGACAAAAATATTGCACACACTGTAAACTTTATTATTGGTATTTTTGCAAGAAATATTTTCTTGGAAGAGATTAAAGGGATAAAATTTGTCTTTGTAAATTCTGGCAATTTATTTAATTTTGTAATTGATATCTCATTTGTTTGTATAATATACATATCTAACAATCGTGGAATTGTAATAGGTATATCGGGAGAGAAACATTACCACCATTTTGTATGAATTTTTTCGGCTTCACGGTCCTCTTAAGAGCGCCATCTACTTTTTTCCATCGTGTAATGACACTACGTTTAATTGTCGTCACACAATGGATAAATAAGAACTTTTTGATCGAGTTCTTAACTACGTAAAATATATTTGAAATTCTCCCTATTAAATATTGATCATAGTCCAGATTAAAATCGAATTAAAATCTTTACTAGCTTGCTTCAAAGTTCAAAGTTCCTCACTAGATTACTCCACAGAGTACTTTTATATATGGTTCACTCACAGAATGAAACTTTTCAAGGCCCAGAGAAGCTTTTGCAAATCGATTTTAGTTCCTTACGTATTTCCCAACACACACAACCCAACAAGTCCCATTTCAAACTGGAATTGATCCACATTCTTCTTCCGCGTCTACTAGGATCACATAAAATGAAACAGCTAAAGGCAGGGACGTAAAATTAAGGTGCGTTTCGAGTCAAACAGAGCATATTGCAAAGAAGTGAGACCAACCAATGAGGTTTTACAATACTCACACATACAGATCGCACGCTACATCTGACTGGTTACTTTGGATCCTCTCCACTCAGCTTCGTTTGCGTAGAAACGTACCCTTAATTATTATTGATCAACGTGAGAAGCTCAAAGTAATATGTATATGGAATTGGTCCAGTCAGAATGTAAAATATTTCTCAAGAATAAGCGTTGTCATCGTGCTTCAATTTGTCTACCGCGGGAAGACATAATTTAGTATTAATTAAGTATAATTCAGTTTTTTATTCCGAAAGCTGTGTTATGCTGGAGCTATTGTTGTAGATTTAATGCATAATGTTTGAGTTTTAAACTAAGTACCAATTTCACTAAACAATGTTAAATTTAATCAATGGTAATCGACTATTAAGATCATACATTTTGACAGCGGTTAACGCTCTAATCGTCCGTTAACCCCTCGTATGCGGGAGGTCAAAAAAGTACCAAGTTCTAGTCTCTTTTGATTAAGAGATTCCATAAAATTAGGATTAAAAAAAATACAAAAAGATATACAAATTTTGAGCACGGATCCGTGCCCTAAGCATACGATGGGTTAAGTGTTAAAGATGTTATCTACCAAAACATTGCATTTGGAATTTAATGAAATCGGAGTTATAAATAAATAAATAAATAAATAAATATCAGGGGACAATGTCACACAAATTGACCTAGTCCCAATTTAAGCTCTAGGCTTGTATTATGGGTACTAGACAACGATATAAATACTTATATAGAGAAATATATACTTAAATACATAGTAAACATCCATGACTCAGGAACAAATATTCGCGCTCATCACACAAATATCTGCCCTTACCGGGATTTGAACCCAGGACCGAGTTATGTTCAGTAAACGTCTTCCGCGTTTACTAGGGACACATGCATTTTAAGAGAGTGAAATGCACCTTAAGTGCACTCAGTGACCTTTCGAGATCAATATACAGTAAGTTGGAAAACAAACACCCATTAATAAGCATTGATAAGAGAGGGATAATTATATAGTTTGGCGCTACGTGGTATTAACGTGATTTGCAAGAGGTTTTTAATATTTCTAACTTGGCCTTTATTTCAGTTTGATTTAACCCAAATGGATTGCATATTCAGGCATATTGTAGTTACGATGATACTTAATACTCATTATTTATTGCATTCCACAATATTAGCTATATTAAATATGATCAACTTCAAAGAAAAAGTAAAATGCAATGTGACAAACCTTAGAGCTCTGTTCTACGTGGTAGAACCATATTACTTTAGACATTATATCGTATTGTTTTTAACTCGACCGGTCGGGCATAAAAGCTATCATAACGTTGAAAACACTAAAACATGCCAGCAATGTGGTTTATCCATGTATGAATTGTTTGTGCCAGTGTTCTGAAAGAGTTTTTTGTGTTGCTCTTGCCAGGTTTAATTCAAGTTCTTTTGCGGCGCTAAAGCAATTGACGACACCTCATGTATCCGTATCATTCGTTCAAAACACCATTCACTTCAACCCTTACGTTATACAGTCATAAGGGTGCGTTTCTACACAAAATTAAGGTAAGCGGAGTGGACTCAATCAGACCAATCAGATCCATCGTGTGGCATGCGTGTGTGAGTATTGTACAACCTGATTGGTTGGTCCAGCTTCTTCGCAACAAGCTCTGCTTGGACGGAAACGCACCATAAAACAAATCCACCCCTGCCTTCCACAGGCGGTTTCAATTTATGTGTTCCTAGTAAACGCGCCCCGTCGACGCGGCCACGGCCGCCGACAAAGACAATAAACAACATACCGGCCGGTGTTCTAGGCGGTAAAAACGATATCGCAGTTAATCTGTTATGGTATTGTTATGACGTCAGTCGCTATTACTGTCAAGTAAATAAGAGCTATTGAAACAGTGACGATATGGTTTTTACCGTGTTTAATAGAAGCCGAACATCAGGCCTCTAGAGCGCCATCTGCAAGATTTTCCGAACCATCAGATTACTAAGGGCCGCACTCAGAGCAATTAGAAACATGGTTCCTTTTTCAAACTTGCGAGCGAAAAACCATGATTACGATATGACACGGAGTGATCACACCGCTGTTTAACGGCGCCTAAATTACGGTTCATCAAAATTGACGTCATGTAATAACTATGACCCATTCTTTTGTTTACGCTATGTCACCGTATTTTACGCGTCGGTGTTGGCGATCCTAAGATCATCAACTGACTCAAGTGCGGCCGTAACCCACGTAAATATTTTCTTGTAAAGTCTGTTTTGTCAATAAAAACAAGATTTAATGTTTTATTTGGATATTTCATTATTGCAATAAAAGTTTGCTAAAAACATACATCATCATGTTATTTTCTGTAATTTATTAAGGATATAATCAAAAGCTATTTTTTTAACCCCCGACGCAAAAAAAAGATGTTATAATAAAGAACTGCGAACCGAGAATGTGTTAAGTTTTTTTTTTAAACGTAAAAAAATCATTATAGGCCTCACAAAATTCCCTTATTATTTTAAGTTTTAATTTAGGCCGCGTGACATGGTAGCATGTTTGAAGACTTGCTCACATTGCAACATCGTAAACAAAAAGAGAATGGCCGCCACCGCGCAGCCCGCGCCTGTCTGTGAAACGCTTTAGGGTGCGTTTCTACTCAAACGAAGCCAAGGGAAGAGGAGCCAAACAGACCAATCAAATTATTTGAACAATCAACATGTGTGTGTATCCTACAATCTGATTGGCTGGTTTCCCTCCACGCTTACTAGCTTTGCTTGAATGGAAACGCGCACTAAACACCGTGCGAAAACAATCCGACTGTTTCACTTCATGTGATCCTAGTAAACGCGGAAGAAACTTGGCCTCAATAATGACGCATACAGTGATTTAACGCGTCATCTATGACGGTGTCGTTTCACTCGGTAGGTACAGTCAAGAGCATAAATATATATACGTTCCTAAAGCGTCAAAAATATTTATTCACCTTTATGCTGCTGGCAATAAGGTCCGTGTATACATATATTTGACGCGACTGCTGTATAGATATTAATGCCCTTGACTGTACCTACTGAGGATACACTTAAAATTACTAGTTCAACACCCTTCCTTCAGCGTTCGTATTTAAAAAGTTAATGACTTGGGTGTGCTACGTGTCGTAGCAGTTGTAACAGCGCTACGAATTTTATTCGGTTTACACTGAGTTGGGCTGGGAGTATATACATATAGTACAGATGTAGTGCATAATCCTTTCCCATCGTTTTTTGTTGGATAAGTTCGTATTTATCTTGCTTTCTCGGTTGGCTTATTGATGGGTACTGAAGCTAATCGAGAAAGCAAGATATATACGAACTTTTCCGACAAAAAACGATGAGAAAGGATTATTCACTACATCTGTATATATAGTGGTTTGTTTTTCATAGTAGCGAATTTTCTCATCGCGTTCTTTCATGATCGCAAATTTAATTACCTATTCGTCTTTCTTCATGCAGCAATTTTTTCACAAAACGTTATTTAATGTTCGGTGACTTTATTATTCGCATTTTTTCCGTTTCCAATTTTTCCCAATCGCAAATAAGGAAAAAAAAGGTGGTTAGGTTAGGTTCGTTTTTACATCAGGCCCGAAGGGCCTAAATAACGCGGAAAGAAAAGCTCCGTCGACTCTATGAAAATAAGGAAAGAAAAAAATCGCTACGCAAAGAAAGACGAATAATTAAATTTGCGCATGAACGCCATATGAAAATTCACTACTATGAAAAAATGCTATTGTAAAAATAATCTAATTAGTGTTACAGTTGATTGTGTAGTGCATAATTGTTTTCATATCATGCTACCAGTCAACCTCAGTAGATTTTGTACTGTAACCGACTGAAATAGCAAGACACGTTCGTACATTTCCGTGAATATGCGATGGAAAACTATTATGCACTACATCTGTACATACCTCTTACACAATAAATGTTACGATTGGTCTGATGACCTAGAGCCTTGATATTTGGTATTGTGTTAAGTTTTAAAGCAGAAAAATTCCACAAATTGTTTTCTGAAAAGAGGTAAATAAGTATAAAGGTATATTTTATATTGAAATGTATTATTAATCATTCTGCTTCAAGTTTGTATTCATTTCCGTTCATGTCTTACAAGTCAACCTCGAACCGGCCCGCAAACTACCATATCCCCCTGTGTGTGTGTATCGCCATATCCACGGAAATTAATAGATTTTCCCATCCCTTTCCGTCCATCTCTCTCCCTCAGCCCTCTCACTGAGCGAGTGCTCGTTTTATTTTATGTGTTCCTAGTAAATGCGCCGCGTCGATGCGGCCTCCGTCCCTGACGGAGACAACCTCCAACCTCCAACCTCCAACCTCTGTGTTCAGGTCCTACGTCAGCCGCACAGCTAATGCAGATTATAAGATTTATAAGGGTATCTCTAAAATAGCCAATGATAATAACAAGTCGGATGACTGTTATTGTCTTTGAATAGGTGATTTATGATAATAACTAAATTAGCAATAAATAAATAAGGATATCTTCCTTATTTATTTATTTGTTATCTTCCATTATCGGACAAAATGTATACTGGATACAATATTGGTATTTTAGCAAGACATATTTTCTGGAATTATATCCCTTAATCTAATCTGATCGGTCTGACTCCTGAGGAAACATCGACGCTTCCTCAAGTGACACATACATTATAAAAATCAGCTATTATACTATTACGTAAGAATAATTTCAATTTGTTTTAGTTTAAGAGGATCGAAAACGTTTCTCTACCCTTAAACTAGTCCGATTTTTCCGATTTTTGAATTATGTGTACCTAGATATAATGAAAAACTATGTCTGTACGTTATCCTTTCCGCGAAAATACTTCTTAGAATGAAACAAAGGATCATGGGCATTTTTGTATTGAAATTGGGTGTAGCACCAACAAAATTGAAACCTTTATATTTAAAATGAACTTAGTTAAAACATCATTTCTTATTATGGCCGCAAATACCTAGCTCACCGGAGAACAAAAATATGATCACTTTAAAACAAGACAGTCCATATAAACTTTAGGTAATATACATTACCAAACTGAAGTATTTTCTTGAAATCGAGAGTTTATTTGTCGTACGGATAAATACACCATTTATAAGATACATTAAATACCTACATAAAAAAAAAAACGTGTATTCAGTTCTGTAACTTAATTGAAGGTTATGTTGATGATAGAATTCTACGAGATACTTTGTAATCTTGCGAGTAACGTGTTGTTACGAATATTTTTACATGTATGTATATACATAAACTCACGCCTTCATTCCCAGAGTGGGGTAGGCAGAGCTAAAGAATTACCAACAAATCTTAAAACTTCTTAATAATTCTGTAACCACATTTTGCACAAGTAGGCTAAGATGTTTCCCAGTGTATTAGTGACAGGTGGCAAGCCCATCGCCTAACAGTACTACAAGCTTTTATTCCCTTAGTCGCCTCTTACGACATCCACGGGAAGACATTGAGTGGCACTATTCTAACCCGGCAACCACGCGGTAAACGAATATTTTTAAATATACTTTTTTAGACAAGTTCTGGAGAAGCACGAACACTACACAGTTTACATATTTTTGTACATCAAATACCCCACACGCAGTTCTATAATAAATTGTAACAATAATACATTAACTAGCCGAAGTTTTTACGGACGATATGTCTTGTTTTCAAGTGTCTATATTTTTCTTCTCCGGTGAGCTAGATATTTGCGGCAGTATTAAGAAATGATGCTTTAAGTCAAACCTTTTTAATGATATAGGTTTCAATTCTGCTTGTGGCACACCCAATTTGCCCATGATGCTTTAAAAAACAAAAAAAAGAAACGTACACACCCAGTTCTTTAAGTTCATTACAACATATTTAAAAATCGTGGAATCGGACTTAATGAGAGGTGAGAAACGTTAACGGCCGGAGCTAAATTTGTATGTTTTTTTTTGACAGCCTCGCGATTTTAGTGGCGCTTCATAAATTATCCGCTGAAGGTTGTCCGGCAGGGAGCTGACTGGCAATGAGCGACGTGATTTCCTATATAATTCTGAATAAAGTATATAACTGAGCTTAATATTATAACGCATTTGAGGTGCAATTGTATACACATTTATTACCTGTTATCTGCCAAAGCCGGACCACTACCAAAATTATTTCATAGTCGGGGATCATTCTTATCTGTATTCGAGATATACATAAAGAAACTGCCCTTATAAAATAACGAAGGTCAGGTCCTCATGGGTGGCTGTGTATGACGTAATAAATTTCTGTCAAAATTTTCATTTTTGGGACAAGTTTTTGTTGCCAACTGTACTTCTTTTGCAGAGTTATTTTTAAGGTTATGCACCGCCACACAGTAGGAACATCTACATTTCAATTTGAATATGGCCCAATTCACACTTGACCGGTTTCTAGTTTTTTGTTTTTCTATAGGGTTTCGTACTATAATCATGCTAAACGGCTCGTATGTTGTACAGTTTTGAAATGCAATTAAAATTAATTTTTTGAACAATATGAGTACGCCATTATTTTTTAACTCGCGGACAGATGGACGGACGGACAGTATAGGCTTAGTAATAGAGTTCGACTTGAGACATTTCTGGTGCAAAACCATAGAGATTACAGTCGACCACAAAGCTTGTATATATTTTTTTATTTTTACTTGTAATCAAGTTATACCCCTTTAATGTTAGAGTGCATTTTAACCATCAGGGCTGACCGGAGAGGAACAACGGCACTGACTGATCAGATTGTCCGAATAAACTGCCTAATGTAGGTATGTGAGTGAAGTCATCACGAATTGTTTGAGCCACTATACAGCCCTGTCGTGTTATCAGCCTCGGTGTAGCCTCGATGCAGCCTCGGTCAACCCACGACAAATACATTACATGATATTCTTTAATCATTGGCTTTTTGCGAATGACTGTAAGTTCTTTAATGGATATTTAATCGGTTAAAATCCATGACCTCACAATCTAATTTTTGTCTGTCTCCACCTCAGTGAAAACGCAAAATCACTTCTGAAATAGTAAACTTGGTAAGTAAAGCCTCATTTTAACGTGCTCTGTGAAAAATCATAAATTTTGGACGCGACCGGTCACCACGGACTCGGCCCGCGAACTGCCGTGTGCCCCTGTGTGTGTTTCGCCGTATCCGCGAAAATTTAAATATATTCCATCCCTTTCCGTCCATCCCTCTCCCTCAGCCCTCTCACTGAGTGAGTGATCGTTGGTTTATGTGTTCCTAGTAAACGCGCCGCGTCGTTGCGGCCTCCGTCCCCGACGGAGACAACCCGTGTAATCCTATCTAATGAGACTTTTCTTGAACCTCTGTGTTCTATCAAAAAATCATCCAGTTAATAACTAGTACCTATATCTGATTCTTATTGTCTTTGAATTGGTGATTTTTGATGTTAATCATGGAAATATTATTATACTTATTTATTGATTTGTTATCCTCCATTATCGGACATAAATTATACTGGAAATGATATTAGTATATTTGCAAGAAATATATTTTGGGATCCCTAAATCTAATCTGACCTGTCTGACTCTTGAGAAAACATCTTTAGATAGTTCCTGAAATGACATATTCTTAATAAAAATCAGCTTTTGTACTATTACGTAAGAATAATTTGAATTTGTAATAGTTTAAGAGGATCGTGAAGCTAAAAATTTCCATACAAATTGCGACAACGTTTCTCTACCCTTAAACCTAGCGAGATTTTTACGATTTTTAAATATGTTGTAGATGTTATGAAAAACTATATCCGTACGTTTTCTTTTCCGCGAAAATACTTCTTACAATGAAAGAAATTTAAAAAACAAAAAAACAGAAACGTACACACCTAGTTCTTTAAATTCATTACAACATATTCAGAAATCAACGAAATTGGACTTGATTTAGGGGGTGAGAAACGTTAACGGCCGGAGCTACATTTCTATGGAATTTTTTGACAGCGCGACGCGAATTTAGCGGCGCTTAACACCCTCTTAACGGGCGTTTTCACTAAAAAGTGTACCTAAGGACTGAAATTAAGGAACTTTAACTCTGTCAGTTTTGTGACGAAAATTAGCTATATATTGACGGCCGCAATGTATGGCTAATTTTCGTCACAAAACTGACTAAGTTAAAGTTCCTTAATTTCAGTCCTTAATTGGGTACACTTTTTAGTGAAAACGCCCTAACACTTTAATTGCCGCCGACCCGCTAGGCGGGTCGATTTTGTATGAAAATTGGAGACCTTGGCAATGAAAGTGTTAAGGGTGTCTGGCAAGGGGTTGCAACCGTACTCAGTGTCTGGCAATAAACGACTTGATTTTTAATATAATTCCGAATAAAATATATAAAAAACTTAGCTTTATACCGTAACGAATTTGAGGTGTAATTTTATACAGATTTACTACCAAAGCCGGAACTCTACCCAAATTATTTCATAGTTGGGGCTTTATACTATAACGGATTCGAGAAGCAGTTTTATACTCATTTACTATCTGTTATCTGCCAAAACCGGACCACTACCGAAATGATTTCATAGTAACTCACGAATAAGAAAGAGATACGTGAACGCATTAAAGTAGTAAACAGCATTTACGTTATACTACAAGCAACACTGCAACAGTGTGTACATTTATATACCTACGTACTCCAACTCATATACAATTAATTACAGTGCCTGTGGGTGTATCGTCGTATCCATGAAAATGAAAAGATGAGAAGATATTAGATATCTCTCTCCGTCCATCCCTCTCCCTCAGCCCTCTCACTGAACAAGGTGATTGTTTTAATTTATGTGTTCCTAGTAAACGCGCCGCGTCGATGCGGCCACCGCCCCCGACGGAGACAACCCGTGTAATCTATGAAACTTTTCTTAAACCTCTGAGTTCATGATAACTTTTGCTCAATCATCCAGTTACAGTCGGGGATCATTCTTATCCGTGTTCGAGACATACATAAAGAAACTGCCTTTATAAATGGGGAAGGCCAGGTCCTCGCGGGTTGCTCTATATATAATGTAGTAATAAGTTTCTGTCAAAAATTACAGTTTTGGGACAAGATTTTGTTGCTAACCGTACTTTTGTTGCAGATTCATTATCTGTGTATGGGCCTAACACGGTGGGTCTACGTTAAGTATAGTGGAGATTCCGTCGCTTCTTTCTTATTCCAGCATTGGATCAGCTTCAAGTCATAATAGCATTGTCATCTCACATGTATGTAAATTTTCAGTTTCAGCGGAATCCGTGAAGTGGGTCAAAAACTTGCAAGAATTGACCCGCACATACTTACATACATAAACTCGTACGAACATAAATTGCAAGTTAAAAAAATGCTTGTGAAAACAAACCTTTGCTACTTGTCCGCGTGTAGGTTATTTCCATATTAAATATCGATCGCCGTCGGCTTTTGCTTCCGCGTATACCAGGTACGCATAAAATGCAGGCGATTGAAACAAGAATTGCAACAGAGGAGCTCTATTCATCAGGATCGATATTGAGTGGAAAGAGAAAGTAAACGCCCGCCCACTTTAAGAAAGATATACGTGAACGCATTAGAGTAGTAAACATAATTTACTTTATTCTAGAAGCAACAGGTGTACATCATACTGTTGTGCATAAGAGTATTATACCTACGTACTCCAACTTATTTACGGACAAAATGTCACGGCAGTAGTCGCCCGAAAAACACAAATCAAAGATATGCATATTTATACAGGGGTACAAGTACAACTGCGTTAAAGATACTGTAATATACAGGCTGTAACAAAAAATATGGGCCCTGGAGAGGAACTGTCTAAACCCTTAAGCTAGATCATTTTATTTAAAGGACACATTATTTTTTCTTTAAAAAGAAAAAATAAAGCATTCAAAGATTTTATAAAATTAAACTCTAAAAAAATAAAAAATAAAAATTAAAAAAAAAAACAATAAATCATTATGCTTCATTAACCACCGACGCAAAATAAAGGGGTGTTATAAGTTTGACGTGTAAGTGTGTGTGTGTGTGTCTGTGTCTGTCTGTCTGTGGCACCGTAAGTCTTAAACGGATATAGCGATTTGAATGCGGTTTTTTTTATTTGAAAGTAGGTTTTCCAGTGGATGTTTTATCGAAATCAGTTCACCCGTTTTTGAGTTATTGAGCTTTTAGGGGGTTAAAAGCCCCCGATATAGGAGACACCTACTTTCAGAGCTGATAACTCTTAAACGACTCAACCTATTTCATGAAATAGCTTATTAGCTTTATTAAAAAAAAACCTACGTCCAAATGCACAATCTAATTTTTGGCTGTCTCCACTTCAGTGAAAACGCACAATCACTTCTGAATAGTAACCCTGGTAAACACTCATTTTAAACATGCTCCGTGGAAAATCATAAGTTATGGACGCGACCGGTCACTACAAACTCGGCTTGCGAACTGCCGGGGTCCCCCTGTGTGTGTGTGTATCGCCATATCCAAGAAAATTAATAGATGTTCCATCCCTCTCCGTCCATCCCTCTCCCTCACTGAATGAGTGATCGCTTTATTTTATGTGTTCCTAGTAAACCCGCCGCGACAATGCGGCCACCGCCCCCGACGGAGCTGTGGGGTAACCTTCGCTCTATAAAAAAAAAAACAGATTATAAGAGTATGTCTGAAAAAGCCAATGATAATGACTAGTATACCTGACTATCTTTGAACAACAGATATCCTATTATTATTATTTTATCTGCTATTATCGGACAAAATGTATACTGGATACCATTTTGATATTTTTACAAGACATATTTTGTGAGAGGATATACCTTAATCTAATCTGATCTATCTGAATCCTGAGGAAACGTCTTAATATAGTTGCCCAAATGACATAAATATAAAACAGCTTTAGTATAACGTAAATATAATTTCAATTAATTATAGTTTAAGGGTGTCTGGCAGGGGTTGCAAGCGTACTGTACTAACCCCCTTACTAATAATGGTTGTATAGTGGTGGTATAGCTATACAATGTTTTGTCCTTATCTGTCACTGTGACATTTGAATTTGACAGATAAGGACAAAACATTGTATAGCTATACCACCACTATACAACCATTATTAGTAAGGGGGTAAGTGTCTGGCAATGAGCGACGTGATATCTCATATAATTCTGAATAAAATATAAATAAAATATAACTTTACTTGTGGGAGGACCTTGTGCAGGGTCTGTCTGGGTTGGTACCACCATCTTATCCACTAACCTCCCGCCAAGCAGCAGTGCTCGCATTGTTGTGCTCCGGTTTTGGGATAAGGCAGCCGGTGAAATGACTAGCAATGCATGGGCACTATTTACCACTTAGGAGGAGCAGATTTTCAATGTTTTTTATTTTTCCAAGTATAACAACTAATAACTCACTTGCCTGTCCACTTATATCAAACATTAATGATATTGACAATCATCACCATCTCCTGCTGCGGTTTTGGAGCATTGCATAATCATGAAAATGTACTTAAAAAGTTGTCAAAGCGTGCCACCCCTAAATACCAACGAATTGTATTATAATTTTGAATACTGGTCTTTTAGATAAGAATATAATAATTTGATCAAATTCATTAAAAAATTAATTATGCCAAAAATGAAACACCCTATAAACAATTTACACATGTATGCAAATCTTCAGCTTGAGCAGAAACTGGATAATGGGTTAAATTTAACTTGCATGATTTGACTCGTACATTCAGACATATTTATATACACATATCCATTGCAAGTTAAATAAACGATTGTAAATAATAAAAATAACAATTGCAACAGGTCTCTTTATACGCCTAAAGCCTAAAATATTATCAACAAACCAAATAAAGTTGAGCTCTTTCTATCCCAAACGGACTCCATACGCAGTACCTTGCTACCTTTCGTTCGAGCTCCATAGAAATATCGATCGCTTTCGGGTTTAGCTTCCGCGTATACCAGGGACGCATAAAATGCAGGCGACTGAAACGTAAGAATTGAACCCGGAGAGCGCTATTCAGGATCGATATTGCGTGGAAAGAGAAAGAAAATGCCCGTCCATTGATACGAAAATGAAACGTGAACGCATTATAGTATCATTTACGTTATACTCTACAAGCAGCACTGCAACAGTGTGAACATAATTATCCCCACGTACTCCAACTCATATACATACAATTACAGTGCCCCTACGTGTGTATCACCGTATCCATGAAAATCAATAGATATTCCATCCTTGTCCGTCCATCCCTCTCCCTCAGCCCTCTCACTGAACAAGTGCTCGTTTCAGTTTATGTGTTCCTAGTAAACGCGCCGCGTCGATGCGGCCGCCGTCCCGGACGGAGACAACCCGTGTAATCATTGAAACTTTTCTTGAACCTTATTTCAAATATATTTTTCACTTCTCATGCTCGTAAAGTCCTTCTTTATGCTGGATATAGGCTGCATAAAATCGCATTTTATGCTCTAGTGCATAAAGTAATTTCTTCTTTTAAGACTAAGGCAATAAGGCCTTACTACACAAAACACCTTCATTTAATTGATATATTTTTATGCGATTTAGGTTATATCTTATTTTAATTACGACATATGTAATACTATCTAAATACTTTAAGATTAATACGGGCGTGCATTTACGTAAAAAAATATAAGTAACGCAAATATTTATAATACCTTGGCATTAAGGCTCAAACCTAGTGTCCATAGTCAAACGTCACATAGTTGAAAATTAAAAAAAAAAAAAAAAAAAAATGTGTAGCGAGAAGGTAATTATTCGTCAAACAAAATTAAAAACTAACTAAATTTGTTGTGTTGCGGTTGAAAATTCAATAAATTATTCGTAAGTAATTGAACAATGTCTTCAAGTAGTGATAGTGACGATCAAAAAATGATTTCGCCTGAGACTTTAATGTACAGAAGTGCGAAAAATGTAATTGAGCAGATATTGCCACCTAAATCGAAGAAAATCTATCTCAGCACATACCTACGAAAGTTTTATGATTTGGAGGAACCAAAAAAGCGTAAACACGTTTGCGGAGTGTGTTTTTTTAAGCTAATTTGACGAACTGTCGATGAAATTACATTTTATGCGTGATAGAACATATTATTTATATTATAAAAATTAATTAATTTTTCTTGTATTATGCTTAATCGTTGTTTTATTTCCTTGCGATCGAAGTGAAAAGCAGAGTGTAAAACTCGAGCATAAAACCCATTTTACCCTCGACGTGACCATCCACCCTCGCCGTACCGGCTCGGGTGGCTATAGGCATGTCTCGGGTAAAATGGTACGTTTTATGCACTTGTTGTACAATCTACTATAGTCCATACACTTCGGAGGTAAGGGTAGGAGAGGGAGAATTTATTTTCTATAATTTTTTGCCTATAAATCATAAAGTACGTCACGGAAAATTATAAATGAAATAGATTTTGAAATTTTGCAAATTGAGCCCATGTATTATGAGTATGACACACCGTTTCCTATATAATCATGTCAAAAGTAATTTCAAGGGCAAGCTATAAAACTTTGCCAAATTGATGAAGTCTCACAACAAGGGTTCCTTTTTTACCATTTTGGTACGAAACCCTATTTTGTATTTGAAATTATTTGGTGCTTGTCTAACTTTCGAACCCTATATTCAAACCGCGGACAGATAACGCTTACTTTGGGTTAAAATTTGTCATTTGTCCATTCAAAATGTGTCAAATTTCAATCTGAAGTAAGCCTGTCTATCCGCAGTTTGAATATAGGGTTCAGCCATTGGATGATTTTAAGTAGGTTCGTGGGTATAGTTAATATTTTAATCAACTGTATCTCAGGAACCTGTCGTCTACAGAGCGAACGATATGAAGTGTTACCAAATTCAAAAGGCTACGATTTTTTTTTTGTTGTCTTAAATTATTCATTATTAAGAAAAAAATGAGAAAAAGATATCAAATTTTTAAGATTACTTTATTTTAACTCGATATGACCACCTTCTGCTGTCTATGGCCTTCAGACGGTAGAAAAATGAGTTGCACGCTGCACGAAGGTGATCCTGCGGTATGCAATGGCAATTACGTACGATCGGTTTCTTCAATGCATCCATACTGGCATGTTTTCTTCTCCTCACCTTGCTCTCCACAATGGACCAGATAATAGAAGTCCATCGGGTTCGCGTTTGGGGAATTCGAAAGACATTGTGTGGACGAAATAAATTGTGGCACGCGTTGTTCAGCCATTCTTGGTTCACACGAGCTTTATGAGCCGGGGCCGAGTCTTGTTGTAATGTCCACGGTCTACTACCGAAATGTTTGCGTGCCCAAGGCTCCAACGCAGCTTCCAAAACATTTTCCCGATAGTAAGTCGCATTAACTTTGACACCAGGCTCGATTTTGTGAATTTGGTAACACTTCATGTCGTTCGCCCTGTACTTAGTCGTGAACATCTTTTATTTTTTTATTTCCTACTTGTTGTTTTGACTGTAAGAGGGGTTAACTGTTCTTCCCTCGCGAAAATTACACATTTCGAACTTAAGTTTTCGTTTATGCCCGTACTCTCAGCCCTCTCACTGAACGTGTATTCGTTTTATTTTATGTGTTCCTAGTAAACGCGCCGCATCGATGCGGCCGCCGCCCCCGACGGGGACTACCCGTGTAAGCAATGAAACTTCTTGAACCTCTGCGTTCAGGACCCTTGCTCTATAAAAAAATCATCTAGTTGCAGTCGGGTCCTATTCGGACAGCCAACGCAGATTGTAAAGGTACGTTTTTTTCTTCTTTTTTTAAATTAATGGCAGTCCACCAAGTAACTTCGCCAGTGTCAGTGAGAGAGTATAATCAAATCAGTAAATAGAACAGTAATTCATAATCATAAATAATAATTTGCCATGATCGCAAATCGAGCCCGGGACGGCTAGCTTCGTAGGCTGAGTCACAACCAACCAGGCTAACGCGTCGTCAATGAAAATTATGATATGACTAACTGGAAAACTAAATACTATTGAGAAAAAGCATCGTTCTGGTTTCTTATTCTTTGCAATTCTTCCGATGCTGATAAGTAATGAGGATAATTAAATAGTTTTCTTTGATGGAATTCACAAATTGCAACACCTTGTCAACTTTACACACAACTCAAAGCCACACAAGCCTGGCCTTTTGCAAAAGTTTTTTTGCTTAAATATACAACAGCCTTTTTTGTAATACGAAGAAGTTCTTCCAGTTTTAGGCGCAGAACTTTAAATGTAAAAAATATCCATGTCTTTCCAGAGACAATGCTAGCTGTAGTCGTATTGATAATTTGGAGAAGTTTCAAAAGCGTGAAATAAAAAAATTAAAGTAAACCCCGACTCAAAACAGTCTAGTAAAAAACTTTAAAAAAAGTAAAAAAATATGTAAGTCTTAGCCCCATAACTTTAATCATACGTAGGTATTAATATTATGACTAAGCATCGTCGCGTAGGAGTGAGGGCTGATTGTTTGATAAGTAGGTAGTTAACTGAACTAATGGTTAAAAATCAAAACTAATTGTTAAATCTTAAACAAATGTGTCACATTTTCTATTCGATTTTCGAATGTTAACCATTAGATCATTTAAACTACATACTGGTCAAACAATCGGCCCTGAGGAAAAACACAAGCGGTAAGCTACCTAGACAGCGTAGGTAAATATCAAAACAGCACCAGGACGGGTGCACCGCCATAAAGAGTACAGCGACCACAAAACTAGTATAAAAATGTAATTTTACTTGTTTTCGAGTTATACCCCTTTTATCTTAGAGTGCATTTTAACGATCAGTGCTGCCCGGAGAGGAACAACGGCACTGACTGATCAGATTGTCTAATAAACTGCATAATGTGTGTGATTGAAGTCATCACGAACTTTAACTACGGAGCCACTATACAGCCCTGTCATGTTATCAGCCTCAGTCAACCCACGAGAAATAAATTAAATAATATTTTTTAATCATTGACTTTTTGAAAACGACTGTAAGTTCTATATTGGACCCGATTCTACGTGCACCTCGCTTAATTAGCCTAAAACTAACTAAAACTAAATTGTCTAATTTTAAGACATAGTTTAGACGGCAGATTTAATCAGTGCTATTCCAGAATGTCAAGCTAACAATGTATAAGACCGCCTAAAATAAGAAGCGTCAGATTCAAATTAGCGCTGTCATGGCGCTTTCATTTGATTATGACAGCTGCTCATAGAATAGCAAAGTGTTTTAGCGACACCTAAATAAAATTAGGAAGTTTAGAGGCCACTGTAGAATCGGGTCCAATGGATATTTAAACAATTAAAATCAATGACCGCACAATTTAATTTTACTTTGTCTCACTTCAGTGAAAACGCACAATCACTCCTGAAATAATAATCCTGGTAAAGACTCATTTTAAACATGCTCCGTGGAAAATCATAAGTTATAGACGCGACCGGTCACTACAAACTGCCGTGTTCCCCTGTGTGTGTAGGTATCGCCGTATCCACGTAAATTAATAGATATTCCATCCCTCTCCCTAGGAGAAGTCTCACTGAACGAGCGGTCGTTTCATTTTATGTGTTCCTAGTAAACGCGCCGCGTCGATGCGGCCACCGCCCTCGCCGGAGACAACCCGTGTAATTCATGACATTTTTCTTGAACCTCTGCGTTCAGGACCTTTGCTCTATAAAAAAAAGATCCAGTTACAGTAGGACCTATTCGGACTGCCAACACGGAGATTTTATTTAAAACCGCCATTGATAATAACTAGTATACCATAAATTTAGATCAATAAGTTAGGTTTTGTTAGTATTACTCCAATGCCGAAGGGCCTTAACTACCCAGAAATAGGAGCTCTGTCGACCCTGTCCGATCAAGATCATACATGACTGTCCATTGTGTTGTACTTTTATGACTGACAAGTTTTGGCTTAATAACGTTTATTAGATATTATTGTTTATTTCATTATTTATTAATAATATTTTATCTACTCATATAGTAAAGGTCGAATTATAAACTTTAAAACGAATTTATATTGGCAAACTTTATAAACAGGATTGATTTATTGGGATTAAAGGCGTGAAGGTATGTATGTACGTATGTATGTCCTTTATAAACACAATACCGAAATAAAAGAAAAACACTTTATAACATTATTTATGTAACAAAATAATGATATAAAGTAATTTTTTTACCATTACGATACAAGTAAATCCAAAAAGTTAATGTCACCAACGAGGTTCCATATCAATACCATATCAATATTTTTTTTATAATGGAACGCACATGCGGTTCGCGTCATTTTTACAGCATTACAAAAAGTTTTCATTCCAATTTTTAATTGTCGGTGCAAGCGCCCGCTTTAACGCATGCGCGGTGATGTGCTAGGTTTTGGTTTGGCAGAAAGTTACATAGACGATTCTATGACTTACAAAATCTTAGTTTCAAATTCCATTCTGAACATCATAGAAAACAAAAAGAACGAAATTAATATTAAATTGCCGATACCCGGCAACAAGTACGAGCACCAACGCCTGCCCATCAATCAATATTCAATTTCATAGTTGCAACATACAAAACTTGAATAATTATTATAAGCATTAAACTATCTCTTACTTTATTAACTTTGATTTTTTATTTAGTAGGTTGAATCGCAATGTAGATAAAGTAGTGTATGAAACTGCACATAACTAGGTATTAAAACACTCGTGTGATTAAAAACCTCGCCTAGCCGCTCGGTTCTTAAACACACATTCACTTTTTAATACCCCTCATTATGCAACAATTTCATAAACTACTGTTTTTATTACAACCTTTGACATTATAAAGAAATTAATATAACATAAATTGGTATGAATATGAATTTTATGAATTCCAACAAATATGACCCGCAATAATTGACATTCCGATGTATAATATTATATTATGACTTATAACAATATGACTAATAATAAATAAGTATAATGTAAAATAATAATCGAAACTTGAAATTTATGTTATTCAAAGGAGACCCAAAATTCAAATTTCAAAAGTAGCGGAGAAGAAGCGCCGCGAGAAACTCCAGCAGAAGGTAATTTTTTCAATGATTAAATACAATAATACTTAAAAGTATCTTGGTTACATTACAAGGTAATAAAGTAATAAATAATTATTTTTAAAACTTAAACAAATAAAATCATAACAAATGTAAGGTCAATAAAATAAAAATAAAAATAATAACTAGGAGAACATCATGACGAGTCCCTACGTCAGGAACGATAATTAAAATAATTAACTGAAAGAACAGCTCCTTGCGAGGTTGTCATGTTAATAATCCTGCCCTCCTAGCCAAATAAGCAGTATCCCAATGTCAATAACCAAAGCGGTTTTAGTTCTCTTCTCTTTTTTTTTTTAATTAAGTTTGAAACTTTATTGTAAAACGACATAAAATAATACAACAACCATAACTAAATAAGACTAAAATTAAATAAGACTAACTCTAAATATATAAATTAACTAAAACATTGTACCAAAGATGCTGGCAGCATTTCCTCGCTGGATGGTTAAACTTATACGTTGAGCGAGGAAACTGCCAGCTCTTCGGTCTCCGGTGACGTCAATGAGCCTCTTCGAAATTTATTTGAAGAAGCTTCGAGCGCTAGGACCCCACGGCTCAAGGGTCTCGACGCCAAATGGAATAAACATATATTCTTGGCCGACACCATTATATTTTCCTACCTTCGTGCTTTCGGCCGCTTCAGCTGCCGCACCAGCCCTATTAGAGGTCCGATGGAGACGTGATGGGGCTAGCGTGTCTACACAGGTTGCATGTCACACTAGCACCCATCCCATATTCCACGGGACCAAGGTCATTCCGTCAGGTCTCTTGCCATCATTTCTAGAAATGCCGGTCGGCTCTAAAAGAGCCGGGACCCTTATTGAGGCAAGAGGCCGACAAATGATGTCGTTTAGTGCGGCGTGTCTGGAAAAGCGGCCAGCACTTCTCTGGCAAGAAAGTCCGTGATGTCCTAGCCGATCTACGTCACTTCCGCAGGGGCACCGATGTGGAGCGCAGACCGGGACCCCAAGGCGAAGGCAAACTGAAAGTCGGATCCTAACACACGTTAGGATCAAGGAAAGTACAAGTGCTTGGCGAGGGATGAGCTTGAAGCCAGTATCCAGCCTCCTTTGTACCGACTGCTAAAATTCTAGCACGATCCGCTGCGCAGCACTGGCTAAGAAAGGAATCAACAGTCAATTTACATACTATGTCATCCCAACACATCTGCGATTTTAGGTTAAACAGGAAAATTTTGACCGGGGCAAGCAGTTAACCACCCATTCTTTGCGTCCTCCAAGCCTGAAGTCTCATAGTTTAAAGGGAATTCCCTAAGGATTTTTCCTATGAGGCTAGAAGAGCTATGGATCGATGAAAGAAAAGCTGGTAAAGCAATACTAGAAATTTTGCGGATCCCTATCCCACCGTACCGAATTGGGAGGGATCCTTGGGTCCAGGAATGCTCGCTTAGCTGAATATTAAGGGCAGAAATTATACTCTTGCGGTGCACACGACCGGACACTGGGATCTCGGCCCGCGTACGTACCATAGGTTTATGTGACTAAGCTTAGTATTAATTAACTGATCTCGACTGTAATGTTCGTATAAATATGTGCCAAAAGTGACAGCTTTTTATGGCCTGATAAGTGTTTTTTTTATCCTGTCTGCCCTTCAGTGGCAACGCATAATTAATGGTGCGTTCCTATATTGACACATTTTGTGTGTAGCAAATGTCATAACGGTACTGCCCGTAAGGACAATGATTCGTTTCTTGAATATAGGAACCGGGCATAAATCTGTGCCTCCTGTGACAAGTGATACAACTCGAGTTATAGGAGTTTTCGTTTTCTTTCATGAAACACCTTAAAAAAAAATAACGCATCGTTTGCTCCAACTCCCGTGTTCCTAGGCCTTCTAGTTTCCAAGATACTTTCGTGTAAAATGATACAATTGACCCTTTTTTTCTGATTTTCAGTGTTTAATGCTATTTCTCTAGTTACAGCACGTCAAAAAACCATAAGAATATTTTTTTCTCGTGCCAGATGATATATCTAAAAATGTATCATAAATCACGGTTCTTATACCTTTAAAATTTTCTGTGTCTTTTGATATAACTTGAGTTATATCAATCACCAGAGTTTTGCGTATTTCGAAAGTTACAACTTGAGTTAGATCAAAAATTAAACCTGTTTTTGCTTCTTTTGGTTTGTGTTAATTGATACAACTCGATTTATATCAAATGTTTTCAAATATTTCCTAATCTTTGCAAATGTATAAGTCAGTTGTATCAAAAATGTGAGAATATTACGACCATTTAGAACTTGTAAAGTTTGGTGCATAGTGATACAATTACTATAAAATAATAAAATAAATATCAGGGGAGAATCTCACACCAATTGGCCTAGTCCCAAACTAAGCTCTAGGCTTGTACTTTGATTATAGTATTTATATCGTTGTCTAGTACAACGATATCTTGTTGGTCAATGCATTCATTTCTATAATAAATTACCTGAGGTAGTATTAAAGTTAACCTTTCCAGCACTCAAAAATTACTTGAAAAAGTCGTTAATGTCTAAAGCGTATTATAGGATCGAGGACTATTTAATAGACAAACATGCTTGGCCTAAACCCGAAACTTAATCAATAATATATTTTTTATTTGTTTTTTTTCAAATTCAAAATCTTTATCTTGTCTGGGGGACACCGTTGATGTAGGAAAACATATCAATCTTATGTGGTCATCTTGCACCGTCTTATATACACATACGTAGGAGTTCTTTTTTTCCTTTTCTCTCTTTCTATCTTAAGATTTTGGTGTGTTTTCCTGCGGAAACTACGCAGGATATTTGAAATATTTTTTAATTTGCTATTTATAGATTTATATAATGCTAGACTAAGTAGTACCATTGTAATATTAAATATATTTAAAAAAATGACTGACTGCTGAGTTTCTTGCGGCGCTTCTTCTCAGCAGTGGTCTCCTCTTGTGAAGCGCTGGTAGATTCTTGACGTGTAAAAGTGCCCGTGCGGCCTACTTACTGAATAAATGTCTTTATCTTTATATAAATACAAAAATAGAAAAATATAATCATATTGTACATATTTTTATATTAATTGTATTGTTCTGGCTTATCTGTTGTACAATAAAGTTTTTACATACATAGGTATATACATACAAATCTTAAAAATATATCTAAACAAATTTATTGATACTTACCATAGAACCGTGTCATAATACAGTGTAATATTTAAATCGTCAGGTCTACTAATTTTACCTTGTGACTGAGTTTTTAAAGGTTGAGAATAAAATGGTTTATCTCTAATAGTTACGCAAAAGAGACCAATAATAAAAATTCGGTATCGAGATACAGCCGTTTTTAGGTAAAAAATATATTTATTACATCCTAGTATGTTTTCTTATAAAAACCCTAATTGTTAGAACTTAGTATAATGCAGTGTATTAAGCACATTTTAAACAAATTAACTGGAGTATTCGTAGGTTTTTAAAAAAACAATGTATTTGGATGTTTTATATAGAACTAATAATAATATTTGCTATCCTCCTTTCGATCGTAATTTTACGAAAGTGACCATTTCTTTAGCCAATTTATACCGATTACAATATTCAATTCTAACATTCATACATACATACATAACTTCACGTCTGTCTCCCAATGGGGTAGGCAAAGACTACGGAACGCCAGGTGCACCGATCTAAACATACAACTTCCGCTTCCTCTACATTCATCAATCTCTTCATGCACGTACGTCAGTTTCGGGTGCTTTTTATTTGGCCCTTATTCAGAACATCGCGAATCTGATCACCGTACGTCCGTGTAGGACGTCCCCTACCGACATATCCGCTCACTCTTGCTCGCCATATATCTTTCGTAACCCTTCTTTCATCCATCCTTTCTAAATTATCAAAGTATCTTAGCATACCCTTTTCGATTTTAGTCACTACATCTTCTTTCAATCCACATCGTACTCGGATCTCGCTATTTCTTTCTCTATCTATCATCCTAACACCACAAATACTTCTTAGAGCTCTAATTTCAACTGCATTACTCCGGCTTGCGTTCTTCTTCTGCCATACCCAAGATTCACTACCATACATTAATTGAATTCTTGTATTTTTATAAAAAGTACTAAATGCTATTACCTTAGTTGTCTCATGCTAATTACAAATACTAGATTGTAGTATTTATATAGAAAGAGCTATATGCTGATTGTTATAAGTAAAACACTCATTTAAATAAATTTTATATATCGAAGGTTATAAGAACATCACTTTGCAAAAACTACCAAACATGAGGTAGAACGAAAAACAAAAATTTCTGAAAGCAACTATCTGCCTAGTCGTTTTAAGCAGATTACATAAATGTGCTCACTTGATAAGTACATTTGTTTATTGTATAATCCGACTAATTGACGATTGGCTGTGTTCTGCAGATTAAAAGTATCATCTTTTAACGGACAAAATAGACTAAATCAAGTACTTTGGCTGCGTTCGACATTATAGAACGCACATTTCGTTATTGGCGGTTTTATACATAATTGTATAAGTTAGTGAATTGACGTGCTAAAATAGGTCGCTTTCAACATAACATAGTTTAAAAAATCTAGTTTACGATGGCATAGCTAACTCATGTTCCGAAAAAATGAGTCTGGTCTCTTTCTTCATAGCTATGGTCACCCTGTCATCGAGGGTGGGAGCACACGCTCGCTGTGGCCTGAACCGACGCGTAAGAATGATTTCTATTGTAGGTAACTTAATGTTAATATCCTTTTATGGCTGCGATACAATATTATGATCTACATGTGTATGGAACTAGTTATTGGTGTAAAATATTATGACAGAAGATAAAAACGGTAAAAATCTCGCGACGGAAAGAAATAGTTATTTACCAACCAACATGTTTTATTTTGTGAAGTGGCAGGTTAGTAAATGCTACCGTTCTGTGGTGACTTAAATTATTGTATCAAATTCAGTAAGATGAAATTCAGGTGGACCATGCGCTATGTCACTTAACTACCTATTCGTACTTTCTACTTCGACTGACGGCGAGCTTATTTTAACTTTTTTCATATCTTACCTACCTGAGATTTAGTTATCATTATTTTCATGTTTTGTAGGTGATTAGATTTTGCTGATGATTGAGAATTGTTATTTGTTTTTTTGTGTAGGTGCCTATTTAGTTTTTGTTTTAGATGGCAATATGCACTGGTTAATTTACCTCATGTATTGTTGCAACATCGTAATTTTTCTTTGAAATGAAGGAGTATAAGTTAATTTGTTTCCTCAGTGATTTAATTTCATGTTTAGTTCCTTTATTCCTTATATTTAAAAAAACAAAATTATCATAATTGCAATCGTTTATAATCATGATCAATTACTTGTATTATTTGACACATGTTTTTTCGTTACCAGACCTAAGAATAACTCGATATGTAACATTAGTCACGGTTTAAATTACGATTATTTTTTGTGACTAATGATGCAACTCACTAAAATCTTTCATATTATGTCCGTTCGTCTTCAGAGAGATTACTTATTCAATTCCCTACAACTTGTGTGTAAAGGTTAGACCTCTAACTCAAGAAATAAAAGAAAAATTAAGCTTTAAAAAAAAGTTGTATCAGTCATCACCAGAGCTCCTTGGTTACACTTTTTTGTGTTAAATAATACAATTCGAGTTGTATCATCATACACAAGTTAAATAGATTAATCTGAAATGTAAAATGATACATTTCGGACGTTTCTTCAAATATCTTCAAATCTATAACTAGTATCATTATTTTTGTCAAACCAGTTAATAAAGTGATATTACATGTTATAAAAATCGAAAGCAATGTTCAAAAAAACGTATTCGTTTAAGAGCAGTATTTTTTTTAAACTTGTTTTTGCTCTCCTGTAAAATCGTGTTTTTCGAGTTGTATCACTTGTCACAGGAGGCACAGTTAATAGTCTTTGGTGCATACGACCGGTTGCTACGAACTCGGCCCGCGTACTGACGTGCTGTTGTGTGTATTACTGTGTATGTGTGAGCTATCGTATCCACAAAGTTAAATTGATGTTCCATCCCTCTCCCTCCATCCCTCTCGCTCATCCCTTAACCTGAGCGAATAATCTGTTTCATTTCATGTGCTCCTAGTAAACGCGGAAGAAGAAGTGGCCGCCGCCCGCGAAAACGATACTACGCGTGCGCGCCATCTATGAGACTTTTCTCGAAACTCTGTGTTCTTACCCCTCGACACGACATTCGCATAGACTCGTTTTAAATACGGTTCATGGAAAATTATCATGTTATAATACTTATAATATACTCTTGGGGCACACGACCGGACACTGCGATCTCGGCCCGCGTACCATACAGTGACTAAGCTATGTATCAATAAACTGATATCGACTGTATTGCTCGTCTGAAGATGTGTCAAAAATGTCAGTTTTCTATTGCTTGACGTATTTTGTGACGGGAATTTCAGACAAGATTAGTTTATTAATACGCCCTTAAGTGACTTATACTGAGATGTAGATATCGCTCGAATTAACGTGCATACAGCCACATCTGGGGATATGCCTTAATAAATGCAGGGAACTTGCTCCTCGATTCGTTTTTTAGGGTCCCGTACCAAAATGGTAAAAAAGGAACCCCTACGGTGAGACTTCTTTGTCGGTCTGTATGTCACAGCAGGTTTTCTCAGCAACTACAAATGCTACCAACTTGAAAATTGGCATAGTTGTACAACTTGCTTGCCTGCATCTGCTTTTAGTAAAAAAGGGGTTGAAATTTTAAAGTAGTTTGATTATAGCAAATGGGGTGTCATATAAATAGGCTCAAATTTCACATTTAAATTTTTTTTTATATTTTTTGTTACGAACTTTTTGATTCATAGCCAAAATGAACAAAAAATTACCGTACCCCGCCCTTTTCTTCGAAATTTAGTAATCAAAAAATCAAAAAAAAAACCTGACGTTTAGATAATTACTTATATTTTATGGGAAATATAAAATGCATTGTTCGTTCATTACAAACAGAACTGTTCTCGGGGGCAAAAAAAGAAAATCTGTATTAAAATTAAGACTAGTCAAAATAGGCCTTATCGCATTGAAAAAAATACAGTTCATAACAAAATTAGTATTTTCATAATTTGTAGTTACCCAGCATATTATCTTAAATACGCAACCGTCGCGTCGGTGCACGACTCTGATTCGCACTTGACCGGTTTTTTATAACTTGTGTTACTTGCTTTACTCCATGTTTAGTGTGGTATACTAGTGCACTCGAAAATAATAGGCATACATAAATAAATAAAAAGCGCGTCCATCATCGAGTAAAGCTGTGTTAATTACACCCCACACTAAAGCACCAGGCCCGAGATGTACTCGAAGTATTTTAAAAGCTCTTTTTCAGATCATAAGTTTAAAGTAACCCGAAACCGACGTGCGTGCATGACTCGATGTATGAATGTTGAGGAAGCGAAAGAAATTTGTCAAGATCGTAGCAAGTGGAAAGAAGTGGTCTCTGCCTACCGCTCTGGGAACAGGCGTGATTTAATGAATGTATGTAAGTTTAAAATATTATATTATCAACAGTTACATGGGTCCCATTCGGCTTTTTTCTCTCGTTATGGGAAATTACTTCGAGAATTATGAATGTGGTTTCTTTGAGCGTTTACTACTTGTAATGTTGGAAGAGTTAAGTCGAAAGAAGAGACTAAACTGTGGCATGAATAATAAAAAATGCAACCATGTAGGTATAGTAATACTTAATCATGAATTTTGCAAAGCAGGGTTGAGTTTTAGTCGAATTTCTTAAAGGATTGGCTCCATGTGACTTCACACAAATCGGGGCATAGTACTCGTATACGCTCCAATAAGTTGTGTGCATTAGATAAAAAAAAAAACTTGAAAAGTGATCCCGCACTTCATCCGCTGCAAGCTTTTATAAATGGAAAATGTTTCATTATACACGCTTGGGGTGCATATGACCGCTTGCTAAGAACTTGGCCCGCGTACTGCCGTGCTGCCGTGTGCGTGTATTTACTGGCGTATCTGTGAAAATAAAAGTGATTTCATCCCTCTCCCTCCGTCGTTCTCCCTCATCCCTTGGCCTGAGCAAGTAACCCTTTTCATTTTATGTGTTCCTAGTACACGCGGAAGAAGAAACAGCCACCGCCCCCGACAAGAAATCACTACGTGACAGCGCTATATGAACTTTTCTTGAATCTCGATCTGCAAAATGGTGTACTGCCTTTTTGCCGAATTATTTTTCGTCAAATTTCATTTGGCAAGCAACTTTTCGCCGAAGTTTTATTTGGCAAACCAATCTGTGGCATAATTTTACTTCGTATTTTTTTTTTTTCGCAACATCTTTATATTGAAATATTTTATTACGTCAAATTTTATGTGGTAAATAATTGTTTAGCAAATGATTTGCTGAGGCAAATAACGTATTGTAAAATTTTATGTGGTTAATAATTGTGTTGTCTGAAACAAATATAAATTGGATTAAAAACGAAACTGCTCCCAGAGATAGGTAGGTAAGGGTATTTTTTTTATGACCCTAAAAACGAAACTGCCCCCAGAGATAGGTAGGTTAGGGTTATTTTTTTTTATAATCCCATGAACGAAACTGCTCTCAGATATAGATAGGTTATGGTTAATTTTTATGCCAAATAATACATTTCACGAAAACATAATTGACATCCTAAAAGAATCCCAGGTAATAATTTGTCTAACAATAATTTATCAAATCATTCGTTGGGAAATGATATCAGTGCGAAACGTTGAGTTGGAAAATTAAAATTTGCCCAAATAAAAATATGGGATACGTAGTTTGGGGAGTTAAGAATTTGCTAAATAATTTTCGACGAAACAAGGGTAAACCCTGCAAAATCTCTAGAAATGGATATTAATTTAAACAATTAAAATCCATGACCGCACAATCTAATTTTTGTCTGCCTCCACTTCAGTGAAAAGGAACAATCATTTCTGAAATAGTAACCCTGGTAAAGACTCATTTCAAACATGCTCCGTGGAAAATCATAAAGTAATGGACGCGACCGGTCACTACGAACTCGGCCCGTGAACTGCCGTGTGCCCCTGTGTGTGTATCGCCGTATCCGCGAAAATTACTAGATATTCCATCCCTCTTCGTCCATCCCTCTCTCTCCCTCAGCCCTCTCACTGAACTAGTGATCATTTTAGTTTATGTGTCTCTAGTAAACGCGCCGCGTAGATGCGGCCACCGCCCGCGACGGAGCCTCTGTGTTCAGGTTTGGTGTTTTTAGACGCCTTAATCACCATAGACTAGGGAATCTAGTTTATTCATAAACTTAGAGCTGTCATTGCTTATAGTATAGGTTAAGACGCTTTTGCTCTATAAAAATCATCCAGTCGGATCCTATTCGGACAGCCGACGCAGGTTATAAGGGTTTGTCTGAAACAGCCAATGATAATAACTATACTTGACTGTCTTTGAATTGGTGGTTATTTATTTATTTGTTATATTCTATTTTTGGACAATAATAATACTGGATACAACATTAGTATTTTTTCAAGAAGTATTTTCTGGGAAGACCCTTAGAGGTTTTATTTTTCAATTCTTGCTTTGTTAATTTTTGTCATTATTGCCTCTCTTGTTTGTAAAATAAAGTGTTCACATACATACAATACGTTATTATCGTCACGTAATGTATAAAAAAAGATTTTTTTGATTGAGATCATAACTTTGAACAATGTTTAAAATTAATACTAATAATCGTCCAGATTAAAATCGAATGAAAATATTTTCTTGCTTGCTGCGTTTAACTTAGTAGTATATCAATTTTGTTTCATCATCATATCAGCCCACATCCACCCACTGCAGGGTAAAGGCCTCTGTTTATAATGTATTAAAAAAAAGATGTCTCTTAGGGTGGATTTTACCAAACGAGAATAAGGTCTTATACCTAAATTAAACGCCGAATTCGTACAGAATAAACTCAAAGTAAGTCTAATTCCAGTTTGGTAAAATCGATGGCAAACCATTTAACTCTACGAGACTTCATATAGGCACTGGTGGAATTAAGCATCACATTTTACATAAATTTCTTTAAATTACTAGTTAGAGCAATTTTCGTAAATCGTCATTGTTGGCATGTATATACGTACGAGAGTGACGCATGCTTTATCCACATTTTGTCACGCGATAAACGCAACCATGCTAAGCCCGCTGCTGTAGATATACTGCCTGAATAATTTATTTCAACGTAAGTTTTTATTTTTTTCATTTGCTGTCAGTCCATGAAAAATCTCAAACCCGAAAGGGTTGTTTAATATTCCGTTCCAGATTATCATCATCATCATCATGGCAGCCGAAAGACGTCAACTGCTGGACATAGGTCTCCCCCAAGGCTCTCCACTCAGACCAGTCTTGCGCTTTTCGCATCCGTCGCGTTTGCGTTCGCGTCCGCGTTCGCATTTCGCTCCAGATACTAGGAGAGAATAAACCAATTGGGTGCCTCAATAAAATTGAAAGGTAGACACGGGCAGTATGACGTAGTACGTCGAGACTGCAAGCGTGGTGCGCATGTCCTTTGCGCAAAGCTCGTGGCAATAACCCACGCGGAGAGATTGTTTAATATTCAGTTTCAGATACTAGGAGAACATAAACCAAATGTGGTGTCCTTGGTGTCTGATCGAAAGTGAAAGTAACAAGGGTAGTATGACTAGTATGACGTAGTACGCAGTCACAAGAACAGTGCGCATGCCGAGTTCACGAAGCCCTAACTGGCCCTAGCGTAAACGTGGATATATTGTTTTTTTCTGGATCTTAGGAGAAAATAAACCAAATGTAGAGTCTGAATTAAAGTATAAATTTTATAAAGGTTCACGAAGCTTTGTTCGTTCGTGAACCTTTATAAAATTTATACTTAGCTGTAGCGAAAATATGGTAGCATTATTTTATACCTTAGCCTTACCTACAAACACGCAAATAATTATGGGATTAATTTAATTTTATTATTTTTAGTCTACTTTTGAACACAATACTGGTCTATCTGCTCGTTTGACTCGGTAACAGTAACAGCAGATGCGATTAAAAATTAATCCACAAATCAGTCATATTTTAGGGTTCGCTAGGCCCGCACGTAAATTGAACCCTAGGTTAACCCCATATTATGTTATTAAAGAATGTCAAATGCATAATAACTGTTAATTTCAACAACAACAATTAACAACTAACCTATTAACCTGGGGTTAACACAGAGTGAACATGTACACGTAAACGGGATTGAGGGTGCGTTTCTACTCAAATGGAGGGTGAATGGGGGAACAAAACTGACCAATAAGAATCGAAAAACAATGTGCATGTATGTGTAATGACCATCCTGATTGGTTGGTTTCCCTCCACTCCGCTTAGCTTTGTTTCAATGGAATCGCACCCTACATACCATACAAAAACTAATCAATACATGCCTATCATGCGACTCCTTCATTTCATGAGCTCCTAGTAAACGCGGAAGAAACCTGACGCGACGCAGCGAATCAAGCAAACTTTAAGGGCGACATCTGTGACATTATTCATTAAGCAGATGTAGTGCTTTTCTTTCACCCTTCTTTAATTTCCCTGCAAGAAAAAGAAAGAAAAAACATTTATTCGTGAGAAACAGACAACAAACTTAACAAAAATACTGACATAGACCAACATACCTGTTGTCAAGAAATGGTTCCAACTCAGCGTAGCATTAAAATATAATAAACTACAAGGCGTTAAAAACCCTACTAATAAGTAAATACCGCGTCATATTTAATTCAACTCTGGATAAAAATAAACTGTTTCGGAATTTAAACCTCAAATGAAAAAACCCAAAACGGAATAAATACACAAAACAAAATCCAATCATGTAAACCGGTATATTGGAACCGAAAAAAAAAGTTGTTAAACCAAAAAGACGTACAGCAGCCTTACAAGCATTCATTTAGCAGAATTACGCATTTTAAAGAGTAAATAAATAAGATGTTTACCAGCGTATTAGTGACAGGTTGCAAGCCCATCGCCTAATAGTAAAGAGTAAATTACTTTAGAATTTATAATGTTTCGATTGTCCAATTATTAAAGATTATTTTCTTTACGTAGTATTAATATACGACCTCATAGCAAAATAATAATGTAAGTATTTTATTATTGTCAAGCCAGGTAAACGTATGAATTTCGAAAAAATTGAAATAATGGTATTTTGCCCGATTTTAAATTGATTTTTCATAATTAAGCTAAGAAATGGATTTATTTTGTATTAATTGAAATTATCGATTAGAGAAGGTTTCGTATTATACCTGCAAATCTGAAGTATGTACGAAAATTTTATTTCCTGTTCGCATATTACCGATTAGCCAAAAAGGCTTAATCAAAATCACATCATTACAGGTTTCTAAAATAATCAACCTAGAATAATTTACTTACCGTAAAATGTCACATGCAAAGTTATAGGTCAATCGGTAAATATACAAAAAGTTATTAAGTTTCGGTCTCTCCTAAAAAGAAATGGTTTTGCTCATACGCCTCTTAAGAATAAAGCCCGCGATATGTATGTAATACTTAGGGTTAGGATTTTGGTGGCATTTTGTGGTTTTAGAATCCATGGAGCCGCTATTTCCTTATTATTATAATACATAACACTTTAATTTTGACCTTCAGTATGGTCATATTTCAAAATGAACTAATTACATTTTTATTTCGGTTTTTCCGTCCCTACTAATATTTGCTTGTTTGTAACGCTTTCACAGCAGAGATATTCTCCATACCAAAATTAATTTAAATTGGTTTAGCGGTTTAATTAATACACTAATTTTAAAATATTAAAATACTGAAGGTAAAAATCAAAGTGGTATGTATCACAATAAATAGAAAATAGTGACTCCATGGATTCTAGAACCACTGGAGGATTTTCTGAGCGTGGGCGGAACAACATCGTTTTTCAAACGCTCCGCGCTCGTAAAATCACTAAAATAGGAAAATATCGTCGTAAAACCGTGTTTTTGGTGTTAAAACGTGCAGCTCGTGGTGTGCTAAGTTGTGGTGGTGTAGGTTTTAACCGGAAGTGTCACCTGGAGGTAGGATTGACCCGTAAACTGTAAGTTTCAAAAAAAAATTATCTTCTGGCGCGTGCGCTGTCCGATTCCTATCGACAACCCCCGTTTTTTTTCACACCAAGAGTTGTCTTTTTGCACTCTACGTCTATCCCCAAAATTTTAGATTTTTCCCGTTTTTAATTTAAACGTTATAACCAAAAAACTCTTTTCACTCGAGCCACGACACATAGGTAGGAACGTCCCAGGAACATGGTTTTTATATTAAAACATCCGGCTTAACTTGCCGATCCTCGTGACGTTCGGCTTTTTTTGAAATTCGTCTTAATTTAGAAGTTATGACCAAAAATGTAAATTTTAATTTCCTCCCCCCCCTCACCCAAAATAAACCGATAAACCCCGTTTCTTTTTTAATATTTCCTCTCTAAATCTAATTAAGACTATCTGTTCCAAACTACAGACTTTTTCTCTCGATAGTTGTTGGTTTATTGATTTACTTATTAGTCTTATTACTGACTCGAGGGCGCTCTCCGTCGCCAGTTTACGTAATTTCAAACCCCATTTCCACTTTTTTCTTGGACTACTTTTTCAATTTTTTCTTATTCCATAGGTTTCTTAGTGTCTCAAAATCTCATTTTTTGGCGGGTACAACTTTTTAATCAAATACACTAATTAATTACATCGCGCGTTTAACTGTTCCAATTTTTCAGTTCACTATGCCTAGGTAGGTAGTTTAGTTTTATTTCGGCGCATCCAAATGCAAGCATTATTTTTTTTATAAATAGACAGTCCTCACCTCTCTAAATATTTTTGTTTGCTGCGTATTTTGAGTCCCCTTCTGGGTCAAAAAGTTTTGTAACTCCCTTAGTTTCTCGGTAAATACCTAAAACCGAGCCACGCGCTCTTTAAGGGGTTTACTCTGGATGTCGTGTGATATATTCACAGATTCGCTGTAACGAGCCTTTTTGAGTGGTATATCGTTTATCTTCCTACTCACTTCCGTTCAAAAGTTACAGCCTAAAAACTGACTTTTGCGGCAAGTAGGTAGGTTCCGCGGAAAATTAAAACAATAGCTTTGAGTTCACCAATTTCCTAAAATCGACGTAATTTCACACCGAAAATCAACCCTGTTTACTTGATCGTTTATAAACATATAGGTATTTTAGGGACGTGTTCTCCAAGTCCGTCTCTCTATTTTTTTTTTTTTTGTAAAAAGAATCTCACACTAAAAATTGCTACCGAATTGTTACACCAATCTTATCATGAAGATTGTTCAAATCCCTAAAGACGGTAACTGCCTATACAGGGCAATAGCAGATCAGCTCAACATTGTTCTGGGCTCCACTTCTAACCAATATGATCACAAAATTGTCAGACAGGAACTGGCTCACTACGTTTCAGCTTACAGGGACGACTCTAGAATAAAGCTAGCCCTGAATGGCAGCGTCATAGATACACTCCACGACAGTACTAGCAGCTTAGAACCGAGCCCCAGGCAGATAAACACATACATCCAAAATCAATTCATGAATGGTCATTGGGGCGGGGAGGATATAATTATCGCTGCATCAGAATTCTTTGTCTTAGACATTTACATTCACGGTGATAATACGCAACCTATAGTTTAAAATGCCCCGGCGACGCTTACTGCTCCAGCTAGACCAATCCATCTGTACTTTCATAACCGCCACTACGACAGCATAAGATTATACGATAATCGCAGCAATTATATCCCTATTGGTTCTACGGAAGGACCTAGCTCTAGCATAGATATGGAAGTAGAGGGAAGTAATACCGTATCGAGTCCAAGTATTAACGATTCGATTGGCCCTCAAGAAACCGACACCACGGGACACCGAGTGTTCAGGGCAATGCGAATAGAACGGGAACCGCTGGTTAGCTCCGGTGTGGTCTTCAACATAGCAACGTGGAACGTCCGAGGATGTGCATCGTTACAAGACAAGCTAAATATTGATGAGGAGCTAATAACCCGTCAAATTACAATTGCAGGTTTACAAGAAACACACCTCGCTAAAGGTACATTTTCTTCTAATAATTATAGTTGGATCTTAAACTGAGGAAAGTGCGCAAATGAAAGGAGGGGTATAGCAATACTTATTAACAAAGCAGTACAACATGAAATAATAAACACCTACAGCAATTACAACAATATTCTCGCGGTACATATTAGGCTACAGATACCAGGTCACGATAATTCTAGGGAAATATTATTCATTACTACACACATGCCGTCGAACTCCTCCACATATCTAGGTAAATTAGGGGCGTTATTACGTCGAGCACCCAAAAAGGCGACACCTATTCTACTAGGTGACTTCAATGCTCACCTGGGTAAAAAGGATGTCTTACACTTGTCGTCACATACAATATGTCGTAAGAACTTAATACATCAGGACTCCAACTTCAACGGCAGGCTTTTAACCAATTTCATAGAACACCACAACCTCGTGGTTAATAGTACTTGGGGTCGTCCATCATGTAGGGTAACCTGGAGAATGGGGACAAAAACTTCCCAGATCGATCATATCATAAGCAGTCGCTCCCATCGGATATTTTTTTAAACAATTAAAGGCCAATGGTCCAAGAAAGTTAGATCAGACCATAAGATCATTTGGGCAACAATAATAAATATCAGTTCTGGGACTTCGGGTACAACAAGCAGCAATAGGCTGTTCCTGCGAAAGAACAAAGACAATTGTATGACACAATTTAACTATAAAACCATCAACTACGAAGCACTCCGATGCAAGGACAATCGAGATGAGTTCCAAGCAGAAGATACTAAGAATCTCGTATCTTGCCTTGAATCAATCGCACAGAATAGTGGATGTAGTCATCAGAACCCCACTTGGGAGGAACTCAACAAGATCCTAATACAATCCACGCGGGTGATCCCACCTCACGCAACAGTGAGATCTAAGGAAAATAGGATCGCACAAGCTCAGCTCCAGAAGGCGCTTTTCTTTAAGAATAGATCCCCCAACGACCCTATTAGGAATAGAGACCTTAGAGTAGCCCGCCAAAATCTACGGAATATAAAGGAAGAGGACTACGAAAAGGAATGTGCCCTGTTTTTTCAAGGTTTGAGCAAGGCACATCGAGCAATAAGGATGAAGATCACATACAAGTATTTGCGTAAACACAGATTAAATCACACACAAGCTCAGAAAAGATACTTCATCCCTATGGCACGATGGATAACTGAACTCAAAAATTGCGAGGGTCTGGCAGTTTCTTTAATAGAGGACCCACCTAGCAGCGTACCGGATTCGGACGGCCCTGATACGGACGACATAATCCGAATAATTAAACGCTTGAGAAATGGAACAGTACCTGGTACAGACCAAATCGTGCCGGAGCTATATAAAGCGGCCCCCTTAGATTTTATTTCCCAGGTAACGAACGTCATGAAGGAAGCTTGGATTAACAACGTAGTCCCAACGGAGTGGGCGGTCACAAAGCAGGTGCCTATCCCTAAAAAATCAGCGCCCAAGACCACTAGCGACTTTAGGAAGATATCTATCTGTAATGCGGGTTACAGGATCTACGCATATTTTCTATTAGAAAGACTAGACGAAGCTATTAATTCCATTGGTAATTATCAAGCGGCTTTTCTAGAAAATAGATCTACCGACGACCACATTTTTACCCTTCGCCGTGTCCTGGACATAAACTGGAGGGAAGGAAATCGGCTCTTTGTTGCAGCATTAGACATAGAAAAAGCGTTCGATAACGTCAACTTAAATGCCCTAAGGGACATACTACTAACGCGTACAAATATTCACCTTACCAATAGAATCGTAGAAGCCTGCATGAAGGAGAGAACATTCATATCCTGGTGCGGACAGAACTCTGAAGTGGTTCAAAAAGGAAAAGGGGTCAAGCAGGGATGCCCGCTGTCCCCCCGGCTATTCACCATTGTAATGGATGATGTTCTTCGCATCCTGGAAGAGGAAGATGAGGCAGTCAGGCTGGACCAAGACGCTGAAATCACCCTACCCCTTATACTTTCGTACGCAGACGATTTAATTATAACAGGCCCACACATATCAGTAATCGACCGAATAGTGAGAAAGCTGGCAGATCTATTAAACACCGTAGGATTAACAATAAACACGGCAAAAACTAAACTAATTGTACGGGACCCATGTGATATCTCAAAAGGAGATTTACAGCCTATATGCTTAGGTGGAGTGTCTATCCAACCTACAGATGAAATAATATACCTCGGTACTTATATTACATATACCCACAATGGAAGGGCCTCCATAAAGTCACGTTGCCAAAAAGCCGTAAGAAATTCCAAGATACTAACGCAATTTATTAAGAGAAACAAAATTGAATGGAGAATCGCTAGGCTAATGTACAAAATGGTGATATCTCCTGTTATGACGTACGGGCTTAATGTCGCAGCACTAACCAAAGCGAATCGATCACGCCTAAGACGGTACGAGAGACACATTCTAACTGAAATGCTGTCAGTCGCAAAGGACACTCCTAAACAAAAGATCTGGCAAATCTTGGAAGGCAAAACAGTGACAAAAAATATTAAAGTTCGGTGGCTCTCGTATTACGGGCATGTGCTTAGACGCCGTAACCCTCACTTATTGTACGCGGCCCTCATGTATAAGGAACGCAGAAGAAAAATAGGTCGGCCTATATTTACATGGGAGGACTCTCTTGACCAGGACATACGAGAATACACTAACAAGAGTCGTGCCTACTGGCGAACCATTGCGGAAAATAGAAATCGGCTCAAAAAAGAAGCCGAAAAGATCTATAAAAAACCTGAAACAGACACAGAGACAGAGCTCGAGGATACTGAGGGAGCAGAGCAATGAAATATATATATATATAAAATCAAAGTTAAATATATATTTATAGATATATTTAAATTTGATTTTTAATATTAGATTTCATTTTAAGCCGTCCATACCTTTAGTACATATTACACACCAAGTATTTTATCTATCTCCCTAATGCTGACTTAACGATGCCTGAATTCGGGTTGGCTCCACCTTCCTTCTCTCCCGTCATATCGACTGCAAACCCTACACTCCTATCCTATCTACTTGACTCTCCGGTGTCTCGGGCAGGTGCGCTCTGCCTGCGGCGGGCGGAGATGGTTGGTGCAGCAAAGGCGACGAGGCTCGCATGCCCTGATCGGTTTAGTATTAGTGGCTGGTCGGTGCGGGTTAAGGTTCTCGTGCTCTGCCGGCTCTTCGCTACTCTTACTGGACCGGTCGGGCGGGCGTGCTTCTCCCCGCTAGCCTAATCTAACATCTCCTCTCCGTCGCAGTCAGCGCGTACGGGTCCTTGCAGCAGAACTGCTGGCTGGAGGTGTCACCAGAACAGAACAGAACAGAACAGAAACTCCATGGATTCTAGAACCACGATTTGTCACCAAAAGTCCTAACTCTAGTCATGACTTTAAAAGTTAGTAAATTTCTCCTAAGAACATTTCGCGTAGAAGCAAGGGATCTAGTAGCTTGCTCTTACTGCCCCATATCTCAACTTTCCACCCTGTATTATAGGGTGGAAACACCCGTATTTCAATTTCGAAAAAAACAAAATCATGTAAATTTGGTTTGTTTACCGTGCACGGAGCAATAGCCACTGGACCACCGTGTACAGTAAACAGTAGGTTCAAAATAAGCATCACATATTACAAAACTTTTTTATTTCTACTTAAAATTACTAAAATATTAAAAGTCAGAGACGGTATTTATTTACCACTTCAGTTTATTAATACTTAAGTGGTAAATTAATTAATTTTAAAATATTTAAATACTGAAAGTGAAAATCAAAGTGGTGTGTATCACAATAAATAGAAAATAGCGACTCCATGGATTCTAGAACCACGATTTGCCACCAAAAGTCCTAACTCTAAGTAATACTTATAATTTGTTTTTTTTTTCGTAAACCACAGCCAAGTCGTCGGATCGCAATGTCTGTAAATGTTTGAAATGTAACTTGTCGGCGCCGCTATTCTAGGTGATAAAATCCAAATCTTATTTAACCTGTTATGGTATTGCTTTTAACTCGGCCGTCATAACTATCAAGCAAATAAGAGCCATCAAAACGATGACACTACGATAACAGGGCCTCTATTCAACATGGTCAATACCATTTGAAGGGTCCACGGAAAGAACATGTCTAGTCACTTTAGTAACTTTTTGAGATATCGTGATTTGAAAGTTAGGAACCGTGTCATTTTGTACGTAATCTTCGTGTAGAAGTTTTTTTAAGAGTGAAAAGATACAAGTTATATGTAGATTTATATCTGAATCTGAGTGGTGGGTCTTCTACATTTTGAGATCCAAAACTCATTTTTAATTCTCAAATATATGAATTTTCAATTTTTCATTTCATATCGCATCATTTGTCAAAATTTGGTACATACATTATTTCAAATTGTAGCCGAAAAAAAGTCAAAATTGGCTGAGATGATCAAATAGGTTAGGTTAGTTTTTATATACGCCCGAAGGGCAAACCGCACAGATAAAGGGGCCCTGAGTAGCGGGGACCCGTTGATTCAAATGGAAAAAGTAGGTAGATGTAATGTATGTTACTTTGTAATAACAGTACGTAAAGTAAAAGGTTTGCTTAACGAATAGTTTTAAAAGCTATGTTTTTAACCAAAATGTTTTTAAAGTGTACTTTTGGCAATATGATTAGTTGTTAAATGGCGTATTTTAAACTGTTGCTTTCGTGAAATAAACATTTGTGAAATAATTTTCGGTAAAACATTACTGAACCCATATTAAGCCCCTTACAGGCTTTGTTTCTTATTAACACATTCGCTGCCTCGTTTTGTGTGTAGCAAATGTCATAACGGTACTGCCCGTAAGGACAATGATTCGTTTCTTGAATATAGGAACTGGGCATAAATAGTCTTTGGTGCATACGACCGGTTGCTACGAACTCGGCCCGCGTACTGACGTGCTGTTGTGTGTATTACTGTGTGTGTGAGCTATCGTATCCACAAAGTTAAATAGATATTCCATCCCTCTCCCTCCACCTTTCTCCCTCATCCCTTGCTCTGAGCAAGTAACCTGTTTCATTTCATGTGCTCCTAGTAAACGCGGAAGAAGAATTCGCCATCGCCCCCGAAAACGATTCTACGCGTGCGCGCCATCTATGAGACTTTTCTTGATACTTTGTGTTCTTACCCCTGGACTAGTTACATTTGCATATAAACTCATTTTAAATACGGTTCGTGGAAAATGAGCATGTTATAATAATATAGGTACTCTTGGCGGGCACACGACCGGACACTGCGATCTCGGCCCGCGTACGTACCATAGATTAGAGTGACTAAGCTAAGTATTAATAAACTGATCGCGACTATACTGCCCTCCTAAGCAAAAACGCAGTATCTCGAATGAAACTCCTGTAGCAATATCAACCTAATTGCTAACGGAATAGAATTCAAACTGCATTGGTTATTGAATTTGAGATACTGTTTTTTTGGTTAGGAGGGCAGTATAATGCTCGTCACAAGATTCGGTTTTTTTATCTCGTTACGGGAAATCACCTTGAGATTTATTTATGTGGTTTATTTGACCCTTTTATACTTGGAACTTTTCCAATAGTAAAGTCGAAGAAAGAGACTGAACTAAGGTCTAATTCTATGGAACTTGCTAACTATATAAACAAACCGCCATATTGAAATTGTCTCTGAATGATGAATTTACTAGTGATGGGCAATACTCCTTTACTTATGTCAAACCATATCGAATATTAAAATACCGAAAGTAAAAAACAAGTAGTTACTTATTTCTAATTTGTTTAATCACGATCTGAAGAAAAATCGGTACTTGAAGATGATATATCACCAGTATTTATTACAAAAGGTGCCGTTATATCATCTGTGAGTGTGATCAGCGTGAGTTAGGTAATGTGTAGGGGCCTTAATATATCGCCAACTTTAGCCACAACACTACCCATCATAGAGAATTGTAGATTTTAAAAGAAACAAAAACGTCACCCCATCAGGTCCTAATAACCTAACTTATGAAACCATTTAAACTTTTAATGAAATATCCAAGTTAGAGTTATAATATTTGGTGATTTTGTATTTTAAAGTAACGACCGTTTCAATAGTTTATAGTTTCAATGGTGTTTGATGAGGTGGTACGAAAATTCAAGGAGAAACAGTGACAAAACAAAGTTAAGTCTTTTGTTTACATAGTTAGCAAGTTCCATAGAAATACACTATATCTATGGCATGAGTAAATAATGTAAGCATGTAATTAGCATGAATTTTTCAAAGTAGGATTTAGTTATAGTTAAACTTAAAGGATTGGCCTCATGTGAATTAGCACAAATCAGGGCATAGTGTACGCTCTAATTAGTTGTGAACATTTGATAAATATAAAAAATAAAAACTTAAAAGTAATCACGCACTGTAAGAGGATCTTGTACAAAAGCAAATAAAAAAAGTTGATTTAAATTTGGTACTTTTTTTATTTTAATTTTTGATGTTCATTTCTGACTTTAGTTTAGTTCGAAGACGAATTTCCGCCCGCTTCCTTTGTGATGTTTTTTTTTCAATTTTTTTTTAATAAGTTCCTAGTTGTTATGCATTTTTGGAGAGCTAAGAAAACAGTTAAGTTTTTAAAATAATCTGCAAGCCAAGTTTCATAACATTTTTTTGTTTTTAAGGCATTTTAGTGGAAAGCGATCGCAAAAAAATATTGAAAAATTTTCTTTTTCCGTCTCGCTTTTTTAAATTTGGACCGATAATTATTGTTTTAATATTGAGAAATAACTAGTGTTTAATAGTATTAATAAATCAGAAAAAAAATAAGATTTAAATTGATACTTTTTTTGTAATAAATTTTTCAAGTTCAATTTCTGACTAATTTAAAAAAAAACTAAAAAACGCGATAACTCAAAAATGGTTCACTTTTGCATAATGCATATGAGGGTCAAAATTATCGCAAATAGTCACCCCTATCACCTCCTAACGGGAATAGGTCGACTTACCAATAACCCTGTATACAAAGTTAGGAATACTGATGTTATTATCTTAGCCTGATATAAAATAAAAATAAAGTAACTTTAAACATAAACAGAACTGACTGTCATGTCATGTCACTCACTTGTCAATCATTCGCTGCGGTTCGTTCACAAATTTGTTATTTTGCGTAATTTAATTAATTACGTAATTTGTAGACGCCATTAAAATAAATAAATTGTTTTGCGTAGAATCGAAAGCGTGTCGTTAGAATCAAGTAAGTAATCCGTCAGACAACATGACAGTTGTATATTTTTTTGAATTCCCTTGGTAATAAATGGACTAAGGGCACTATAAGTGTATTCCTAACATTCACAATCCAACTTTTTTTACTGTTTTTCCTAAATATAAAAAAACTACTGCATAAAATAATCCAAAGATATTTTTACTGTAATCAGCAGTGTAAAATCTAGAAACGGTATTTTATTTTACTACCTTAGCACAAAATGAATTGTTGTCAATTGCGTAGCTGCCAAAAAATTCCATACAAATGTAGCTCCGGCCGTTAACGTTTCTCACCCCCTAAATCACGTCCGATTACCACGATTATCCACAACATAACATACATACATTCTAACTCTGTATTGTATTAGATTTTCTGTTTCTTTTTTTTTGTGTACAATAAAGTGTTTACATACATACATACATAATCAACAATCGTAAAAATCGGACTCGGTTTATCGTCCTAACAGCTGCAAGCGTACATAAATGGAAAATGTTTCATTATACTCGCTTGGGTGCATACGACCGGTTGCTACGAACTCGGCCCGCGTACTGCCGTGCTGTCGTGTGCGTGTATACGTACTAGCGTATTTGCGAGTATCAAAAGTGGTTTCGTCCCTCTCTCTCCATTTTTCTCCCTCATCCCTCGGCCTGAGCGAGTTAGCCGTTTCATTTTATGTGCTCCTAGTACACGCGGAAGAAGAAGTAGCCACCGCCCCCGACAAGAAAACCACACTGTACATGTAAAGCGCTATCTATAAACTCTTTTCTTGAATATCGCTACAAAATCTCTAGAAATAAATTTTGTACTCAGCAGATCGGTATTTTTGACCAATAAGCTCATTATTAAGGCAATTGATTCCCTACTTGCTGGGAAAAAATAGAATGCTTATCTTAAAGATAGGTCAAGCTGAGATAATCCATATGAAAGCAGAAAAAGACATGACATCATCATTCAATTTATATGTGTGGTTGACAATCAAGACCATGATAATTTGTAATTTCAAACCGTGGACTCGAAAGTCGAAAGGCTTACTTCGGATTTAAATTTGACAGATTTGTATGAGAAAACCTTAATATGTTCTTTGTTATGTTTATCACGAATAAATTATTTTCTTTCTATTCTTTCTTTCTCTCAAATTTTAACAGGGTTTGGCCGTTAATCCGTGACTTCATAGTTAAACTGACGAGTATGTCCACTGGGACAAGGTTGAGGCATTTTGCTTCCGCGTTTACCAGGATCGCATAAAACTGAAGATACATGTTTCAGGTGACCTTATTGATCAAAAATGATACTAGAGGAATGCAGTATATTTGATGTTGGATATTTATGATTAGCATTTATTTTACTTCGTTTTATAACAAACATTGGTCTTGCTGTTTCATAATGTTTGTTGAGGTTAAAGAAAAAAGCTTTTTTTTGGTAAAAGAAAGATGTTTTGATGGAGGACCCGTGTTGGCGCTATAAGGAACAGAATGATTCTCATTTAACATTTAAGTCATCACCCTAATAATTCAGTTCAAACTAGTTTAGTCCCGTGGTGGTCTCATGGTCCCTCTTTTGCTTAAGTAAGGCTAGATAAGTTGCGTAACGCTAACTAACGTAAACTAACATAATGTATGGAATTGACGTAGACGCTCGACGCAACCGTTTTGCTTACGATACCGAAATTATGGACGCCAAATGAATGCATTTTGTTTAGAGGTCTTCAGAGTTTTAGGAGCAAAATACTCTTCTGCGTTTACCAGGAGAGCATAAACTAAGCGAAGCGAACTTAGAGTGGCTTTTGATACTAATGGATAAATTATGCAATATACTACGTATGTCCGTGAAAGACAAAAAATATTATAACAATAAAAAAAAACAAGTACTTATTGTTAACATCATGATCATGATCATGACATGAAATTCATAGATGCTTTTCAATTTAACGTTGTTCTTAAACTACTCGACGTACTGATCATTACTTACAAAATCTGCCCTCGCGGCCTACTAAATAATAATTCATTTTTTATATTTTTTAACAGCAAACCCGCGGAGTGGTTTCTGGTACTGAGAGTGTAAAATAATAATCTGATAGGTGGTTTTTATGCCCTTTCAGTGGCAACGCATAATTAATTATAACTAACTAGTTACCTTTTTAAAAATGTGTATTCAATTTTGTCTATGGAAAACTATTCAGTTATGTAAGTTCGGGTGCGTGGGTGCATACTATTCAGTGTACAATAGTTAGTCTTTGGTGCATACGACCGGTTGCTACGAACTCGGCCCGCGTACTGACGTTCTGTTGTGTGTGTATGTGTGTGTGTGCTATTGTATCCACAATTTTAAATAGGTGTTCCTTCCCTCTCCCTCCATCCCTCTCACTCACCCCTTGCCCTGAGCAAGTAACCCGTTTCATTTTATGTGCTCCTAGTAAACGCGGAAGAAGAAGTCGCCACCGCTTCCGAAAACGATACTACGCGTGCGCGCCATCTATGAGACTTTTCTTGAAACTCTGTGTGACATGTTTTCAGGTTACCTTATTGATCAAAAATGATACTAGAGGACTTCAGTATTTGATGTTGGGTTGAATTTAATCATCTACGTATAATAAGCATTTATTTTACTGCGTTTTTGATACAAAACGTTGGTCTTGCTCTTCATAATGTTTGTTTGTAAAAAAAAAGATGTTTTGACGAAGAAAACTATGTTGGCGCCATAAGGAACAGAAAGATTCCCATTTAACATTTAAGTCATCACTCATCACCCTAATAATTCAGTTTAAACAAGTCAGTGTAAACGTAAACGATTATCGAAAACTGACAAAATGAATGGAATTGACGTAAGCGCTCCAAGGTTTTGCTTACGATACCGAAATTATGGACGCCAACCAAATGCATCTTGTCTAGCTAGGGCTTCAGAGTTTTAGGAACAAATTACTCTTCTGCGTTTACCAGGAGGGCATAAACTAAGCGATGCAAACTTAGAGTGGCTTTTTGATACTAATGGATAAATTATGCAATATAGGTATGGCATTGAAAGACAAAACGTATTTAACCTCCTAAGACCCACCATACAACGATTCCCACGTATTACCTGATTCATTCATTTCATTATTAAGTTAAATTCTAGTCAGACAGATCCAACTAACGATTTATTTGGGTAGTTATACTTATACTCCTAGCCCGACTCAGTGAAAACCGAATAAAATTCGTAGCGCTGCGCTGCTACAAGGGTTACGACACGTAGCACACCCAAATCGTTAACTTTTTAAATACCAACGCAAAAAGAAGGGTGTTTATTGTACGAGAAGTATAAATCGTCGGTGATACTGCTAAACCGCGTATCTAACAAATTTATGACAGAGCAAAATAAACCTTACCATGTTATTAAAAAGTGCATTTCTCCTTATTAAAAATGTTACTGACGCGATTTTGCATTTTCACCGACGAAATAACATGTATCCTCAGTAGGTACACACAACATCACACCTAACTAACCATTAAAGACAGAGCAGAGAGAAAAAGAAAGAGATGTGTATATGTGTATTATGTCAACTTCTATGCATTCTAGTGCGACTCTCTTTCATGCAATATTTCAGATTTCTGAAGTGTATAGCTAGATGTGTTGCTGTGTGTACGTACCTATAGAAGTGCCACCATTATAGATGACGTGGTGAATCACTGTATGCGTCATTATTGAGGCCAAGTTTCTTCCGCGTTTACTAGGATCACATGAAATGAAACAGTCGAAAGATAGGTATTTAGTGCGCGTTTCCATTCAAGCAAAACTAGGAGGAGTGGAGGGAAACCAGCCAATCAGATTGTAGGATACACACACACGCAGATTGTGAAAATAATTTGATTGGTCAGTTTGGCTCCTCTTCACTGAGCTTCGTTTGAGTAGAAACGCACCCTAAAACGTTTCACAGACAGGCGCAGGGTGCAGGGTGCAGGGCGTTGGCAGCCATTTTCATTTCGCTTAAAATGCTTGCAATGTAAGCGTGTCTACAAGAATGTTACCATACGCGGCCTTCATTACAACTTAAAATGAAAGTGAGTTTTATAAGGCCTATAATTTCATTTTTAAATTTGAAAGAATGCCAAACACGTTCTCGGTTCGCAGTTCTTTAAAAAATAGCTTATGATTATATCTTTAATATATTACAGACAAAAACAGGATGTTGTATGTTTTCCTGTAGCCAACTTTAATTGCAATGATGAAATATCCAAATATAACATTACATATAGTTTTTATTGACATAACTTCGCAAGAAAATATTTAATTAGGTAACGGCCACACTCAGAGTCAGTTGATGATCTTAGGATCGCTAAAACCGACGCGTACAGTCACGTGATACGTATATCACTCGTTATCGTTACAGCTGTAATTTTGAATTTTTGACAACGCATGTCGAGTGATACTTACGTCAATTCCATACACTTTTCTATGACAACGCAAAGCGACAGTGATCACCAAACACTAGCGATTGTATTCGATGTCAACTTGTCTAGCCCCACAGATCACTTACTAGGACATTAGAGGCATTTAGCTACCACGATTACCAGGAACGCATAAAACTGAAGAAACATAGGTATTTCAGGCGTCACTAACAGTCTAGATTCCGTATGGCACTAGATGGCAGTAAACCATCAGTAGAATGGCAGTTGGTTGTTCGAATTGATACCAGCCGCTGGATTCCACCATCGTACAACTCGTACCAAACTATCATTTCATCAACACCATCTTGATAGTTGGAAATCCACTACCGCGCGTTTTTCAAGGGCCTTCCTGCCACGCACCTTATCTATGTGGAATCAGCTTTCGGCGTCTGTATTTCCGACCCAATACGACTTGGGAGCCTTTAAAAAACGAGCCTACTCTTTTCTCAAATGCCGGCAGCGCACCTGCGATTACTACACCATTGGGAACATAACGTTAAGACAATTTATTATTGTTTTTTTTTCATTAATGGGTTTGCGTTTGATCTCAGTCTCACCTGATCAAAACAAACATTAAATAAAATCCTTTTATTCAAGATCATACCCAAATTTTTACTTGTAAGATGGGATGAATTTCAAATAGGTTATAACACTCATAACATAAAAAAATTAGGTTACAAATTTAGTATTAATTACAGAAACAATATTATTTAAGTAAAATGGTAAACTTTTATTGTTTCTCAAAGAACTATGCTAATAGAATCTCAACCATGAACTGAATTGGGAAAATTTAGAAAGAAACACTACTAAAAAGTCTCCCTGTATTGCCAATATCAATTTACATTTAGGATTCTATACTTCTTTTATGTAACGATGGTCACAGCCCTATATGAAGATTATAGTTTAGTTTAGTTTAGTTTATTTATTCATCAATGTAATATTACAATATAAATTGCATTGCATGTCAAAAAATACGAAATTACATTGAGATTGTCAAAACATAAATACTAATAATCAAAAAATACAAGAATAATTAATAATAATTAATTAAATTAAAACAACAACAATTAAATATCGAATAATGGTCACTCGTCCGATGTCAATACATATAGTGATTAATAAATTTCAACACAATAATAAATTTACATGTCCAGCTCCATATATTCATCCACGGAGTATAATGATAATTAGTGTAAAAAGAAAACAGCATAATTATCAAGAATATGATAATAACTAGTTAATAAATGGCATTTTTAGGTGCCTAAGATGCAACAAATTGCAGTAAATGGCAAGTTGACGTAGATGACGCCTTCCAAGGTTCCTTGATTGATTATGTTTTAAAATATTGAATAGCGTGATCCAAATGTTTCTTCCGCGTTTACTAGGAACGCATAAAGTAAAAGAGCCTATGGAGGGCAGGGGTGTATTGATTTACTAACGGTTCGTTTCCATTCAAGCAGAGCTTATTAAAAAGAAGCAAGACTATCCAATGAGGTTGTACAATACTCACACACGCATGCCGTACAATGAATCTGATTGGCCTGCTTGGGTCCATTCCGCTAAGCTCCATTTTGAGTAGAAACGCACCCTTACGACTGTATAACGTCCAAATTTCCAACCTGCTTTGACAGAGTCGACGGAGCTCCTATTTCTGGGTTATTTTATAGGCCCTCAGGGCCTGATATAAAAACGAACTCAACATAACCACCTTTTTTTCCTATTTTGCGATTGGCAAAAATTGGGAACAGACAAAATGCGAATAATAAAGTCACCGAACATTAAATAACGCTTTATGACAAAAGACGAATAATGAAATCAACCAACTCAGTGTAAACCGAATAAAATTCGTAGCGCTGTTACAACTGTTACAAGTGCTACGACACGTAGCACACCCAATTCATGAGCTTTTTATATACAAACGCTTAAAGAAGGGTGTTGTACGAGTAATTTAACGTGTATCCTCAGTAGGTACAGTCAAGGGCATTCACATCTATATAGCCATCGCGTCAAATATATGTATACACGGACCTTATTGCCAGTACCATAAAGGTGTATAAATATTTTTGACGTCTTGGGAACGTATATATATTTATGCCCTTGACTGTACCTACCGCGTGAAACGACACCGTCATACTGCCGTGCAGATCTTAAAACGCAGTATGTGCAAAAATGCTGTTTCGAGAAAAACGCAAAAAACTACTTCAAAGTTCATTTTCTTTTGTAATTTTGATGACTCTTGCAGAATTTAGACTTTAACTTTAAGGTATAGGTAAACAGTATTGATTACAAGGAAAAAGTAAATCCTCATACTTATATTAGGCATGTGAGGGGGATTTAAAGGAAACCTGAGCTGTTACTGCTATAATATTTTCACTAAAAATCTTTCAGAAAACCGAATAATATGCAGTATAAAAGCTTGATACTGCCACGATTTATTCGAGTTTGCAGAGTTAAATACAGTATGTCATCATATTTGCTGCATCTTAGTTAGACTGTGGCATTTATTTAAAATGCTACGAGTTTTTTTACTGCTTATTGCAAAGAAAATTGAACGTAAAAATGTGTAAAATTACGTTTTCTGCAATATTTTGTAATTGGAATCATAAGTGTCACCATCATTTTATTGAAATAAAACCTATTGTTTAACGTTTTCAGTTGTATAATAATTAAATATTACTATTAAAACCACAAAGGTATTTTCTGTCTTAACTAACAAAAAAGTCAAAATAATACACAACCTTTAATTGTATTTCTTTTAATTTCAATTTAGTTATCACACACATAAAATAAAAATAAAATATTAATACTAAATAATCAGTCTTACTGAGATCAAAAACACTTTTATAAAATAATTGGTTGGGTGAATTGCAAAAATATACATAGTTTAAGGAGTTAATTGATATAACGTTAACTGTCTTCCATTGTTTTTCCTTTGTGAAACGAAAATTATATATAATGATCATATGACTAATCTTTGTTACACAAAGGAAAAAGTTAAGGATTGTTAAGGATTTTTTAATTGTGCCCTTAAGTATGTACAATACTTTTGCAATTCACCCAGTTAATACTTTTATTTATATTGTAGTAAAGGTGGAGGCCGTGCGTTTTTGTATTATATCGTTGTTTGTTTTCGGTTCAGGTAAAGATTGTAAATTTGTAGGGTGAATTGAACTATACTGTAACTGAGTACCAGATAAATCCTGAGCAAGTTGTGTTACATCGAAATCCTGAATAAAATGGGAATTTTAGTATTCAAAATTCCCGCTTCCACTTTCCTTCAGTTTATGTAATGTAATAGGAAGTGACCAAATTAATGAATCATTTACCCGATTTCCTGACGTAGTATGTTTGGGGTTATTATTTTTTTCACGAATATATTTTTTCTTTAATGTCTTCTGAGCAACTTGGCCGAGTTCTCCTTCAGAATCATTTAAAATATTTATAAAAGCTAGAATTTTTCTTGATCTAAAATTCATTTTCTTATTTCTGTAAAAAAAAAGGAAATCTGATGTCAAAGAGGCCGCAGGAAAAATGAGATGGAAAGATAAAATACAGAAAGTATCTAATATACCTGCAGAACCAAACAAACAAACAAATAAACTAACGAGAACTATGCCTCCTATTGATGTAACAAATTAGTGAGTAAATTAGTTGAACATATTTTATTAATACGTATTTAGTCAATGTTTTGGTACTAGCTAAAACAAAAAAAGTTATTTAAACGATTATAAACCTTGATTATCTATTAGTCTTGATTATCTTCTACAGTTTTACAAGTAAATACCCTATTATTTGTTTATTTAGAGTAAATTAAATAAATTACACATTCCTGTCACAAGTGCAATTCAACGCGTTTATTATTAAGTATGTAAGTAACCGAATTTCAAATAGACCTACTTACCTCGAACGCATTCTTCGCCACAACCACACCTACCACAAAACACCACGGACTTAATACTTCTTGTACGACGTCCGAGACCCCACTGGCCAATCTATTACTAAATAATACACAGCAAACAACGCGAAAAACGCAGTACAAATATTAATTTATTTTAATCTACTAACTAAAACGCAGCAACTCAACATAAGCTGCGATTTAGATGGTAATCTTATATTCGTACGATACGGCAATTACCGACTAATGAGCAGTAAAACTTCTATCTACTGTGAAAATTGTAGTAAAAAGTTTAAAAAAACATTAATTTACAAACTAAAACGCAGTTAACTAGACGTATACTGCAATTTAAATAGAATATATCATTTGCATATTTCAATGATTACCGACTTATTAGGAGTAAGTTATCTAAACGCTGCATTTTCAATGGCCATTACAGATGAGATTAAATTGTATCTTTACAGTTAAAATAAAGTAACTGATTTCTTACGGTGTTTTATTTAGTTTTCCAGGTTTAATAAACCGTAAAATACTTAATAAAACACTTAAACTTCAATTATTACTGCACTTTATTTAGGCATAATCTACATTATTTTCGGTATTTTACAAAGCCGTGTTATGATTTTTAGGATTTTAAGAACATTCTGCGTTTTAGTTAGTCCTACAGTGTACTATTGTCTGAGCACTTTAACATACTGCTCGTAGATGCTTCGAAGGAGGCTCCGGAGGAAAAAACCGTCTACATAATTATTTGCGTTTCGACGCCCTGATTCTAAATTACTAATAAACAGAAAACACTCGAAATGCCACTTACTGCGTTTTAAGATCTGCACGGCAGCATAGATGACGCGGTGAATCTGTATGCGACATTATTGAGGCCAAGTTTCTTCCGCGTTTACTAGGATCACATGAAGTGAAACAGTCGGATTGTTTTCGCACGGCATTTAGTGCGCGTTTCCATTCACGCAAAGCAAGGAGGAGTGGAGGGAAAGCAGCCAATCAGATTGTAGGATACACACACATGTTGAGTGTGCAAATAATTTGATTGGTCTGTTTGGCTCCTCTTCATATAGCTTCGTTTGAGTAGAAACGCACCCTAAAGAGTTCCACAGACCGGCGCGGGCTGCGCGGCGGCGGCCATTCTCTTTTTGTTTACGATGCTGCAATGTGAGCGACTCTTCCAATACGCTAACGTACGCGGCCTACATTAATTAAAATTTAAAATAAAAGGTAAAATTAATGAATTCCATAGTGACATTTTTACATTTAAATGAATACGCAGCACGTTCTCGGTTCGCAGTTATTTAAATAATAGCTTATGATTATATCCTTCATATATTACAGAAAATAACATGATGATGATGTTTTCCTGCAGCCAACTTTGATTGCAATGATGAAAAATCCAAATATAACATTACATCTAGTTTTTATTGACATAACTCATACTACTTTGCAAAAAAATATTTAAGTAGGTAACGGCCGCACTTGAGTCAGTTGATGATCTTAGGATCGGCCACACGGACGCGTAAAATACTGGGACGTAGCGTATAAGACAGAACGGATCAATTGACATGACGTCAATTTTGACGAACCGTCATTTACGCGCCGTTAAGCACCCAATATGGTCACTTTGTGTCATATCGTAATTATGGTTTTTCTCTCGCAAGTTTGAAAAAGGAACCATGTTTCTAAATGCTCTGAGTGCGGCGCTTAGTAATCTGATGGTTCGGAAAAGTCTTGCAGATGGCGCTCTAAGGGCCTGATGTTCGGCTTTTAAACACGGTAAAAACCATATCGTGACCGTTTCGATAGCTTTTATTTAGTAGACAGTAATAGCGGCTGACGTCATAACAATATCATAACAGATTATCTAAGATATCGTTTTTACCGCCTAGAACACCGGCCGTATGTTTATTAGGTTACGTAGCAAAACGTCTAAAATCAAATATTATAAGTTCGTTTTTCATACGATCGAAATATATAAAGTCAAATTCCATAACGTACGACATCAATAACATCATTTATCATAAGTTCAAAATGTCTACGATCTAAATTCATAACGTTTATAATCTATACTGCTGACTATGTATAACGTACAAAATACATAAAGTCAAATTACATAACGTACGAAATTTATAACTAATTTAAATGGCAAATACCAAATGCGTGCAGCAAATTACTCTTAACTAGTTATCAGGCTATCAATACATCAATTATCTTAAAAAAATGATTCTTGTAATATAGCAAATATTATTACAAAAATACACGAATAGGTACAGCCATTTCGACCTTTTAAAGAGTATTGCTGCCAATTTGTGATTTTACTTTGAAATTTTTGTTTTGTAATGAAAGGAATAAGTAGGTACCGTGTTTTAGTAAGTTTAAATAAATTTTCATACCATACAATATTTTGTATTATTACACAAATATTCATTTGATCAGTAGTAGGCACGTTTACGGAATGTATAAGAGGTACAGTCGTGTTGTATGTATGTGTATTATGAAACCGCGATTACTTTGGGATTGGAATAGCTGTCAATTCATATGCACTTTGACGTAAGTATATGGTAAAACTGTCACTTCTAATCCCTTTCTAATCGCGGCTAGATTAGATTTAGGCTTTCGGCATTCTAGACGTATGTGTATCAAGTTTATAACATTTGATTTTAGTCGTTTTGCTACGTAACCGTTTATTACACGGATTGTCTTTGTCGGTAGCCGTGGCCGCGTCGACGGGGCGCGTTTACTAGGAACACATAAATTAAAACAGCCTGTGGAAGGCAGGGGTGGATTTATTTAAGGGTGAGTTTCCGTGGAAGCAGAGCTTGTTGCGAAGAAGCGAGACCATCCAATGAGGTTGTACGATACTCACACACGCAAGCCGCACGATTAATCTGATTGGTCTGTTTGGGTCCACTCCGCTTAGCTCCATTTTGAGTAGAAACGTACCCTTACGACTGTATAACATAAGGGTCGAAGTGAATGGTGTTTTGAACGAATGATATGGATAAATGAGGTGTCAGAATTGCTTTAGCGTCGCAAAAGTACTTGAATAAAACCTGGCTAGAGCATGTAAGATCATGGTCAGTGTTGGGTTCCAATGCCGTTACTTACATACATACATACATTAAATCACGCCTGTTTCCCAGAGAGGTAGCCGTTACTTCAAACACAAAAAACTCTGTCAGAACATTTGCATGAACTATACATGGTTTAACCACATTGCTGGCATGTTTTAGTGTTTTCAACGTTATGATAGCTTTTATGCCCTTGACAGTAATAGCGATCAAGTTAAAAACAATACGATAAAATTACAAAAGTAATATGGTTCTACCACTTAGAAAAGAGCTCTACAGTTTGTCACATTGAACTCGTATTTTACCTCTTATTTGAAGTTGATCATAATATACTTAGCTGATATTGCGGAATGTAATAAATGATTGAGTATTGAGTATTATCGTAACTACAATATGCAATCCATTTGGGTTAAACAAAACTGAAATAAAGGCTAAGTCAAAAATATGTATGTGTACTATCTCTTGCAAAAACCTCTGGCAAATAACGTAAATACCGCGTAGCACCATGCCAGCTCTCTCTTATTAATACTTGTCAATGGTTGTTTGTTTTCCAACTAGCTATCGATCTCGAAAGGTCACCGAGTGCACTTCGGGTGCATTTCACTCTCTTAAAATGCATGTGTCCCCAGTAAATGCGGAAGACGTTTACAGTTCATAACTCCGAATTGATTAAATTCCAAATGCAATGTTTTGGTAGATGACATATTTAACCACTTATGCCCGGTTCCTATATTCAACGTCAAATTCAATTCAACTTACGGGCAGTAGCGTTATGACTAGAAATAGGACTTTTGGTGGCAAATCGTGGTTCTAGAATCCATGGAGTCGCTATTTTCTATTTATTGTGATACCACTTTGATTTTGACCTTCAGTATTTTAATATTTTAAAATTAATTTATTTACCACTTAAGTATTAATATACTGAAGTGGTTAATAAATACCGTATCTGACTTTTAATATTTTAGTAATTTTAAGTAGAAATATATATTTTTTTTAATATGTAATGCTTATTTTGAACGTACTATTCACTGTACACGGTGGTCCAGTGGCTATTGCTCCGTGCACGGTTCGCATCCGCGTCATGTAAATTTGGTTTTTTTCGAAATTGAAATACAGGTGTTTCCACCATATAATTCAGGGTGGAAAGTTGAGATGTGGGGCAGTAAGATCCCTTGCTTCTATGCAAAAATGTTCTTAGGACAAATTTACTAACTTTTAAAGTGATGACTTATGACATTTGCTACGTACAAAATGTATCAAATTTTAACGAGACGTCACAATTCTACCAACGGTTTTGAATATTACGCACCATTAACAGACGATTAGAGCGTTAATAGCTGTTAAAATGTATGATCTTAACAGTCGATTACCATTGATTAAATTTAACATCGTTTGGTGAAATTTATACTTCGTTTAAAATTCCAACAATATGCATTTAATCTACAATAGCTCCAGCATAACACAGCTTTCGGAATAAAAAACGAAATTTTAATGTGTTACCGCGGCGCGGTACACAAATTAAAGCACGATGACAGCGCTTACTACGCGAGAAATATTTTGTTTGCATTCTGACTGGACCAATCAAGATATTACGTTAAGCTTCTCACATTGATCGGGTACGTTTCTACGCAAATGAAGCTGATTGGAGAGGATCCAAAGAAACCAGTCAGATGTAGCTTGCGATCTGCATGTGTGAGTATTGTACACCCTGATTGGTTGGTCTCACTTTTATGCAATATTGCTCTGTTTGACTGGAAACGCACCTTGATTGTACATCCCTGCCTTTAGCTGTTTCATTTTATGTGATCCTAGTAGACGCGGAAGAAAAATGTGGATCAATTCCAGTTTAAAATGGGACTTGTTGGGTTGTGTGTGTTGGGAAATACGTGGGAACCCAGGTAACTGAAATCGATTTGCAAAAGCTTGTGTGGGCCTTGAAAAGTTGCATTAACTTTTAAGCAAGCTACTAAAGATTTTTTTTTGTCCCACATGCTCGAAAATGTTAACCTTACTGTTGTAAAATCAGCCCGCGAAGTTCCGAGTTCCAGGCACAGGCAAAATAAAAAAAAAAAGTTATTATTTACCAGCGGCAGCGGCCGCGAAAATGTATACAAATTTCATAACGTACCCGGTTTTTTACTTTTAAAAACCATATTTGGACTATGACAACTACCTCTAAACAGCCAAACACTCGTACAATTCAAAATTCTTCCATGTTTATTTACTTTTTAAATGTCATAGACTAAAAAGGTAAACGCCGTTTATCGCGTTTACAGCGCATTTACCAGTGTCAAATAGTTTTACTTTTTTTAAAACGTTCTGCGTTTAGAATTAAAAAAGTTAAGCGGGAATCGGGAATACTTTTTTCTTAGGGAAGTTTAAGTACAGTACGTATTATTTTTGTTTCGCGAAAATACAAAAGTAAAATGAGTAATGCCATTTGCCTTCGTCATATTATCACATCGTATTTGACTTGATTTTGTTAAAACATTTGAAGACATATTATATCAAACCTGAAATTTTGTTTAATTTCCTCGCATTGTTAGAGAAAAGCACTATACAAGCCTCGACCAGGAAGGGCGGTTGCTGGACTCGTATATAGCGTGGCCTCGACTGCGTCTCGGCCACGCTAACTCTACTCGTCCCGCAACGGCCTACTTCCTGGTCTGTGCAGTAATGTACTATAATTCGATTCTAATCTGGACTCAGATCACTGGGGTGAATTTAAAACATTGTAAGCAGTTAAAAACTTAATGGAAAAGTCCTTTTTTTTCTTTTGTATGACCACAATTAACTGTAGTGTATAAATTATCATTACATGACGGAAAAAAATAAATCGCGCTCTTAAGAAAAATTTCATACAGAATGAGGTACTGTTTAAAATAAAATTCGAGACTTTACAAAGGTGAATTTATCCCTTTAATCTCTCCCTAGCTAAAATATCAATAATAATGTATACAGTATGCATTATTTTTACCGATAGTTGAAGATGATAAATAAATATTTGTATTTTCAGGGGTCACAAATGCAAGAAATTGCATCTGCTAGAACATGCAAGGTTACTCAAATGACGACGCCTTTAAATTTCTTTGATTAACTTGAAAATTAAGACAGCAGCGTGATCCAAATGTTTCTCCCGCGTTTACCAGGAACGCATAAAGTGAAACAGCCTGTGGAGGGCAGGGTGTATTGATTTACTTAAGGTGCGTTTTAGTTCAAACAGAGCTTATTGAAAGGCAGCGAAACCAACCAATCAGGTTACACGAGGCTCAGAAATCAAGACTGTTCACAGAGCCTTACTGGTCAGTTTGGTTCCTCTTCACTTATGTCGGGTTCCTATATTCAATCCGAGGATAGATAAGGCTTACCTCGGGTTAAAATTTGACATTTGCCCATACAAAATGTGTCAAATTTTAATCCGAAGTAAGCCTATCTGTCCGCGGATTGAATATGGGTAAGGACCAAAAAGTTGTCCACGCTAACTCACTCAATTAAATTTTCTATGAAACTTTTTCGTTGTGACACGAAAGTTAGCCATACAATTGTAGGGATAATTTTCGTCGCACAACGGAATTTTTTTCAACTTCGCTGTTTGTATGGTTAACTGCGCTTAACAGTGGTCCAACTTTTTGGTCCTTACCCGTATAGGAACCGGACGTTAGCTCTGTTTGAGTAGGAACACACCCTTACGACGTATAAGGTTAAATATAAATAAAATCGTGTCTCTGAAAATGACCACAGACAAGGAATAACGAGGCGTTAGATTAGCCAAAGCGTTGTTATGTCACTAACCTTTATTTAAAAAAACCGGGTATCATGCTAAAATGCTAAATAAATACCAGGGTCATTAAGATGTATCTATAAACAATAAATATATTATTTGAAATCTGGTTTTTAAAGATAGTTCTTTGTTAGGCTTGATGATCATTTTGAGCTTTGAATATACTGTGTCTAGGTATGGTCTAGGTACCAAAACATATAAAATGTTCAATAAGTACGTATACCAGCCAAAATTGTATCAACAAATGATAAATATTAACTTAAATTCGTTCGTCAGAAACACCCGTTGAACCATTCCATCTGTTTGTTTATAAGAGTTTTAATATCTGTGCTCCCAGCATAGCACAGTGTAAATCGAATAAAATTCGTAGCGCTGTTACAAGTGCTACGACACGTAGCACAACTAACATGACATGACATGTATCCTCAATAGGTACTGTAATAGATACAAGGTTTGGGGTTGTATCTGTGAATAAAAAGAACTGGAACTGGCTATTTATAGAAATACTTTTATTCCGTTTTCCGTTATCTTTAATAATACATAGCCGTGCGCACTCGGCGCCAGGTAACATGCGACTCCCAAAAATTATACAAAATAAACAGTCGCCGTTCTATCGAACCATTTGCTTTTCAATTTGAATAATTAAAAGCAAATGAGACATTGCATACAATGTACAATACAATAAGGTTTATTTTATAGGTTATAACCTTATTGTATTACAGTACCTACCGTGTCAAACGCCACCATCATAAATGACGCGGTGAATCTGTATGCGTCATTATTGAGGCCAAGTTTCTTCCGCGTTTACTAGGATCACATGAAGTGAAACAGTCGTAACAAGGGTATCGATTTGTTTTCGCACGGTATTTAGTGCGCGTTTCCATTCAAGTAAAGCTAGGAGGAGTGGAGGGAAACCAACCAATCAGAATGTAGGGTACACACACACGCAGATTGTACAAATAATTTGATTGGTCTGTTTAGCTCCTCTTCATTTAGCTTCGTTTGAGAAGAAACGCACCCTAAAGCGTTTCACAGACAGGCTCGGGCTGCGCGGTGGCGGCCATTTTCTTTTTGCTTACGATGCTGCAAATGTGAGCGAGTCTTCAAACATGCTACCATGCCACGCGGATTTATTTAAATCTTAAATTAAAAAGTGAACTTTATGTGGCCTATTATGACATTTTTATATTTGAAAGAATTTCAAAATAGTAGTTTATGAAATTGTTGCATAATGAGGGGTATTTAAAACAGGAGTGTGTTTAAAAACCGAGCCGAGCAGTTTCATACACTACTTTATCTATTCTAATACATTGCGATTCAACCTACTAAATAAAAGATCAAAGTTTAATTCAGTAACTACACCAAACGTTTTCAATGAATGGCGCCAAAACCACATCACCGCGCATGCGTTAAAGCGGGCGCTGTCACAAACAAAAAAATTACATTGAACCTCGTTGGTGACATTAATTTTTTGGATTAACTTATATCAAAATGGTAAAAAATTACTTTATAACATCATTTTATTAGAGAAATAATGTTATAAAGAGTTTTTTTTTTCGGTATTGTTTTTATAAAGTTTGCCAATATAAATTTGTTTTGAAGCTTATAATTCGAACTTTACAATATGAGAGTAGATAAACATTGTTTCGGTTCGCAGTTCTTTATTATAACAACCCTCTTTTTCGCGTTTGAAGTTAATAAAAATAGCTTATGATTATATCCTTAATATATTACAGAAAATTTAATGGTTATGTATGTTTTCCTATAGCGAACTACTATATCACAAAAAACAAATATTACATCAAATCAAATACTACATCTGTTTTTTATTCACATAACCGACTTTGCAAGAAAATATTTAGTAGGTAACGGCAGCACTTGAGTCAGTTGATGATCTTAGGATGGGCCACACCACCGATGCGTAAAATACAAGCATGTAGCGTAAACAAAAGAATGGGTCATAGTTATAACATGACGTCAATTTTGACGAACCGTAATTTACGCGCCGTTAAGCACCGGTGTGGTCACTCCGAGTCAAATCATATTTTTTTCGCTCGCAAGTTTGAAATAGGAACCATGTTTCTAAATGCTGTGAGTGCGGCGGTTAGTGAAGTCTTGCAGATGGCGCTCTAGGGGCCTGTGGTTTGGCTTCTATTAAACACGGTAAAAACGATGTCGTCATTGTGTCGATAGCTCTTATTTAGTAGACAGTAAAAGTCGCTGACGTCATTAAAATACCATAACAGATTATCTAAGATATCGTTTTTACCGCCTAGAACACCGGCCATATATTTATTACACGGATTGTTTTCGTCGGTGGCCGTGACCGCGTCAACGGGGCGCGTTTACTAGGAACACATAAATTAAAACAGCCTGTGGAAGGCAGGGGTGGATTTATGTTAGGGTGCGTTTCCGTCCAAGCAGAGTTTGTTGCGAAGAAGCTGGACCAACCAATCAGGTTGTTTAATACTCACACACGCATGCCATACGATGAATCTGATTGGTCTGTATGGGTCCCTTTGCTTAGTTCCATTTTGAGTAGAAACGCACCTTTACGGCAGTATAACGTAAGGGTCGAAGTGAATGGTGTTTTGAACGAATGATACGGATACATGAGGTGTTAGAATCGCTTTACCGCCGCAAAAGTACTTGAATAAAACCGGGCAAGAGCATGTAACATTACGGTCAGTGTTGGATTCCGAAGCCGTTACTTCAAACACAAAAAACTCTCTCAGAACACTTGCATGAACTTTACATAGTTAAACCACATTGCTTGCATGTTTTAGTGTTGTCAACGTTAAAATCGCTCTTATGTCTTTGTCGAGTTAAAAACAATTTGATAACATGTCAAAAGTAATATTATGGTTCTACCACGTAGATTAGAGCTCTAAGGTCTATGTCTCATTGTATTTTACCTCATATTCGCAGTTGATCATCGTAACTAAAATATGCAAGCCATTTGGGTTAAACCAAAGTGTAATAAAGGCCAAATTGGAGTATACATAGTGTATTTCTATGGAAGTTGCTAACTATGTAAACAAAAGACTTAACTTTGTTTTGTCACTGTTTCTCCTTGAATTTTCACACCACCTCATCAAACACCATTGAAAACATACACTATTGAAACGGTCGTTACTGTAAAATACAAAATCACCAAATATATAACTCTATCTTGGATATTTCATTAAAAGTTTAAATGGTTTCATAAGTTAGGTTATTAGTACCTGATGGAATGACGTTTTTGTTTCTTTTAAAATCTACAATTCTCTATGATGGGTAGTGTTGTGGCTAAAGTTGGCGATATATTAAGGCCCCTACACATTACCTAACTCACGCTGATCACACTCACAGATGATATAACGGCACCTTTTGTAATAAATACTGGTGATATATCATCTTCAAGCACCGATTTTTCTTCAGATCGTGATTAAACAAATTAGAAATAAGTAACTACTTGTTTTTTACTTTCGGTATTTTAATATTCGATATGGTTTGACATAAGTAAAGGAGTATTGCCCATCACTAGTAAATTCATCATTCAGAGACAATTTCAATATGGCGGTTTGTTTACATAGTTAGCAAGTTCCATAGAATTAGACCTTATTTATGTGTGTCACCTCTTGCTCTTGTATAACGTTAATACGTTTTATTTCGTTCAAGTGTCATACTATCTCTCTCTTCTCAATGATTTTCAATGGGTGTTTGTTTTTCATTTCAACTAGATATCGATTCCAAAAAGTCACCAAGTGCACTTCAGGTGCAACTCCTACGTTTCAATCTCTTAAAATGTATGTGTCCCTAGTATACGCGAAAGACGTTTAATATTACTCCTAAAAAGAAGAAGCCAGAAATAATTTGTTTGCATTGACTGAACCAATCAAGATATTACGTTAGCTTCTCACATTGATCAATAATAATTAAGAGTACGTTTCTGCGCACACGAATCTGATTGGAGAGGGTCCAAAGTAACCAGTCAGATGTAGTGCGCGATCTGAATGTGTGAGTATTGTAAACTCTGATTGGTTGGTCTCACTTCTTTTCAATATGCGCTGCTTGACTGGAAACGCACCTTAATTGTACATCCCTGCCTTTAGATGTTTCATTTCATGTGATGCTAGTAGACGCGGAAGAAATATGTGGATCAATTCCAGTTTGAAGTGGGACTTGTGTGTGTGTGTGTTTGGGAATACGTGGGAACCCAAGGAAGTAAAATCGATTTGCAAAAGCTTCTGTAGGCCTTGAAAAGTTGCATAAATTTTTAAGCAAGCTAGTAAAGATTTTAATTCAATTCTAATCTGGACTAAGATCGATATTAACTAGGGTGAATTTGAAACATTGGAAATAGTAGATGGTGCTCTTGAGAAAATGCTGTACCACTACATAGTATAAAACAAAGTCGCTTGCGCTGTCTGTCCCTATGTATGCTTAAATCTTTAAAACTACGCAACGGATTTTGATGCGGTTTTTTTTAATAGATAGAGTGATTCTTAAGGAAGGTTTATATGTATAATACATTCCACGCGGGCGAAGCCGCGGGCGGGTCGCTAGTTGTTAAAATAAAATTCAAGAATTTACAAAGGGAATTTTTTTCAGACAATATTTCTAGGAAAAATACCAATCAATTAATTAAAATTAAATTAATAATAAATAATACCGTGTGGTTGCCGGGTTAGAATAGTGCCACTCCATGTCATCCCGTGGATGTCGTAAGAAGCGACTAAGGGAATAAAGGCTTGTAGTACTGTTGGGCGATGGGCATGCCACCTGTCACTAAATACACTTGGAAACATCTTAGCCTACTTGTGCGAAATATGGTAACAGAATTATCAAGAAGTTTTAAGACTTGTTGGTAATTCTTTAGCTCTGCCTACCCCACTCTGGGAATGAAGGCGTGAGTTTATGTATGTATGTATGTGTAATAATAAATTAATAAATATCAGGGGACAATGTCGCACCAATTGACCTAGTCCCAATTTAAGCTCTAGGCTTGTATTATGGGTACTAGACAACGATATAAATACTTATATAGAGAAATATATACTTAAATACATAGTTTAGTATAGTATGTATACAGTATGCATTATTTTTGACCGATAGTGGAAGATGATAAAAATAAATATATAAATAAATAAAGACAATATTATTTTTAATATCTATTATTATCATAAGTCACCAATATAGACATTGCATGTTTAGGAGTCACAGATGCAAAAAATTGCATCCGCTAGTACATACATGCAAGGTTACTCAAATGAGGACGCCTTTAAATTTCCTTGATTGGCTTGAATTGAGACAGCGTGATCCGAATGTTTCTTCCGCGTTTACCAGGAACACATAAAGTGAAACAGCCTGTGGCGGGCAGGGGGTATTGATTTACTTAAGGTGCGTATCAGTTCAAACAGAGCTTATTGAAAGGCAGCGAAAAAAACCAATCAGGTTTCAAGAGGCTCAGACATGCAGACTGTTCCAAGAGCGTTACTGGTCAGTTTGGTTCCTCTTCACTTAGCGCCGTTTGAGTAGGAACATTCCTTCACTACAGTATAATGATAAATATGAAGGAAATGGTGTCCCTGAACATGACCACAGACAAGTAATAACGAGACGTTAGAAGCCAAACCGTTGTTTTGTCAATAAAATATTTTTTTTTAAATAAATTTTAGTGCAAAATGGGGTCGTCTATCATTTTATCGAAATTCCTGTCATCGAATTTCATATCGACGAAAACTATTCCACGAATGTAATTACGTTTTATTTTCTATACACATAATTTTAAATTCATCGATTTTCAAATAGTCGAACAACTTTTCATCATAAATTGTTTCGAATATGTCTCAAATCATCGCAATAACGATTCATCGAATTTACCTTTTATCGAAACATGATTCAATAATGGTACCATTCATATTTTATAACTACCTCATATAATTATTAATTTTTTATTTTATTTATTTTTTATTCAAGCGTTTATGGGAAATTTTACTTACTTCCCTAACCTACCTAACCTACCTCGGACTCCGTGAGCGTGTCGGGCTTCCAGGACATAAAAAAAAAATAACCCTAACCTACATCGGACTCCGTGAGCGTGTCGGGCTTCCAGGTCATAAAAAAAAATAACCCTTACCTACCTCGGACTCCGTGAGCGTGTCGGGCTTCCAGGACATAAAAAAAAATAACCCTAACCTACCTCGGACTACGTGAGCGCGTTGTGATTACAATGTATAGTAACACTGATGAAATGATTTTCTGTGTAATATGAAATTTGGGAACTGAAACTTACGTTAAATCAAAATTATAAATAGCAAACGTGATTCGATGAACAACTATTGTGATAAACAAATAAAATAGTGAAGTAAAATTCGATGATTCGATTCCGGTGTAACAGGTAATTCGAAGAAATGTAACAGCGATCAACTGAAGTTCGATGAATGATTCTTAAGTCATAACGACATTCTGCGAATAGTGTTCTGGGAACAGATATTCGATGAATCGATTTTCTGTAAAGTGATAGATTACCGCAAAATGGTAAAATGGTAAATAAATACAAGGGGCCCGTGTGGTTACCGGGATAGAATAGTGCCACTCCATTTCTTCCCGTGGATGTCGTAAGAGGCGACTAAGGGAATATAGGCTTGTAGTACTGTTAGACGATGGGCTTGCAACCTGTCACTAATACACTGGTAAACATCTTAGCCTGATTTTGCAAAATGTGGTTACAGAATTATCAACTAGTTATTAGAGTTGTTGGTAATTCTGTAGCTCTGCCTACCCCACTCTGGGAATGAAGGCGTGAGTTTATGTATGTATGTAATACAAGGGTTATTAAGATGTATATATGTATATACGATAGCAATATTATGTGCAATCTGGTTTTTAAAGCTAGTTTTTTGTTAGGCTAGATGGTCACGTTGAGCTTTGAATATAATAATATGAAAACATTGCGTTTTCAACAAAATTTTACTCTGTGTCGTATAGTAAGGGGGCGTTTTGTTTTGAACAAGCCTGAGCGAACAGGACCCAAAACATCCAATCAGATGCTTCAAATAATCTGCATGTGTGTGTGTGTGCAACCTGATTGGTTGGCTCTCCTTCACTTCAGCTTTCATGCAACAAATCAGTATATTCTTCCGACTGTTTCATTTCATGTGATCCTAGTAACATAACGTGGGAAAAACCTGTCGAATTGACGACGCTCTTAAAGCGTCATCTATGAGATTTTTCCTGAACTATGAGAGAACTATGAACTAAGCAGATGCATTGTGTCATGTCCCTCCTTTTTTCTTGTTTTAAAAATAATAATTACTTGTAATTTCTCGTTGCGTAATTAATGTTTATTTTACACACACATCTAACATACCTCGGCATAAAAAATAATAGATATTATTAATAAAATTTTGCAATTATGATAAATAAATGAACCCCTATTGCTCCTGGTCACGCTATAACTTGAGAAGGGCTGAACCGATTTGGCTGACTTCTGGTTTTGTTGTGTTAGTCATTATCAGGACAAGGTTTATATGGCTAGAAAATAATTGAAAAATCCATCGGGGAAGTCAAAAATTTGCATCAAACATTTTCTTAACAGGACTTTTCTAGAACCTAATTAATATCCGCTAGAGACAAAACTAAACGAGTTGTATGTGCTACGTGTCGTAGCACTTGTAGCGGTACGAATGCGTGAAATGCGGGAGTAAATACATTTTTGACACCTCCTCGGCTTTAAAAATAAGTTTATAAGTTTGTTAAAAAAAAACCATAAATATATTTTATTGGTTTTCAACTAACTAAACAGTTTTAGTAGTAAGTTTTTATTAGGCATCTTTAAGAATGGCAGTGCAAAATGCATTTAAAACTTAACCTTATCCCCTCGTAAGGGTGCGTGTCTTCGCAAACGGCGCTAGGGAAGAGGAGCACATCTGTCCAATCAGATTCTTGGAACAATATGAATGTGTGAGTATTGCACACTCTGATTGGTCGGTCTTGCTGTTATCCTCTTAGGTGTTCTTTAACGGAAACTCACCTTTAATAAGGTGGGTTTCTACTTAAATGCAGCTGAGTGAAGACTGTGAAGAGCCAATCAGATTCATCGTACGATATGTATGTGTGTGTCCTGTCCAACCTGGTTGGTTGATCTCGCTTCTTTCTAGTTAACTTACCTTGAATGGAAATGCATCCTAAAAATTAATCAATACATCGCTACGTTTCATAAGCTGTTTCATTTTATGTGCTCCTAGTAAACGCGGAAGAACCATTCGGATCGCGCTATTCCAAAGTTGATGAAGGAAATTTTAGGTGTCATCTGTGGAACTTTCCCTAAAATTAGCAAATGCATCTTGTTGCACTCGCGCACTTAAATATGCCAATTTAATTTGAGTGAATCCTGTAAAATAGAGAATGATTATCATCATAACTTGTAACGAAGTATTCGTAAAGATTTGAAGTTTAAATTCTTCAACTTTTATTTCACCATTTATGCATTAGTAGCTTTTGCTCGTGACTCCGTCCGCGTAGAAGTTTTTTATCGCTGCTCCCTCGGGAACTGTCCAGTTTTCCGGGTGTAAAAACTATCCCTTGTCCTATTCTAGAACTTAACTAATATATGTGCCAAGTTTCATCTCGATTCGTTGGGTGGTTGAAGCATGAAAGACGGACAAATATACACACTTTCACATTAATATTATTATAAGTATTAGAATGGATTCTCAAACAGACCCTGTAAGTTCTGAGCCTAGCTTCGCTTAGTTCATGCCCTCTTAGTAAACGCGGAAGAGTAGTTTGCTCCATCGCGATTCATTCTTGTAGGCACGTGGTATTATTAAAGACGATTACGACCCCAATTCCTTTCAGAAAAGAAACCCAGTGGATGGAATGAAACGTTTTGTTCTTGGAAATGTACCTTAATGAACCAATGATTAAGATTATCTAAACAGTCCCTTAGAAATTTGTCAAGATCGTAGCAAGTGGAAAGAAGTGGTCTCTGCCTACCCCTCTGGGAAACAGGCGTGATTTAATGTATGTATGTATGTAAATAGTCCCTTATTTTATTTACATAAATTATACATAAAAAATCTAGATTAAAAATGTTTTCATTACTGATATAAATTAATAATATAATAAAAGTTTTGAGAATCCGACAACAATATTCGATTAAGTAAAGTTTTGTGCTACTCTTTAAGCAAAAACTAGGAATATACTTGTAGCTGGCAGATGAACTGTTAATGATGCTGTGACCATACATACATACATAAACTCACGCCTTCATTCCCACAGTGGGGTAGGCAGAGCTAAAGAATTACCAACAAGTCTTAAAACTTCGTGATAATTCTGTAACCACATTTTGCACAAGTAGGCTAAAATGTGACCAAAATATTATAAAATAATTAAATCTGTTAATTTATTGTAATTGCATTCCTATTATTCAAACCTTAAGAGAAAACATTCTGTATTCTAATTCAATGAACTGCAGACAGGCCAATATTGGCCGACGGTCTCTTAGAGCCACTTGCACCAACAAATGAACACTGGGTTAAGACACTAACTCGAGTTAGTAAACGTCAGATTCATATAAAAACTGTAATTTTAACTCGAGTTGTCTTAACTCAGTGTTATTTTTTTGGTGTAAGTGCCCCCTTAGTCTGTGGTGCTCTGAGAGAATATTTTTATTCAAATTGAGCTGAATGGAGAGGATCAACTAAGCAGATTCTACAAATAATGTGTATGTGTGTGTATTGTACAACTTGATAGGTTGATTTTCCTCCACTCCGCTTAGCTTGGCTTGAATGACATCCCTACCATCTGACTATTTTGTTTTATGTGTTCCTAGTAAACGCGGAAGAAACATGACGCATCGCAGTGAATGTTTGTTACGGTTTAAAATTAAGAAATGTAAACTTTTCCGCAGAGTTACGAAAATTAATCGTTCATTTATATACTACCTCTCAACGCCAATTAGCAGTATCTCAAATTCAATAAATGACGTAGATTCAATCCTCACCCGTTAGTAATATGGTTGCACTTGCTGCAGGAGGTTTGGCTGAGATACCACCATTTGTCTGTATAACAGTACCTATACAGCTAATTTTCGTAACTCAGTGGAAAAGTTAACGATTCTTAATTTAGTCCTTAACCGGTACTACTTAGGTACAAACTGTTAGAGAAACGCCCAAATACCGCACAAAAATTTATGCATCCCTACCATCTCACTATTTTGTTTTATGTGTTCCTAGTAAACGCGGCAGAAACATGACGCATCGCAGTGAATGAAGCAAACTTTAAGGGCTTCATATAATTTATTTGTTTTTTTGTTCAATGAGTCATACATCATTTTGTGCTATGTGTCAAAAGCAAGCACTTGATTGTAGATCGAAACTTGAAGTTCTACAAAATTGTCTGTTTTAAGCCACAAAACTATCTAGATAGATAGTTTATCCTTGCCTGATTGATTAGAAATCAAGTCAATAATTCAAATGAGGTCTGACTGTGACATCCGCACTTCATCAAGACATACCACCACCACGCAGTACCCCTTGCTTCACGCTTATAGCCATGGTCACAGTCAACGGAGGAGGCTTGTCGCATCATTATTGACGCGAACGAATTATGCGTTCCAGGGTGCTAAGTTCCGGTTCAGGCCTCCGATAGTTTCATCGCACGAGCACCACTCCGGACCAGTTGCTGACGTCTTCAGCCAGACCATCTCCGCGACGGCTCCGAGACCAGGGGAGTACTGTCGTGGCACCAACACCCTCACAAACCAGGAGCAACTCTCAAACCGGCCCTTACGGACCCCTACCCCACGTCGTGTACGTGTGTTTGCACAAGCGTCAATAAACGGATTGGTTGATTACTTATGGTTTTACTTAATCACCAGGGTTCCTAACGCAAAATGTAACGTGAGGTGATCTTGAAGACTTCTAATATAATAATTATCAGAACCACCGAAAAATTCTGTTCGAACTTGACCTTTTCATGCCGTAAGGGTGCGTTCTTGTTCCAACGGAGTTGAGCGAAGAGAAGCTGAACTGACCAATAGATTCATTGCAAATTTCTGTATGTGTGTGTTTAGTACAACCTGATTGGTCGAGCTGGCTTCTTTCCACTATGCTCCGCTTGAACGAAAATGCACGTTAAAAGTAAATCAATACAACCTTACCTCTTATAGGCTGTTTCATTTTATGTGCTCCTAGTAAACGCGGAAGAGTAAGTAACTGCAAAGCCCCTGTTTTTTTATGAAAGCGACACTTATGACGTCGTATAAAATATCCTTTTCACTTCTCATGCTCGTAAAGTCCTTCTTTATGCTGGGTACAGGCTGCATAAAATCGCATTTTATGCTCTAGTGCATAAAGTAATTTCTTCTTTTAAGACTAAGGCAATAAGGCCTTACAGCCACATACACAATACACCTTCATTTAATTGATATATTTTTATGAGATTTAGGTTAGGTATATCTTATTATAATTACGACATATGTATTACTATCTTAATACTTTAAGATTAATACGGGCGTGCATTTACGTAAAAAAAATATAAGTAACGCAAATATTTATAATAACTTGGCATTAAGGCTCAAACCATAGTGTCCATAGTCATACGTCAAATAATTGAAAATTAAAAAAAAAATAAGAAAAATTGTGTAGCGGGAAGCTAATTATTCGTCAAACAAAATTAAAAACTAACTAAATTTGTTGTGTTGCGGTTGAAAATTCAATAAATTATTCGTAAGTAATTGAACAATGTCTTCAAGTAGTGATAGTGAGTGACGATCAAAAAATGATTTCGCCTGAGACTTTAATGGACAAAGTGTGAAAAATGTAATTGAGCAGATATTGCCGCCTAAATCGAAGAAAATCTATCTCAGCACATTCCTACGAAAGTTTTATGATTTGGAGGACGTTTGCGGAGTGTGTTTTTTTTAAGCTAATTTGACGAACTGTCGATTAAATTACATTTTATGCGTGATAGAACATATTAATTACATTATAAAAATTAATAAAATTTTCTTGTATATGCTTAATCGTTGTTTTATTTCCTTGCAATCGAAGTGAAAAGCAGAGTGTAAAACTCGAGCATAAAACCCATTTTACCCTCGACGTGACCATCCACCCTCGCTCGCCGTACCGGCTCGGGTGGCTATATGCACGTCTCGGGTAAAATGGTACGTTTTATGCACTTGTTGTACAATCTACTATTACATTCAAATACTTAATAACATAAAAAAGCAAGCTGTAAAAAACCTGACTGTTGTTGCTAACTAACTTTAAACCGTTATAAATCCTTAATGATAATAATGATTGTTCTAAAATAATTACAGATTAATGTAACTGGGGCTTAGTAACCACGCGGAAGAAACACGACGCATCCCGACGAAATAAGCAAACCTTAAGGGCGACCTCTATGAGACTTTTTGCTAAAGCGTGCTTTTCTTTTACATCTTTTAAGTAAGCTGACTCATTTAAAACATAATAATATATTATGGCCCGTTTAAAATAAAAAAATATTCCTTCTGATCAAGACTGCTTTGGGGCTAAACACACACAGTAAAAATAGTGTACGCTACGTACGTAGCACTTGTATTGCTACGAATTCGTCTATGCCGCACTTATAAAAAACCACATCAAACTACCCGAGTGAATCATTTGTCAGGTCTGGCGGACTATGATTTTAGTTAATATTTGTTGATACATTAATATTGTTTGCGTACTTATTCTTACTGACTGGAAAAAGTTTAGATAAGGATAAGGACAGATAAGGCTTACTTCGGGTTAAAATTTGATATTTGTCTATACAAATTGTGTCAAATTTTAGTCTGAAGCTGTGTCTGAAGTAAGCCTATCCGCAGTTTGAAGTTTGGGTTCAGCCATTAGATGATTTTAAGTAGGTTCGTACTCGTAGGTATAGTTATTATTTTAATCACCTCTCAGGAACCTGACATCTACTTAGTCGTGAACATCTTTCAGAATTTTATTACCTACTTTAGTTTTGACTATAAACGGGGGGGGGGGCACGTTTCCCCTGTGCTCTCGCGAAAATAACACATATTATCTAACAAAAAACATCATTCATGCCCGTTCCCTCAGCCCGCTCACTGACCGAGTGATCGTTTTATTTTATGTGTTCCTAGTAAACGCGCCGCGTCGATGCGGCCACCGCCCCCGACGAAGACAACCCGTGATATATTTTATGAGACTTTCTTGCTCTATAAAAAAAACCAGTTGCTGTCGGGTCCTATGCGGACCACAGATTATAAGGGCAGATTATAGGGCAGTACTTCGGTAGTTTACTGAACTGATGGTTAAAAATCGAAACCAATTGTTAAATCTTAACTAAACGTGTCACATTTTCTATTCAATTTTCGACAACGACCTATTGACCAGTCGGCCCTATAGAAAAATACAAACAGTAAGCTACCTAGACAGCGTAGGTAAATATCAAACCAGCATCAGGACGGGTGCAAAACCATCAAAAGTACAGCGACCACCAATATACATATACTGATGGGTCCGCGCACCAAGGTTATGCACCGCCGCGCAGTGGGAATGATTACTTTTCAATTTGAATATTATCTTGACGCGCCCAATTCACGCTTGACCCGATTTTAGTCTTTGTTTTTCTATAGGGTTTTGTACTGTACCTAATCATGCTAAAGGCTGGCATGGCTTAAGCTACTTAGCATGATTAGGTATAGTTACAATTGTATGTTTACAGTTTTTAAAATACAACAAAAATAAAAAATGTAAGAAACGTTGTTATATGAGGATTTTTGAACTCGCGGACAGACGGTAAGACAGCATAGGCTTAGTAATAGGGTTACATTTGACACCTTTCCAAACCATAAAGACTACAGTCGACCATAAAGCTTGTATAAAAACGTAATTTTACTTGTTTTTGAGTTATACCCCTTTAATATTTGAGTGCATTTTAACGATCAGAGCTGACCGGAGAGGAACAACGGCACTGACTGATTAGATTGTCCGAATAAACTCCCTAATGTTTGTTAGTGACGTCATCACGAACTTTAACTACTGAGCCACTATACAGCCCTGTCATGTTATCAGCCTCGATGTGGCCTCAGTCAACCCACTACAAATAAAGAACATAATATTCTTTTATCATTCACTTTTTGAGAACGACTGTAAGTTCTTTAATGGATATTTAATTAATTGAAATCCATGACCGCACAATCTAATTATTATCTGTCTTCACTTCAGTGACGCATAATCACTTATAAAATAGCAACTGTGGGAAAGACTTATTTTAAACATGCTCTGTGGAAAATCATAAGTTATGGACGCGACCGGTCACTACGAACTCGGCCCGCGAACTGCTGTGTGCCCATGTGTGTGTGTGTGTATCGCCGTATCCATGAAAATTAACAGATATTCCATCCCTCTTCACCTATCCCTCTCCCTCAGCCGTCTCACTGAACGAGTGATCGGTTTATTTTATGTGTTCCTAGTAAACCCGCCGCGTCGATGCGGCCACCGACGGAGCTGTGTTCAGGGTAACCTTCGCTCTATAAACAAAATCATCCAGTCACAGTCGGGTCCTATTCGGACAGCCAACGCAGATTACAAGGGTATGTCTGAAACAGCCAATGATAGTAACTAGTATGCCTGACTATCTTTGAATTGGTGATTTTCGATAATACTCGTATAATAACTAACAGATATCCTTATTTATTTATTTGTTATCTTCCATTATAGGACAAAATGTATACTGGATACAACATTTATATTTTTACAAGACATATTTTCTGGGAGGACATCCCTTAATCTAATGAAACTGACTCATATCTATCTCATAAATATCTTAATATAGTGCCCAAGTCCAAGTGACATAAATATAAAAACAGCTTTAGAATAACGTGAGTATAATTTGTTATCGTATTATCAGCGATATGACGGCTCTTATTTACTTGACAGTGATGGTGGCTGAGTAAAGAATATCATAAATCATTAATATTACAATGAACACTATAAAAACGATATAGTTTTTTCATCACACTTGCACGTAAACAGTATCTAAACATACAGGTTAACTTGGCCGCAATGCCCCATATAAAACCCTCGACCTTTCTTTTTATCATGAAACCCAAGGTCGGTAAGTATTTTTTTATTTATTTATTGCACAGCACACAGGTCATGCATGTTCAAGCAAAGAGTTTACACGCAATTTAAAAATTGTCTTCAAATGTTATTTAAACAGGAATTTCATTGCAATCTCGCTATATGTTACTTAAATACTCAATTAATGTTCTTAATAAGTAATCGATTTTAATAGTTTTCTGTATCAAAACGTCGTTTTTCTTACACTCCTTCAGGGCTGTATGTATACTTACGTAAGTATTTGCCCTTAACGTTTCTGAACGAAACATTTGTATAATCTGTGGAGTCCGCCCGCCATCTGCTTAAAAAAAGTTAAAGTAATTCGTAATAATAATTGTGCTGACTTGTGTATTGAAGCTATAATTCATAGTTATTTACTCGCAAATGTGATGAAAAACATTGTGTGTTTCACGGGCGGTACGGGAATTACGAACCTCGACTCAGAAAGCCCTCAGTCTTCGACTTCGGGCTTCTACTAGAGCCTCGATTGTGATTCCTTACTTACCGACCTTAATACACAATGTACTATTACCGCCTAGAATAGAGGTTCGATGAAGTTTTGAAGTATGGATTGACTAAATATTGAATGGCGTGATCCAAATGTTTCTTCCGAGTTTACTAGGAACACATAAAGTGAAATAGCCTATGAAACGCAGGGGTGTATTGATTTAGTTAAAGTGCGTTTCCATTCAAGCACAACTTATTTAAAAGAAGCAAGACTATCCAATGACGTTGCACATGCAGATTGTATGATGAATCTGATTGGTCAGTTTCGTTCTTTTTATACTTAGTTCATTTTAAATCGAAACGCACCCTAAATATCGTCCAAAAACAAGCATTTTCATTTCATGAGTTCCTAGTAAACGCGGAAGCAACTTGAGGTTCAAAACGTACTGATTCTAGCCATCTTTTGAGACTTTTCATGAACTAGCAGCGTATGCAAATATTTAAAAAAAACATAACCCCATTTCTGACGCAGTCGGGTAAAAAGAAAACAGCACATTCTTAACATAATTACTTGGTGCTGAAATACTCGTATGGTATACAAATAAGTTTGCAATTTGTTTGCTACGTGCCGTAGCACTTGTCTTGCTTGTAGCGCTACGAGTTCGTCTATGCTGGGCTAGAAGTAAAAATATGTATTTTTTTTATTCATCAATCACATTGCAAAGTCCTTACCTATTAGGAAGTACAAGATAATGTTTTTATGGATAAAACCAAGTCAAACTAACTAAATGAATCGTTTGTTGGCTTTATCTGTCTGAATAGAATTTATATCAAAACTTATTGATTGGACAAACCTTCAGTTATATTATAAATCATATTCAAGTCTCATCATATGATTAACAAGTTAAACAAAAAGCATGATTATAGTAAGTATTTATAATAAAAAACGCGGCAGCATATTTTGACACTGTCGTTTATACAACTTGGCTAGCATGGAAAAATCCGAAACCATTTGATATAGGTATTAGTTTGTTCATTGAAATAGTTTGCATGTATTGATGTGCACCTACAATTGCTACAAAGAAGCCGCCGCGGCACGCACAAAGTGGTGACAGCAACTTCAAAGGTTTGTTATGCATTTAAACGAAACGAACTTTCTTGGAAACGATTGGGTAATATATCATTGAAATTTTATGGTGTCCCCTTGTTTTACAGACTGAAAAATTACAGAATTTTGTTTTACAGAAAATGTTTCATATACTATTTGGTCCTTGTATTTTTGCTTCGTATAATATTATTTTTAACTATTTACTTGAAAGAAACAAATTCGACAGAAAATCAATTCAATGAATTTTGTAATTTTATTTTTTCATTACACAAACTTATCAAACATTTTTTTTTTTTCAACGAATATTGTTTGGTCAGTGTATTTTTTCATACTCACTCAAAACTCATTAGAAACTCATTTCATAGAATGTATCACTTCGCAGAATTTTCATTTCTTAGAAAGCTAATTTCTGCTGAAACCTTTATGTTTTCAGATTATCTTAAGCATGAGTTACGTAGGTTAGGTTAGACCTGTGACCAAGGTTACAGCAGAAATTCGCTGTCTAAGAAATGAAAATTCTACGAATAATACATTCTATAAAACTTCTGTCTGTAAAACTACGTACAACCAAGGACCATTATATGGGTGTCCCAAAAATAGCACGTCACAGTAACACTGGAGATTCCCCAGCCTCAGACAAACCAAACCAGCCTAACATGACCTCAGTAAAAGTTGCACAGTTTTCGAGTTATACCAATTTAAAGATTTTTCAAAATTTTCACCTCTTTTGACATTGTAAGTGCTCGCATTTACTGGGATAGCTTTAGAATTTAGTTCTTTTTATTTGTGCGCGTTTATGAATAGTTGATTAAGATGAAAGAAGCATTATTATGTCAATAACTAATGTAAAAGTTGGAAAAATACTGTAATGAACTTGACTTAAATTATCATCAACATAGTAATTTAAACTTTGAACACCTGCCATTTTTTTTTTTTACTACAAGCCGAATGAGCAAATAACTTTAAAAACATGCGTATTTTATGCCAATTCTAAAATGGTATGACACATGATATCTTAATGCATAAAAGTAGGAATTCGTATGACATTTGCCTATATGGATCCTCGGAAATCAATGCTAATCTTCTAAAAAATTATCTTGTACTCTACGATATCTCATTTGTTTGTGCTCCTTTGAAGAATATGATTGATTTTTGGTTGACCTTGGTTCAAAGATAATAAAAAACGGGTTTAATTTTCATTAGTTTTTACAGTAAATGTTCGAATTGTTTCCCTCCGACTCTAAGGCACAAATGGCCTCTTTGAATAAAATTTCGGTTTCATTTTCGTAAACTGGTTTCCGATATGTCTCGGGCTGCATTGAAGACATCGCCGTAGTTCCTCTTCGTTAATTATTGGTTTAGAATAAATATTGTCTTTCAGAAATCACCAGAAAAAAAAAACATTTTACAAAGCGAAATCAACTTCCGTTAAGAGTGCCGAGTAGTCGTTTCAGTTCCACAAACAAAATCAGAGTCACGAAACGCAAGGTAACGAACTATGAGTAGTTTGGGTCACAGGGCTACAACTGCAATAAATTAATAAACTATCCTACAATTCTTTACATGATAAACTTGCAAAGCGGCTAATCGCGTTTCATTTGTTAGTTTGGTTGCCGGGATCCTTATTGGGAAATGTGATACGAATTCCTACTTTTTTGCATTAAGATATCATGTGTCACTCTGATAGCCTTAGCCTTCGAGGTTATTTTTTTTTATATCCCTTGAATAAGCTATGCGATATAATTTGATTGTAAATTAAAATCGTTGTATGCGTTTATATTATACGTCAGATGAACTTACTGTCTGCAAAATAAGGGTACACCAATAAAAATTGCTACAGTGCATTTGAGTTTCATAATATGCATATATTTCAAATAGTACATAAAACGTGTACATAATACGTAACTATAGTAAACAGTAAATTACAATTCTATAAGTTGATTTTATTGTTATTAAGTTATATTTTAAACAAATAATATGAGAACAAAGAACATTTAATTTGCTATTCTATGATATGAAAAAAGAAACATTGAATTTTATTTGAAATAAAAAACGATGATTTAAATGTCTTCAAAGTAATTATTCTACATATTGATTATTCTATGAAATGATAATACGAGAAAAAAAATCTATGAAATGAAATTCTAAACAACTTCAGTCTGTAAAATAACGTACAACCAAATTTTATATCAAGCTTTTAGAGTTATACACACTTCACAAAAAATAGTTATGTGCCAAAAAGGTTTTTACAAAGAAGGCCTAATGCTTTCAAAACAGATTACCTATATCTCCTTTGGTTTTGAGTTTCCACATACATAAAAAGCACACTCAAACATTGTGTATTTTAATTACCACGCCTAGTATATTTTACTTACATGCATACTTATGAAAACATTTAGTTTTCCAACAAAATTTTGCTCTGTGTCGTATAGTAAGGGGGCGTTTCTTCTCAAACAAGCCTGAGCGAGGAGGATCCAACACAACCAATCAGATGCTTCAAATAATCTGCATGTGTGTATGTGCAACCTGATTGGTTGGTTTTCTTCGCTTCAGCTTTTGTGCAACAAATCAGTATATTCTTCCGACTGTGTCATTTCATGTGATCCTAGTAACATGACGTGGGAAAAACCTGTCGAATTGACGACGCCCTTAAAGCGTCACCTATGAGATTTTTCCTGAACTATGAGAGAACTTTGAACAAAGCAGATGCATAGTATCGTGTCACTTCTTTTTTAAATTATATAAAAATAACAATGACAATATGTCATTTCTCGCTGCGTAATTAATGTTTATTTTACGCATTATCTAAAATATATCGTGATATTTATTTATTTACATTATTTATGTAATGACATTTGGCAATGTACTTAGTTACGAAGCGTGAAAGGATAGTAAATAAATAAAGAAACCCCTATTGCTCCTGGTCACGCTATATAACTTGAGAACGGCTCAACCGATTTGGCTGATTTCTTTCTTGTTGTGCATGTTATTGTCACGACAAGGTTTGTATGAAAAAAAAAATTAAAAAATCCACCGGGAAAGCCAGAAATCTGCAGCGGGGCGAAGCCGCTGGCGGGCCGCTAGTTTATAATAAAATTAACTCTTCAAACATTTTCTTAACTGGACTTTTTTAGAACGAGTTTTATGTGCCACGTATCGTAGCACTTGTAGCGGTACGAATGCGTCAAATGCGGGAATAAATAATATTATATTTTTGACAACTCGGCTTCAAAAATAACTTTATAAGTTTGTTTCAAAAACTTTCAATAAATATATATTTTTGCTTTTCAACTAACTAAACAAAACATAAGTTTATATTAGACACCTTTAAGAATGCCACTGCAATTTGCATTTAATACTTTATTCAGTCTTAACTAGGCTTCTTAGCTAGGCTTGAATGACATCCCTACCATCTGACTATTTTGTTTTATGTGTTCCTAGTAAACGCGGAAGAAACATGATGCATCGCAGTGAATGAAGCAAACTTTAAAGGCCTTAATTAATTTATATGATATTTGGTTCAATGAGTCATACATAATTTTCTGCTATGTGTCGAAAGCAAGCACTTGATTGTTGATCGAAACTTGTAGTTCTACAAAATTGTCTGTTTTAAACCACACAAAACTATCTAAATAGATAGTTTTTTCTTGCCTGTTTGATTAGAAATCAAGTCAATAAATAATAAGAACCACCAATTCTATACGAACTTGACCTTTTCATGCCGTAAGGGTGCGTTCTTGTTTCAAGTGAGTTGAGCGAAGAGAAGCTGAGCTGACCAATAGATTCATCGCACATTCAGTATGTGTGTGTTTAGTACAACCTGATTGGTCGATCTGGGTTCTTTCCACTATGCTCCGCTTGAACAAAAACGCACGTTTAAAGTAAATCAATACAACCTCACCTCTTATAGGCTGTTTCATGTTATGTGCTCCTAGTAAACGTGGAAGAGTAAGTTACTCCAAAGCCCCTGTTTTATTGTGAAAGCGACACTTATGACGTCACTGAAAATCACACACCGGATTTAAAATATCCTTTACATTCAAATACTTAAATAATAACATCAAAAAGCAAGCTGTAAATAACCTGACTGTTGTTGCTAACCAACTTTAAACCATTAAAAATCCTTAATGATTGTTCTAAAATAATAAAAGATACAAAAATATGTAAAGTCTGGGGCTTAGTAACCACGCGGAAGGAACATGACGCATCCCGACGAAACAAGCAAACCTTAAGGGCAACATCTATGAGACTTTTTCTAAAGCGTGCTTTTCTTTTACATCTTTTAAGTAATCTGACTCATTTAAAAACATTATAATATATTCTGTCCTTTTCTCAAATATATCTGTATAAAATAAAAAAATATTCCTTTTGAACAAGACTGCTTAGGGCTAAATACGCACAAATAATAAGTAAAAAAAGTGTATGCTACGTGTCGTAGCACTTGTACCGCTACGAATTCGTCTAGGCTGAGCTTATCAACTGATCACCTGTAACATCCGACCCATCATTGGTAACACCGTCGTGTCTGTTTTTTCTCGCGCGTGGAATTTAGGGTCATTTCCTCTTTCGCGTTTACTAGGGAGGCATGAAGTAAAGGTGCCTGTTTCAGAACTAAAAGCGCCATTTCAGTAATAATAAGGGCCAGGATCACAATCGACAAGTAAATTTATCTGTTATTTAAAGTTGGCTCCTCTATTATCAAGAGTTAGACAGAAAAAGGGCTAAATTTATCCGTCATATATGCTTTACTTGTCAATTGGGAAACAGGCGGAAATCTTGCTTTCGGGCTACAGGAAAATCTACGAAAATTATTCAAAGTGTGGTGGCTGTTTACCGCGATCAATATTCTAGTAATTGGTTAGTTTTCTTAAATGGGTATAAGGACCAAAAAGTTGTCCACGCTAACTCACTCAATTAAATTTTCTATGAAACTTTTCCGTTGTGACACGAAAGTTAGCCATACAATTGTAGGGATAATTTTCGTCGCACAACGGAACTTTTTTCAACTTCGCTGTTTGTATGGTTAACTGCGCTTAACAGTGGTCCAACTTTTTGGTCCTTACCCAAATGTGGTGCTTTAATTTCACCCGGTGCGTATCAGGTTAGAATGGTCCAGTGGAAATAGGTGCGTTCACGGTTCGAAACCTTAACGTCAAATAATAATCACAACTTTAGAACTAGAAGGTTCCAAAGTTAAAAAAATTAAGTCATACATAAAAACGAAATTGAAATATACAGCCTATATAAGCCAAAGGGGGTTTAGCCACCCCACCTTTTTCTTTGTTACTTAAAATAAAGCAATATTTGGGTAAATTGCAAAAATATTGTACATAATAAAGGGCTCAATTAAAAAATCCTTAAGTTTTTCCTTCGTGTAACGAAGATTAGATATATCATAATTTATGGATAATTTTCGTTACACAAAGGAAAAACAATGGAAGAAAGTTAACGTTATCTTAATTAACTGCTTAACTATGTACAATATTTTTGTAAGTCACCCATTTTTCAATTTAAAAAATACACAAAGACGAAAAATATAAAATAGGGTTTGTAAATGTGCAAATCATTAGTAGATATTGTTTCAAAGTAGCTATTTGCGTGTGAAAACTGATGCTAGATATGGTATGGTTTTACAATAAAACTCTTAGTAGTTTTTTTACGGAATTTTCCTTAACGTCAATGAATATATGAATATTATGACTAATCTTTCCAAATGCTTTTGAATGATTTGATGGTCCACAAAATCACTGGTTTCAGACACTCATGCTTGTCCATGAACAAAGCGGAGGTTGGTTTTATTTTTGTCCATGTTTTTGTTACAATATTCAGTAAATATAATATATTCATTCTTTGAATCTTTGAATCTTTATAACTGTATTTCCATAATTGTAGATTTATTTTTCTGAAATCCTTGTTAAATTTTTAAGGTATACAACAGTCAATAAAAAAAATTAAGATGATAAATAAATAAATAAGGATAATATTATTGTTATTACGAATCATCAAAATAGAGTACATTTTTAGGGATCGCAGATGCAACAAATTGCATCTAGATAGTACATGCAAGATCTAATGACGACGCCTTAACTTCCTTGATTCACTGGAAAACTGAAAAAGCGTGAACCAAATATTTCTTCAGCGTTTACTAGGAACGCATAAAGTGAAACCGCCTATGAAAGGTAAGGGTTTATTGGATTTACTTATGGTGCGTTTCCATTAAAGCAAAGCTTTTTGAATAGAAGGGAGGCCAACAAATCCGGCTCCGACGTACACATACCAACACAATATTCAAAGAATCTGATTGGTCAGTTTGGCTCCTCTTCACTGAGTTCCATTCAAACACAAATTAAAAAAATATATGGCGTGGTTATGGGTAATACAGAGGTTCTTATATATAGTTGTTCAGTTCTCCATATCCTACCTCACTGAGGTGTACAATATTGTCTTAGCTCTAGTTTTTGTGTCATATCATAATAATACTTACAAGCTGACTGTATTAAAATTTACATGTAAAGGGGAATAAAAACCAACAATAATAAAAATACCACTTAATTATCAAGTAAAACATGTCTTCATTCATCGCACATTCAACACTCAACACTCATCTAATAAAAACTTCGAAATTCATGATGTTTATATGTATAATAATAATATAAATAGACAAAAGGGGACAATGTTTCACCAATTGACCTAGTCCCAAACTTGGTTAGCGACTGACTGGAGAAAACATAACCTGTAATCAGTGCTACCATTCTTCTCGAACTTGACCTGCCGCCGTAAGGGCGCGTTTCTATTCAAACGGAGGTGAACAGTGGAGCCGAACTGAGCAATCAGATTCTTCGTACGATCTGTATGTGTGAGTTTTGTACGACCTGATTAGTTGGTTTCACTTCTTTGCAACAAGCTCTGCTTGGACGGAACCGCACCCTAAGGAATCAATACGCCCCTGCCTCCACAGGCTGTTTCATTTTATGTGTTCCTAGTAAACTTGGATCTCGCTATTCCAGTGAATGAGGTACGGAAACATGTTTTACTCAAGACTACACCGCGCCGCCGGTGGCGTCCTCATTACTTAAATAGTGTTTTTTAATAAATACTGTACCTATCAATCCTAATTGATTCGATTTTAATTTTAATCTCCTCTCTAGCGCGCAAATCATCTTCTTCTTTCTTTGCCCCCGCGGCGACTTGAACAGCTACTACCGCGGGGATATGGCGTTTCCACTTGAAGTGATTTCGCCAGTGTCAAGTATATATAAGTATAAATCAATATAACAATAAAACACAATCCAATCTTCTCTAGGAAGATTGGGGGCAATGTTGTACGGTGATTTGTAGGTCAAGATAGTTTTAACCTCTGCACCACTGCGAGTCCACTTGAAACGAGAAGAAAGATGCCAGATACACGAAATAAGTCCAAGTTTTCAATCACTGTGCGACACAAAGGCATAAAAAGTACAAATCACTATCAGAAAAGAACTTTGAACACCTAATTACCCAAAAATTAAAGTCTTATTATCTTCTTATCTTACAAATTACACGTCCGCCATCTTTTAACGTTTCAAATGGCCCCCAAATCATCTTACTGTTTGGTGAAAACATTTTCAGCCCCCATGACCCATGTTTACCGAGGGCTCCATAGATAGTTAAAAAAGGAAAAAAATACTCATTTTGTTATGATCTTTATTATGAAATATGGTCAAATGTAACAACCGAATTTTTTAAGATTTTTTTCTAATGTATCTAGTTCATACACTTCAGAGGTAAGGGTACGGAAGGGACAGAGTATATTTTCTGTAATTTTTTGGCTTTAAATCAAAAAGTACGTCACGGAAAATTATAAATGAAATAGTTTTTGAAATTTTGCAAATTGAGCCTTTTTATATGACACACCGTTAACTATAATCAAGTCAATTTCAAAAATAATTTCATAATGTTTTTAGTAAAAACCGATGCGGGCAAGCAATTTATACAACTATGCCAAATTTATAGCTTCTTTAGTTTCAGAGATTAACTGCTGACATACAGACAGACAGACACCGAAATCTCACAACAAGGGTTCCTGTTTTACCATTTTGGCACGAAACCCTATATCAAAGAACCAAAAATATTAACGAATTTTGTATTTAAAATTATTTAGTGCTAACTCTTCCGAACCCTATATTCAAACCGCTGACAGTAAGGCTTACTTCGGGTAAAAATTTGACATTTGTCCATACAAAATGTGTCAAATTTTAATCTGAAGTAAGCCTGTCCGCAGTTTGAATATAGGGTTCAGCCATTAGATGATTTTAAGTAGGTTCGTACTCGTGGGTATAGTTAATATTTTAATCAACTGTATCTCAGGAACCTGACGTCTACTTAGTCGTGAACATCTTTTAGAATTTTATTACCTACTTGTAATTTTGACTGTAAGAGGGGGGGGGACACGTAACTCTTCTTCTCACGCAAAAATTACACACTAAGAATTATTTTTTTCATTCATGCCCGTACCCTCAGCCCTCTCACTGAACGAGTGATCGTTTTATTTTATGTGTTCCTAGTAAACGCGCCGCGTCGATGCGGCCACCGCCGCCGACGAAGACAACCCGTGATATGAGACTTTTCTTGCTCTATAAAAAAATTATCCAGTTGCAGTCGGGTCCTATGCGGACCACAGATTATAAGGGCAGATTATAGGGCAGTAGGTAGTTAACTGAACTACATTCATACATACATACATTCCTTCACGCCTTCATTCCCATAGTGGGGTAGGCAGAGCTACAGAATTACCAACAACTCTTAAAACTTGTTGATAACTCTGTAACCACAATTTGTACAATTAGGCTAAGATGTTTAACAGTGTATATTAGTGACAGGTAGCAAGCCCATTGCCTTACAGTACTACAAGCCTTTATTCCCTTAGTCGCCTCTTACGACTTCCACGGGAAGACATGGAGTGGCACAATTCTAAGCCAGCAACCACACGGCAAGAACTTTAGTTAACTGAACTAATGGTTAAAAATCAAAACCAATTGTTAAATCTTATTCTATTAAATTTTCGAATGTTAACCATTAACTCATTTAAACTACCTATAGTTACTGATGGGTCCGCGCACCAAGGTTATGCACCGCCGCGCAGTGGGAATGATTACATTTCAATTTGAATATTATCTTGACGCGCCCAACTCACACTTGACCCGATTTTAGTTTTTGTTTTTCTATAGGGCTTCGTACTGTACCTAATCATGCTAAATGGCTTGTATGTTTACAGTTTTTAAAATACAATAAAAATAAAATAATGTAAGAAACGTTGTTATATTATTATGAGGATTTTTGAACTCGCGGACAGACGGTAGGACAGCATAGGCTTAGTAATAGGGTTACATTTGACACCTTTCCAAACCATAAAGACTACAGTCGACCATAAAGCTTGTATAAAAACGTAATTTTACTTGTTTTTGAGTTATATCTCTTTAATATTTGAGTGCATTTTAACAATCAGAGCTGACCGGAGAGAAACAACGGCACTGACTGATCCGATTGTACGAATAAACTGCCTAATGTGTGTGAGTGACGTCATCACGAACTTTAACTATTGAGCAACTATACAGCCCTGTCATGTTATCAGCCTCGATGTGGCCTCAGTCAACCCACTACAAATAAAAAACATTATATTCTTTTATCATTCACTTTTTGAGAACGACTGTAAGTTCTTTAATGGATATTTAATTAATTCAAATCCATGACGCATATTCTAATTTTTATCTGTCTTCACTTCAGTGAAAACGCATAATCACTTAAAAAATAACAACCTTGGGAAAGACAAATTTTAAACATGCTCTGTGGAAAATCATAAGTTATGGACGCGACCGGTCACTACGAACTCGGCCTGCGTACTGCCATGTGCCCCTGTGTGTGTCTCGCCGTATCCATGTAAATTAATAGATATACCATCCCTCTCCATCTTACCCTGTCCATCTAACCCTCTCCCTCAGCCGTCTCACTGAACGAGTGATCACTTTATTTTATGTGTTCCTAGTAAACCCGCCGCGTCGATGCGGCCACCGCCCCCGACGGAGCTGTGTTCAGGGTAACCTTCGCTCTATAAACAAAATCATTCAGTTACAGTCGGGTCCTATTCGGACAGCCAACGCAGATATTACAATGTATGTCTAAAAAAGCCAATGAAAGTACATACCTGGGTATACTGCCGTTTGGGAAAAATATTTTTCGCCAAATTTCACCTCCCAAAAAACTTTTGGCAGTAGTTTCATTTCCCAAACGAATCTTTAGCACAATTACATTTCGCATTTTTTTTATTTAATCAAATTATCATTTAGCATCATTTTACTCTGTAATTTTTTATTTAGACAAACTTTTATGCAAATGATTTCCTTTGGCAAATATTATAATCCAAAAAATTGTTTGTTCAAATTATTACTTCGCACAAAAGTGTACCTCATTAATCATCGACAAGTAAAAAAAAAAAAAGTAGGTTAGGTTAGAACGGTCACAGTTCACCACAGAAACGAACTGGTACCAGAAAAGTAGGTTAGGTTAGGTTAGAACTGCGACCCTAATAGCGCGCGAGGCGAGCGAGCATAGCGAGCGTGCCGCGGCAGCGGCCGGCGAAGCGCCAGAACGCAACTGCTGCCAGGTAAGTAGGTTATATTATAGGTTACAAATTCTACCAGTAATCTAGGTTAAGTTAGGTTAGAACGGCCCCCAAAATAAATTCACAATTTTTATACCATAAAAATCATTTGCCTTATTTTGTTTTGCGTAAAATATGTTATGCCAACTAAAACATTTGACTACCCACGTAAGGAAAAATAATCATACCCTACATTTTATTCAATGAACAACAAGATACTTAATAAATCGTATGCCAACAATATTTTGGAAAAAGTATGTTATGCGAAACAATACATTTGACTACATGAAATTTGTTAAAATGAAACATGACCAAGTAATTATTTATTAAACAATAATTTGCCAAACTAAAATTCGCTAACTGATAATTTGCTATAAGTTATTTTGCCTTATCATTTTTTGGGAAATGAAAATTTAAGTAAAATAATTTGGGAAGTGTAACTTTGGGAAAAGATTTTTGACCAAACATTCGTGAACCTGACTATCTTTGAATTGGAGATTTTTTATGATATAATAACAGTTATCCGTATTTATTATTTGTTATATTCCATTATAGGACAAAATGTATACTGGATACAACATTTATATTTTTACAAGACATATTTTCTGGGAGGACATCCCTTAATCTAATGAAACTGACTCCTGAGGAAATATCTTAATATAGTTGCCCAAGTGACATAAATATAAAAACAGCTTTAGAATAACGTGAGTATCATTTGTTATCGTATTATCAGCGTTATGACGGCTCTTATTTACTTGGCAGTGATGGTGGCTGAGTAAAAAATAATATCATAAATCATTAATATTACAATGAATCTATAAAAACGATATAGTTTTTACCGCCTAGAATAGAGGTTCGATGAAGTTTTTAAGTATGGATGATTGACTAAATATTGAATGGCGTGATCCAAATGTTTCTTCCGAGTTTACTAGGAACACATTAAGTGAAATAGCCTATGAAACGCAGGGGTGTATTGATTTAGTTAAAGTGCGTTTCCATTCAAGCACAACTTATTTAAAAGAAGCAAGACTATCGAATGACGTTGCACATGCAGATTGTATGATGAATGTGATTGGTTAGTTTCTTTCTTTTTATACTTAGTTTATTTTAAATCGAAACGCACCGTAAATATCGTCCAAAAACAGGCTCTTTCATTTTATGAATTCCTAGTAAACGCGGAAGCAACTTGAGGTTCAAAACGTACTGATTCTAGAAAGCTTAAACAGCGCCATCTTTGAGACTTTTCATGAACTAGCGTATGCAAATATTTAAAAAAGAAAACAGCACATTCTTAACATAAATACTTGGTGCTGAAATACTCGTATGTATACAAATAAGTTTGCAATTTGTTTGCTACGTGCCGTAGCACTTGTCTTGCTTGTTAGTAGCGCTACAAGAGTTCGTCTATGCTGGTTTAGAAGTAAAAATATGTATTTTTTTACCCATAAATCACATTGCAAAGTCTTTAGCTATAAGGAGTATATGAATTTTTTTTTTTTTATAGATAAAACCAAATCAAACTAACCAAATGAATCGTTCGTTGGCTTTATCTGTCTGAATAGAATTTATATCAAAAACGTATTGATTGGACAAACCTTCAGTTATAGTATTAACATATTCAAGTCGTATCCTATGATTAACAAGTAAAAAAAAGCATGATTAAAATAAAAACACGCGACTGCATATTTTGATACTGTCGTTTATACAATGTGTTTGTTCTTACTTGGGTAGAACAGAACAAATCCGAAACCGTCGGAGATACGAGGGACCGATTTTTGACTTTCGAGCGCTTGAAAGTTTCACTCAAAAGTGACAAAAAACAATTAAATGGTATTTTTGAAGTGCGAGTGATAGGAAATCTGAACACGAGTGGTCTGCGGCATTTGTTTTGAATTCTATCAATAGAAAGTATCATTTGACATCTTTCAAACCTGTTGGGTTACCCAACTTGGTTGAGTATGCCGGGAAGTACACGAAGCATAAACAAACCTAGCACAATGCCATTGACATTCACAGACGAGAAAGCGTTTCGTTTTTCCTTCATGTATTACCAGTCAAGAATTTGTATAATAAGCGTAAATATCTTTGGCACTGAAATATCAAATTGCTTGTTATGATTTCATCTTTTATTAGCTTCACACATTTATTCGCAATTAAAATATTTTATGAATAAAAAAAATCGGTTTAATATCGACTTTCTACGCATAATGAAACAAGTTCCAACTTAACAATACTATTTAGTCAATCCCTCACTTTCGAATGAAAATCTCAAAATATGGAATTTGGGACCATTCGAAAATAAATCGTGAAAGATTTTCGCATTCGAATATTTTCTACCGCTCGGTTTTGAAATCGAGCGCTCGAAAGTCAAAAATCGGTCCCCAGTCATGGTTCGTCCATTGAAATATTTTGCATATCTTGATGTACACCTACAATTGCTACAAAGAAGCCGCGGCACGCACTACGTGATGACTGCAATTTCGAAGGGTTTAAATGCATTTAAACGAACGAACAAACTCTCTTGAAAACGACCAGGTAATAATAATTTATTTTGAAAAAAATGCAAAATTCTCGAATTATACGCAAAAAATTGTCATTATAAAATGACATTTCATTTCAAATTGTGTAATCTATAACTTACTTGTAATATTATCTAAAGCACCTACTATGTATAATGCAACTAACTATAACATAACCAAATTTTTGTAATTATTTTGACATGTAATATTTTTATAATATTATAAATAAATGAGTATGAGTATGAGTATGCCAAAAACAGTGTACCTGTATCTCCTTTGGTTTTAGGTTTCCTCATACATACTGTGCCCACACATGTGGCATGCATGTGGATGTAGGCAGTGCGCATTGGCGCTAACTTCGACAAGGATTCAGCTCATCGGAAGACCTCGGAGTATCTTAAATTAAGGTTAGACGCTTTAGATAACCTCTGGGGAGAGTTCGAACTTAACAATACAACTCTTATAACATTAGCAGATAAATCGCAACGATATTTTACAGAAACTATTTATCCTCGTACGAAAAAGTACTATCGTGACACACGTGCGAAAATAGCAGCTTACGAGCCCTATACGGTAGAAAAGGCTACAGGCTCAGGCATTGGTCCGGGTGAAATTACTGACACTGCGTCTACTGCAAGGGTTGACGAGCTTCTGTCCTTACAAAGGACTAACTTTCGAGCATTCAAACGACTAGTATCGAGCATCAAGGTGAGTGAAATCAGCGAAAAGTGGGAATTAGAAGACGAGCTACGCAGCATCCAATCTAGATGGAACGCTATCGACAAGCTACATCTCGAAATAGACAACATTCTTGAAGGCGAGGATGAAATGTATCAAGGTTCATTTACATTGCACGAAATGTCATTTAAACAAGCGAAAAAAGCACTTAATCAAAAACTGTCAGCTACTTCTCACATTCAGCAAGCTACCCCTTTACTAGAAATACCTACTTTTACAGGCAAATACACTTATTGGCCTACATTTTTCGACTTATTTTCCGAATCTATACACAACAATAACTTTTTATCTAAAGCGCAGAAAATGCAACACTTAAAAGGAAAAGTAAAGGGGGAAGCAGAGCGCCTTATCCAGCATTTAAATATCTCGGCTGAAAACTACGATATAGCTTGGGAGATACTCACTCATCGCTACAATAATCCGCAAGTATTATTTACTACCCAAATTGAAACGTTCCTAAATCAGCCAAACATCAGCAAACAAACGTCATTCGAAATCAAACGTCTCTACGACACCACTACTGAATGTATTCATGCTATTCACAACTTAGGTGTGAATACTAATACTTGGGATCCGATTTTAGTCCACTTATTAACGAAAAAATTAGATAGTGAAACCTACAACTCTTATAAGGAATCACGTAAGTCTCCTAGAGAATTACCTAAACTGAATGAACTCATGACTTTTCTAGAGAGTAAGTTCATCGCTCTCGAACCAACTCATAAAAGAGAGAGAGAAACCACAGCTTTAGCTAAACCAGCTCCATTCTATCAAACTAAGTCAAATTATAAGCCAAACCACTATACCAACAAGCACCCTTCGAGGTATTTAGCAGCTTCTACATCCACGTGTAAGTGTCCTCTATGCAATTTAGATCACGAGCTATACCGGTGCCAAAGGTTCATTAACATGCCAGCGGAAACGAAATTGAGGACAGTTGCGAAACTTCAACTATGTGTAAATTGTTTATTTAAGCATGCAAGTAATAAATGCACATCAATAAAAAGATGCAAAGAATGCAATAACGATCATCATACAAAATTGCATGACGCGTATATCGGGTCACAGAGATTTACGGCAGTGCCTACTAGTGACCAAAAACCGACTTTAGCAACAACAGCGCCAACCTCAACCAAACCGTTTAGCAACAAACAGCACACAACAAGCCACGTTGCCGCTGAAGATGAAGAAGTTTTACTAGCAACAGTTTTATTACAAATTAAAGCGATCGGTGGCAATTACGTCACATTACGAGCATTACTCGACCAAGGCTCTCAGATTACATTAATATCAGAGAATGCCGCGCAGCTGTTAGGGTTGCCACGCCAGAAATTTAGCGCCTCTGTATCTGGCGTAGGAATCGTGCCTAAACAAAGCAAACAATAAGTTTCTTTACAATGCTCATCTATTTACAACGATTATAACTTCAATACAGATGCATGCATTATTCATCGAGTAATTGGTGACCTTCCGAATGCAACTTTTTCGAAGCAAACATGGCCTCACATCCAGCATATGAAACTAGCAGATCCTGAATACAACGTGTCCAAGTCAGTTGATATCTTACTAGACGCCAGCGTTTACTCTGACGTTATAATGAATGGTCTAGTCAAAGGTTCTCATAACGCACCCATAGCTCAGCAAACTAAGTTAGGTTGGATCTTGTCTGGGAACGTCAAGACCTTCAACTGCAGCGTTGTAGTTAACAACTTAGACGAAATAGCTAAGTATTGGGAACTAGAGGAAATACCCAATACACAGCCGGACCTCACTAATGAAGAGCAATACTGCGAAGAGCACTACATAGCTACTACAAAAAGACTCGAGGACGGTAGGTACGAGGTAGCCCTACCAATGAAGCCTTATTACGAAGAAAGGTTAGGGTCTTCTAAAGCCAAAGCAACAGCACAATTTATACAGCTAGAAAATAAAATGGCAAAAAATCAAGCGTATTCTGATAGCTACAAACAATTTATTCAAGAGTATCAACAACTGGGCCATATGAAGCTAGCAAACCAGGGTGACCATACTAACTATCATATGCCACATCACGGTGTCCTAAAGCCCGAATCTACTACTTCTAGCATGCGAGTAGTATTTAACGCCTCATCTAAAACTAACTCGGGGCTTAGTCTTAATGACGTCATGGAATGTGGCACGAATTTGCAGCACGACTTGACAACACTGATTCTAAATTGGAGACAGTATAAATATGTTATCACAGCGGACATAGAGAAAATGTTTCGTCAAATTTTAATCAGAGACAGCGATCAGCATCTTCAGTGTATTATTTGGAGAGAATCTCCGCATGAGCCACTTCAGGAGCACCTACTTACAACTGTAACGTACGGAACCAAAGCTGCTCCTTACTTAGCGATGCGCACTCTACGTCAATTAGCTAAGGATGATGCCTTAAAATTCCCTCATGCTGCAACAGCATTAGAAAACCATTTTTATATGGACGATTTACTAAGCGGTGAAAATACTATCGAAGCTACAAAAGAATTACAACATCAGCTAATAGAGATATTAAAAGGCGCAGGGATGAATTTGAGAAAATGGTCAGCAAACGACCCCGAGCTGTTAAACGACTTGTCGTCGGATCAGCTCGACAAGCCCTTTGACTTTAAGTGTTCAGAGTCTCGAAAAACATTAGGTCTTAAATGGACACCATCGTTAGACTCATTTATGTTTACAAACAAAATAGAGCACGCCGAGCATTGTAATACGAAACGCCAGTTACTTTCAGAAATATCAAAGATATTTGATCCGTTAGGCTGGCTCTCACCACTAACGATTCGAGCAAAATGTTTGTTTCAAACCACATGGTCTTCCTGTATAGGATGGGATGACCCTATCCCGGAACAAATTCGTAAAGAATGGGTCCAGCTACGAAACGATCTTCAAAACGTTAGCGAATTTTCGATCCCTAGATATTTAGGCAATATACAGAAAGCCTTTCAATTACATGGTTTTAGCGATGCGTCAGAGAAAGCTTACGCCTGCACTGTGTACCTGGTAGCGTACGATCATAAGGGCGTGTACACATCACGACTCGTCGCAGCGAAAACTAAATTAGCGCCATTAAAGAAGAAGGTTTCGTTACCGCGCCTAGAACTGTGCGGTGCCTTGCTTTTAGCTCAGCTTATGAAGATTATAATTGCTTCTTTAACCAATCATATTTTTGAAGTTTACGCCTGGACGGATTCCACTGTAGTTCTGGGTTGGCTTCATGGCGACGTATTTCGATGGAAACAGTTCGTCGCAAACCGAGCTCGAGAGATAACTGAAACTATACCAGCTTCAAATTGGAACCATGTCCGTTCTGAGGAGAATGCCGCTGACTGTGCCACGAGTTCATTAGAAACGAAAAAGGTTAGTGTAAACTCAGCTTTGCAACAAGTAAGCACATCATTAATAAATGAAATATTAAATAATAACAGCTCAATTACGCGCGCCGTCAAGGTAGTGGCATGGGTGTCGCGTTACAAAGCGGCGTTGCAACATAAACATAACACACGTGATGCTATCTTATCAACAACAGAAATAAACAAAGCGTATGAACTTATTGCTAAGCACGTGCAAGCTGAAGAATTTGAAAGCGACTTGGAAAATATTAAAGTCAAGGGTCATGTCCAAACCAACAGCAAGTTAGCTAATCTCTGCCCGTACATAGATGAAAATGGGATTTTAAGAGTGGGAGGCCGCCTTAGCAATTCAACAATAAATAGCTCAGCAATACATCCAATCATATTGCCTATTGTTCCATCTAGATTGGATGCTGCGTAGCTCGTCTTCTAATTCCCACTTTTCGCTGATTTCACTCACCTTGATGCTCGATACTAGTCGTTTGAATGCTCGAAAGTTAGTCCTTTGTAAGGACAGAAGCTCGTCAACCCTTGCAGTAGACGCAGTGTCAGTAATTTCACCCGGACCAATGCCTGAGCCTGTAGCCTTTTCTACCGTATAGGGCTCGTAAGCTGCTATTTTCGCACGTGTGTCACGATAGTACTTTTTCGTACGAGGATAAATAGTTTCTGTAAAGTATCGTTGCGATTTATCTGCTAATGTTATAAGAGTTGTATTGTTAAGTTCGAACTCTCCCCAGAGGTTATCTAAAGCGTCTAACCTTAATTTAAGATACTCCGAGGTCTTCCGATGAGCTGAATCCTTGTCGAAGTTAGCGCCAATGCGCTGAAGCTCGCTGACGATCTCTCCTTGGCGGTTGAAGAGCTCTTCATAGTTCGACATGGTAACTGGTTAAAGCAAGTAAAATATGAACGATCTTACTTGAATGCTGCTGCTAGGCGAGTCTCCTGACTCACGCTAAGAAGTGTTGGTGTTGTTTTGCGAGTCTTCTGACCCACAGATGCTGCTGAACAATTCTTGAATTAATTGTACAGGATGGTGACGCACGGCAATCACTCACGAATAGTCTTAACGCGCTAATTTTTCGATATACTAAGAGTGCACTGAGTCAAGTACGCGGAACCACGGAAAGATTGCTTCACTCCCGTATGATCCCACTTAGATGAAAGTTCGAAGGACCAAAATGTACGGTATGAACCGAACAGTAATTAAGTAAGCTAAGCTAAGGGTAGCTGCTAAGGGTTAGCTAGGATGACTAAAACGCTCGAATGCTGTAAGTACACTAACTTTATTGTTTCCACAATGTCAAAGGTAAATTATTGCAAAGTAATACATTATTGCAACATACTAATAATATTGCTAGCTGCGCAAGATCATGCGCTAAATAGAATTAATTGTACATGTGTGCGTTAGCTCGTACACTAGGTACTATAGCATATTAAATGATCAATTCGTAAAAATGCCAGCCAATTGTATCAACAAATTATAAATATTTACTTAAATTCGTCCGTCACAATTACCCGTTGAACCATTCACTCGGACGGGTAGTTTGGGGTGTGTACGATTTCGGGCTTGAGACCAAATCTCTCTCGTAAATGTGCGTTTAAATTTCCCGCGCATCCACCACTAACCCGTTCTAAAACGAGTGAACGGAGCGGCCGAACGAGCTGATACACTCGGTCTTCCGCCACCAGAGGGCGGCCATTTTTTCGTTTTCTCAACTTGCGCTAATGCCGGCCGGCACGCGTCGCAAAGTCGTCGTTGTAAATATCAAAAACTGTGAAATTGGGATTGGAATTTACGTCAAAGTGGTCAATATTTCAATATTGTCGTAGTTCAACCAGGGTGCTTTGTTTATAAATTCAAATTCAAATTCAAAATATTTATTCAGTAAATTGGCCACATGCGGGCTCTTTTACACGTCGGAAATGTACAGTGAATCTACCAGCGCTTCGGACAAGACCATCATTGCGGAGAAGAAGCGCCGCAAGAAACTCCAGCAGAAGGTCATTTTTTCAATCATAAAAACATAATTATACTTAAAAGTAAGTTACATTAAGTAATATTAAGGTAATAAAGTAATAAACAATAAATTCTTAAAACAAGCAAAAATAAAATTATTACAAATGTAAGGTCAATAAACCTTAAAATAAAATAATGACTATGAGAACAACACAACGAGGTCTCTACGTCAAAAGCTATATAACTTGGATAATAAATTGAACAACAAGTCCTTGCAAACGTGAACAGACCGGACCCCACAAACAGCACCCGTTCACGAGTATGACGCGTATCTCAGCCATCGCCTCTCTCAACCATGTGATCGGGAAAGTGGCGACCCGATCAACGACGCCGCCGTAAGCAAAGACCTTTGAGCGAGCATGACATGCTCATGCTGCCGGACAACAAAAGTAATATTGTGTGAAACAGCTGTCCGGCGAGAAACATCACAGTGTGTTCTCATTTAAAATCTTCTTGTACACACAAGAGTAGAAAAGATAAAATACAATTAGTAAATCACAGTCGACTGACTGAGTCAGTGCTTGAATACAAAATTTGCTTAGAGACTATTTTATATTGTAAATATCCTAGACACTACTAAAATACATCTTGGTCACCAATGAAGTCATTTACAGTGTAATAAGCCCTACCCAATAAGCAGCGCTTGATGTGAGACTTAAATTTATTGAACGGCATATTGACGATTTCAGATGGTATCTTGTTGTAAAAACGTATACAGTTCCCCGCAATCGAAGTGCCTACCTTACGGAGACGGTGACCTGGAAGTGCGAGCTTATCCCTATTTCTAGTATTTAAATTATGAACGTCGCGGTTATGCCTAAACTCATGTATGTGTTTGCGTACATACATGATATTCTCAAAGATATACTGAGACGCGACTGTAAGAATATTGATTTCTTTAAATTTATCCCTTAACGAAACACGAGACCCCAATTGGTAAATAGCACGTACAGCCCGCTTCTGTAATACAAAGATGGTTTGGATGTCAGCCGCTCTTCCCCACAGTAAAATTCCGTAACTCATAACACTATGGAAATAACTATAGTACACAAGTCTCGCCGTCTCGACGTCAGTAAGTTGTCGGATTCGCTTTACCGCATAAGCCGCTGAACTTAGTTTACTTGCAAGTGTGGATATATGCGCACTCCATTGCAGTTTCGAGTCTAGAGTGACACCTAAAAATACTGTACTACCTTCAAATTCCAGTGTCTCATCCTTCAGTCTTATTCTATCCGCATTCATACTCCTAGCGTTGGACAAAGAAAATTTAATGCACTTGGTTTTTTTGGCATTTAAAAGTAAGTTGTTGGCTGTAAACCAGTCAACAATTGTAGACAACGCAACATTGATGTCATTAAAATTATCCTGTTTCCTATCCGCTTTGAATATTAGTGAGGTATCGTCAGCAAACAAGACTATTTCATGTTTATCGCGCACTACATACGGGAGATCGTTAATATAGATCAAAAATAAAAACGGACCCAGAATAGATCCTTGAGGCACTCCCATAGCTACAGATGACCCAGAGGATTGTGTTCTGTTAATATCTACCCGCTGAGTTCTGTGCGCGAGGTAGGAAGCAATAAGATCAAGTGCATTGTTTTTGATGCCATAGTGGCTTAACTTTCGCACTAACGTAACATGATCAACACAATCAAATGCCTTGGACAGATCACAAAAAACTCCAATAACATCTAGTGATTTTTCCCAGGCATCAAATATATGTTTTATTAAAGTAGAACCGGCATCAGTTGTAGATCGTCCCTTGGTAAATCCGAATTGACTGCTATGAAGTAGCTTATTCTGATTAAAGTGTGAGGATATTTGATTAAGAATTAATTTCTCAAAAACTTTACTTAGAGCTGGTAGTATCGAAATCGGTCTAAAATTTGTGGGGTCTGATTTTGTCCCTGACTTAAACAAGGGTATGATCTTACTATGTTTCATCAGATCAGGGAATACTCCAATATCGACACACTTGTTAAACATGGTAGCTAGGTAAGGCGCAGTTGACTCTAAAATGGACTGAAGTACTGTAACAGAGAGGCCCCAAAGATCTTCAGTCTTTTTGATATTAAGAGACCTAAACGTTTTAATCACAACTTTAGAGGTGACATGGTAAAATTTGAAAACATTCGTGCATTCCTTAACATTAGATCTTAATAAGATTTCAGCCTTATCAGGAGATGATAGTAAAAATTTAGTGGTCTCTAAAGGTATGTTCGTAAAAAACCGCTCGAATTCTTTAGCTACATCCAGGTCCGAGTTAACTAGAGTATCGTCAACTCGCAAGCTGTAGTGCGGGTCTCTAATTCTAGTTCTACCAGTTTCCGTGTTAATTACTTTCCAGACGGTTTTAATCTTGTTATCAGATTTGCAAATTTTATTTGAATAATACTCGGACTTCGCGGCAGCACAAATCTGCTTAAATTCCTTAGAATAATTTTTAACGTACTCTAGAAACTCAGGCCTATGATCGACAGCTCTTATAGCATACAACTCATATAATTTGTACCTCTTTTCATGAATCGCTGGTGTAGCCCAGTCACAAAATTTCGTACCTTGCTTGACTTTTACCTTTTTCAGACTAAAGCAGGAATCAAATTCCTTAATAATACAATTAAATAAAGAAGTACATAAACTGTCTGGGTCTTTCCCAGCACACGTCATATAATTCAGTTGGTTAGTGACCTTATTATTAAATAATTCTAATCGATTTTCAGTAATATGTCTAAATATAAACTCTTGGGGCGCATAATCAGTCTTCCCCTTAAAGGAAGCTTGCTGGCCACAGTGATCTGAACTTAAGTTATTGATTACGGATTTCTGAATAGGGTCAAAAATACTAAATATATTATCAATACAAGTAGCGCTAGTTGCTGTGATTCTAGTTGGCTCATAGAACAGATTGACTAAATTGAAAGATTTAAAAGCACTCAGTAAGTTAATAGACATAGGTGATTCGTCTAGCAGATTAACATTAAAATCACCACACACAATAATACACTTTTTAGAATTAAAAACAAAATTAAGAACATTTTCCAAAACGCTCTCAAAAAGCCTATAATCCGCCGTAGGGGGTCTGTATACGCAAATAATAATATATTGTTCCAATTCAACACACGCAAGTTCAATATGACGTTCAACTGACTCTGCAACAATATCTTTACGCTCCTTACATTTAATGTTTCGATTTACCATAATCAGGGATCCACCCCGACTGCAAGATTGCCTAGCAAACATGCTAACAATGTCATGATTATTAAAATGAAACATACACTCATGCCCTTTTAGCCAATGCTCAGTAACACATAAAACATGTACATTAGCACTATCTATAAACAAACTAATTTCTAGTTCCTTACTAGAAAATCCTTGTATATTCTGATGAATTATATTTATTACACTATTACCCAACTTATTTTTAATGTTCGTCGGCCTGTGGGCAGGCACGGGGCCGCCGCGGCTGTCGCCGCGAACGACGACAGCCGCGGCCGTTGTCGAAGCTGTCAGTTTAAATCAACCGGCAGCTCCGGCGCGGGGCCGGCGCTAATAAAACTCAGCGCAGGCTCCGTTCTACAGTCACCCGCTATGCTAGCCATAGCGGGGTCTAAAATATTATATGCTAACAACTTAGCACACTCATCTAAGTACCTACGTGGTAAATAACAATAGTTATGCGTCAAATCGAACATTTTTACAAATTTATTTGTATCGAAATATGAAATTTTGGAATTATATAACGACACTTTATATAATATCGAGTTAAAATAATCAATATTTCTATTACCTTTATTTGTTAATTTGTGGGAAAACAGACAAGCACAAATAATTATTTTACCTATACCGCCTTTGCTAACTTCTGTGAGGGCCTCAGACAAATTAAATAAGTCATATTTGGGTAGTTCTCACGAAATCTCGAAATTCGATTCTGACGATAAAATTAAAAATAGTATGATGATTTAGATATTTTTTATATGGATTTTATAGTAGTCATAATATAAAATTTTGGTTAAGTAGTGGTCCCCAGAATAAGAGTTTTTTTTAAGAAGTATAAGGCTTCTTAAAAAAGATAAAGTGAGGGAATGATGATGATGATTTTTATAAGCAATGATGAACATTTTTAAATAAAAATGGTCAATTATTTTGTTAAATATTTTGTATTGAAATATGAAATATATTATTTAACATTATTAGGAACTATAGTCCAGAAAATCACAATTTCTTTGCAGTCTGAGGCTGATTTCAGGTCAGATTTCATTTTTTCCCTTCGCTTCCTATCATATTCCTTCTTTTTTAATTTAGCTTCATCTTTACTGATTTTCTTTTTTTTTTCCATTATTGTGCCCTAAAACAAAATGTTAGAGTAAAATTCAAGGGCTTGCTACAGCAAGCGACAGTAAAAAAGAATTCCAACCCAGTCAAAATCATTACCTCCTTAATTATAACCTCACTGTAAATATATATGAGGGAATGGCGATGAGGGAATGACGAAACAAAACATAACCCTAAAAAACTAGTGACACGGCCATGCTTTAAACAAGATTATTTGCGGAAGTAAACTGCTCCCAAAACCCTACCTCATCACGCAATTAATTATTGTTAAAGTACTTCCCTTCCTTTTTTTTAGGACGTGATGTAATGACGAACACAAATGTAATTTTAAGAAATTTTGTATTCTAACTTTTTTCAACAAAACCTCGAACGCGTACACAATGAATTCGCCATATTGGCAAAATGTCAGTGCTGCCAGCTATTAAAAACAAACAGTAGCGTTCACTTTTGATTGAAACAGCGTTCAAAAATTAACTGTTCGTAATGTCATGAGGGAATGATTTAATTTTATTGGACACGTAGTTTTAATTTTTTTTTCAATTAATTTTTATTTTTTTTATCCTAATAAAGAATACATTCATAATTTCATTGTTTTTAGAATAGGTTAATGAAATTTTCATCGGTTTTACTTTATCATTTTTTTAATAAAAAAATTAAAAGTAATTGTAAGTGGATGTTGGGACATAGTGAGGGAATGATTTTAACGGCATTACATACACTGTGTTTTTTTTATTTACACATATGACTCAGAAATTTTAACTAAAACGCATACCGACGGTGATGTTTATTGCAGGGAAATTACACTTGCCGCTATATATTTACTATTTTTTTGTGAAAACCTGAAGGACAATAATTTCGAAATTTCGTGAGAACTACCCATTTACTAAACATCAAACTATTTCCTAATAATACTACCAACGTTGTCTCGCGACTGAATGTGTCTGCAGAAATTCGGGAGATAAGGTGCTCCATAGACACTCCCGGTAAGCAGTTGTTTACTACGTTATTATGACCAAGGTATTTTACAATTTTGGACCCGAACCCAATACCTACCTCATCCGTATATATGACAGTCCTGCATACCGGGGTCGGCAAAGCACTAAGCGAGGCTCGCCCAGTAGGTGGCACGCACGGCGCGCGCGGTCCGGGCGGCGGCGCGGGCGCGCAGCTTGGAGTGTCCCCTCGCTGCGCTGCAGCCGCCGCCGCCGGAGCGCGCGGCCGCCCCGCGCCCGGGGCTGCCCGGGGGGCCGCGAGGGGCGCGAGGGGCGTGAGGGGCGCGGGGCGGGCGCGGCGCGGCGCCGGTGCCGGTGACGGCGAGGCCGGCAGGCTCTGTCTCCAGTTTTTCCAGGGAGAGCCGCCGTAGACATCGCACGATTTACCTACCAGCGAGTCTAGTTTGTCCATGTTGGTATTACCGAGATCGATGATGTTATTCATGAAGCCTATGTACTCCTCCATTTGTTTGCAAGACAGTGTATACTTATTAGTTACATCTTGCAGGGCAAATTCCAATACCTTGAGTTGTTTAGTATTGGCATCAAAATCATGCATAATACACTCTAGTTCATGTTGACAATTTAATAGGTCATTATGTAAGGCTACATTGCTATACCTAATGGGAGTTAATTTCATAAAACGTTTATTACATTGTAGTAAAATTTTTGACTTTTTTATAAATCTACTTAATCTTAAATACTTTTTAATTTGGTTTGATCCCCTCACAGTAATGTTAGAAGGTTTGGGATCAATAAGATCTACAGAGTTAGTAAGGTCTACTGTTTCTATCTGTTTGTTAAATTCACAGTCAGAAGTATTGAGCTCCGCAAACAAGCTTACATTGTAAGCCGACTCCTCCGCAACACATCGCGCACAAGTAGTGTCTTGTTTGACTGGTCGCTCCTCCAGTAGCTGTTCCAGGTCCCGGATCCGCCGTAGCGCCTCCTCGTGTGTCTCCCGGCACAGCTGGAACTGGTCCACATCAATCTGGAGGCGATCCCGTTGTTCCCGCATATAATCTAAATCCAAGTCCAGCTTGGCGAGAGAACTTTTGAGGGTTTTGTTATAGTTTATAACACGCAGAACCTCCTCTTCACTCTCGTCGCGCTCCTGCAGCAGCTGTGCATTGAGCTCTTTGACCGTCTTCAGCTCTGACTGTGTGTTCCGGAGCTTGGTAACAAGGACATCCCGACGTGTAGTAGGCTTACTGGTTGCTGAAAACATAATTATAAAGAACAGTACCAGGGCACAAAATAGATAAACCTAATTGCCTAATTACAATCTAAGATTAATTTAAGTTTAAAAATCCTACTGTGTCAATATCAGACAATAATCTATTAAGGATAGGTATGGATAGTGATTTAATAATTAATACAATAATATTACTTTTCTAATAATAATGTCAATGTATACGTAATCTTAAGTTAAAACTTTAAATAAACCACATTACCTAGGTGCAACTAAAACATGACTCAACTAAATTATTTTCTGGCTGTCAGTGTAGCTTTATTTTATAAAAGCTCATATAGTTTTAGTTAAATTTAACACAGACAGAAGTAAAAGACATAACAGGATTATGCAATATTAATACTCCCCTGGTTTCGTTGATGATCAGCACAGCAAACGGTAGTAATTTTTAAAATATTTTTCAAATCACGAAGTCGTTGACCTAGTTACTTGTCAAATTTTGCACTCGTGATATTACTTTCTTCACAGCACTTATAGTTTTGATAACATTTACACTAAACATTTACATGTTTATCTTCGGTTTTAGTCCCAAATATTCACAATTTAATCATTAAAACTACTTAAAATACATTTAACAAAACCGGTGGCCGATTTTGTCGTCTGAACCGGCCGGTGTTGCCAGACCAACCAACCATAAGAGTGTGAATACTTGTGCTCCCAGAACAGAATACACAAATTCGTAGCGCTACAAGGTGCTACGACACGTAGCACTCTTATTTGTCTTTAAACCTAAAGAGTCCTACTCCGAAAATGCCTGAAGGAATGTTTGTTTTTCTTCCAAGTCCTCGGAAATAACATGTAACACTAACTGTTTTAAAATCAGTTCGCGAAGTTCTGAATTTCAGGCCGAGGTTATATCAAAATAAAAATGTTTGTTTTACCAACACGTAACGGTAGCGACCTGGAAAAAGTGTGAAATTTAATTACATACTTGTACCACGTTTTAACTTCTTAAAACTAAACTTTCTTTCTTACTTGGATAACGGACTCCAAACAGACCAGCACTCGAAGAATCAAAGTTCTTTCATGTTTATTTTACTTCTTAAAATGTCATGTCTACAGCGTATTAAGAAGTTTATCAAATAGTTTAACTTAAACATATTGCGTTCATAAATACAATAAATTGTCGAAACAACTGTTATAATTTGAACTTAAATTTATTTTAATTGGATTTGTTACGTATTTTATTTTTATTTTATTTAATGGTATACTTAAATTTCATACTAAATCGTAAGTTTTTTTAATGTTAATGAAATTATGAGTAATGTTGTTGATGATCGAAGTTATTTTTAAGTGAACGTTTTTTGTTTGCATTTTCCTGGTCTCTGTAGTAAATGTATTCAGTTATTTATTTAGTTATTTATTATTAAGGAAAAAAATATTTTGTTTAAATTACTCAGATTACTTAAAAGATGAAGATATGAAAAGATCTCACAGATGTCGCCCTTAAAGTTTACTTGATCCGCCGGGACGCGTCATGTTTCTTCTGCTTTTACTAGGAGCTCATGAAATAAAGGAGTCGCATGATAGGGATGTATTGATTCGTTTTCGTATGGTATGTAGGGTGCGTTTCCATTCAAACAAAGCTAAGCGGAGTGGAGGGAAACCAACCAATCAGGCTGTACACACATACACATTGTTTCTTATTCTCATTGGTCAGTTTGGTTCCTCCATTCACCCTCCGTTTGAGTAGAAACGCACCCTTAAAATATTAAAAGGTCAAGTTTACAAGATGATATGACAAAAAATAAGCTTTAAAAAAACCCAACTGCGGTTTGGATAATGTCGTCAAAGCAATGTTACTTACCGTGTTTATATGTTTTCCTACTCCTGTACTTTTATCTGTCATTTATATAGTCACGAACACTAATATAAGAATATAGATAATATGTCCGCAGAACATTCCGTAGAAAAGTCTATCTAGTCTATTCCCCTTAACAGCACTTGTGCTTTTTTGAGCCAAAACGATATGCCTAGCTGCCAAAGCTTACACCTAGGTTAATTTGACCAATAAAATACTTCACCAAATTAAACCACCAATCACAATACACATTGACTGTCAATCGGAACGTTAGGTTCTTTTTGGTATGTAAACTCTTTTACTAATTTAACTCTTTAAAAAAAACATTTTATTTGGTATCAACCAACCAGAACGCAGCTATATTAAAATCGACCAATCAGGTAAAATAATTCATTTCTCAAATCATTAGGTGTTTTTTAGTCCCTATTTCACAAGTTAAATCGATTGTGCAACTTTAAAAAAAAATATGAAACCTGGCAAGTGCACATCAATTTAAAAACAAAGTTAACCATAGACACATATTTTGTTGTTATCGAATGTTTCTCGCTCGTTAGTTGTTCTGTGCTTCGTTCGTTCGTATTCTAACCTAGGTATATTAATTTAATTTTGCATTTTATTTGAAACCTAGTCGTAGAAAAAGTATTGTATGCAACGGTGTATAACTAAGTCAAAAAATACTCGTGGCGTCTTGCTTTACGATGTTCGCCTGCGGCTCACATCGTAACCACACCACTCGTCTTTTTTGACCTCTCTAATTATACAACTGTTGCATAAACTACTATTATTTCGCTAATTTTACATTTAAATAATTTTAATATAGCCTATGACGCTCTAGTTGTTAAGAGGGAACATAAAGTCGGACATACGTAGGTCAAACACATAACCTTTCTTTTGTGTTTTGCTGCAGTTGGCTAAAATTTGACACTTATTTACGCGTTTTCATTGTAAGCAGAACACGCGATTATATTTTATGTTTGACATCGGAACCCTAAAATGTGATTGATCCATTTTTTAATATCATCTGCAGTTACCACCACATATGGCACTTTATACTCATTTCTCGATGTTTTTAGCTGAATGAAAAATTATCTCAAAGCTGAATTCTGAAAACTGATAAATAAATTAATAACGAATTACGAGTATTAGCATAGAGACTAGACCGAGAAGTTAGTAAATACTAAAAATAAGTATCCCGCAGGTACCATTCAATTAAAAGTACTAACGTCTATATCCCCATCGCACCATACACAAACAACAAGAAAGCTTCGATAAATGCTCGATTCGATAAATGGCCCCTATAGTGCCCGGCCGATAACAAGTCAATCCTGACACATTGCACATGGCATAACCATGAAGTTTCGGAATATGGACACTGTTAACAGTGATCGAACAATGCTATTTTACTAGTCCTTATTCCTTCACACGCAACAAATAAGTCCGGCATTGTTTTACTGCTGTCAACAATGTAGTCAGAAACTTCATGGTCGTGCTATGAAAGAATTTCTCTTCCGCGTTTACTAGGGAAGCATGAAGAAATGGTAGTTCGATCAGAACTTACAGCGCCATTTCAGTCATATGCGAAACATGTTTTACAGTTTGGAAATAGCTTAATAGATGGCGCTGTAAAGTGAATGGTGGCAAACCGCATTGTCGACGAGCTCGTATGTCTGAATTCCTAAAACCACATTAAACTAATAATAAATTGTTTGATTGCTGTGACTAGATTTCAAGACCAAAATAAAATTTTAGTATTTAAATATATATGGCTTCTTATTGATGTGGAAAATATTTAAAAAGACAACAATCGCAACGTGTTAATATAATGAAAATAAAAATGAGAACTAACTCTATCTTCGCTCGAACTTGTTCTTTTACTTTGTAAGGGTGCATTTCTATTCAAATGAAAGGTGAAAGTGGAAGCAAAACTGACCAATAAGATTCTACAAACAACCTGTATGTTTGTGTATCCTACAACCTGATTGGTTGGTTTCCCTCCTCTCCACTAGCACTCATTGAATGGAAACGCTACATACCGCGCGAATACAGATCAATACATCCCTACGTTCTGACTGTTTCAATTCATGTGCTCCTAGTAAACGCGGAAGAAGAAATTGGAAAGAAACGTGACGCATCTTTGTGAACTTGTGAATCAAGCTAACGGCGTCATCTATGGGACTTTTCCTAAACTAGTATGATGTTTTTCGTTTCATCTTTGTTATCCTACTTATGACAACAATAATACCACGCCGTTACTCGCTACATACAGAAAGACAAAAAATTAAATTTGCGATCTTGAAAGAACGCGACGTGAAAATTTGGTTCTATGAAAAAATTCTAGTGTGAAAATAATCTAATAAATCGCCAAGGTGGGCAAAACGGATCCCTGAACGAGGAGTGAATTTTAGAATTGAAAGCAAGATTGACGTAATACCCGGAGTCATTTCTCTGTACTATGTAAGGCCAAAAAAATTATGGGCCCTGAAAGGGAACTACCTTAAATCCTTAAGTTAAATCAGTTTTCTAAAAGGAAACGTCCTAAAATATAAAAAAAAAACTGAATTCGTTCGAGTGGGCGGGCGTTTACTTCCTCTTTCCACTCAATGTCGATCCTAATGAAAAACGCGCGCTCTTCGGGTGCAATTGTTATGTTTCAATCGCCTGCGTTTTATGCTTCCCTGGTATACGCGGAAGCAAAAGCCGACAGCGATCGATATTTTTTTATAGTTTTTTTACAAGCTTTTTATTAAACTTGCAATTGATGTTGTTCCCGCGTAAAACGGGACGTTTCTGCTCATTGACGGCGCCGCTAGCGCCACGCCGCGGATAGAAGTGGTAACCTTACGAAGAAACGAATCGATCGGGTTGAACGAGCGACCCGCGCGCGCGCCATTGCTTTCCGCCCATATCAAGTGATTATACTGATTATCCTAGGTACCTAGACGTTCTCGGACACAAGTTTCAGTGCACCAACAGTGACTTAAGTGACGTGAAAGAAGAATTGCTCAACGCTGTCGGAAACGCGCGTTGTCGCGCCGCCCGTACCGCGCCGGTCGAATCTAACGAAATCGCACCACATTGGAACCATCACGGTCAGTACTTCTGCTCATCCTGCTCATCGTCGAGGAGCCGCCCCACGGCACCTTCATTTTGGTCCTTCGAGCCTTCTGATTTGATCCATCGAACCATCAGATTTGATCCAACAAACCTACCTATACCTACAGCCAATTCTCTTAATCCATATTTCATCTCGTCATACGAATAAGTATTTACATCAGCCCGTAACCCCGCTCGTAATAATAATTAACTAGGCCCAATAATTATTTCTTATTAGATACAAGCGAGCGTAATAGGTACTAAAATTACCTAGCTTTGTCTAGCTCACATAACCTCTCCATAATAAAGTCCACTTAAAATCGAGCACACTTTTGGTCTTTATAGCCTTTGTAATCAGCCCAACCTATAGGTATTAAATACGAAATACTAATCTCGTCACCACTTTTCGGTACTTAGGTACGCAAACATCAACGTAGTTCCCAATACCTAATTAGTAATCGTCGTCTCAATACCAACCTATTTACTCGTATCATAACAACGAATAGAATACCAAGATTAACGTTAGTCATTTGCTTTCCGCTCACCGCTCAGATATCATCTACCTACGAAACTCATTCATTATAAATAAACACGCAACGTAGGTAGGTAGCTTTAAGTATTTAAACAAAGACTCAGTCAGCGCGCCCATAGCATATTATACCAATAGATACCTACCCATAACAATAAAATCGTCATTTCATTCCCATTAGTGATTTAAGTTTTAACTTGTAATTATTTAGAAACGATAATTTGTTTGCGTAAATACAAACTTATTAGGTAGGTACGCATAAGAGTTTATCTCGGCCCAGAACAGAGTTATTAGTGTGTTAGTCGTAAGACGTAGCTAACTCGTAGCTAACTAATAAGTGAAATCTACCTAACTAGAGAGATGGGTTACTTCAATATGAACACTACTAACTTTTATACGTTTATTAAAGTAAATCAAAGAAAACAACACTTATAATAACATTACTTAAGGTGAGACCCCTCCTATGCTTCACCCACGAAATGCAATGGAATAAGAAGCTCGACTCCACTTCTGTCGATCCTTTTATAGACTTCTGCTGATACGTCACGAAGTCTTCCAACCAGAAGCTCGGTGGCGCCATCGTCTCATTGACTGTTGGCGAGTGGTAGTTCCAGCTCGGCCTCACAGATGGCGTTACTGCGCTCGGTTGCCGACACGGTCATCCTGCAAGGCGGCTGCCTCAGCCGCCCTACGAGTTAAGATACATGCTGAAACATAAAGAAGTTAAATGAGAGCGTTATCCATGTTATGTTAAATAAGGGTGACTCATTCTTCTAATATGACATAGCTGTTTTTGTTTACACTTTAGTGACAGCCACGGTGTAAGTTGTTTTTATAGACCACCTATGGTTAAAGAGAATTTCTAACTTTAAACACGTTCGTCTTGGGTTGAGATCGGTTGGTACCTACTTAAAAGGCCGCCACGCAACAATTAAGGTTTTACGTGTACCAAACTCGATTAAAACCATAAACTTACACTTAGGTGTCAGTAAAGTTTAGATATGGAACCAGCTCATGCCACAAAAGAATAATAATAAATCATGTTAAGCATTTATCTTGACTCTGAATTTCAAGTAAGCTATTTTATTAGTAGATAAGTTTAAGTCTTGAGTTTACCTAAATTACCATAAGTTAAGCCCTGTCTATAAACCCGTTTTAGCAAATAAATAAATAAAAAAATCAAATACAACTTTATATTTACTCTAAGCTGTATACTTTTAAAATGACATATATTTTATTTAGGGTTTATGTTCACAAAATATTTGTGTGTATGTATATATTGAAATAAACAAGAAACCATATTAAGGATATGTTCTACTTACATTTTATTTTCTTACCTTGCCGACATGGCCTGTTAGGTATACAACAATATTTCACCTTTAAATTACACTCCAATCGTTAATACAAATCCATTGTTTCATATTCTCAGCAGCAGTCACGCCTGTATACTTTTTGTTAGTTCGTTCGCTGCCCTTTACCTCCGTCACCTCGTACCTATCATTTCCCATAACCTTACTGACTTGAAAAGGACCCTTATAGACGGGTAACAGTTTTTTGCTTTTACCATCGTTACTGTGACTTTGAATGGTAACCATAACCAAATGTCCCACTGTGTATTTTCGAGCTTTTATTCGAGAACGATCAAACCTCTCCTTCTGATACTGTGCATTGGACTTAATATTACTGTCTACATCCTCACGCAACTTTGTAACATCAACTGTCAGGCTTTCCTCACAGTCTGGTGCTAGACTATCAATATCGGTGCGTATTCGGTATCCGAAAAAGACTTCGCTAGGAACTGCCTTTATAGTTTTATGTATGGTGCTGTTTAAACCTTGCTGTAATATTTTTACATACTGATCCTATCTATTTTCGGTTGTATTAGCGCCTAAGGTTTTTAACGCATCAAGGATTGTTTTGTTAAAACGTTCAACCTGGCCGTTTGAACGCGGCATGCCTGTTGCCACTGTATGCAAGTGAATATTCCTACTAGAGCAATATTGAATAAACTCAATTGAAGTAAAACTACTGCCGGCATCGGTTATTATCCTTTTAGGGTTTCCAAAGGTTTTTGACGTATTCTCAAGTTCTTTAATGACACATGAAGTTTTTGTTGATTTTACCGCAAAGACAAACACAAACTTAGTGAAAGCATCTACCGCAACTAATAGGTATTGGTTTTTGTTTTTAGTTTTAACAAAAGGGCCTAGATGGTCGAGATGTAGAGTATGGTAGGGTCTTGCGTATTTTGGCAACGGGTATAATTCGCCTTCTTTAGCGCCACCTTTCTTTTTGTAGTAAATACAATTTATACAATTTTTTATATATTTTTTTATAACGTGTCTCATCCTAGGAAACCAGTACTGAGAGCCTATACATTCAATGGTTTTATCTACAGAAAAGTGTCCAAGGTCTTCGTGGTTACTTTTTATGATCTGCCATATGCAGTTTTTTGGAACCACCCAACGACGGCCCTGGGACGTTCTTCTGTAAACTTTCCCTCCTAAAACCTCATATTTAGTAAAAACTTCTTTATGATTATCGGCGTCGCCTGACTCAATTATTGACCTAATTTGTTGTAATTCTGGGTCTTGTAATTGGACTGTTAGTAGCCAATCTGCCTCAGTTATTGATAAAATGATTTCAGTTTCCGATTTTTCTCCGGATGGCACGGGGTTGCGACTTAACGCGTCTACGTGCTGCATACGCGACCCTTCTCTATGAATAATGTCGAATGCAAATTCTTGAGTTGTCAACACCCAGCGTGCTATCCGGGGAATAATCTCCTTTTTAGTTAAAGCGTATCGAACCGCACTACAGTCAGTGACGATCTTAAAGCATGACCCCAGTAAATACAACCGAAATTTTTGAAGGGAGCAAACAATGGCTAACAGTTCCAATTCAAAAGAGTGATATTTTTTTTCTTCGTTTGTGGTTTGTCGGCTATAATAATGCACAGGTTTCTCGCCTTCTTCAGTAACCTGCATTAAAATGCCTGATAGCCCCTCTCTACTTGCGTCCGTGTACAAAACGTGTTCTTTATTGGGGTCGTAAATTGACAACACAGACCCTGATGTGAGTTTATGCTTAAGTGTTAGAAATGCTTCTTCGTGAACAGTATCCCATACCCAAACTGTATCCTTCTTTAACAGTCTCGTTAAAGGGGCAGAAATCATGGCACAGTTCTTAATGAATTTTCTGAAATAGCTTACGAGGCCTAGAAACTGTCGAAGTTGGTGTACGGTTTTTGGGACTGGGAATTTTTCTACAGCTTCCAATTTGGACTCGTTTGGCATAACACGATTAGGTTTAATTCTATACCCTAAAAATTCGATTTCAGACTTGAAAAAGTGAAATTTTTTTAAGTTAAGTGTCAATCCATTTTGATGGAAGATTTTCAAAACACGTTCGAGCAACACAAGGTTTTCTTCAACTGTTTCTGTTACCAAATACACATCGTCCAAGTATAATATCACATTTTCAAACCTGAGGTTCCTAATTTCAAATCGAGTACTACCTTATGATGGACGTACTTTGTATTTTCTTTTGTGAAACCTTGCAGCAAGACGGGGGACGGCAATGCAACACTTTTTAGCGAATATTTGTCTGTCAATGACTGAGATATTAAAGAGCAACTACTCCCAGTGTCTATAAATGCATCGCAACAAAAATCATTAGTATAAACCTTTTTTATGAATTTATTGCGTGGATCGAGGGTAGAAACAAATTTGGTCTCCTGTGGTTTTTCTTGTTTTTCTAATTTCATTGAATTCTTTTTATGATAGCACATAGATTCTAGATGCCCCCGTTTGCCACAAAATTCACATTTACGATTTAATTTGTCACAATTAATCTTTTTATGGTTACCGCCACATAAATGACACTCGATTGGTTTTCGTTGACTTTGATTAAAATTATTGTTATTGGAAGGGATAGTCTGACTAAAACCACTCACAGTAGGGGTACTTGTGGACGTGCCAGGTTGTGTGGAAGAAAATAGTCCGGCTGGCTTGCTTAGTCCATCGCGTACATTGAAACTTAATTGTTTTACTATTTTGGATTTGTAGGTACGTCCATGGAGGAAACTAGCCAAACTATCGCATGTTGTAAAGTTACTAGCTTCAATCGAAGCCCCTATCCCAGAGTCTCCTATATTACCGACAATTATTGATATTATGTCCATTTCCGAGAAATTTAACGATAAGCGATCGATTTTACTTTTTTGTTCGAAATAAAATTCGTACAGTGACTGGTTATCGGCTGGTTTCCTATCCACTACTTCTTTTAAAAGTCGGAACATGTCGCGACGTATTTGAAAGCTAGAAGCTAATCTTTGCCGCCAGTCTGCCCAGCGCCACGAGGGCCACTGCTTCTCTGTTCGCAATAATGAGTCATGCCAGGTTTTGGCGGATCCTTTCAGTTTGTTAAGAGCCTGATATCTAATTACCTCATCTGACCACACAAAAGTTTCAGCGTAAGACTGTATAATATTAAGCCAAGCACCTATGTCATCTCGTAAAGGGTCGAATTCGGGTATAATGTTGGTCGGGACAGTTGAAACATTTCCTGTACTCACAGTTGAGGTATCAGCTCTGTGTGATACCTTTGCTGTTCTCCTTTCCTCCCTGCTACGTTTTGGTGGAGGTGACGGAGTTCTCGTCCGACTTCCGCTGCTACTCGAGGTAGAAGATGAACGTGCGCGTTTCCGCTTTGAGCGCTTTCGCTTACCCATGGCGCGCGTTTTTTTTTTTTATCCCACTTCTGATGAAATCTACCTAACTAGAGAGATGGGTTACTTCAATATGAACACTACTAACTTTTATACGTTTATTAAAGTAAATCAAAGAAAACAACACTTATAATAACATTACTTAAGGTGAGACCCCTCCTATGCTTCACCCACGAAATGCAATGGAATAAGAAGCTCGACTCCACTTCTGTCGATCCTTTTATAGACTTCTGCTGATACGTCACGAAGTCTTCCAACCAGAAGCTCGGTGGCGCCATCGTCTCATTGACTGTTGGCGAGTGGTAGTTCCAGCTCGGCCTCACAGATGGCGTTACTGCGCTCGGTTGCCGACATAAGTAATAACTCATCATACCTAACATTGTCGAACTTACATCACTGTTTGAGGCGAAACTTTCTGACAATAGCTACTTTATTGCTGTTCACGGTAAACAAAATAAATAAATAAATAGGTACAAACAATCAGCTCTTAGTACATTAATAACCTAGATTGCAGTTCCCTGTACCCTAACCTTATAAAACTAGACTGTAGAATCACAGCCTTGATTTCGGTTTGCTTTATCTCATTTTATAAAAAAAAAAGAGGATTGCACTCACCGGGAATCGAACCCGCGACTTCTAGCGTCGTATGCACTAGGCACGTTCCCAACTCGGCTGGTGGCGTCGCACTTCTCGCTACTACTTACTCGCTCAGCCCAGCCAAGATTATATACTCTCGCGCGCATGCAATACGGTGCAGTTTGGCTTGACAGTTGCACTCTTAAAATTAATTAGGTTTTATTTTCTACGCCCTTCGAGTTCAATTGATAATTACTGCACGGTTTATTTCGCACTCCGCGTTCTGCACTTATATTAAAAAAAAAAAAAAACTTTGACTTGTTTAAATTTAAAAATAAAAATTACATATAATGCCGTCCAAATCGCAAGCGGCGATCTTTCGCGAGGCACTTAAGGCAATTCTACAACTCCGTGACATTGGACAGGCACTTGTAGCCAACGACCTGTCAAAATACTCTGTCGAGGAGTTCAATGCACGATTCTCGCGATTAGAGGACACCAAGACCAAACTCGATGACGTCTTCCATGAAATTTTAGACGATGAAGATTTGGACGACAAATCGGAGACCGCGTACACCGAGAGCCACGCTAAGGCCATGGAAGCGCATATTGAGATATTGGTCTCACAAAAAAAAATTAACGCGATGCCTCAAGCTCACGCTCCGCTCGCTCAGCCCTCCACTTCAAGCACGCCCACATCTGTTCTACCCAAAATCGCGCTGCCCAAGTTCAGCTCCCAGGTTGAAGATTGGCCTTCCTTCATCGCCATCTTCAAAAGTCTCACCAATGACATGGCTACTCTCTCGGATGCTGTGAAGCTCCACTATCTTTTTTCGTGTCTATCAGGCGAGTCGCTTAGTATGGTGTCCCACCTGAAGATCACCAACGAGAATTTTGCCGTGGCCTTGGACATTCTCACCAAACGCTACGAGAACCGTCGTGTATTGATCGACCGGTTTGTGGACATCATTCTGAGCCTCCCAAATATTCATACGCGCTCAAGTATCCGCACGCTCTTCTTAACGCCCCTAATTTCAGCGCAAAGTGCGCTCAGTAACCTTGACCTACCTATGTCTGACAATGACTATGTTTTCGTATCAATCGTGGTACGAAAACTCAAAGGCGAACTCCGCACCTTGTTTGAACGAAAATACGGGTCGCGCACCACTCTGCCCACCCTCAAAAATTTAATCTCTTTTCTGGAGGAGCACGCGCGCTGTGTGGAAACTGAGTGGTCCAACCAAGTGCCGGCCCCAGTTACTCAGACCCAGCCGCACACCAGCTCTTCCCGTAGGCAGTCTCCTACCTCACAGCCTTCACGAGGTTTTCGTCACCCAGGCTGCCAGCAGTTCCGCCCCATAGGCCCGATACGTTCTCGTTCAGATTATCTATCGCCACCACCAACTCAGCTCAGACAAGTTTATTCGGCCCAAACGACCCATACCCCCTCTACTTCAAGATTATATTGCCCCTACTGTAAAGATAACGGGCACAAACTAATAGCTTGCCCGGAGTTTAATAATCAGCCTATTCAAGGTCGATGGGACTTTGTCCAAGCCCGCGACAGTTGTCGACGTTGCCTCGGACCTCACTATGAGAATGAGTGCAAGTCCACGCGAGCATGTAAGGAGTGTGGGAATCCTAACCACCACACCTCTCTTCATCGGCCTGGAGCCTGTTCTCCAATACAGACCTCAGCTCACCCTCTTCCCCCACATTTACGGGAGCAGCCCAGGCAGCGCCCCCCCCAGAATCGACCCGGGCAGCAAAGGCCACCCCAAGGTCACGCCGCCTTGACGACTTCAACTCAACAAGCAACCCCACCCACTCAATCATGGACGCCCAGTAAGACTCGTGAAGGTAGTCACCACCTATGACTACCTACTATCACAGAGCATTCGGAAGGCGAAACAGATCCGCCCACGCATTCACCCTCAGCACATACACAGTCATCCCACCGACTAGCACTATCAGCACAAAGCGGAGAAAAACTCAGCACAAGTACACCCGTATTACTGCCTACCGTTTCGCTCAGACTAGCAGACGTGCATGGCAACTTGCATACCGCTCGAGCCTTATTAGATTGCGGCAGTATGTTAACACTAATTACTCAGCGCATGGCTCGAAGTTTAAATCTACCGCAAAATTCAACATCACTCAAAATCGTAGGAGTGGGCAACCAACACACACAAGACTCAAAGGCATCAATCACAATAGTATGTCGACCAACACACAGTGAGACACCGACGATAACGACAACAGCGCATATTTTAAAAGATGTTAGTGGTTATCTCCCAATGCAAAGGGTAGCACACATTGCCAGAGTGGGAGACCAGTCATCGATTCCCTTGGCAGATCAGGAGTACCATACTCCAGCTCCGATTGATCTTCTGTTAGGTTCCGATATCCTCGGCCAAGTTCTGGACGGGACTAAGGTCTCGTTAGGCCCCGGGAAGCCTATAGCCTTCGGCACGATTTTTGACTTCGCACTGATAGGACCCATTGAAAACTTATATTCAACACCGGCGAGCCAGTCCAACTTAGCTCACGTTATCAGCTCACATCCAGAATCCGATATGTCTACACATGAAATTTGCAAGAATCTTGAGAGGTTCTGGGAGTCAGAAGAACCTCAACCTCATAAAGAAACCAGTCCTTTACAAGAGCAGTGTGAGGAAATTTACCGCACTACTACCACTAGAGAATCATCAGGCCGATATATGGTTACATTGCCCTTTCTACCAAATGCGCCGACCTTAGGCAACACTCACGCTATCGCGCTACGTAGGTTTCTCAATCTTGAAAAGAAGCTACAAACAAATCAGCTCCTCCGCTCTAAATATGTTGACTTCATGGCAGAATACCTGAAACTAGGCCATATGTCTCCATGTCACCCAAACACTTTTGCTCATAAACCACACTTTTATATTCCCCATCATGGCATATTCAAGGCAGGTTCGGACAAGTTACGCACTGTTTTTGATGGCAGTTGTAAAAGCTCAAATGGTGTCAGTATAAATGATTGCCTACACACAGGTCCAGCCCTTCAGCAAGATATCGTTGATATTATTATGTCTTTTAGAACCCATCCTATAGTTTTCAGCACAGACATCAAAATGATGTTTAGGAACGTACTCATCCACCCAGATCAAAGACAGTATCAACTCATTCTCTGGCGGTCGTCACCTGACCAGCCTCTGCTTACATATGCGCTAAATACTGTCACGTATGGGTTACGGTCTAGCCCGTACCATGCCATCCGCACTTTGCTCCAATTGGCTGATGATGAAGATCATCGCTATCCCCATGCTGCTAAGGTCCTACGCAATTCAATTTTCGTCGACGATATACTCTGTGGCCATGACTCTGTGGAATCTGCTCAGGGACTCCAAACTGAGTTGATTAACTTACTTGCCCTAGGTGGTTTTCAGCTCAGGAAATGGACCTCAAACTGTCCCCAGCTTCTTGAACGGTTTCCAGATGACCAATGTGATATGCCTAAAGATTTCGACATTAGCCCAGATCCGAACTCCATTAAGGTACTAGGCATCCAATGGATCCCTCAATCGGATGAATTCACTTATCGCATCTCTCTCCCCTCACTAACCCAAGTCACCAAGCGCACCATTCTCAGCACAGTAGCATCACTTTATGACCCCAACGGCTGGGTTACACCAGTCATCTTTCGCGCAAAGCTTCTCTTACAGAAGCTATGGCTTCAACAACTGGGTTGGGACGAGCCCATTCCAGATGATGTTCACACGGAGTGGCAGCACATTTCACAGGACCTCCCTCAGCTCTCAGGCCTTCGCCTACCTCGACACATATGCTCAAATAAAAGCTCGTCTGTTTACTCGCTTCACGGGTTCGCAGACGCTTCGGAGGCTGGGTATGCCGCTGTCACTTACCTACATGAACTCGATGCAAATGGACATACCAATGTGCATCTGATTGTTGCCAAATCAAAGGTGGCTCCTATTAAGAATCACCAAACGATTCCAAAACTAGAACTCTCAGCTGCAGCTCTTTTATCACAGCTCATGATCCGTGTATCAGCTAAACTGTCAGCCCACATCAGCATAGACCAACATATCTGTTGGTCAGATAGTACCATAGTTATAGCATGGCTCAACACGCCCCCTCATCGACTCCAAACTTTCGAGGCCAACCGTGTGGCTAAAATAACATCTAGTCCCACTAGCTCCACGTGGAGACATGTTCCCACGAATCTCAACCCTGCAGACTGTGCAAGTAGAGGGAACTCCGCTCAATCACTTTCTGCTCATCAACTGTGGTGGTCACCTAACTGGCTCAAAGAGCCTCCTGACACTTGGCCCAAGATGCCTCCAGCCCTAGGCCATCATGCCCTACCAGGCCTTAAGCCCAAGAAGGCACTAGCTCATATCGCAATCCCAGACTTGGACATAGATTTACTCACTCGCTTTAGCTCTCTTGACAAGCTTGTCGGAGTGACAGCTCGTATAAAAAGATTCATTTTCAATTGCCAGCACAGCCTAAAGGCAAGACGCTCTGGTCCTTTGACGGTAAAAGAACGTAGGGACGCTCTGCTCCACTGGGTCCGTTCTGTTCAGCAGAATGAGTTTGCAGAGGATATTCAACGTCTTCAGACTGACAAGATCTGCACCGTCAGACTTCAACGTCTCTCGCCTTTTATTAAGGATCACTTCTTAAGAGTCGGTGGTCGCCTTTCTCATGCACCAGTTAGATACGATACTCAGCACCCACTCATTTTACCCAGCTCTAGCCCACTGGTAGACCTTATCATAGACCATTATCACAGAGTATACTGCCATCCTGGCGCCGACACATTACACGCTATTTTACGCCAGCAATTCTGGATACTCTCAGCCCGCCGCGTTATCAGACACCGCGTATTCAAATGTATTCCATGTTTTCGATGCCGCGCTCAGCCTGCAGCCCCGTTCATGGCTGACCTACCAGCAGACAGGGTCAGCCCTCAGCCCGTATTTAGCCAGGTCACAACTGACTTTGCCGGTCCGTTCCTCGTTAAATCTAGTACGTTACGGAACGCTAAACTATTGAAGGCGTACTTTTGTATATTCGTTTGCCTCTCAAAGAAGGCAGTTCACCTGGAACTAGTCTCATCGCTCAGCACAGAAGCATTTTTTGCAACCTTACAGCGTTTTATCTCGCGTCGTGGTGCTCCGGTTCTCATTCGCTCGGATTGCGGCACCAATTACGTAGGCGCTAGGAATCAGCTCATTGAAGTTCAGAACTTTCTCGTTTCGAATAGTGATGTAATTACGCACAAGCTTGCTAACCAGCACATAACCTGGTTGCTCAATCCTCCTAAAGGACCGTGGTTTGGCGCTCTGCATGAGATAAACATAAAATCGACGAAACAATTGCTTTATCGCGTAATTGGTGAACAACACCTCACATTCGAGGAATTTTACACACTTTTGACTCGAATCGAGGCCGTGCTCAACTCGAGACCTCTCTGCCCACTTTCAGCCGACCCTTCAGACTTTGACTCACTGACAGCTGGACATTTTATTATAGGTCGTCCGCTCACTGCTCTGCCCGAACTGTCTCTTGACGACAGACCCTTATCTACCCTTAGACGTTTTCAGCTTATCCAAGCACTTTCTCAGCGCTTTTGGACACTGTGGACCAAGTCCTACCTCCATACCCTTCAAACTCGCTCCAAGTGGCTGTCTCCCTCTTCCCCTCCTCAAGTAGGCGAGCTCGTCCTGATTAAGGAAGACAACCTCCCACCACTACAATGGAGACTGGGAAGAATCACCCGCACATTACCTGGAAAGGATGGAGTGATCAGAGTTGTGGATCTAGACACAACCCACGGAAGCCTGCGGAGACCGGTGTTCAAGATAGCCAGGTTTCCGTTAGATTCTGCTCAAGATGGAGGGCCACCCCCGGGCCCCCAGGATGTTCCCGCGTAAAACGGGACGTTTCTGCTCATTGACGGCGCCGCTAGCGCCACGCCGCGGATAGAAGTGGTAACCTTACGAAGAAACGAATCGATCGGGTTGAACGAGCGACCCGCGCGCGCGCCATTGCTTTCCGCCCATATCAAGTGATTATACTGATTATCCTAGGTACCTAGACGTTCTCGGACACAAGTTTCAGTGCACCAACAGTGACTTAAGTGACGTGAAAGAAGAATTGCTCAACGCTGTCGGAAACGCGCGTTGTCGCGCCGCCCGTACCGCGCCGGTCGAATCTAACGAAATCGCACCACATTGGAACCATCACGGTCAGTACTTCTGCTCATCCTGCTCATCGTCGAGGAGCCGCCCCACGGCACCTTCAGATGTTGTTCCACTGAAACTGAAAATTTGCATACATGGAAAAATTGGACGACAATGCAATAATACTATTACAGTTAGGGAGGCGAGGTAGCTAAATGGCGTAATTCAACGGCGCCGTCGAGACCTATCAAAATCGAAAGATAAAATAATATCGAAAAGAAAAGCTCGTATGGTAAAAACCATTTTAGTGGTGGGTTTGGCGTGTACGGTTTTTCAAAAATGTTAAAAAAAACAGTTACTTGGGCATTCTCGAGCGCGTCAGATATTCATACTACGTATGCCCCAAGTGCCTCTGATAACAACGGTATACTAATCTGCCGGTTTGCGTGGTGGGGTATAAAGTAGTCAAAAATGCAAAAAAAAAAAATTTACTCGAGCGCGTCAGATTTTCGGAAGGGGTGTTAAGTAGGCCCCAAGGAAGCTCCCTTTAAAAAAACTGACGATTTCGGCGTGACGATAAGTTACGATGAATTTTTGAAAATGCAAAAAAAATAAGTTTTTTTGAAATACTCGAGCGCGTCAGATTTTCATAGGGGAGGTTTATCTCGGTATCCTGAAAGCATATTTTCTTAATCTGACAAAAATGTTGGTGGGTTCTCTTAATCTGACCGAAAAAGGTTTTTTTGGTTTCTTTTTTTTCCTTTCTTTCTCCTTGATAAAACGGGGAATTTAAGAATGACAATAAAGCGATAGATATTCCCTTTTTTGTTTATTTAAACTTTTTTTTTGTAAAATGTATCGTTCGCGACTTATATGCCGCAACGCGTTTTTCGGAAGACAAAATGGCTCCTCCGCAATTCCGGTCATGCGGAAACCGGCAGATTTTGTATTTTTAGTAAGTTTTAGATTATATTCTTCAAAATAAATAAAATAAAAATCGCGCTCGAGAATGCCGGATTAACGTTTTTTTTTTACATGTTCGCGACCCTATAACTCGGCAGCGTCAAGGACTTATCGTCAGATTAGTTAAATTTAGTCTTAAAACACTAAAATCAACCCCCAATATCTTAATCTGACGCGCTCGAGTATTTCAGACTATCGATTTTTTTTTACTAATCTGATCGTCTATCCTAGGCGCGCGTCACTACATATAGAGCTAAATACTTTACAAGGTTGTTCTATTAGGTCTAAGGTATCTCTCATATCTTAAACTGCCACGCTCGAGTATTACCGAAAATTCCCCTATTCGCCTCCCTAACTATTATGACATGGAGCTGATCCATTGATGGAGTTGGAAGGTGGCGACAGAATCTCCGCCATACTTAACGTAGACCCACCGTGTTAGTGCTCATTTGTTTGGTCTTGATGAGCCGATAATGACTTTGAAAATAAAGAAGTGTTAGCAACAAAAGCTTGTCCTAAAACTGAATTTTTTGACATAAACTTATTACGTTTTACATAGAGCAACCCGCGAGGACCTGACCTTCGTCATTCATAAAGACAGTTCATTTATGTATGTCTCGAACACAGATAAGAATAATCCCCGACTGAAACTGGATGATTTCAATGATTTGTTTAAAAAGCAAAAGTTATCCTGAACACGAAGAAGAAAAAAATCATTGAACACACGGGTTGTCTCCGTCGAGGGCGGTGGCCGCATCGACGCGGCGCGTTTACTGGGAACACATAAAATAAAACCATCACGCTCAGTGAGAGGGCTGAGGGAGAGGGATGGAATATCTTTTAATTTTTATGGACACGGCGGCGATACACACACAGACACACTGTAATTGTATATGAGTTGGAGTACGTAGGTGTAAATGCTGTTTACTACTCTAATGCGTTCAATTATCCCTTTTTTATTAGTGATTTACAATGAAATAATTTTGGTGGTCCGGTTTTTGGCAGTAAACAGATAGTAAATGAGTATAAAATTGCATCTCGAATCCGCTATAGCATAAAGCTCAGTATTTATATATTTTACTAGCGACCCGCCCGCGGCTTCGCCCGCGTGGAATGTATTATACATATAAACCTTCTTTAAGAATCACTCTATCTATTAAAAAAAACCGCATCAAAATCCGTTGCGTAGTTTTAAAGATTTAAGCATACATAGGGACAGACAGCGCAAGCGACTTTGTTTTATACTATGTAGTGATTCGGAATTATATTAGAAATCACGTTGTTCATTGCCAGACACTGAGTACGGTTGCAACCCCAACCAGGAACCCATAAGAGGATTGTAAAGCGCTGCTAAAATCGCGTAGTTGTTATTAAGTATATGTTACTTTGAGTACCTACTGGTATATTCATTAAGTATTTTTTTAATTATTAGTATTATCATCTGTTTTTGATATTTTTTGTGCAAACTTGTATTTGTCCAACCCTATGCATTCTCCTAACTCATTAACTTCAGGGTTAGCTGGAAGAGATCCAATTTAGGCATAAGTTCGCCTTTGTACATTACTTTAACATTTATATTGTAATATTTATATTTTTGTGCAATAAAGAGTTTACATACATATACAAAATTACATACAAACAGCTCCAGCTGTTAACGTTTCTCACTTTCCTAAATCAAGTCCTATTTCCACGAATTTTGAATATAATGTAGAAAGTTATAAAGAACTGCGTCTGTACGAAGTACGTATTCAATGAATATTTTTTGCGGAAAAGAAAACGTACAGTCATGATTTTCATGATATCTACAACATATTCAAAAATCGTAAACATTGGACTAGGTTTAAGGGTAAAGAAACTTTTTCGCATTTTGAATAAAAATTTGTTAGCTTCACAATCCTCTAAAACTGTGACAAATTCTTACGTAATAGGATAAAAGGTGATTTTTATAAGGTATGTGTCACTTCATGAACCATCGAAACATGCTTCCTCAGAAGTCTGACGGATCAGACTACATTAAGGGATATCCTCCCAGTAAATAAATAAATAAATAAGGATATATGTTATTATTGAAAATCACGAATTCAAAGACAATTACAATCAGGTATACTAGTTATTTACATTGGCTGTTTCAGACAAACCCTTAAAATCTGCGTTGGCTGTCCGAATAGCACCCGACTGTAACTGGATGATTTTTTATAGAGAAAAAAATAACCTGAACAGAGAGTTTCGTCGGGGGCGGCGGCCGCATCGACGCGGCGCGTTTACTAGGAACACATAAAATAAAACGATCACTCGTCCAGTGAGGCCCTCTTACTGAACGGGAGAGACCTCTCGCAGGGAGAGGGATGGAATATCATGGAGGAGTGGATACGGCGATACCCACACACACACGGCAGCACGGCAGTACTCGGGCCGAGTTCGTAGCAACCGGTCGTATGCACCCCAAGCGAGTATAATGAAAAAAAATCAATTTATGTAAAAAAAACCATACAAAATGCGAAAACGTTTCTCTACGAATAAATGCCTCCATATAGCGCTTACACGTAGTGTTTTCTTGTCAGGGGCGGTGGCTGTTTCTTCTTCCGCGTTTACTAGGAACACATAAAATGAAAAGGGTTACTTGCTTAGGCCACGGGATGAGGGAGAGCGACGGAGGGAGAAGGATAAAAACACTTTTATTCTCACAGATACGCTAGTACATACACGCACATGACAGCACGGCAGTACGCGGGCCGAGTTCGTAGCAACCGGTCGCATGCACCCCAAGCGCGTATAATGAAAGATTTTCCATTTATGAAAGCTTGCAGCGGATAAAGTACGGGATCACTTTTCAAGTTTTTATTTATTTTATTTATTTAATGCACACAACTAATTGGAGCGTATGACGAGTACTTTGCCCCGATTTGTGTAGTCACATGGAGTCAATCCTTTAAAAAATTCGACTAAAACTCAATCCTGTTTTGCAAAATAAATGTTTAGTTATTACTCTAACTATATGGTTAAATTTCAATTATTCATGCCACAGTTTAGTCTCTTTTATCAACTTTACTCTTCCAACATTACAATAAAAAAGGGTCAAATAAATCACATTGAAATGCTTCAGGTACGTCCCGGGCATGGTGTTGTGGTGTTGGGTGTAATAAACACAACTTTATTCGATGATGGATGCGCGTTTTTATTATTTTTTTATGACTATTATTTTAGAGTGCACTTCTAATATACCATACTAAACAAACCGATCAAGTGCAGGTCAGACTCGTGCATCAAGGGTTCCGTATTAAAGATAATATAATATAATATAGGTATGCTTGGTAAATGGAAATGAAAAATCTCATTTTGTTAGGAATTTCATTTTTTTATATTTCTCAAGAACTATACATAATGAAATTAATGAACACTGCATTTTATTTATCACATTAAAAATATAAATAATTAGTTCAGGATTTTTTGATAAATAAACTTTTGGTCATTTTTTGTCAATTTTTCGGCTATAAATCAAAAAGTTCATCATAAAAAAATTCAAAAAATGTTTTGAGATGTGCAGCTTGAGCCTACTAATTATTCTGACGGTATAGGGTAAGTATCACTGAGACGTTTTGTGTTGAAGATAAAAGAATCACTGGTTGTGGTATGAAGAAAATATTTTATAATTTAATTAAAAGTAATATCAAATAAAATAATAAATTAATCCGAGTATAACATTTGTTGAGACACGAGTACGCGTGTCTTATTCATTTTGAAAATATATGGAGAATGATCCAAGGATCGATAGCGGAATAGAATCTAATGAATTTGAATTTGGAAGATTTAGATCGAAATGTAATAGTGGCCAGGAACTCAAACTTGAGATTTGTAGTCAAGTCATAAGTTTATTAGAATGCATACTGAACTTTTTACAAAAAAGTGTAATGTGGGGAAGCATACCACTACCCACCGGGCTCTTTTAGCTCCGAAATATAAATTAAAGCTCTGTCGTAAAAACTGTTATCAGATGGCAATCAAAATAAATTATATAATTCTCTTCCTATTGTATGGACATATTTACAAACAACGCATTTTATTCACCTGACGATTATTTTATGAAATGTAAATCGTTGTGTAGTAAGATTTTTTTAAACTTAAATAATGATTTAATGTACCTTATGATTTTTTTATTTTTTTAAATATATTTTGTTTACCTATGACTACAAATTGCATGCCTTAAAGTGTGAAATAATTAACTGTATTAACTAATTTTTAAGATCCATGTAACATTATTTCGAGCAATAAATTGATTTGATTTGATTTAATTTGACTAGTCGAGGGGTAAAAGTAGACGGTATCAAGAAAAGCGTCAAAGATGGCGCGCACGCGTGGTATCGTTTTCGGGGGCGGTGGCGACTTCTTCTTCCGCGTTTACTAGGAGCACATAAAATGAAACTGGTTACTCGCTCAGGGTAAGCGATGAGGGAGAGGGATGGAGGGAGAGGGTAGGAACACCTGTGTGAAGTTTGTGGAAACGATAGCACACACACACACAACAGCACGGCAGTACGCGGGCCGAGTTCGTAGCAACCGGTCGCATGCACCAAAGACTATAATTTCACACTTTAAGGTGGAAACCCATTACACCATATCATGCTATGACCGTGCTATGAACGTGTCAGGCACGGAATGTAACGCGACACGGATGGCTATGCCCACTATGATCGGTGACGGAACGGGCTAGTATGCATAGCCTCATACTTTGTAATACAAAGAATATTTTTTTGTCTGACACGTTCATAGCACGGTCATAGCATGATAATATGGTGTAATGGGTTTCCACCTTTATAGTATGCATCCACGAACCCGGGCATACATAACTGAATGGTTATTCCATAGAGTTAACTTAATACAAGTTCTTAAAAAGATAAGTTTGGTATAATTAACTATGCGTTGCCACTGAAGGGGAGACAAGATAAAAACACACCTATCAGGATATAGAAAACAGTTATTTTCGACACATCTTAAGACGAGCATTACAGTCGAGATCAGTTTATTAATACTTAGCTTAATCACTGTAATCTATGGTACGGACGCGGGCCGAGATCGCAGTGTCGGGTCGTGTGTACCCCAAGAGTATAATTCTGCTCTCCTAAGCTATTACGGAGTAAGTCAGATAAAACTCCTGTAGCAATATCAACCTTATTACTAAGAGAAGAGAACTAAAACCGATTTAGTTATTGATATGCTGCTTATTTGCCTAGGAGGGCAGAATTATTAACATGACAACCTCGCAAGGACCTGTTCTTTCAGTTAATTATTTTAATTATCGTTCCTGACGTAGGGACTCGTCATGATGTTCTCCTAGTAATTATTTTTATTTTTATTTTATTGACCTTACATTTGTTATAATTGCATTTGTGTAAGTTTTTAAAAATAATTATTTATTACTTTATTACCTTGTTATGTTACTTAGATACTTTTAAGTATTATTGTATTTAATAATTGAAAAAATTACCTTCTACTGGAGTTTCTGGCGGCGCTTCTTCTCCGCTTCTTTTGAAATTTGAATTTTGGGTCTCTATTGACTGCCATAAATTTCAAGTTTTTATTATTGTTGTCCAAAACGTTTTACATCATACTTATTATTGGTTCACCTACACAAGACCTAACATCATAAAAGCTGATTTCATTAGGCATACCAACGTTTGATATAATTTTCACTAGCCCTAATGTCATGACAGCTAAACTTGTATGTGCTAATTGATTACTAGACCTAAAGTTATATACCCTAAACATTTCTTGTACCAAACATATGCTCTAATATTACTGAAACTAATATTGTTATTCCTAATGATTGATAGACCTAATAGCTATGAGAGCTAACGATTGTTTGAACTACATGAAAAATAAATACTCAATTAGGTAAATTTACCCATATAGGTTAGGTTAGGTTAGAGTTGTGACAAGGTGCGAAGCGCCATAAGTCATAACTACGCGGAATAGGAGCTCCACCCAGCGGAGCTCCGTCGACATTAATTACGGTTGTTTAGATCCCTAATATAAATATAGGTATAACGTTTATTCGGAATGCTAAAACTAGAGCTAACGACTGTTAGGAAAATAGATATATTGCAATTTTAAAATTAGGGCTTGTAAATTTAGGTAGGCGAATGAAGTAATGATAGTTAGAAAAATGAAAAATTCGGCTTTTTGATTTTAGGGCTACTGAAAGTAGTGGTAGTGAGATTAGGGTTAAAGTTTTTCGGGCTACAATAGGAGAACCCTTATTATTAAAATTACTCATAATGTTAAAAAATTATAATATTGAAGATTATAATCGGAATGTCAATTATTGTTGGTCATATTTGTTGGAAGCCATTTATGCCATAATAATTAAACTTCAAAATGTCACATGTTGTAAAAATGTTATTAGGTCAAAACTTGTTAGTCATAAAAGTACAACACATACAACTTACAATGGACAGTCATGTATGATCGGGCAGGGTCGACGAAGCTCCTATTTCTTGGTAGTTAAGGGCCTTCGGTCTTGATGCAATACTAACCTAACCTAACTAATTGATCTAAATATATCGTATATTCAACTCCGTTATAATAGGACTCGACTCGTGAAGGAAGAGGCTCGAGAAAAGTCTAATATTGTTTAATTACACAGGTAGTCTCCGTCGGAGGCGGTGGCCGCATCGACGCGGCGCGTTTACTAGGAACACATAAAATAAAACGATCACTCGTTCAGTGAAATTCCTCTTACTGAACGAGAGAGACCTCTCCCAGGGACAGGGATGGAATATCTATCAATTTATGTGGATACGGCGAAACCACACACAGGGGCACACGGCAGTTCGCGGGCCGAGTTCGTAGTGACAGGTCGCGCCCATAACTTATGATTTTCCACAGAGCATGCATTTAAAGATCGCGGGAACGCGGTGAATGCGAAAAGCCCAAGACCGGTCTGAGTGGAGAGCCTTGGGGGAGGCCTATATCCAGCAGGGGACGTCTTTCGGCTGAAATGATTGTGCGATCATGGATTTTAATTGTTTAAATGAATATCCATTATAGAACTAACAGTCGATCTCAAAAGTGAATGATTAAAGAATATTATGTAATGTATTTAACGTGGGTCGACTGAGGCCACACTAAGGCTGATTACATGACAGGGCTGTATAGTGGCTCAATAGTTAAAGTTCGTGATGACTTCACTCACACACATTAAGCAGTTTATTCGGACAATCTGATCAGTCAGTGCCGTTGTTCCTCTCCGGTCAGCACTGATCGTTAAAATGCAATCTAATATTTATTAGAGCGGTATAACTCGAAAACAAGAAAATAAAATAAAAAATACAAAGTTTTGCTTTCGAAATGTCTCAAATCGATCCCTGTTACTAAATCTATGCTGTCCGTCCGTCCATCTGTCCGCGAGTTAAAAAATACTGGGGTCCTCATATAACAACGTTTCTTTCAGATTTTTATTTTTTGTTTTATTTTTAAAACAGTTAACACAAAATTACGTCATCCCAATATGGTTCAAAGTTTACTTGTAAGACATGAACTGAAATTAATTCAAATATGAAGCATAATAATTATAGTAGATATCAACATAAAATATAATTACTTATGTACCTATTGTCAGAATCAAAGTTGTTTTTGTATTTTTCAGCTTTAAAACTAAACTCGATGCCAAATTGAAAGGCTCTAGGAATTCAGACCAATCGTAACATTTCTGGTGTAATAAAGGTATGTACATATGCTATGCATAATTGTTTTCCATCGCATATTTACGGAAATGCGTATTCTTGCTATTTCAGTCGGTCACAGTACAAAAAGTACTGAGGTTGACTAAAGTAGCACGACAAATACGAACGTTTCCGAGAAAATACGATGGAAAACTATTTGTGCCCTACATCTGTTAGTAGGTATTCTCTAAATAAGTATGTTTATCGTTGTCCAGCTCCCGTAGTACAAGCTTAAATCTTAGTTCAGGGCCTGTTCAGTTGGTGTATTGCACCCTTATATGTTTACTAGAGAACGCCCGCGACTTTGTTCGCGTAGAATTATGTTGCCCATGGGCCCTAATGGGGGTCAGTTTTCGGTAAATCCTTCCTTAGTGCAACCCTAGACGTCATAAGGAACCTACGTGCCAAATTTGGAATTTCTAGACCCAGAGGTATGGGCTGCTGGTTTCTTCTTTTATATATTTATATTTATTATTTATTTAATGAAGGTATCAAATGTGGCAAAGAGTAGCCAAGATGGGCACAACGGATCCCTGAACGAGGAGTAAATTTTTGAACTAAATGCAAGGTTGACCTAATTTTCGGCATCATTTCTCTGTAAGGTGTAAAAAATTATGGACCCTAGAGGGGAACTACCTTAAATCCTTTAGTTAGATAATTTTACTTTGGAAACATTCTTGAATTCGTTTGAGTGGGCGGGCGTATACTTTCTCTTTCCACTCAATATCGATCCTGATGAATAGGGCTCTACGGGTGCAGTTCTTACGTTTCAATCGCCTGCGTTTTATGCGTCCCTGGTATACGCGGAAGCAAAAGCCGACAGCGATCGATATTTGTATGGAATTCGAACTCGAATCAACACGCGACAAGCAAAGTTAATTTGACGCCGCGTTGACCTAGTTGGTAGTCACTGTGTCTACGAAGCTAGCGGTCGTAGGTTCGAATCCCGGTAAGGGTAGATATTTGTGTGATAAGCGCGAATATTTGTTTCTGAGTCCTGGATGTTTTCTATGTATTTAAAAGTATATCTTTTGTAAGTATTTATATCGTTGTCTAGTACCCATAGTACAAGCCTAGAGCTTAGTTTGGGACTAAGTCAATTGGTGTGACATTATCCCCTGATATTTTCTTAACTTGCTATTTATGTGGTACGTATTTTATGTATGAAAGTATGTATGTATGTACGGGTCAAATCTTAAACTTAAATTTGACATTCTTTCCGGTTTCTGCTGAAGCTGAAAATTGGAATACTTGTGTAAATTGGACGACAATGCAATACTATTATGAAATGCAGCTGATCCATTGATGGAGTCAGAAGGTGACGACGCACTCTCCGCTATACTTAACGTAGACTCACCGTGTCGGGACTTATTGGTTTGGTCTTGATACACAGATAATGATTGTACAAAAAAGTACAGTTGGCAAAAAACCTTGTTCCAAAAATAAAATTTTTGACAGAAACTTATTACGTTATACAAAGAGCAACCCGCGAGGACCTGACCTTCGTTATTTTATAATAGTAGTTTATGAAATTGTTGCATAATGAGGAAAATTAAAACACGAGTGTGTGTTTAAGAACCGAGCCGCTAGGCGAGGTTTTTAGTAGCATCACACGAGTGTTTGAATACCTAGTTTCAAGTTTAGCAAATTTAATAAAGTAAGTACAGCAAAACGTATTCAATTAATGGCGCACCTAGCACATCACCGCGCATGCGTTAAAGCGGGCGCTGTCACAGACAAGTAAAAATTGGAATGAAAACTTTATGTAATGCTGTAAAAATGACGTGAACCGCAAGTGCGTTCCATTATAATTATAAAAAAAATTATATAGAACCTCGTAGGTGACATTAACTTTTTGGATTAACTTGTATCGTAATGGTAAAAAAAATACTTTATAACATTATTTTGTTAGATAAATAATGTTAAAAAGTGTTATTTTTTATTTATTTCTGTATTGTGTTTATAAAGTATGGCAATATAAATACGTTTTGAAGTTTATAATTCGAACTTTACGATATAAGAGTAGACAAAGGTATTTTAAATGTATGTCTCAAACACAGATAAGAATGATCCCCGACTGTAACTAGATGTTTTTTTTATAAAGCGAATGATTCTGATCTCAGAGGTTCAAGAAAAGTTTCATTGATCACGGTTTGTCTCCGTCGGGAGCGGTGGCCGCATCGACGCGGCGCATTTACTAGGAAAACATAAAATAAAACGAACACTCGTTCAGTGAGAGGGCTGAGGGAGAGGGATGGACGGAGAGGGATGGAATATCTATTAATTTTCATGGATACGGCGATACTCACACAGGGGCATTTTAATTGTTTATGTGTTGGAGTACGTAGTTATATGTACACACTGTTGCAGTGTTGCTTGTAGTATAACGTAAATGCTGGATGCGTTCACGTATCTCTTTCTTATCTATGGGCGGGCGTTTCCGTTCTCCTTCCACGCAATATCGATCCTGAATAGCGCTCTCCGGGTTCAATTCTTACGTTTCAGTCGCCTGCATTTTATGCGTCCCTGGTATACGCGGAAGCTAAAGCCGACAGCGATCGATATTTCTATGGAGCTCGAACGAAAAGTAGCAATGGTTTGTGTTATTTTAATTATTTACAAGCTTTTATTTAACTTGCAATGTATGTGTGTATGTAAGTATGTCTGAATGTACGGGTCAAATGTTGCAAGTTAAATTTAACCTACTTTCCAGTTTTTGGTGAATTTGTACACGTGTAAATTGTTTATAAGGCGTTTCATTTTTGCCACATTTTAATTTTTAATTAATTTGATCAAATTATTCTTATCTTATCTAAAAGACCGGTATTCAAAATTATAATTCAATTCGTTAGTATTTAGGGGTGGCACGCTTTGACAACTTTTAAAGAAAATTTTCATGATTATGCAATGCTGCAAAGCCGCTACAGGCGGAAAAAATGGTGATGATTATCGATATCATTATTGTTTGACATAAGTTGACAGGTAAGTTAGTTATTGCTTGTTAATTTTGGAAAAATAATAAACATTGAAAATCTGCTCCTCCTAAGTGGTCAAAATTAAAATTCAAAATCCAACATTCAAAACGCAAAAAAAAGATAATTTATTTTTCATACACACATAAAGCACCATAATAATAATTGTAGGGTCCGGCTTTGGCAGAGAACAGGTAAAAAATGTGTATAAAATTGCACCTCAAATGCGTCACTACATAGTATAAAACAAACTCGCTTGCGCTGTCTGTCCCTATGTATGCTTAAATCTTTAAAACTACGCAACCGATTTTGATGCGGTTTTTTTTAATAGATAGACTGATTCTTAAGAAAGGTTTATATGTATAATACATTCCACGCGGGCGAAGCCGCGGGCGGGTCGCTAGTTATAATATAAAGCTCAGTTTTTATATATTTTATTCAGAATTATATTAGAAATCACGTCGCTCATTGCCAAACACTTAAGAACGGTTGCAACCCCCTGCCAGACACCCTTAAACTATATATCTTGTAAACTGCGTTGGCTGTCTAATAATAGGACCCGACTGTAGCTGGATGATTTTTATTATAGAGCGAAGGTAACCCTGGACACAGCTCCGTCGCGGGCGGTGGCCGCATTGACGCGGCAGGTTTACTAGGAACACATAAAATAAACCGATCACTTGTTCAGTGAAAGGGGTGAGGGAGAGGGATGGATGAAGAGGGATGGAATATCTGTTAATTTTCATGGATACGGCGATACACACACACACATGGGCACACGGTTCACGGGCCGAGTTCGTAGTGACCGGTCGCGTCCATTAATTTAAGAAATTCTACAGAGCATGTTTAAAACGAGTCTTGACCAGGGTTATTATTTCAGAAGTGATTGTGCGTTTTCACTGAAGTCAAGTCAGACAAAAAAAATAGATTATGCGGTTATGGATTTTAATTGATTAAATATCCATTATAGAACTTACAGTCGTTCTCAAAAAGTCAATGATAAAGAATATTATGTAATTTATTTGTGGTGGGTCGACTGAGGCCACACCGAGGCTGATAGATAACATGACAGGGATGTATAGTGGCTCACTAGTTAAAGTTCGTGATGACTTCACTCACACACATTAGGCAGTTTATTCGGACAATCTGATCAGTCAGTGCCAATGTTCCTCTCCGGTCAGCCCTGATCGTTAAAATGCACAGCACTCTAAGATTAAAGGGGTATAACTCAAAAACAACTGAAATTACATATTTATACAAGCTTTGTACTCTTTACGGCTGTGCACCCGTCCTGATGCTGTTTTGATATTTACCCACGCTGTCTAGGTAGCTTACCGCTTGTGTTTTTCCTTAGGGCCGATTGTTTGACCAGTAGGTAGTTTTATTTAAGTAATGGTTAAAATTCGGAAAATGAATAGAAAATGTGACACATTTGATGATTTTTAACAATTAGTTTCGATTTTAACCATTACTTCCGATAATTACTTATCAAAAAATCAGCCCTTACTCCTACGCGACGACGCTTGGATCAAAATATTAATACCTACTTATGATTAAACTTATAGGACCAATACTTATAATATATATGTATGTAATGTATGTATGTAAACTCTTTATTGCACAAAAAATAAAAAAACAATTACAAGTAAATTCGTACATAAACTTAAGATTAACATGTACAATGGCGAACTTATCCCTTTAAGGGATCTCTTCAAGTTAACCTGACCATGAAAGAGGAAACTGTACGAGGATAGGCAAGATTACAAGGATTTGCACCAAAAATAAATAAACTAATATGTCTACAGCTAAATATCCATAAACGATATATATAAATAAATAAACATCACATACACAAATATAAATATAATTATATAGTACTGCATATATATATATATATATACACTTACATAAGTAAATAGTCATATATACATGTATTTATTTATTTGTACATATACTTGTTATGTACTTATACATACTTGAATATAAATAAATACATGACGTCGAAATGAAACATTACTGACTAGATAGCCTTTAAGGATTAAAACAGTAAACACTACTCATCCAACCACAACCTTTTTAAGTTCCTTTTAAGCGACATCGCTGACTGAGACTGCCTTAAGTCCAGCGGTAGCCCATTCCATAGTTTGACAGAGTGTACCGTGAAGGATTTAGCATAAGTGTGTGTCTTGTTAGGAGGGATAGCGAGAGTAAGATTGTTGCTTGGCCGCAAGCGGTGTCCACTACCAGAAGCCAAATAACTAAACCTTTTAGAAAGATAAGAAGGAGAAGTAGGAAGGAAAAGGATGTTGAAGAGCAAAGACAGGACATGCACGTCTCGGCGACGACGAATGGGCAACCAGTTAAGCTGCGCACGGAACTGTGACACGTGGTCATATTTCCGTAAACCAAATACGTATCTGATGCAGACATTCTGCAAACGCTCAAGCTTGTCAAGTAGCTCCTCCTTCAGATCAATGAACGCAATGTCACCGTAATCCAGAAGTGGAAGTAGGAGAGAGCGGGCAAGGGTGAGTTTAGTTTTTAAGGGTAAGAAATTTTGCAGCCTCCTCAGAGAATGCAGTGAAGCAAAAAGTTTGCGGCTGACATGGTTAATATGGGCTGACCAAGATAAAGTCTGATCTATAGTGACACCCAAGTTTCTCACAGTTGTAGAAAAGGGGATTGGCGTCCCATCATAGAACACATTGGGCACCACTACCTCAGACATTTTGGCGATAAAATGAGGGCTGCCAACGACAATAGCCTGCGACTTCTTAGCATTCACCTTTAATCCAAACCTTTCCGCCCAGGATCGTATCGCCTCAAGGTCACCATTAATTTGATTTACCAATGAGGGAAAATCGTCCAAACTAGCCACCGCGTAGACCTGTAGATCATCCGCGTACAAATGATATGACGACACAAGGGGTTGCGATATGCTATCAATAAAGATAGAGAAGAGAAGAGGAGAGAGCACTCCGCCCTGAGGGACACCAGCGAAGAGTTCGCACCACTCAGAGCAACTGTCATCAACTTTGACACGCTGGCGTCTCCCAGAGAGGTAAGCACGAAACCACGAAAGAGCAGGAGGAGAAAGATGAAGAGAGTTTAGAATTCCGAGGAGAATGTCAAAATCGACGGTATTAAAGGCGCTACTGAAATCAAGTAGTACAAGGACTGTGAGCTTTTTGGATTCAATATTAAAACGAATGTCGTCAGTGACTTTAACCAAAGCAGTAACTGTGCTATGCCCGGGGCGGAAACCGGATTGGAAGGGATTAAGGAGGTTATGCCTGTTTAGGTGGGATAGGAGACGGTGATTAACAAAGCGTTCAACAACTTTAGACATAACCGGGAGAATAGAGATAGGACGATACTGATCAAGGGAGTTAGGATTTGAAGATTTTGGGAGAGGAATAACATGAGCATGTTTCCACACCGAGGGAAAGGAGGCGGACGAAAAAGAAAAATTGATAATATCAGACAGTACAGGGGCGATACAGTCTGCCGCGAGCATGAGCATGTCTAAGCTCAGGTTATCCTCACCAACAGCTTTCGTTTTGATAGATTTGAGAGAGGCAAGAACTTCTTGCGGTGAAATATTACCAAGCTCAAAGGGAGATGAGTCAGGGTGTGTAGTATTGGCAAGAAGAGAAAGAGTAAGCTGTTTAACGGAGGGGTTTAAAATAACCGGAGAAGTACAAAAATGGTTGTTTAGAGCGTTTAAGTCTAAAGTACCAGAGGAACACTGCTGTGCTAATATTATAATATGAATAATTTTTACATATTTTTTTTTGTTCAGCTCGTAAAACTGGAAGGACTTTGTCGTATTACAAAAAAGGCTGTTGTATATTTAAGCAAACAAACTTTTGCAAAAGGCCAGGCTTGTGTGGCTTTGAGTTGTGTGAAAACTTTACAAGGAGTTGCAATTTGTGAATTGGATGTAAAAAAACTATTCAATTATCCTCATGAGTCAGATCAATCAGCATCGGAATAATTGCAAAGAGTAAGAAACCAAAACGAAGCTTTTTCTCGATAGTACTTATTTAGTTTGACAGTCATAATTTTCGTTGACGACGCGTTAGCCTAGTTGGTTGTGACAGCCTACGAAGCTAGCGGTCCCGGGCTCGACTCCCGGTTAGGGCAACTTATTTTTTATGATAATGATTTACTGTTCTATTTACTGATTAGATTTTACTTTCTCTCTGACACTGGCGAAATCACTTTGTGGACAGCCATTAATTTAAAGAAGAAGAAGTCATACCTTTACAATCTGCGTTGGCAGTCCGAATAGGACCCGACTGTAACTGGATGATTTTTGTATAAAGCAAAGGTCCTGAACGCAGAGGATCTAGAATTCTCATAGATTACACGGGTTGTCTCCGTCGGGGGCGGTGGCCGCATCGACGCGGCGCGTTTACTAGGAACACATGAAATAAAACGATCACTCGTTACTACTCGTAAGCGGGCTGAGGGTACGGGCATGAATGAAAAATTTAATTTGATATGTGTTATTTTCGCGTTAGGACAAGAGTTACGTGTCCCTCCCCCTCTTACAGTCAAAACTACAAGTAGGTAATAAAATTCTTAATGATGTTCACGACTAAGTAGACGTCAGGTTCCTGAGATACAGTTGATTAAAGTATTTACTATACCCACGAGTACGAACCTACTTAAAATCATCTAATGGCTGAATCCTATATTCAAACTGCGGATAGGCTTACTCCAGTTTAAAATTTGACACATTTTGTATGGACACATATCAAATTTTAACCCGAAGTAAGCCTTATCCGTCCTTATCCTTATCTTAACTTTTTCCAGTCGGTAAGAATAAGTACGCAAACAATATTAATGTATCAAAAAAAAAAACTAGAATTCTAGTCCGCCAAACCTGACAAAAATGATTCACTCGGGTAGTTTGATGTGATTTTTTATAAGTGCGGCATAGACGAATTCGTAGCGCTACAAGTGCTAACACGTAGCATACACTTTTTTACTAATTCAGTCTTGATCAGAAGTAATTTTTTTATTTTATACAGATGTATTTTGTCATGACATGACATGAGAAAGGGACATAATATATTATTATGGCTTAAATGAGTCAGCTTACTTAAAACATTTTAAAAAAAACACGTTTTAGGAAAAAGTCTCGTAAATGTTGCCCTTAAAGTTTGCTTCATTCACTGCGATGCGTCATGTTTCTTCCGCGTTTACTAGGAACTCATAAAACAAAATAGTGAGATGGTAGGGATGCATCAATTTTTGTACGGTATTTGGGCGTTTCTCTAACAGTTTGTACCTAGTTAAGGACTAAATTAAGAATCGTTAAGTTTTACACTGAGTTACGAAAATATGCTTTACTGCTGTAGAGACAAATTGGTGGTATCTCAGCCAAAACTCCTGTAGCAAGTGAAACCATATTACTAACGGGTGAGGATTGAATCTACTTCATTTATTCAAATAAAGATACTGCTAATTGGCGTTGAGAGGTTTACATTTCTTAATTTTAAACCGTAACAAATATTCACTGCGATGCGCCATGTTTCTTCCGCGTTTACTAGGAACACATAAAACAAAATAGTCAGATGGTAGGGATGTCATTCAGGCCTAGCTAAGCGGAGTGGAGGAAAATCAACCTATCAAGTTGTACAATACACACACATTATTTGTACATCATAGACATACATCATTCAGCTCAATTTGAATAACAATATACTCTCAGAGCACCGCATACTAAGGGGCCACTTACAACAAAAAAATAACACTGAGTTAAGACAACTCGAGTTAAAATTACAGTTTTTATATGAATCTGACGTTTACAAACTCGAGTTAGTGTCTTAACCCAGGGTTTATTTGTTAGTGCAAGTGGCTCTTAGAGTCCGTCGGCCAATATTGGCCTGTCTGCAGCTCATTTTATTAGATTAGAATACAGAATATTTTCTCTTGAGGTTTCAATAATAGGAATGCAATAACAATTAATTAACAGATTAAATAATTTTATATTATTTTGGTCACAGCATCATTAACAGTTCATCTGCCAGCTACAAGTATATTCCTAGTTTTTGTTTAAAGAGTACGACAAATCTTTACCTAATCGAATATTGCTGTCGGATTCCCAAAACTTTAATTATATTTTGAAGTATTATATCAGTTATGAAAACATCAATAATCCAGATATTTTTTAAGGTATAATTTACGTGACGAAAATAAGGGACTATTAAATAATCCATAAATGGTGAAATAAAAGATTAAGAATTCCAACTTCAGATCTTAACAAGTTATGATAATAATCATTCTCAATTTTTCAGGATTCTTTCAAATTAAATTGGCATTGTGCGCCCCAACAAGATGCATTTGCTAAGTTTAGGGAAAGTTTCACAGACGACACCGTAAATTTCCTTGATCGACTTTAGAATAGCGCGATCCGAATGGTTCTTCCGCGTTTACTAGGAGCACATAAAATGAAACAGCTTATGAAAAGTAGCGATGTATTGATAAATTTTTAGCGTGCATTTCAATTCAAGGTAAGTAAACTAGAAAGAAGCGTGATCCACCAACCAGGTTGTACAGTACACACACATACAAATCGTACGGTGAATCTGATTTACTCTTTACTCAGCTCGATTTAAGTAGAAACTCACCTTATTAAAAGTGCATTAAAGAACACCTAAGAGGATGAAAGCAAGACCGACCAATCAGAGTGTGCAATACTCACACATTCATATTGTTCCAAGAATCTGATTGGACAGATGTGCTCCTCTTCCCTAGCGCCGTTTGCGAAGACACGCACCCTTACGACAGAATAAGGTTAAGTTTAAAATGCATTTTACACTGCCATTCTTAAAGATGTCTAATAAAAACTTACTACTAAAACTGTTTGGTTAGTTGAAAAGCAAAAATATATATTTATGTTTTTTTTTTAACAAACTTATAAACTTATTTACAAAGCTAGGATGTCAAAAATATATTATTATTTACTCCCGCATTTACCGCATTCGTACCGCTACAAGTGCTACGACACGTAGCACATATAACTTGTTTAGCTTTGCCTCTAGCGGATATTAAGTAGGTTCTAAAAAAGACCAGTTAAGAAAATGTTTGAAGATTTAGTTTTATTATAAACTAGCGGCCCGCCAGCGGCTTCGCCCCGCTACAAATTTCTTACTTTCCCGGTGGACTTTTCAATTATTTTCGTTCATACAAACCTTGTCCTAACAATGACTAAAACAACAAAACAGAAATCAGCCAAATCGGTTCAGCCGTTCTCAAGTTATAGCGCGACCAGGAGCAAAAGGGGCTAATTAATTTATCATAATTGCAAAATTGTATAAATAATATCAATTTTTTTTTATCCCGAGATAATGTTAGATGTGTGTGTAAAATTAACATTAATTACGTAACGAGAAATGACATGCTATTATTATTTTAAAATAATTTAAACAAGAAGTGACACGACACAATGCATCTGCTTAGTTCATAGTTCTCTCATTAGTTCAAGAAAAATCTCATAGATGACGCTTTAAGAGCGTCGTCAATTTGACAGGTTTCTCCCACGTCATGTTACTAGGATCACATGAAATGAAAGTCGAAAGAATATACTGATTTGTTGCACGAAACCTGTAGTGAAGGAGAACCAACCAATCAGGTTGCACATACACACATGCAGATTATTTGAAGTATCTGATTGGTTGTTTTGGGTCCTCTTCGCTCAGGCTTGTTTGAGAAGAAACGCCCCCTTACTATACGACACAGAGCAAAATTTTGTTGAAAACGAAATGTTTTTTATATGTTTCTATGCATGTAAGTAAAATATACTAGGCGTGGTTATTAAAATACACAATGTGTGTGTGCGTTTTTTAATAGCACAGTATGTATGAGGAAACCCGAAACCAAAGGAGACAGAAGTAAACTGTTTTAGAAAGTATTAGGCCTTTTTTTGTAACAACCTTTTTGGCATATGACTATCTTTTGTGTATTTACTGAGACAATTGGTTTTATTCAATGTTTTTTTTTATTACCTAGTCGTATCCGATCTTCGAAAAGTTTTAACTACGTCGCTTCACGGAGGCTAGAGAATCACCGTACAACGTTGCCTTTTGTTTTCTTTTAATATGTAAATGTTACCTACCAATATAAACTTGACATTGGCAGAAATGGTTGCTTGATAATGCGACCGGTTGTCATTAAATAAATAAATAATAATAATACCTAGTCGTTTCCAAGAAAGTTCGTTCGTTCATTTAAATGCATTACAACCCTTTGAAGTCACTGTAACCACTTTGTGCGTGCCGCGGCGGCGTCTTTGTAGCAATAATAGGTGAACATCAATACATGCAAACTATTTTAATGAACGAACTATACCTGTATCTCCGATGGTTTTGGATTTTTTCCATACTAGCCAAGTAAGAACAAACACATTTTATAAACGACAGTATCAAAATATGCAGTCGCGTGTTTTTATTTTAATAATGCTTTTTGTTTTACGTGTTAATCATAGGATGAGACTTGAATATGTTTTATATTATAATATAAATGAAGGTTTGTCCAATCAATACGTTTTCGAAATAAATTCTATTCAGACAAATAAAGTCAACGAACGATTCATTTGGTAAGTTTGATTCTGTTTTATCTATAAGAATTTTAATCTTGTACTTCCTAATATGGGTAAAAATAAATCATATGTTTACTTCTAACCCAACATACTCGTAGACGAAACTCGTAACGCTACGTATTTCAGCACCAAGTAATTATGTTAAGAATGTGCTGTTTTCCTTTTTTAATATTTGCATACCCTAGTTCATGAAAAGTCTCAAAGATGGCGCTATTTAGGCTTTCTAGAATATCTAATAAGTACGTTTTGAACCTCAAGTTGCTTCCGCGTTTACTATGAACGATACTGGACGATATTTAGGGTGCGTTTCGATTTAAAATGAACTAAGTATACAAGGAATGAAACTGACCAATCACATTCATCATACATTCTGCATGTGCAACCTCATTGGATAGTCTTGCTTCTTTTAAATAAGTTGTGCTTGAATAGAAACGACGACGACTAACAAATCAAAATATTAATACCTTCTTATGATTAAACTTATAGGACCAATACTTATAATTTTTTTGACTTTTTTTAGGTTTTTCACAGACTGTTTTGAGTCGGGGGTTTTTTTTTATTATTTCACGCTTTTAAAACTCCAAATTATCAATACGACTACAGCTAGCAACGTCTCTGCAAAGACATGAATAATTTTAACTTTTTTTTTTTTAGTTCAGCGCCTAAAACTTCGTATTACAAAAAATACTGTTGGATATTTAAGCAAAAAACTTTTGCAAAAGGCCAGGCTTATGTGGCTTTGAGTTATGTGAGAAGTTTACAAGGTGTTGCAATTTGTAAATTGGATCAAAGAAAACTATTCAATTACCCTCATGACTAATCAATCAATCAGCATTGGAAGAATAGTATTAAGTTTTACAGTTAGTCATAATTTTCATTGACGACGCGTTAGCCTAGTTGGTTGTGACTCAGCCTACGAAGCTAGCGGTCCTGGGCTCGATTCCCGGTGAGGGCAAATTATTATTTATGATTATGGTTTACTGTTCTGTTTACTGATTTTACTGTCTGACTGACACTGGCGAAATCACTTGGTGGACTGCCATTAATTTTAAAACGAAGAAGAAGACGTACCCTTCCAATCTGCGTTGGCAGTCCGAATAGGATGGGTGGATCGAGAAGTCTCATAAAATTCTATGATTATTATTGTAATTACACGGGTTGTCTCCGTCGGGGGCGGTGGCCGCATCAACGCGGCGCGTTTACCAGGAACACATAAAATAAAGCAATCACTCCTTCAGTGAGCGGGCCGAGGGTACGGGCATGAACGAAATATTAAATTCGAAATGTGTAATTTTCGCGTGAGAGGAAGAGTTACGTTCATGCTTGTGGTTTTTTGAAATAGTTTTTGGGTTTCGTGACAAAATGATAAAAAAGGAACCCTTGTGGTAAAAACTCGGCGTCTGCCTGTCTGTATGTCCTAGCAGTTATTTTCTGAAACTATAGAAGCTATCAATTTGGCAAAGTTGTATAAATTGCTTACCCGCATCTGTTTTTAGTAAAAACAATATGAAATTATTTTTCTAAATATGGTATTTGAAAAACGAAACGAAGTGTATTGACTTAATACATCAGAAAAAAATCTTAAAAATTTCTGCAAATAACATAATAAAGTTGAAAAATTTCGTTGTTACAAATGACTTATTTAATAGAAAATAAAGTTCATAACAAAATGAGTATTTTTTTGGTTTTTTCACTATGGAGCCCTTGGTAAACCTGTATCATGGGGCCGAAAATGTTTTAACCAGTAGATTTCCGCGCTAGAGAGGAGATGTAAATTAAAATCGAATCCATTAGGCTTGATAGGTACAGTTTTTATTAGAAAACACTATTTAAGGAACGAGGACGCTACCGGCGGCGGCGGCGGTGTAGTCTTGAGTAAAACATGTTTCCGTACCTCATTCACTGGAATAGCGCGATCCAAGTTTACTAGGAACACATAAAATGGAACAACCTGTGGTAGGCAGGGGTGTATTGATTCATTAGGGAGCGGTTCCGTCCAAGCAGAGCTTGTTGCAAAGAAGTGAAACCAACTAATCAGGTCGTACAAAACTCACACATACAGATCGTACGAAAAATCTGATTGGTCAGTTCGGCTCCGCTGTTCACCTCCGTTTGAGTAGAAACGCACCCTTACGGCGGCAGGTCAAGTTCGAGAAGAATGGTAGCACTGATTACAGGTTATGATTTCTTCAGTCAGTTGCTAACCAAGTTTGGGACTAGGTCAATTGGTGAAACATTGTCCCCTGATGTTTATTTATTATGATTATTATACATATAAACATCTTGAATTTCGAGGTTTTTATTTGATGAGTGTTTTTATGCTTTGGAAGATGATTATAAAAAAAATGAACGAGGATGAAGACATGTTTTAGTTGGTAATTAAGTGGTATTTTTATTATTGTTGGTTTTTATTCCCCTTGACATGTAAATTTTGATATAGTCAGCTCGTAAGTATTATTATGACTAGGGTTAGTATTGTATTATATGGTGGAAACATCCTGTATTTCAATTTCGAAAAAAACAAAATCTTGTTAATTTGGTAAGCCAAATTTACATGACTCGGATGCGAACCGTGCACGGAGCAATAGCCACTGGACCACCGTGTACAGTGAATAGTAGGTTCAAAAAAAGCATCACATATTACAAAAACTTTTTTATTTCTACTTAAAATTACTAAAATATTAAAAGTCAGATACGGTATTTATTTACTACTTCAGTATATTAATACTTAAGTGGTAAATAAATAAATTTTAAAATATTAAAATACTGAAGGTCAAAATCAAAGTGGTATGTATCACAATAGATAGAAAATAGCGACTCCATGGATTCTAGAACCACGATTTGCCACCAAAAGTCCTAACTCTAATTGACATTTTTCACATTATTGTTTTTTCGCGTTTATAATAGCTGGTTAAAAATTAGACTACCCGTATTTCTTGGTTTTTCTTTATTTAACTTAAATTCGTCGTTAATAATTTATTAAAGTAATAGTCATTAAAAAGACCGTATATACAAAGTTAGGAATACTGATGATGTCGTGATCTTAGCCTGATATAAAATAAAAAAAAGTAACTTTAAACAGAAACAGAACTGACTGTCATGTCATGTCACTCACTTGTCAATAATTCGCTGCCGTTCGTTCACAAATTTGTTATTTTGCGTAATTTAATTAATAACGTAATTTGTAGACGCCATTAAAATAAATAAACTGTTTTGCGTAGAATCGAAAGCGTGTCGTTAGAATCAAGTTATCCGTCAGACAACATGACAGTTGAATATTTTTTTGAATTCCTTTGGTAATAAATGGACTAAGGGCACTATAAGTGTATTCCTAACATTCACAATCCAACTTTTTTTACCGTTTTTCCTAAATATAAAAAAAAACTACTGCATAAAAAAATCCAAAGATATTTTTACTGTAATCAGCAGTGTAAAATCTAGAAACGGTATTTTATTTTACTACCTTAGCACAAAATGAATTGTTGTCAATTATGACACAAAAACTAGAGTTATCAACAAGTTTTTGGAGTTGTTGGTAATTCTGTAGCTCTGCCTACCCCACTCTGGGAATGAAGGCGTGAAGGTATATATGTATGTAACTAGACCTAAGTTAATATTGTACACCTCGGTGAGGTAGGATATGGAGAACTGAACAACTATTTATAAGAACCTCTGTAATACTCGAAACCACGCAGTAAAACGATTGAATTTGTATTTTAATGGAACTCAGTGAAGACGAGCCAAACTGACCAATCAGATTCTTTGAATATTGTGTTGGTGTGTGTACGTTGGAACCGGATTGGTTGGCCTCCCTTCTATTCAATAAGTTTTGCTAGAAACGCACCATAAGTAAATCCATAAACCCTTACCTTTCATAGGCTGTTTCACTTTATGCATTCCTAGTAAACGCTGAAGAATATTTGGTTCACGCTTTTTCAGTTTTCCAGTGAATCAAGGATTTTAAGGCGTCGTCATTAGATCTTGCATTTACTATCTAGATGCAATTTGTTGCGACTGCAATCCCTAAAAATGAACTCTATTTTGATGATTCGTAATAATAATATATATCCTTATTTATTTTATTTATCATCTTAATTTTTTTTATTGATAGTATACCTTGAAAATTACACAAGGATTTCAGAAAAATAAATCTACAGTTATGGAGGTACAGTTATGAAAGATTCAAAGAATTTATTAAAATAAAAGTATTGTAACAAAAAACATGGACAAAAAGAAAACCAACCTCCGCTTTGTTCATGGACATGCATGAGTATCTGAAACCAGTATATTCAAAAGCATTTGGTATATCTATTGGAAAGAATAGTCATATACAGGGTGTATACGGAGGGGTGGATCAAACGAAGGTCAAAGGTAGGGGACCTCAAGGGCTACCGAATTGGCCCCCATGTATGTTCAGCGATTTTCATTTGTTTCAGAGTTACGAGCATTTTTGTGAAACTTTCAGAAATGTCGGATTTCCGGTATAATTCCTTTGTGGTAGCTAAACTATTCGACCTATCACTGTTTTTTTTTTTGGAATTATTCAGATAGCGGACCTAACAAATAACAATGTCATTTTGAGTCATGGCATCATACATTACACAAAAAAAAAAACTCAATAATTTGAGCACATTGAAATTTTCCATGAACAACAGGTCAAATTTTTTAGATTATCACATAACTTTTTTTTTGCAAAGTACTTTATAAACTACCTTGGTTTATAGAGAATTAGCCCTGTATTTTTTTTTAGATAGTCTCACGGCATCACCTTGAAAATAGTATGGAAAGGGAATAAGTAGTAAAAATCACTTTAAATATCCAAGTAAAATATTTTTTAAGTAGGACTAGTACATCAAAATACATTTTTATTATTTAAAAAAATAGTAATAATTTTAACATTAATCAAAATTACAACAATAATAATGATCTAAATATCCACGAATTAAAAATGCCTACATTGGTTTGTAAGGTTGAGTACCGGGTTAGCAAAAAAATAATAATTGAAAACAATTGAAAAAAGAGGAGCTAACTTTAAATAACAGATAAATTTACTTGTAGATTGTGAACCTGGCCCTTATTATTACTGAAATGGCGCTTTTAGTTCTGAACCAGGCGCCTTTACTTCATGCCTCCCTAGTAAACGCGGAAGAGGAACTGACTAAATTCCACGCGCGTGAAACAGACACGACGGTGTTACCGATGGTGGGTCGGATGTTACAGGTGATCAGTTGATAAGCGCAGCCTAGACGAATTCGTAGCGGTACAAGTGCTACGACACGTAGCATACACTTTTTTTACTTAATATTTGTGCGTATTTAGCCTGAAGCAGTCTTGTTCAAAAGGAATATTTTTTATTTTATACAGATATATTTGAGAAAAGGACATAATACATTATTATGTTTTTAATGAGTCAGCTTACTTAAAAGATGTACAAGAAAAGCACGTTTTAGAAAAAAGTCTCATAGATATCGCCCTTAAGGTTTGCTTTTTTATTTCGCGTGGTTCCTAAAGCCCCAGTTACATTATTAGGTATCTTTAATAATTTTGAATAATCATTCATTAGTTTTATTACGGATTTATAATGATTTAAAGTTAGCATGAACAGTTGTTTTTTTTACAGTTTGCATTTTGTTGTTAATTATTATGTAAAGGATAATTTTATCCAGCGTGCGATTTTCAGTGAAGTCATAAATGTCGCTTTCCCAAAAAAAAACAGGGACTTTGGAGTAACTTACTCTTCCGCGTTTACTAGGAGCACATAAAATGAAACAGCCTATAAAAGGTAACGTATTGATTTACTTTAAACGTGCGTTTTCGTTCAAGCGGAGCATAGTGGAAAGAAGCCAGCTCGACCAATCAGGTTGTACTAAACACACACATACAGAATGTGCGATGAATCTATTGGTCAGCTCAGGTTCTCTTCGCAAAACTCCGTCGGAACAAGAACGCACCCTTACGGCATGAAAAGGTAGAGTTCGAACAGAATTGGTGGTTCTGATTATTAATTAATTATATAACAAGTCTTCAAGATAACCTCATTTGAATTATTGACTTGATTTCTAATCAAACAGGCAAGAAAAAAATATCTGTAGTTTTTTGTGGCTTAGAACAGACAATTTTGTAGAACTACAAGTTTCGATCAACAATCAAGTGCTTGCTTTTGACACATATAGCCGAAAAATGTACGACTTATTGAACAAAATAACATATAAATTATATTATAAATTATAAACCTTAAAGTTTATTCACTAAGATGATGCGTCACGTTTCTTCCGCGTTTACTAGGAACACATAAAACAAAATAGTCAGATGGTAGGGATGTATCAATTTTTGTTCGGTATTTAGAATACGTGTCGTTCAAGCCAAGCTAAGCGGAGTGGAGGAAAATCAACCTATCAGGTTGTACAATACACACACAATCTGGTGATTTGTTGCTCTCCATTCAGCTTAATTTGAATAAAAACATACTCTAAGTAGTGCACCAGCACCACAGACTAAGGGCCACTTGCACCAAAAAACTAACTTGAATTAAAATGTCAGTTTTTGTATGAATCTGACGTTTACTAACTCGAGTTAGTCTTTACCCTGTGTTCATTTTTTGGTGCAAGTGTCTGCAGCTCATTGTATTAGAATAAATAATCTGTTTCTCTTAAGGTTTGAAGAATAGGAATGAAATTACAATAAATGAACAGATTTAATTATTTCATAAAATTTTGGTCACACAGCATCATTAACAGTTCATCTGATAGCTACAAGTATATTCCTAGTTTAAGTTTTAAGAGTACGACAAAACATTGGCGGATTCCCAAAACTTCAATTATATTATTAAGTATTATACAGTTATGAAAAAATCTTTAATCTAGATTTTTTATGTGTAATTTATGTGAATAAAATAAGGGACTATTAAGATAATCTAAATCATTGCTTCATTAAAGTACATTTACAAAAACAAAACGTTTCATTCCATCAACTTGGTGTCGTTTCAAGGGAATTGCGGTCGTAATGTCTTTAATGCCACGTGCCCACAAGAATGAATCGCGTTAGAGCAAATTACTCTTCCGCATGTACTAAGAGGGCATAAACTAAGCTAGCTAAGAACTAAACAGTGTTTGAGAATAATGCATAAATAGTGAATTAAAAGGTAAATAATTCAAACTTCACATTTTTACGAATAATCCGCTATAAGTTATGAAGAAAATAATGTTAAATTTTTAAGGATTCACTCAAATTAATTTGGCTTATTTAAGTGGTCCCACAGGTGACTCCGATAAAATTTTCCTTGACAAACTTTGGAATAGCGCGATCCAAATGGTTCTTCCGCGTTTACTAGGAGCACATAAAATGAAACAGCTTATAAAAGGCAGGGATGTATTGATTTATATTTAGGGTGCATTTCTATCCACGTAAGTAAACTAGAAAGAAGCGAGATCAACCAATCAGGTTGAACAGGACACACACATACAGATCGTACGATGAATCTGATTGGCTCTTCACTTAGCTCGATATATGTAGAAACCCGCCTTATGAAAGGTGCGTTTCCATTAAAGAAGAGCTTAGAGGAGCACAAGATCGACCAATCAGAGTGTGCAATAGTAATAGTAATAGTGTGTGTAGTGTGTGTGTGTGTGATTCATATTGTTCCAAGAATCTGATTGGACAGATGTGCTCCTCTTCCCTAGCGCCGTTTGCAAAGACATGTAACCTAACGGTATTCTTTAAGATGTCTACCAAAAACTTATGATTTGTTTAGTTAGTTGAAAAGCAAAAATATATAATTATGGATTTTTCTTAAAACCAACCTTAAAACTTATTTTTAAAGTCGAGTTCTCAAAAATATAATATTATTTACTCCCGCATTTAACAAATTGGTACCACTACAAGTACTACAACACGTAGCACATACAACTAGTTTAGTTTGTCTCTAGCGGATATTAAGTAGGTTCTAAAAAAGTCCAGTTAAGAAAATGTTTGAAGATTTAATCACTACATAGTATAAAACAAAGTCGCTTGCGCTGTCTGTCCCTATGTATGCTTAAATCTTTAAAACTACGCAACGGATTTTGATGCGGTTTTTTTTAATAGATAGAGTGATTCTTAAGGAAGGTTTATATGTACAATACATTCCACGCGGGCGAAGCCGCGGGCGGGTCGCTAGTTTTATTATAAACTAGCGGCCCGCCAGCGGCTTCGCCCCGCTACAAATTTCTTACTTTCCCGGTGGACTTTTCAATTATTTTCGTTCATACAAACCTTGTCCTAAAAATGACTAAAACAACAAAACAGAAATCAGCTAAATCGGTTCAGCCGTTCTCAAGTTATAGCGTGACCAGGAGCAAAAGGGGCTAATTAATTTATCATAATTGCAAAATTTTATAAATATTGTTAATATTTTTTTTATTCCGAGATATGTTAGATGTGAATGTAAAATAAGCATTAATTACGCAACGAGAAATGACAATCATGTTATTATTATTTTTTAAATGAGTTCAAAAAGAAATGACACGACACAATGCATCTGCTTAGGTCATAGTTCTTTCATAGTTCAGGAAAAATCTCACAGATGACTAGACGTGATCGTTATCAACGTGCTGTATTGGTATCAAAGCATGGTTGACAAAAAAACAAATAAGTACACAAGTATTTAAAAACTTTATATATTTTTCAAATTATGAGATTAATGTACATATTTATAATCACTTATCAAAATTATACTGAATAAACGACTAAATAAAGAGGAATGAAATATCGAATCACACAATTTACAAAATAACTTACAGTAAAATGTGCCTACTTTGCTCCCCCATGGGTAACTATGCTCCATAGTGACTTTTTTGTATGTTACATAGATTAATGTACGTATTTATAATCACTTATCAAAATTATACTGAATAAACGACTAAATAAAGAGGAATGAAATATCGAATCACACAATTTACAAAATAACTTACAGTAAAATGTGCCTACTTTGCTCCCCCATGGGTAACTATGCTCCATAGTGACTTTTTTGTATGTTACTTATAAGACAAGGCCGATGACAAATTTTCTAAAAATAATTGATGTATACATCCAGCTGCGCAGTGAATGAAAGCACTAGAATGATTTACAATACAGAATACCTCAATATAACGATGGAGCAAGATTACCCGTGGGGGAGCATTGTAGGCACATTTTACGGTACTGTCTTTGACTTCAAAATCAGGGTTGTCTTTTAAGCTTTGATGTAGTTTCCAATGAATCGCTTATTTTATTTAGATGAGATATTGATTTTAGGTGCTAAATTTAATTCTGTTTTTTCCTTTTAATATTGACATTGCAAATAGTACAACGCGTGCCTTCGTTCGTCGTCATAAATTTCGGGTATTGTGTCAAATCCATACTGTGAATGTAGGTAAATACTGTGAGCATACGTGCACTTTATTAGAACTCCACTTGAAATACTGTAATATAAACTGTACCTAGGTACATACGATGTGCATTGAATAATTTAGATTAAAACAAACACTTTGCTTAATATAATTAGATTTTCAAATACGTTGTATTTTTATGACATAAATTAATGTCATTTTGACTTTGATGGTTTTAAAAGTATATTAGGGCGAAAAGGTTTTGTACCGTAAAGAGTTATATCCAGAGGTGTAATTCTAAAAAGGTAAATATTTATTTTATTTATGGTTAAGAATACAAGTGAATATTCAAATGTATTTGATTTTTCTGCCCACCATACCCTTTGATACGAAAAGTGCACGTTGATAACGATCGGATCACTACAGATGGATGACGCTTTAAGGGCGTCGTCAATTCGACAGGTTTTTCCCACGTCATGTTACTAGGATCACATGAAATGACACAGTCGGAAGAATATACTGATTTGTTGCACGAAAGCTGAAGTGAAGGAGAGCCAACCAATCAGGTTGCACACACACACACATGCAGATTATATGAAGCATCTGATTGGTTGTGTTGGGTCCTCTTCGCTCAGGCTTGTTTGAGAACAAACGCCCCCTTACTATACGACACAGAGCAAAATTTTATTGAAAACGAAATGTTTTCATATGTATACATGCATATAAGTAAAATATAAAACACGTGGTAATTAAAATACACAATGTGTGTTTGTGTTTTTTAATGGCACAGTATGTATGAGGAAACAAAAAACCAAAGGAGAGTTTTTTTTTGTAACAATCTTTTTGGCATAAGACAATTTTTTGTGAATAGTGTATAACTCTAAATTTTTTTTTTTTTTTCAATGAAATATTACCTAATCGTTTCCAAGAAAGTTTGTTCGTTCGTTTAAATGCATTACAACCCTTCGAAGTTGCTGTAACCACTTTGTGCGTGCCACGGAGGCTTTTTTGTAGCAATTGTAGGTGCACATCAATACGTCATGCAAACTATTTTAATTTACGAACTATACCTGTATCTCCGATGGTTTTGGATTTTTTCCATACTAGCCAAGTAAGAACAAACACATTTTATGAACGACAGTATCAAAATATGCAGTCGCGTGTTTTTATTTTAATAATGCTTTTTGTTTTACTTGTTTATTATAGGATAAGATTTGAAAATGTTTTATATTATGAACGAAAGGTTTGTCCAATCGATACGTTTTTGATTTAAATTCTATTCAGACAGATAAAGCCAACGAACGATTCATTTGGTTAGGTTAATTTGGTTTTTCCGATAAAAACATTATCTTGTACTTCCAAATAGCTAAGGACTTTGCAATGTGATTTATGGATAAAAAAAACCTATTTTTATTTCTAACCCAGCACAGACGAACTCGTAGCGCTACAAGCAAGATAATTGCTACGGCACGTAGCAAACAAATTGCAAACTTATTTGTATGCATACGAGTATTTCAGCACCAAGTAATTATGTTAAGAATGTGCTGTTTTTTTTTTTTAATATTTGCATACGCTAGTTCATGAAAAGTCTCAAAGATGGCGCTGTTTAAGTTTTCTAGAATCAGTACGTTTTGAACCTCAAGTTGCTTCCGCGTTTACTAGGAACTCATAAAATAAAACCGCCTGTTTTTGGACGATATTAAGGGTGCGTTTCGATTTAAGACGAAGTATATCGTTTTTATAGTGTTCATTATGATATTTTTATGATTTATGATATTATTTTTTACTCAGCTACCATCACTATCAAGTAAATAAGAGCTGTCATAACGCTGCTAATACGATAACAAAATTATACTTACGTTATTCTAAAGCGGTTTTTATATTTATGTCACATGGGCAACTGTATTAAGATGCTTCCTCAGGAGTCAGACAGATCAGATTAGATGAAGGGATCTCTGTCAAATAAATAAGAGCGGTCGTAAAGCTGATAATACGATAATAACACATGGAAGGTGATATTGTTCCTTGTAGAATAGGGCCCAGGGCCATAAGGTTTTAATGGGTTTATACCTATGACATGCGTGTTTGGTGCTAATTTCACCAAAAGATGTTAAATGTTAATCAATGTTAATTACTTCATACATTTTGACAGCTGTTAACACTCAAATCCTCTGTTAAGTGGTTGGTGAAATTCGAAATGTATGTCTAATTAATCATACAGATTTACTGTCATTAGGCAATGTATAATGTAAGCGAAGGTGTAAGTCCCAGTTAATTGCAGCTTTATTGGGCTATTTCTGATACATTGCGTGGCGGATTAATTTGTATGAAAAAAAGAAATACAACTTATGTTAACGATACACATGTTTGTATGTTAATTAAGATGTATATTAACCGAAAAAATAAATGCTCATATTCCATTTACAAACTGTATTTAGTTTGTTCATAAATACATATAAATTACTCAATGTCATTTACTCCTGTTAAATGTGGAAGCAAAATTTAGTTCCAACGCCCGTCTATTCATACAATTAGTGCACAAGGATGCAGCTTAGCGCCATCTATGAAGCTTTTCTTCAATCTCGCTTGCTTTTCCCGCAATAGGCGGAACCTGACTTCGGAACTGACATCTATTGCTCCGTATCTGGAACAACGTTGCGTTAGCGTTGAAACGAAGTGCCTCGAATTTATGCGCTCCTAGTAAACGCGGAAGAGTATTTCAGAGTCATGGTTACAGGGGCCTTGCTATTTACCCTGAAATGTTTGGGTTTGTATTGGTGTGGGACTTATTATAAACACACATACATATAGCGTACTTATGCGAGTGTTGTACAATTTATTCAACCAATCATGACTGAGACATTACTCTCCTAAGGTCAGGTTTTCATAACAAAAATCAGGAATCAATGATAAAATAAGGAAATGTGTCTTAATAAATTGGTTGGTATGAGTACGATTATATTCGATTATTAAAATTTGTTTACATTTATAAGTTGGTTGGCTGACCAGTCATATCATAATTATCAGCTATATTGAAGTTAGGTAGGAATCATGCTCGCAACCAAATGCAGTGTAAACTAAGCCCGTTCACACAGAGTCTCCGTATTTACGGTACCCGTTTTAACGGATACAACAAAAAATGATGCTTTGTTCACACATAGGCACCGTATAGCGTTCAACCCCAACAAGCAAAGTATTCCTATAAATAAAGACTATAAGTACATTTTTACTAATAACGTTCCTATAGAGGCATTGACGTAGAGCCATATACTTATAATAGCATACGATAAGCGGTAACATACTCAAGAGCATTCATGTTTATATTTTAGCCTTATAGTTTGCTACAAGATTGTAGCACAGAACAGTTACAGGATACTTATACTTATAGTAACATTTCACCAGCGTAAATAGTCTTAAGATCATTTGGTTTTATTTTACAGACTTCTAGTTACCTACAAGATCGTCTTATAAGACAGTTATAGGTTTAAGTCTCCTATAACAGTTTTCAGAAAGATCAAATAGGCCTGAATATAATTTGATCTTATAGTAGCATTTTGTAAGAGAACAAGATATTATAAGATACTAAGCTGAGGTTATTACAAGTCTACATCGCTATTAGTCTTGTCCAATGTTCTTATAAATGAAATTGTACTTGGTAAGAGCCTTATTAGGTGAAATAATCTTATAAGTTACTAGATCAAACACCTTACTAGTAAACGTTTGGTATTTTTTGGTGAATCAATTGTTCGAATTCGTATTGGGAAAGTCGTTTAAAATGGATTTAAGCGAATGGAAACGATTTAAAAGGAGCGGTAATTTTAGAAGAAAAGTGACAAAATGGAATACAGAATTAGTGAAGCCCAATTTAACGAGAACAAGTTCATCTGTATTAGAAAGTGAACCTGGTGCGTCAAGTGCAAATACAAGTGAAGTAAATAAGGGTTCCGCGGTGGACTGTGTTTTAGACTCGGATAGCGAACAAGATGAATACGACTTTGACCTAGAAAAAACCACCGAGTATGAAAAAAATTGTGATTTGGTTGAAGATATAAGAACATGGGCTATAAAATTTAATATACCTCACCAAGCCTTAAATGAACTATCTACTGTTGTTAACAAAAGATTAAGTAACGTTTTACCAAGAGATGCACGGACCTTATTACACACTAATAAAGTAACATAGACTACAACGATGAAAAGAGTGACGTTACAGTATTCTGTATGCAATCTAAATAATAATATTATGATGTTCTAAAACTTGGTTGATACTGATTGTGTTTTTTTTTAATAGCAGTAGTAACACTCATCTTCCATGTAATGATTGTACACGAGCATATATTGGCAGCCTTGACACCACAATTGTTTTATATTAAGTAGTTTCTTAATATTGATTACGTTAACAATAAAGTGGGGATTCATTCTTGAATCAGTGAATCATCCACATCCATAACACTTTTCAGATAGGGTAAAATGTGTTATTGACCATGGCCATTCACATTCGTTGAGTTTCATAAGGTCATCTTTACTTAAAAAGCAGTCAACGTCTAAATATACCACCATTTCGAAAAGAACTGAAAAGACAACAATCATTTATTTAAAAAAAGCATGACAGGTAAACTAAAATTGTCTCATTGATGATTGTAATCTGTAATATAGTGTAGTATTTGATACGGGATGAATTTAAGAAATGGTACGCGATATAATCCGTTTAAGTAGTTTTATTTAAATTTGTAACCATGGCGGAAACCGAAACATTATTTTTAACTTAAATTAACTTTCTTAGGATTCATAGATAGTAAGAATATTTCGTGAGGAACCCTAATACGTTTTAATATGGCGGCAGGTTATCTGGATTAAAACTGCTATAAGTGCAAATTTACTTATAATTGTCCTATAACGTACTCAATGCAGAGAATTTTTAGAAAATGGCGGATGTTCATAATAAATGTGGTAATATTATTTTAACAACATATATGATATGTACACTTTTTCCATGGGCATTGTAAAATTAAACAAATTATGGTTGACATTTACAATAAAAATGACTTCCCTGGTAAATTCACACACTATACATACAGTATTTTACAATACTTACATATGCTCTACACTATTACAAATTATATTAGTTAGATTAATAAGAAAAATAGGTACTTACGTTTGTTTTTTAGTATTTATTTCCCACAAACACACCACACCAACCGGCCGAAACAACGGAAAGATGTTTATAAAATGTACTTATAACTAATAACTAAGTATATTAGTAGTGCGTTATAAGTAAGATTGTTTTAGTATGATGCTCATGCGAGATACTTATAAGAGTTATAAAACTTATAAATGGGTAGTCTCAGAACGTTATAGGAGCAATTGTACTCTGGTAGAACTTCTGTAAGTGTATTATAGGGCCTAGTGACTTTCTGCTAGTTGATTATAAGATGGTTATAAGAAAGCGATGCTCCTATAACTGCGCCCATTTCCGTGTTTGTAGCAAACTACAAGTATCTTATAAGTACAATAAAAAATAGGCTTGAAAACACTATAAGTACTGATTTTGCTTGTTGGGACGTATCCGTCATTAACTGAGAGCCCGTTCACATATTCTCCGTACCGCACCCCACACACAGTTTATATCCAGTAAAAACGTACGGATACATGACGGATACGTATTCCGTTCATCCAGTATTCGATGACAAAACGGAATGTCATAATTTAGCGGACCGACATTTTTTACTGTATACTGAATACTGTGTCATATGTGAAGTCGCTCATACAAATCCATACGCCATCAATGAAAAAACGTATACGATAAAACGGGTACCGTAAATACGGAGACTCTGTGTGAACGGGCTGGGGTCCAATTTTATTAATTGATGCTTGTGGATATCCATTGACGAGTTGGTTTTACCATTATTGCGCTAGAAGGTATAGCAACGACGCAATGTATCACTAAAAGCATACGGACTGGACTAATAAAACGGAGCCTTTACGGCGATTCATATCAGCTACGTGCTGGTTTGTCGTAGCACTAGTAGAAATCGTAGCGCTACGAATTCATTCTAGTTTCTCCCATTATTAAATATCAGAGCAACCATCTATGAAACTCAACCTTATATTGTCGTAAGGGGGCGTTTCAATTAAAATTTAGTTGAATAGAGAGGAGCAATACTAACAAATCAGGTTCTGCAGACAATCTGCTTGTGAGTGTATTGTCCAACCTAATTGGGTGGTTTCCCTCCACTCGGCCTAGCTTTGCTTGAATGGAAACGCTCCCTAAATAGCCCGTAAAATATTTATCCGACTACTTTTATTGTATGTGTTCCTAGTAAACGCGGAAGAAATGTGACGTATCCCATCAACCAAACTTTAAATTTTGAGGTCCTAGTTAAAAAGGGTGTAAGTCTTCGGAAGATCAACTGAAAAAGGGTTTAAGTCTAGTATACTCCGTTTATGTATATACCCTTTTTTATTACAAATGAGTAAACTTGTAATCTTTTTCACTAGGACCGCAGAGTTTTCCTGAAAAAGCTGGGGCAATTCAGGCGTTAATAATTATCTACAGTAACTTATTTAAGGTAAAGATTTGTCTTTTCGTATGTTACCTTAACTTAAAAACTTTTGTAACAAAATTTTTGAAGACTCTTTCAACAGTAAAGAATGCTATGCAACATTCCTTAAATATTGCAATAAATAATGAAAGCTTTTATACCAGTAAATTCTGATGTAACAAAAACTGCGATAGTTCTCATTTTGGTTCACTAATGTTTTACCAAATCATCATTTTACAAACTTTCATTCCGCAAAGAGATACTTCCCGCCGCATTATTAAACATTTTTGTGAACAAAACTCTAACCTAACCTTTCTTATTTAACAAGCCCATATGACCTATACTATAATATGTAATTATTTAAGCACAAACACATCTTAGCGAAACGAAAGTTTGTAAAATGATTTAGTTTGTCAAATGATGATTTGGTAAGAAGTCAGGATTCCTTCTCAATTCATTTAAGATGTTTTCATGTAAAAAAACTTGATAATTGTAACTGGAATAAAATACATATATATATACTGTCACGCGTTCATTCCCAGGGTGGGGTAGGCAGAGCTACAGAATTACCAACAACCCTATATAAACTTGTTGTTAATTCTGTAACCACATTTTGCACAAACAGGTTGTGATGTTTACCATGTGTATATTAGTGACAGGTTCAACACAGACAAGTCCATTGCCTAACAATCCCAAATCATTCAAATTTATCTTATTATATATTTTATATTTGGTTTGCGTTTTGATTGGAGAAATCATATAGGAAACAGCGCCGCGCCACCATTCTATTCTAAGTTGCTCTACTGTCGTAAGAGTGCGTTTCTACTCAAACGGACCCGAGCAGAGTGAAGCCGAACTGATCAATGAGATTGTTCATACGATCTGTATTTGTGAGTATTGTACAACCTGATTGGTTTGTCTAACTACTTCGCAACAAGCTCTGCTTGGACGGAAACGCACCCTTAAATCTACCCCTACCTTCCACAGGCGGTTTCAATTTATGTGTTCTTAGTAAACGCGCCCCGTCGACGCGGCTACCGCTGTCACTGGAATAATAATACAAGAAAGACAATTACGGCGTTCAAAATGGCAATCATTGGACCCTGACCTGATGATATTGGGATCACTTGGGAAGTAAACCACCACGAACTTTCAAACAAAAACAAAAACTTTCCATATCGGTCCAGCCGTCTTCGAGTATTCGGGTTACATACATAAAAAACATTGAGACAAACGGAGGACCTCCTTTTTTATTGAAGTCGGCTAAACAAGGAGTTGAGTAACCAATTTATTTAATACGGTTTATTTAATATTCAGCGACCGGCCTTTATTCCCGGCGGTTATAAGTTATAACGATATCGTCTTTAACTTATAGTATTGACGTCAGCCGACATTACTGTCAAGAAAATAAGGGCTATCAAAACGATGACATAATGCGGCGGGGGCCTTTGTTTTAGAAAGTTTGATGTAGTGTAGTGATAGTACTTATTATGTAGTACAAACCACACACTTAACTGCCCATTAAAGACAGAAGTGAGATAATGTAGAAAGAGATCAATATAGATTTTACAAAAGAATCTCATGTGCACGACAGAGACGGTTTCTCTTTGTTTATCTTCATTGGTCACTCAGTGTGGGCGATTGAACTATTGCTACTTTGACTTCGTAACTGATGAGTAATTAAAAACATTAAAGGCTTCTCTCACGACCAAAAATCAGAAACTCCATCTTCTTCAGATTGAATCTTAATACTATCGTTAGGGTGCCTTTCTGATTAAATGGAGCGGAATGGATCGTCACCAAACTGAATAATCAGAATCATTAAACACTTTGCATGTGTGTGTATTGTGCAACCTGATTGGTCGGTTCCAGCCCTCTTTGCTTAAATCTGATTGAATGAAAACGCACCTTAAATATCGTGTGAAAGCAAATCAATACATCCCTTACTTTCCAAGCTTTTCTATTTTATGCGATCCTAGTAAACGCGTAAGCGTTATGTGGATCACACGATTTGTTGAGGAAACTTTGCCGTCCATCCAGCTATATCTTGCATTTGTTGCATTTGGCCTACTTAAAATAGGCATGTGTACTCGTATTTGGGTAATCAGTAATCACTAATAATTTAAATAATTTGAAGCAATCCTATTCCGGCTTATTCTAATGAAGCTTTTGGGCCTGAAGACGCATGTGTAAAAGATGATGTCGCATCACTATCGTATCACTTTTTGCTCTACGAATTCGTTCGTCGTCTAAGGCTGAGATAATGTGTTAAAACATAGATGTACAGTTCATAAAGATGTATTCACTTTAGTACCTTGTCACTTGAATCGCTGTGATACTTCGTATATAGTAGTTTGAACATGACATTAAATAGACAAGGTACTAAAGTATACATCTTTATAAACTCGACCGTACATATAACCAAATCAAAATAGTAAAAATAATCGTTCCTTGGTTTTGTCTGTCAAGCTACGAATATAAGATGGAATCTAATAGAATCTTTTTTAAATGTTCAAATCTGAATCTTAGAATTCGAGTTATTATTTTAAATCTGTTGATAAATATTTTGTTTTCGTTCTAAATGACAAGAAAAATGTCAAGTTATAGGACAGATTCAAGGCTCCTATGATACCAAATTAGTGCCATTCATCATCCGATTTCACTTGATACTATCGTTAGGGTGAGTTTCTACAAAAACGGAGCTAAGCGAAGAAAAGCCAAAATGACCAATCAGATTCTTGGACCAATCTGCCTGTGTGTGTGTTGCACATCCTGATTGGTCGGTTTCGCTTTTCTCCTCTAAGCTCTTCTGTAATAGAAACGCACCTTTAAAAGGTGGGTTCTTAATTAAATCGAGCCGAGTGAAGAGCCAATCAGATTCATCGTATGATCTGTTTGTATGTGTACTGTACAACCTGATTGGTCGGTTTCGCTCCTTTTCGCTTAGCTCTTCTGAAATGGAAACGCACCCTTAATACCGTCCATCAACAGGCTGTTTCATTTTATGAAATCCTAGTAAACGCGGAAGCAACTTGTTTCAAGAAAGCTTTAACAGCGCCATCTATGAGACTTTCTGAACTAAGCAATGTAAATGATTGTAAAAAAATATATTTAGAAACATTTTTAACAGGAATACCGTTTCGGGCTTAATGTGCATCATCATCATCATCATCATCATCAGCCTATATTAGTCCACTGCTGGACATAGGCCTCTCCCATTGCACGCCAACGAGCACGATTCGTGGCCACTATCATCCAGCTCTTGCCAGCCACCTTGCGAAGATCGACTTTAAATTTGTGCTCATTGAGCATAATCTTGGTTTTGTCCAAGTTCATGCGGAGACCGATGCGTTGAGAAGAATCAGCTAGGTCATTCAACATATGTTGTAAATCCTGCAACGTTCGGGCCATAATGACGATGACGTCTGCAAATCGCAAGTGTGAGATGTACTCGCCGTTTATGTTAATGCCACGTCCTTTCCAGACCAGCGTCTTAAACATATCCTCCAGTGCATTTGTGAACAATTTCTGGGAGATTACATCCCCTTGTTTCACACCTCGATGCAGGCGGATAGGTCTAGTCCACTGGTTCTGTACTTGGACGGCCATAGTTGCGGCGTTATACAGACATCTCAACACTTGGATATATCGCCAGTCTACTTGGCATCGTTGCATGGACTACAGAACTGACCAGGTTTCGATAGAGTCGAAGCAATGCATACAAAAGTTAGTAAATGGTACTTACATAACACTACGAATTTGCCTGTGATGACCTGACATAAAACCAAATCAACCTAAAGGTAAAAAAAGTAAAGGTGCTCCTTCATTTAATCGTAGGACATTTGTACAGACCTTTCAACATTATATATCTATTTATGTAGGTATTTGAATGTAGTTTTATTTTAATTTTATTTATATAAGTTTTGGTTACTTATTGGTTACTTAATGTGTTATATTCTTCTTCTTGTACACTTGTTTACTCGTTGCACAACCTTTCACTCTTCTCAATCTCTCAAGGGTTAGCTGGAAGAGATCCCTTAAAGGGATAAGTTCGCCTTTGTACATATTTTTATATTAATTGTATTGTTCTGTTTGTTCTTTTGTACAATAAAGTGTTTACATACATACATATATTTAAAATTTGACGTAAATTCCATATTAGTTTCACACAACTACATGCAAGAGGACCTTTACTTAAGTTTTTTACCAAAACCCAAATGAATCGATAATTGGCTCCTAGCTGACTACCTAGAATGTATGTTAATTATTTAAATTACTTAATAAAATATTAGTTTACGTTCTGACTGATTGGAAAAACCTTGAGATATTAGACATATTCAAGTTTCTCCCATAATCAACATGTGTTACAAAAATCATACTTTAAAAATTTCAACTGCATGTTTCGATACTATCTTTTATACAGCGTGTAGTTTGTTAACTGGGACGGTAAAGGGATATCCAAAACCATATCAGATACAGGTAAACTTAATTATAAATTACCAGGTCTCTTTAAAATTAAAATGTGTTTTTTTGACAAAGTTTACAACGAACTCACACTTCACTCAATAATATATTATGCCAAATTTGTTTTAAAAAAAAGACCGTATGGTTTCTTAGATAGTTTACTTGTAGCTCATTTGGTTTCGAGTTTCGTCATATTGTCACACTTAGAACAAACACACTGTATAAGTAATAGCATCAAAACAAGCACTCGGGTTTTTTAAACCGTGCGTTGTGTTTCCTAGTACATATTATACTTCCGCCATTTTGTTCGTTTTTAAAATTTAATTGACATTCGCGTCATGGCTAATCCAACGACACCTTCATTGTTGAAATCGTGCTATCTGTTAAGCCTTTACGAGGGAACCAAATCGTAGTGTTACACACCTATCTCCATATACATATAATTACATCACATACTTACAAAAAACATACATATAGATTAAAAACATCACCCTCCTTCTTGGGATGTTGGTTAAAAATCTGTACCAACAATTCTGTTCCAACTTGAACTTGTACCATCGTCGTAAAAGGGCTTTTTTTTTTCAAACGAAGCTGACCGAAAAGGAGCCCAAACGACCAATCAGATTCTTCGAATAATCTGCATGTCTGTGTATTGTACAACCTAATTGGTTGGTTTTCCTTTACACCACCTAGCTTTTCTTGAATTAAAATGCGGCTTCAAATCATTATATTTTTCCCACTGTTACATTTCGTGTGATCCTAGTCACATGACGTGGGAAAAACGTGACGCAATCGAATCGAGTAAGCGTCAAAAGCGTCATCTATGAGGTTTTTACTGAACTAGAAAATACATTGTGTCGCTTATGGGATCCCTTTGACTGCCATACATTTATAGTTTCTGTTATTAAAAGTCAGACATTTGTACCCATATCGTTTATGTTCATAACTATCGGAAGTCATAACAATTTTTCGTCATAACGCTTTATAATTCGAACGTTAACTATCCATAATGTAAAAATTATATATACAAAAGTCATAACCTAAAACCCTATAACATTCAAAAGGCATGTTAAAAATGAGTCAGAAATATTTTAGGACATACTTTCATACTATCAATTATTTTAATTCATACGGTTTTTCTACGAAACGTTAATTACAACTTTTGTATATAACGAAAATATTAAACACTATAATTTAAAGAAAAATTAATTATTATTGAATGACAAATACACTGCAACTCAACATACCTCTTGCTTTTAATATTCTTATATCTACAATTATGGAAATCATTAAAAGGCAACACTTGTGGTAACGGAGGGGGTTACGGGGGGCAGAGCCCCCTGCCTAACCAAAATACCCGTAATATAGACGATAAATCTAGATCAATAGGTTAGGCTAGGTTAGTATTACGTCAAAGCCGAAGGTCTTAACTATCCAGAAATAGGAGCTCCGCGGAGCGGAGCCCCGTCGACCCTGTCACATCATACATGTCTATATTTTGTTTGAACATTGAGACAATAGTATTTGGACATGGACTTTGTACGAATGTTTTTTATTGGGAAATAGCTGAGTTACTTCAAATTGTATTTGTTGTACTGTTATGACCTACAAGTTTTGACCTAAAAACATTTATAACAAGTACAATTATTACCATCGGCATTATGAACTTAAATTATTATGACATAAATTGGCATGACTATGAATTTTATGACTTCCAACAGAAAGACCCGCAATAATTTACATTCCGATGTATAATCATCAACATTATGACTATTAATACGTATAATGTAAAACTACTTGGCAAACAATAATCGAAACTTTCACTTTATGGCAGTCAATAGAGACCCGTTGCTCATATATTATGTATAGTAAACCAAAAGGGACTCGAACTTATTTTGTTTATTACCCTAAAAGTTGTTTTGTAAAGTATACCATTTTCTTATAGGGAAACTTTTTTTTTAAATTGATGAAATAGGTGAAATGAGGCTAGATTTCCGTTTCTTTTTTAATTTTGCGATTTTAATTAAGGATTAAAACAATAATAAAATGCCATTTCTCGTTTGTAATGTTTATACATGTCATGTAACAGACATATTTAGGGATCAATAATATATATCCATTATTTATGATATTTTGCGTTGCGATGAGTGTTAAGTGTATTTTTTATCCCTGGACATTTTTATTTAATAAAATAAATTATAATAATCATTAATAATAATCTTCAAGCATATTCTTAACCGGAACTCCTTTGGGTACATTCCTCCATATCTATTTGAGACAGAAGTAATTGAGTTGTTAGTGCTACGCGTCGTAGCACCTGTAGCGCTACGGATGCTTCTGTGCGGGCCGGGAGTAAAGTATTATATTTTTTATTTAAACCAAATTAATTAAACTATTTGAATGAATTGTGCACTGGTTCTGTATTCTGTATAATTCAAATTAATAATTTAAACATGTTGATGAATAATTTTATTTATATTGTGTTTAACTGACTGGACACATAATACTTTAATTTATTAGATTTTTTTCATACTGACCCCATTCTCCATCATTCTCTTTGACTTAACCTTATACTGATGTTAGGGTGCGTTTCAATTGAAATAGAGTAAATGGATAAGGAGCCATTACGACCAATGAGATTCTTCTAACAATTTGATCGTGTGCGTATTGCACAATCTGATTGGTTGGTATCGCGTTTCTGCCCTTAGCTCTTATTTGATGAAAACGCACCCTAAACAACGTGCGAAAACCAATCTATTCATCTCATTTTTACTTAAGGTACGTTTTTACTCTAACAGTTCAGTGGTAAGGAACTGACCTGACCAATCAGATTTATCGTAAAATCTGTATGTGTGTGTTTTGTACAATCCGATTGGACGGTCTCGCTTCTTATCAACAGGCTGCTGGAATAGAAACGCACCCTGCAGTGAAGCAATATAATATAATTATGCCTGTGTAGGCTGTTTCATTTCATGCGTTCCTAGTATACGCGGAAGGTACAGGCGCCTCACCAAGTCCAATTGGCAAATTTAAACCCTGACCCGTGGCCTGACCTATTTCATCGTGGTGCGCGGCGGTGGTGATGGATATTTAGAGGCAGTTCTATGGTAGTTTAGCGCTTTATTTTGTAGCCAGCAGCGCCATCTGGTTTTTTTTTGTGCAAAAATATTAGTCACATTACTAGGTATAATATAATATTAAAAGTTTTTTTATATTAAAGTTTTATTTTAATTTTTACTTGCAAAACTATACGAGCAGTTCATGAAGCTGTAGCTGTAGCGAAAATGTGGTAGGATTATTTTAAACCTTAGCCTTACCTACAAACACGCAAATAATGATGCGATTAATTTAATTTTATTATAATTAGTCTTCTTTTGAACACATACTGGCCTATCTGCTCGTTCGACTCGGTAACAGCAGATGAGATTAAAAATTAATCCACAAATCAGTCACAATTAAGGGTTTGTAAAGCCCGCTTGCAAGTAAATTTAACCCCAGATTATGTTATTAAAGAATGTCAAATTCGAACTGTCAATTTAAAAAACAACAATTTACAACTAACCTATTAAACTGGGGTTAACACGGAGTTAGCATTTACGTGTAAACGGGACTTAGGGTGCGTTTCTACTCAAATGGAGGGTGAATAAGGAACCAACAGTGACTTATAAGAATCTAAAAACAATGTGCATGTATGTGTAATGAATGACCATCCTGATTGGTTGGTTTCCCTCCACACCGCTTAGCTTTGTTTGAATGGAAACGCACCCTACATACCATACGAAAACTAATCAATACATCCCCATCATGCGACTCCTTCATTTGATGAGCTCCTAGTAAACGCGGAAGAAACCTGACGCGACGCGGCGGATCAAGCAAACTTTAAGGGCGACATCTGTGACATTTTTCATTAAGCTGACGTAGGTGCTTTCTCTCACATCTTTTATGTATGCTGACTCATTGAAATAACAATACTGAGCCCGTTCTTATTTTTATTTTTTGTATGCTACGTGTCGTAGCACTTATAGTGCTACGAAGTTTTGTGCTGTTGTGCTGGGAGTAAAGTATTAAAACTCTTTTAAACAAACCACCTCGAACTAGCCGAGTGAAAGGTTCATCAAGCGTTTCTGATGGACGAATTTAAGTAAATATATTGAAATTTGTTGATAAATTTATTCTAGCATTCTTATTAATTGAACAAATTGTATGTAAATAAAATAAATAATCTTTATTACCAGTATATTTATTTACAGGGCGAACGATATGAAGTGTTACCAAATTCACAAAATCGAGCCTGGTGTCAAAGTAAATGTGACTTACTATCGGGAAAATGTTTTGTAAGCTGCGTTGGAGCCTTAGGCACGCAAATATTTCGGTAGTAGACCGTGGACATTACAACAAGACTCGGCCCCGGCTCATAAGGCTCGTGTGGACCAAGAATGGCTGAACAACGCGTTCCACATTTTATTTCGTCCACACAATGTCTTTCAAATTCCCCAAACTCGAACCCGATGGACTTTTCTATCTGGTCCATTGTGGAGAGCAAGGTGAGGAGAAGAAAACATGCCAGTATGGATGCATTGAAGAAAACGATCGTACGTAATTGCCATTGCATACTGTAGGATCACATTCGTGCAGCGTGCAACTCATTTTTCTACCGTCTGAAGGCCATAGACAGCAGAAGGTGGTCATATCGAGTTAAAATAAAGTAATTTTAAAAATTTGATATATTTTTCAAAAAAAAACTTAATAATGAATAATTTGGGACAACAAAAAAAAATCGTAGCCTTTTGAATTTGGTAACACTTCATATCGTTCGCCCTGTAGCATTATACCATTTTGGATGGTTTAAAAGAAATCCGTGACATAACAAGGCTTTGGCCAATCTAACGACATCTCGTTATTACTTGTCTGTGGTCGTGTTCAGCGACACCATTCATCTCACTCATTCTCTTCAAACTGAACCGTATTATATAACATGTATAGTCTTAAAGGTATGTTCCTACTCAAACGGAGCTAAGCGAAGAGGAACCAAACCAACCAATCAGACTCTTTGAACAGTGCATGTGCGGGACCTGATTGGTTGGTCTCGCGTCTTTTAATAAGCTCTGCTTGAACGGAAATGCACCTTAAGTGTGCCTAAGTAAATCAATACACCCCTGTCTTCCGCAGGTTATTTCACTTTTGCGTAAATAATGAACACTGCATTTTATTTTTTACATAAAATTAAAGTAATTTTGTATACGTCAGATTTTTTGATAAATAAACTTCGATTTATTTTTTGCACATTTTTGGCTATACATCAAAAAGTTCACCCCCCCCCCCCCTTCACCCCTCCCCTTCAACCCCTCCCCCCATCAATTATTTATTTCAAAAAATTTTTTTTTTACTTTAGGCAGATGCGGGCAAGCAAACTGTACAACTATGCTAATTTTCAAGTTGGTAGCATTTGTTGTTGCTGAGGATACCTGCTGTGACATACAGACAGACAAAGAAGTCTCACCGTAAGGGTTCCTTTTTTAACATTTTGGTACGGAGCCCTAAAAGAGAGGAGCAAGTTCCCTGCATTAATTAATGCATATCACCAGATGCGGCTGTATGCACGTAAATTCGAGCGATAGTATAAGTCTGCCCTCCTACGGTGAAAAGGCGCATGTACAATTAATTCATTGAAGCATATTAAACTCTCATGGGTAGTAATAAGGTTGGATTTTCATTACAGTTCATATTGTAAATACGCCTTTTCTAACGGCCGTATTAATAAACTCATCTTGTCTGAAATGCCCGTCACAAGATACGTCAAAGTTAACGTCAAGCCAAAGATGAGTTTATTAATACTTAGCGGTCGTGTGCACCGACCGTGTGTGTGAGAGTAAATTATAATGTTGTGACGTTCGGTACCATTTGATGTGGTAATGTTTAAATAAAGAAACAACCGAGTCATCAACATAAATTTATTTTAGAGTTCGGTCGTGAAGGGTTTTAATAAATAGCCTAGTTCTGGTTCTGCCGTCGTAGGTCAGTACTCCCCTGCAAGGTGGCGGAGGCTGCTAGGTCTTCAGGCAGGAAGCAGTTTGGGAGATGCACCCGGACCGGGAAGCGCCGGCTGGAGTTGGTTGGTGTCTTGTGCTTCAATATTCAGTATACCAGACTTGTAGGGTAAAAGTGACACCCCTTACCGGGGTCCGAGATGTCACTTATAAATCACTTATGTGAAACCAAAAATGTTGGGAAAAATCAGTTTTAAAACCGCGAAGATATTATTATTAATTATTCAAGATAATTATATTATACGAATATTATGGCGGCGCGTATGAGGACACGAAGCTAAGCCGTGAACGCTCCGACATAGGTGTGGGTCGCTGGATTTTGCAACGGGATTCGTCGCGGCGCAAGCGCTACCCGAAATATTTTAAAATAAAGAGCGACGAGTGAAGTGTAGAACGCTGACTACGTAGATGATTAAATATTATTATAATATTTATTATTTTAGCATAGTTATTTATATTATTATTTGAAATTAGACATTGTTAAGGAAGTTTGCTAAATATAATTATATATTTTAAATAAATATGAACGTGTAACGTTACAATGTAACATGATAATTTTTCATGAACCGTATTTGAAATGAGTCTATCTATGTAAATGTGACCAGTCGAGGGGTAAGAACACAAAGTTGCAAGAAAAGTCTCATAGATGGCGCGCACACGTAGTATCGTTTTCGGGGGCGGTGGCGACTTCTTCTTCCGCGTTTACTAGGAGCACATGAAATGAAACGGGTTACTCGCTCAGGGCAAGGGAGAGGGATGGAAAGAGAGGGATGGAACATCTATTTGAGTTTGTGGATAGCACACACACGAACACACAACAGCACGGCAGTACGCGGGCCGAGTTCGTAGCAACCGGTCGTATGCACCAAAGACTACTACAACACTTTTTTTTTTGTGTATATTAGATGATTATGAAATGCGACTGATCCAATGATGGATTTAGAACAGGGGTTCCCAAACTTTTTTTTCTCATAGACCACTTTCAAAAGTTAACTAGTTCTGGTAGACCCCCTACACCACATTTCTTCCATATTCTCAAAACTCGGCAAAAAATGTGAACATTACCTAAGTCTGGAGACGATCTAATCACGAATTAACAGATTTACAATATTTCAATCACGAATTAACAGATTTAGAAAAGAAAGTGAGAATTGATTGGTCAATTTTATTAATTGAATATGAGTGGATGTCAAAAATCAAAATAGTGATTCCATACATCTTAACTTTTTTGACATCTACTCACAGCCCAAGCAACCAATTAATTCTCACTTCTTCCCATTCGGAGTAGTAAAATAAAAAAAAATATTGTATATTTTCTTGTGTGGTATTTATTCAAGTAAAATTAATTAAAATTAAACATAAATAACGTAACGTATAATCTAAGTATAATGACATTAATGACAATCACAAAAAAGTCATAATTTTAATGGGAGGGATGTACTTGATGGATTGACAGCAAATTATCAATATTTGGCTTCAGTTTTGTTAGGAATAATCGCAAATCTCCCCGTTCTGTGATAGTCAATCTGTTCCTATTTTTTGTTAAAAGGTTTGTAACGACACTAAAACTTTTTTCGACAAGGTATGATGAGGGAAACGCTATCAAAAGCTTTCTCGCAATTCTCCACAGTCCAGGATATTTTTCGGGTATTTCTGCCTGCAGCCAAAATGTTTGATACCCTTTTTTAAATTTCACCTTCAGCTCCTCATTAGTGCTAAGCTCAAGTAGCTCCTCTTGTAATATCACGTTCTCCACTTCCATTTCATCGAATGGATTTATGATCCATGGTGGTATTTCCATCGTCAGAATATCTTCAAATCTAATTTTGAAATCATCATGCAGGGCAATCAAATGTTGAACGTATGTCTGAATATCATCATCAAGGCATTCTACCTGTGACAAGTTTGAAAACTGGGAAAATTCGCGCCGACTAATATTTTGCTTCATTAATTTTAATTTTCCAAGAAAAGCGGAAATTACACCCTTTGTTTTTATTAAATTGAGGCTGTCCCCTTGCAATTGTAAGTTAATATCATTAAATTTTTTGAACAAATCTGTCAAATATGCGATGTCTGCTTTAAACTTGATCAGGTTTTCTTTTAAATCTGGAGCTTTACTATCCAGAAACTCTAAAACGGCTTCAAAAAGTGAGTAAAATCTTGTTAAACATGCACCTTTCGACGACCAGCGTACTTCAGTATGTAAGAGCAATCGTTGGAAGTCTTCATCATTTTCATCGCACAATTGGGCAAATAAACGCGTATTCAACGCATTGCTTCTTATTTTATTAACCGCATTAATCACAAATTGAAGCGATTGGTGCAGTCTATCACTTAAATTTTTCGCTACTAGGTGTTGTCGGTGGATGACACAGTGAATTGCAGTTACCTCTGGTATAATTCTTTTAAGATGGCTTATAAACCCACGATATCGCCCGACCATGGCAGGAGCTCCATCTGTTGCCGCCGAAGTAACGTTAGTGAACGGAATAGATTTTTCTTTAAAAAAATCGCTCATGATATTAAATATTGATTCACCTTTAGTGTCCGTCTTCAAAGTTTTGGCGAATAATAGCTCTTCATGAATTTCTCCATCCATAACAAATCGAACATACGCCAATAATAGTGCTTCATTACCAGGTAAAGTGGACTCGTCCAGTTGAATAGAAAAATGAGTTGTTTGCAGATAATTACACAAGAAACTTTCAATATCAGAGCTCATTTCATCAATACGTCTTTGTACAGTGTTGTTACTCATAGGAATTCTTTTGAGTATGTCAAATGGAGATTTGTGCAGAACAGTTTTTAAAACCTCTTCAACAGCGGGTAAAATTAACTGTTCACCAATGGTGTGCGGTTTTCCAGATTTCGCTATGAGTAATGAGATATTGTAAGATGCCCGCAAGCCATCATCGTTACTTTCAGACGTTGAAGCGAACATACTGTGCACGGTGGGTCTCTTTTCATATTTTTCCTTCAATGTTTGAAAATATTTCAAATCTTTACCTATTTTATCAGGATGACACCTTCTTAGATGATCTTCGAGCTTCGATGGTTTCATAGAGTCATTGCTCAAAACTTTGTTGCATAAAAGGCACAGGGGCAATCGCTTATCTGCGTTTGAAGGAAGAAAACCAAATTTTAAATAATCGACACTGTACTGCCGACATTTAATTTTCTTCTTAGATTCCGCCATGTTTCGTATTGATCAGTTACCTGTAAGTAAATAAAAAACTTAGTTTTTGTAACCATAACGCGGTCTTATATGGCTATTTTAAGAGAATATTATTATTTATTTATTACAATGAAACAAACAAAGTTCCGAAAGCATACTCATTCTAATTATCAAAAGCAATAAATTGCTAAGATCCTTAACAGAGTTTTATGAAGACGGCTTAACCGATTTTAATGTAATGTATTATATATTTTTTCATTAATTATATTTTGATTTAAGTATTTCTGTAAATTCTATAGAAAAAACTTAAATAACATTTTGACTCAAAACTCCGCGATTTTAATTATTTATTTATTACTTTGATGTTACGACGTTACGAGTTATGACGTTACGAGTACGTAAAAACTCGTACAATTTATAAAATACATTTAATTAAGTCATTTATCATTAGCAACTACGAGGAACCTGAAATATGTACATATTATTTATTAATTTATTTTTATTTTATGGCATAGGAGGGCTCCTATGCCATAAAATAAAAATATAAATCGAGCACACAGGCCACCTGATGGTAAGTGGAAACTGTGACCCATAAACATTCGCATTCACAAGACTGCAAATGCACTGCCAACCCTGAGGACTAAGATGGAATGCCTCTATGCTCGTCATTTCACCGGCTGTCTTATCCCCAAACCGGAACACAACAATGCTAACACTGCTGCTTGGCGGTAGGTTAATGGATAAGATGGTGGTACCAACCCGGACGGACCCTGCACAAGGTCCTCCCACAAGTAAATTCAATTATTCAAAATCATGCGTCTCATATGATATCTCTCCTTTAGTGAGCCACCACACAGTCGAGTAATAAAAAAATACTAATAAACTTTAACTTTTCTCGGTTATCTATTATTTTATGGAAGTAGGTAACAATGGTACTGTTCAGTATTTAAATTTTAATACGTACCTATTATACGCAAAGAAGACAAATATATTAACTACAAAATGAGATCAAAGTGGCATAACAAATCGATTTTAATAGATAGACAGATAATGTATGTACTTACTTACTTTTCCGACACGACTCTGGCAAACACGAACATCGATTCACTTGACTTTTCTTTTCAAAATTCCGGAAACAAATGAGTAACGTTTGTCTTTAGCATTCGTATTTATTGGTGAAGAATCGAAGAAGTCCGAACAAGCGTTGCCGAGGGCGGCTGCGACCGCGACGGTGCTTCGCAAGTCTCGACTTGATCGCTTGTCGAACAGCTCGCTCGCGATTTGTTGCAGACTTGCAGTCGACAAGTTTTGGAGGCAAATCGTGTAATTTTTATAAAATGTTAGTTTAATTTTTCGATTTTTTTATCGTGGAGCAGCGTAATAAACCTATCTTGTATTTATCAGTCATCCAGGCTATAAAAATAGCACAAAAAATAGTATCTGTTTTCGTTCTTTACTATCGAAACCAGATACATTTTCGTGGACCCCCACTTACGAATTGTGAACCCCCATTTTTTTGTCACGCCAACGTAGACCCCCGTCGAGTCTCCTGTGGACCCCTGGGGGTCCACCTGGACCACTTTGGGAACCCCTGATTTAGAAGGTGGCGACGGAATCTCCGCTATACTTAACGGAAACCCACCGTGTTAAGGCTCATTTGTTTGATCTTGATGAGCAGATAATGACTGCAAAAAGAGTACAGTTGGCATAGTAAAAAAAGCAGTTCCTTTATGTACCTATGTCTCGAACACAGATAAAAATTATCCCCGAATGTAACTGGATGATTTTTTTATAGAGCAAAATTTATCCTTAACGCGGAGGTTCAAGAAAAGTTTCATTGTCGGGGACGGAGGCCGCATCGACGCGGCGCGTTTACTAGGAAGACATAAACTAAAACGATCGCTCGTTCAGTGAGACAGCTGAGGGAGAAGGATGGACGGAGAGGGATGGATATCCATTAATTTTCATGGATACGGCGCGGCGATACAGACACAGGTGCACTGTAATTGAATATGAGTTGGAGTACGTAGGTTTATGTACACACTGTTGCAGTGTTGCTTGTAGTGTAACGTTTACTACTCTAATGCGTTTACGTATCTCTTTCTTAATAGTGGGCGGGCATTTACTTTCTCTTTCACTCAATATCGATCCTGATGAATAAGTTTAATTCTTACGTTTCAGTCGCCTGCATTTTATGCGTCCCCGGTATACGCGGAAGCAAAAGCTGACAGCGATCGATATTTCTATGGAGCTCGAACGGAAAGTAGTAGCAATGGTTTTTTATTTTATTATTTACATACATACACCTTCATTCCCAAAGTGGGGTAGGCAGAGCTAAAGAATTACCAACAACTTTTAAAACTTGTTGATAATTCTATAACTAGGGTTAGGATTTTGGTGGCATTTTGTGGTTTTAGAATCCATGGACACGCTATTTTCTAATTATTAAAATACATGACATTTTGATTTTGACCTTCAGTTTGGTCATATTTCAAAATGAACTAATTACATTTTTATTTCGGTTTTTCCGTCCCTACTTATATTTGCTTGTTTGTAACGCTTTCACAGCAGAGATATCCTCCATACCAAATTTAATTTAAATTGGTTTAGCGATTTAATTAATTAATTAATTTTAAAATATTAAAATACTGAAGGTCAAAATCAACTTGCTCTTACTGCTCAACTTTCCAACCTGTATTATACGGTGGAAACATCCTGTGTAAGTATATCAATTTCGAAAAAAACAAAATCATGTAAATTTGGTTTGATATCCCAAATTTACATGGGGCGGATACGAACCGTGCACGGAGCAATAGCCACTGGACCACCGTGTACAGTGAATCGTACGTTCAAAATAAGCATCACATATTACAAATCTTCTTTATTTCTACTTAAAATTACCAAAATTTTAAGTGTCAGATACGATATTTATTTACCACTTAAGTATATTAATACTTAAGTGGCAAATAAATTATTTTTAATATATTAAAATACTAATGGTCAAAATCAAAGTGGTATGTATCACAATAAATAGAAAATAGCGACTCCATGGATTCTACAACCACGATTTGTCACCAAAAGTCCTAACTCTATCTATAACCAATAACCACACTTTGCATACGTAGGCTAAGATGTTTACCAGCGTATTAGTGACAGGTTGCAAGCCCATCGCCTAACTATCCAAGCCTTTATTCCCTTAGTCGCCTCTTACGACATCCACGGGAGAAATGGAGTGGTACTATTCTAACCCGGCAACCACACGGGGAAACAAAAAGCTTTTATTTAACTTGCAATGTACTCGTATGTGTATGAAATGTACGGGTCGGGTCAAATCTTGTACATAAAATTTTACCCAATTTCACGTGTCCCCTACACAGATATGAATGATCCTCAACTATGAAATAATTTGGGCAGTGGTCCGGCTTTGGCAGAGAACAGCTAATAAATGTGTATAAATTGCACATCAAATGCGTTATAATTTAAAGCTAAGTTTTTATATAAATATTTTATTCAGAATTATATGAGAAATCACGTCGCTCATTGCTAGAAACTTAGTACAGTACGCTTGCCACCCTTAAACTATAACTAATTGAAATTATACTTACGTTATACTGCAGCTGTTTTTATATTCATGTCACCTTGGGCAACTATATTAAGATGTTCCCTCAGGAGTGAGACAGGTCAGATTAAATTAAGGGATATCCTCCTAGAAAATATGTCTTGTAAAAATACCAATATTGTATCCAGTAAACATTTTTTTCTATAATGGAAGATAACAAATAAATAAATAAGGATATCTGTTATTATCGAAAATCATAAATTCAAAGATAGTCAGTTTAGTTATAATTATTAGCTGTTTTAGACATATCCTTATAATCTGCGTTGACTGTCCGAATAGGACTTGACTCTAACTGTTTTTCTTTTTGATAGAGCGTTACCATGAACACAGCTCCGTCGCAGGCGGTGGCCGCATTGACGCGGCGGGTTTACTAGGAACACATAAAAATCAATCGTTCAGTGAGAGGGCTGAGGGAGAGGGATGGACGGAGAGGGATGGCATATCTATTAATTTCCATGGATACGGTGATACCACAGATCACAGAAACAAGGGAGATATGTCATGAAAGCCAATTCGTACAAGACCCGGTGTCGCCACTTTTAAACATGTGTGCGTCTTACGCTTACGCTCTATTAACTACTACAAAAACAACCTCCTCATAATTGGTTACAGCTTACGAACTAAAAACGCCGTAACATAGTTTTGATAGTAGCAGAAAATTAAGCTTTATACTAAGTTCTCAAGGTTGAAAAATGCTGAAAGATCGTTTTTTTTCCATCGTAGTTCAGTCACTGAACGTAAGGTAGCGCTTACTCATCACTTAGCTGCCATCTATGCGACGAGTAATTAATTAGTTCCTCAGAGCTAGATGGCGCCAAGATAGTAGTCCCTATGTTCAGCAGGTTAAGGACTACCCACACACAGCGACATCTAGTTATACTTTTTTCAAGAGGTGTGCTTTTCTCTCCTGTCGTCCACTTAGGGATGCCACAAGGAATGTTTCAAAATATATCGATAAACAATTCAAACTTGTTTGCAACGTTAATATAGGTACTATTCAATTTACAGGCAATAAGTACTATTTTTATTATTTTACTACTAGGTTAATACAATTACATCATTTAAACTTAATATATTATTGTTAGAATAGAATAATATTTTATTAGCAAGAATACGGTTTGCGTAAAATTGATACATACGATTTTAAATTTGGAACGATACCTATATTAGAACGTAACAAAAAAATGGCTGAATTTCTTTGGTTAAATTTTCTGGAGCTGTTAAAGATTTTCGTTTTGATTAGTACATAAAAGTCTAAATTGTAAACTTGGACTTTATGATGTTAATACAAATATACTAATAAAATGGGTTCGGTTGAGTGTCACGTCACAAGATCTCAGTTTGGGACAAACCAGTAGTTTACCGACTTGATTATGTAAACTTTATTTCATAAATGGTACAAATTACTTAAAACAGAAAGATAGACTTAATACTTGGGGCAATCTCTACCATCCAACCTTTAGGCTTGAATCCTTTTAAGAGTGAGTCGGCGCGAGCTGTCAATCAGCGCTGTGTGCAAGCACAGCTCAATACTGAGCCAGAGCCCTTTGCCTTTGTGGTTGGTTAATTTATTTTTATCTTAATTGTATGATTCGCCTACTTATATTTGAATTGCTAGAGTCCTTCGTCGTTCGTTAATATTGTAAAGAAAATTAAATTTTGTATAAGGTGAAAATTTGTTAAAATTATTTTTCTTCTGTTTTAAGCGTGTCGTGGTAGTGATAAATAACTAGAACTATTAACACATTGAATTCTATTGATAGCTGTAGAATAAGCCATTTATCGATAGTCGATAGAAATCACGTCAACACAACTTTCACAACCTTACGCTCTGAAATCCATTCAAATATAAAATATTCATTTAAAAATATAAATAATGCTTAAAAACAAAATTTACCGGTGGTAAGTTATGCCCTTTGATTTTATATTAACGTTTGTATTTCGATTTTTGCACACTTTCACCACAGTATATAAATAAACCAGTAAAGAAGCTACGAACAAACGCTCGAAACGACGCACTCACACAGACGCACGCCTCTACGAGACCGCTAAGAGGATTTGGCGGTGCTGTCAGTCGCGTGTGTCGCGTCGAGACGAATGGGCTGCTTTGCATTTTACGCTTGTTCTTGAGAAAGATGCCACAAAAGTATTGCGTGGTATACGGTTGTTTGAATTCGGCTTCTTCAAACCCGGAACTTTCATTTTTTAAACTCCCTGCTGGTGTTGAAAGGTAAGAATAAATAAAATATTTTTAAATAAAATGCTTTTTATAATACGATGACGTGTTGCAAAAGTAAAAATTTAAAAATTGTTTGCAAAATCGATATCTGGGGATGTGTATGGTCTCCGACAACTAATCTGTTGGCAGAATGAGAAAAAGTAGCCGCCATCTTGAACTCTTTAGTTATTCAACCGATTGCTTCCAAAATCGATATCTGGGGATGTGTATGGTCTCCGACAACTAATCTGTTGGCAGAATGAGAAAAAGTAGCCGCCATCTTGAACTCTTTAGTTATTCAACCGATTGCTTCCAAAATCGATATCTGGGGATGTGTATGGTCTCCGACAACTAATCTGTTGGCAGAATGAGAAAAAGTAGCCGCCATCTTGAACTCTTTAGTTATTCAACCGATTGCTTCCAAAATCGATGTCTGCGGATTTTTTACACAATAAAATTTAACAATAAAGCGTTCCGAACATGTCGTAGCAGACGAAAGTATTTTTCAGTGAGTAATTTAAAGGTTAAAAGCAGCCAATAAATAAATTAGTTTTGTTTATTCTTCAGTTTTATTTGATATTGTGGTAGTGCAGTTGCTAGGCAATCTGAAATGTATAACTAAACAAGAATAAAGACTTCTTGAAATGCTAAAGTTATGTTTATTACCCAATTTTATCTGCAGGGGCTACTTTTACTGATTATGTTAACGGATTCGTTATCGGACATCACACAGATCTCCAGATATGGATTTTGGAAGCAGCCTGTCGAATAATAAAAAAGTTCAAGATGGCGGCTACTTTTTCTCATTCTGCCAAGAAATTCGTTGTCGGAGACCACGCACATCCCTAGATATCGATTTTGGAAGCAATCGGTAGAATAACTAAAAAAATAAAGATGGCGGCTACTTTTTCTCAATCTGCAACGGATTTGTTGTCACAGGTCACACGTATCGATTTTGCACTAACTAGCTGAGATACAATAAACAAGTTTTTTTTTCAATTTTACAAAATGTTAGTGGACAACCCTTACGCTCAATTGGAGCGTAGGTATTGATCTTGAAAAGTAGGCCTAGTTTCTTTACTGGTTTATTTATATACTGTGCTTTCACGCTACATACAGTCATTTGATCATTTAAACGGAGCTTCTATACTGACAGCGTTCAGTGAGTGACTGTGTCAACGCTTGACACGCCTCGAGCCGAAATGGTCAATTTGACCATATCGAGGCGACACGAACCACGCCCCCATAACATATCTCCCTTGTTTCTGTGATCTGTGGGTGATACCTACACACACAGGGGCACACGGCAGTTCGCGGGCCGAGTTCGTAGTGACCGGTCGTGCCCATAACCTATGATTTTCCACAGAGCATGTTTAAAATGAGTGTTTACCAGGGTTACTATTTCAGAATTTATTGTACGTTTTCACTGAAGTGGATACAGATAAACATTAGATTGTGCTGTCATGAATTTTAATTGATTAAATATCCATCCGGGTTGGTACCACCATCTTATCCATTAACCTACCGCCAAGCAGCAGTGTTCGCATTGTTGTGTTCCGGTTTGGGGATAAGACAGCCGGTGAAATGACTAGCATAGAGGCATTCCATCTTCGGCCTCAGGGTTGGCAACGCATTTGCAGTCTTAGGATTGCGGTCTTGTGAATGCGAATGTCTATGGGTCACAGTTTCCACTTACCATCAGGTGGCCTGTGTGCTCGTTTGCCTTCCTATGATATAAAAAAAAAAATACAGTCGTTCGCAAAAAGTCGATGATTACAGAATATCATGTAATTTATTTGTGGTGGGTTGACTGAGGCCATACCGAGGCGGATAACATGAAAGGGCTGTGTAGTGGCTCAGTAGTTAAAGTCGAGATGCTTTCACTCACATACATTAGGCAGTTTATTAGACAATCTGATCAGTGCCGTTGTTCCTCTCCGGGCAGCCCTGATCGTTAAAATGCATTCTAATATTAAATTAAATCATACAAGCTTTGTACTCTTTATGGTTGTGCACCCGTCCTGATGCTGTTTTGATATTTACCTGCGCTGTCTAGGTAGCTTACCGCTTGTATTTTTCCTCAGGGCCGATTGTTTGACCAGTAGGTAGTTTTAATGAACAAATGGTTAACATTCGAAAATCGAATAGAAATTGTGACACATAACAATTGGAATTGGGATTGAATTTAACTATTGGTTTCGATTTTTAACCATTAGTTCCGTTAACTACGTACTTATCAAACAATCAGCCCTCACTCCTACGTGACGATGCTTGGATCATAATATTAATACCTTCCTTTGATTAAACTTAAAGGGCTAAGTAAGACATATATTTTTTTACTTTGTTTTAAGTTTTTTACTAGACTGTTTTGAGTCGGGAGTTTTTTTTATTTTTTTTATTTCACGCTTTTGAAACTTCTCCAAATTATCAATACGACTACAGCTAGCAACGTTTCTGCAAAGACATAAGTACCTAATTAATTTTAACATTTTAATTTTTTTGGTCAGCGCCTAGAACTGGAAGGACTTCGTCGTATTACAAAAAAAGCTGTTGTATATTTAAGCAAATAAACTTTTGCAATAGGCCAGGCTTGTGTGGCTTTGAGTTGTGTGAAAAGTTGACAAGGTGTTGCAATTTGTGAATTGGATCAAAGAAAACTATTCAATTATCCTCACGACTAATTAGTTAGCATCGGAAGAATTGCAAAGAATAAGAAACCAAAACGAAGTTTTTTCTCAATAGTATTTAGTTTTACAGTAATTCATCATTTTCATTGACGACGCGTTAGCCTAGTTGGTTGTGACTCAGCCTACGAAGCTAGCGGTCCCGGGTTCATTTCCTGGTCAGGGCAAATTATTATTTATGATTATGATTTACTGTTTTATTTACTGATACCTCTCACTGACACACTGGCGAAATCACTTGGTGGACCGCCATTAATTTAAAGAAGAAGAAGAAGAAGACGTACTCTTACAATCTGCGTTGGCAGTCCGAATAGGACCCGACTGTTAACTGGATGATTTTTTTATATAGAGCAAAGGTCCTGAACATAGAGGCTCAATTAGTCTCATAACACGGGTTGTCTCCGTCGGGTGCGGTGGCCGCATCGACGCGGCGCGTGTACTAGGAACACATAAAATAAATCGATCACTCGTTCAGTGAGATGTTGATGAATAATTTTTTTATTTTTGTGTTTAACTGACTGGACAAAAAATACTTTAATTCATTTAAAAAAATTAAGCCTCTTCCCATGATTGTAAATCAAAGCCACCATTCGCTCATTGAATACAAAACGGACACATTCCAAAATAATTTTCTCTTGCATTGAAAATCTTATACAAACAGCTTCTAATTTTAAAATTCAGCACTGACTGATTTTGGAATGTGTCCGTTTTGTATTCAATGAACGCATTATCTTTGAACTTAACCTTATACTATTGTTAGGGTGCGTTATTATTCAAATTGAGTAAATGGAAAAGGAGCAATTATAACCAATAAGATTCTTCTAAATATTTGAACGTGTGGGTATTGCACAATCTGATTGGTCGGTATCGCGTTTCTGCCCTTAGCTCTTATTTGACGGAAACGCACCCTAAACAACGTGCGAAAACCAATATATTCATATATTTTTTACTTAAGGTACGTTTTTACTCCAACAGTTCAGTGGTAAGGAACTGAACTGACCAATCAGATTTATCGTACGATCTGTATGTGTGTATTTTGCACAATCCGATTGGACGGTCTTGCTTCTTATCAATAAGCTCTGCTGGAATGGAAACGCACCCTGCAGTAAGGCAATATATGCTTATAAGGCTGTTTCGTTTCATGCGTTCCTAGTAAACGCGGAAGGTACAGGCGCCTCACCAAGTACTTGGCAAATTTAATCCCTGACCCGTGCCCTGACCTATTTAATCGTGGTTCGCGGCGGTGGTGGCGGATGCTTAGGGGTAGTTCTATGGTAGTTTAGCGTTTTATTTTGTAGCCAGGAGCGCCACCTGGTTTTTTCTTGTGCAAAAACATTAGTCACATTACTATAATGTTAAAAGTTTCTCTACCAGATTTATTTTAATTGTAACTTGCAAAACTATAATGAATGACCTATATAGTATTCTTGACATTATAAATTATTTTTCCAAGCCAAGGGAAATTGATTGTTGATGAACGAGACGTGATAAAGAAGTAATTTTACTTTTGGCACTCATTTGGCTGAAAGCAGTAAGCAGTGACCATACTCTATGGCACTCTAAGTATTTTTATAAGTATTTGTACTCCTCGTAAAGCATACACCATGAGAGACTGATCTGAGAGCGTTCGGATGAACGGTTTAATTTTGTAGTAGTTAGTTTCTGAAATAGATATACCTACCAATACTGCGGGTACAACACAGTTGTTTGTCCAAACCCTCGGGATCGTCTACGTGCGCAAATACCACATTGACATCGTATTTAATCGATTCGGTTAGTGGACTTTAAATTGAAATCATCGATTTGCCGCTCTCCAAAGCTGCTCTACATCTTTGTCAACCTGATTTGAGGTTTGACGCCATTTCGATGACGTCAAAGCTCCGAATTTTATCACTTAACAGATCTAATAAGGTCCTAACAGTTTTTGAGATAGAAAACTACTCGTAACAGAACGCATTAATTGCAAAAACTTGCAAAATTCGCAAAAAATATGAATTTTGTAAAGCTTTATCTCAAAAACTAAACTGAGAAAATTCTAGTCTCATATAGAAGCAAAGTTTGTTTGCTTTAAAATGTTGTGAAAAAGTACTTCAAAAACTAGTCTTTTTGGGTTATAACTTATAATCGCCCAAATCTGAAAAAAAAACCGAAATCACGCGGTTATTTTAAGTTTGACAAAGTTGCGTTCGGCGCTCGAGGTCACAAACTTGGATTATTGATTAGGCTAACATCATAAACAAGTCCGCAAAAAATCAGAACTACCGGATTTGACGCAAACTAAGCTGTATTTTGAATCCCAAATGTTACTGGAAATAATATGGCTGCGTTTATTGCATGACAAAATGTGGATAAAACATCTGTCACTTTTTGGCATGTACGAGGGGCGTTCAATAAATTCTCGGTATTGGTATCTTGCAAACCTTTTTAGTAAACTTCTTAATACTGGCCGCTAAGAGTCATTCATTGACAGTAAAAAAAAGTAAATTTGAAGCCCACACGTTCTTTTGTTTTTCTGCTACTGCTGAACAAACGTGATCACCATGAGCGATTTTACAATGATAATTAAATTGGAGCATCGAGCCGTGATAAAATTCTTGACTAAACAGGGAAAAAATCAAAATTTTATTAAAGAAGAAATGGATTTAGTTTACCGTGAGTCCGCTCCTTCATTATCTACTGTCCAAAAGTGGTCAAATGAATTTAAGCGTGGGAGGGAGAGCATAGAAGATGACCCTAGACCTGGTCGGCCTGTTGAAGCTACTTCACCAGAAAACATTCAAAAAGTGGAGAAAATTATACTGGAAGATGGCCGAGTGAAGGTTAGGTCTATAGCACAAAAAAACAATATTTATTTTGGTACAATACATGATATTATCCACGATCATCTTAACATGTCCAAAGTTAGTGGGAGATGGGTACCACGAATGTTGACACCGTTTCAGAAGCATACGCGTGTTGCTTGTTGTTCCGACTTCATTGAGCTGTGTGGTGAAAATCCTGATGGTTTGCTCCAAGAAATTGTTACCGGAGATGAAACTTGGGTCCATCATTATGACCCTGAGAGCAAACAAGAGTCGATGCAGTGGCACGTTAAAGGAACACCTCATCCCAAGAAATCCAAAGTCGTCCCACCAGCTGGCAAGATCATGGCGACAATATTCTGGGATTGTGAAGGGATATTATTAATAGATTTTAAAGATAAGGGTTCAAATATTCCAGGAGAGTACTACGCTAACATTTTACGCCAATTACGGGAAGCTATCATAGAGAAGAGGAGGGGAAAATTGTCCAGAGGAGTGCAGCTTCTTCATGACAACGCCCCTGTGCATACTGCTCATGTTGCCAAGGCTGCTGATCTTGAATCTGGGTTCGAAACAATTACTCACCCGCCCCTCGTACGTATGAGAGTGACTTATCCACATTTTGTCACGCGATAAACGCAACCATACTAAGCCCGCTGCTGTAGATTATACTGCCTGAATCATTTCATTTCAACGTAAGAAATTTTTTTCATTTCATTTTGTTGTCGATCCATGAAAAATCTCAAACCCGGAAGGGTTGTTTAATATTTCGTTCCAGATTATCATCATCATCATCATCATGTCAGCCGAAGAAAGGCCACTGCTGGACATAAGCCTCCCCAAAGGCTCTCCACTCAGACCGGTTCGTGCTTTTCGCATCAGTCAGGTTTGCGTTCGCGTTCGCGTTTTGCTCCAGATACTAGGAGAAAATAAACCAAATGTGGTGCCTTAATAAAAGTGAAAGTTAAACAAGGGCAGTATGACGTAGGACGTCGAGACTTCAAGCTTGGTGCGCATGTCCTTTGCGCAAAGCTCGTGGCAATAACCAACGCGGAGAGATTGTTTAATATTCTGTTTCAGATACTAGGAGAACATAAACCAAATGTGGTGTCATTGATAGAAAGTGAAAGTAAATTAATAAGGGATTTATTTTATTTTATTATTATTAGCCTACTTTTGAACACATATTTACTAACCTATCTGCTCATTCAACTCGGTAACAGCAGATGAGGTTAAAAGTTAATCCACAAATCAGCCACTAGTTATTAATGGATGTCAAATTCATAAGAACTGTAAATTTTAACAACAACAATTAACAACTAACCTATTAACCTGGGATTAACACAGAGTTAACATTTACGTGTAAACGTGACTTAGGGTGCGTTTAGATTCTACTCAAATGGAGGGTGAATGGAGGAATCAAACTGACCAATAAGAATAAGAAACAATGTGTATGTGTGTGTAATGTACAGCTTGATTGGTTGTTTCCGTCCACTCCGCTTAGCTTTGTTTGAATGGAAACGCACCCTACATACCATACGAAAACTAATCAATACATCCCTATCATGCGACTCCTTCATTTCATGAGCTCCTAGTAAACGCGGAAGAGACCTGACGCGACCTGGCGAATCAAGCAAACTTTAAGGGCGACATCTGTGACATTTTTCATTAAGCAGATGTAGTGCTTTTCTTTCACGCATCTTAAATGTTAGCTGACTCATTTAAATAACAACACTGTGCCCTTTCTTATTAAGTAAATAGATTAACTGCCGCACTCAGAGACGTCACTTAAATTTATTTCTTGTTTAGTGACGTGTTGTCTTATTCTATTGCTATAGCAAAGAAACGGATAGCAGCAAATTTAATCAAGCATTAAATTTAATTGACGTCTCTGAGTGCGGCAGTATCTGACTTAAATAAAAAAACATTCCTTCAGGCATATGAACAGGACTACTAAAGCGGTAAAGACGCATTATTATTAATGTTTTTTTAGTATGCTACGTGTCGTAGCACTTGGAGCGCTACGAAGGTTTGTGTTGTGCTGGGAGTAAAGTATCAAAACTCTTATTAACAAACTAGTGAATCGTTCATCGGGTGTTTCTAACGGATTAGACTTTAAGTAAATATTTGAAATTTGTTGATACACTTATATTTAAATCAAATATCATTATCATGTTAATAATTATACTCTTGGTACCATAGATTAGAGACGTGTTTCCTCGTGGTCATACTATTTTGTCATACTAGTCAAAAAGTGAACCTAGATTTGATCACTAAATACTAATTGTGGTTGTAAAAGTAGGTAGGTTAGGTTCGTTAGGTATCTTTAGATGCCCGAAGGGCAAAACCACCTAGAAGCAGGAGCCCCGCCCTCAGCCGGGGCTCTGTCGAAAGTCAGTAGGACAAAAATAGTATGACCACGAGGAAACACCCGATTAGAGTGACTAAGCTAAGTATTAATAAACTGATCTCGACTGTAATGCTCGTCTCAAGATGTGTCAAAAATGACAGTTTTCTATGGCCTGATAGGTATTTTTTTAATATTTTCTCCCCTCCAGTGGCAACGCATAATTAATTATACCTATCTTATCTTTTTATAAATTCAAATCATTCAGTTATGTATGCCCGGGTGCGTACTATCCAGTGTAAAATTAAAGTTTTTGGTGCATACGACCGGTTGCTACGAACTCGGCCCGCGTACTGACGTGCTGATGTGTGTATTACTGTGTGGGTGTGCTATCGTATCCACAAAGTTAAATAGATTTTCCATCCCTCTCCTTCCATCCCTCTCCCTCATGCCTTGCCCTGAGCGAGTAACCCGTTTCATTTCATGTGCTCCTAGTAAACGCGGAAGAAGAAGTGGCCGCCGCCCCCGAAAACGGTACTACGCGTGCGCGCCATCTATGAGACCTTTCTTAAAACTCTGTGTTCTTACCCCTCGACTAGTCACATTCGCATAGACTCATTTTAAATACTGTTCATGGAAAATTATCATGTTATAATATTATACTCTTGGGGTGCTCACGACCGGACACTGCGATTTTGGCCCGCGTACCATACAGTGACTAAGCTAAGTAAGTATCAATAAACTGATCTCGACTGTAATGCGCGTCTTAAGATGTGTCAGAAATGACAGTTTTCTATGGCTTGACGTATACTTTAACGTATCTTGTGACGGGAATTTCAGCCAAGATCAGTTTACTAACACGGCCCTCAAGTGACTTCTACTGACATGTAGATAGCGCTCGAATTAACGTGCATACAGCCACATCTGGGGATATCTTAATTAATGCCGGGAACTTGCTCCTGGCTTCCTTTTATAGGGAACCGTAAGGTGAGACTTTGTTGTATGTCTGTCGGTCTGTATGCCACAGTAGGTTTTCTCAGCCACTTCATATCCTATCTACTTGAAAATTGGCATAGTTGTACTGTACCCGAAACTGTTTTAGTAACAAAAAATATATGTATATATTATATACAGGGTGTAAGGGACGGCTCACCGAAAACTGAAACCAACGAAAAAAAATTCGTTTTCCCGGGAAAATTTCCACTGGATTTCAGTTCAGTGCAATGGTCTGAAGCTATGGTTTCAGTTTTCGGTGAGCCGTCCCTTACACCCTCTATATAAATAATGGAAAAGGGGTCTAGAATGGGGGGTTAAACTATTTAAGTGATGATAGCAAATGGGGAGTCATATAAATAGGCACAAATAGAACATTTCAAAACTATTTAAAAAAAAATAAGATGAACTTTTTGATTTATAGCCAAAAATGTACAAAAAAATACGTTATCGACCTTATATCCGAATATTATTATTTAAAAATCCTAAAAAAAATCCTTACGTATAGATAATTACTTTTATTTTATGGGAAAAATAAAATTCAGTATTATTTATTTACTTATAGATTTTGAGAAATTAAAAAAAAAGAAATTCCGTATTAAAACTCAGGCTAGTCAAAATGGGTATTATCGCATTGAAAATAAAATTAATTACAAAATTGGTATTTTCATTTTTGGTTACTAAGCATACTAATTTAAATATGGAACCATCGGTGCGCGAGTCAAACTCGCATTTGACCGGTTTTTTATAACTTGTGTAACTACATGTTAAGTGTGGTATATTAGGAGTGCACTTTAAAATCATAGTAATAAATAAATAAATAAATAAAAAGCGCATCCACCATCAAGTAAAGTTGTGTTTATAACACCCAACACAACAGTCTATGCCCGGGACGTACCCCAAGGATTTTAATAGCTCTCTTTTCAGATCATAAGTTTAAAATACGGGAAATTACCTCGAGAATTAAGAGTTTGGTTAGTTTGACCCTTTTCTACTTGTAATGTTGGAACAGTTAAGTCCAAAAAAGAGACTAAACTGTGGCATGAATAATAAAAAAATGTATAATTGTAGTTACAGTAATAAGCATGAATTTTGCCCAGCAGAATTGAGTTTTAGTCAAATTTTATAAAGCATTGGCTCCATGTGACTTTACACAAATCGGGACATAGTACTCGTATACGTTATTAGTTGTGTGCATTGCATTAGATAAATAAAATAAATAAGGAAATCTCGCACTTTATCCGCTGCAAACTTACATAAATGGAAAATCTTTCATTATACTCGCTTGGGGTGCATACGACCGGTTGCTACGAACTCGGCCCGCGTACTGCCGTGCTGCCGTGTGCGTGTATGTACTAGCGTATCTGTGAGAATAAATCTGATGTCATCCCTCTCCCTCCATCGCTCTCCCTCATCCCTTGGCCTGAGCAAGTAACCATTTTCATTTTATGTGTTCCTAGTAAACGCGGAAGAAAAAACAGCAACCGCCCCCGACAAGAAAACACAACGTGTAAGCGCTATATGGCTTTATGGCGTGTTGTTTGATTTTCCACTGTTGGGTATGATGTACATAAATGCCACTCCAAGCTTTTTTTTATATTTTGCTTTATTATGTCTGGCCTATTTGTGGGGCCGCGTTTTCTTTCACTTACTACAGTTGAAGTTTACGATCTAATTCTGGTGATAAAATATTTGGTTAGCGACTGACTGGAAACATCATTAACCTGTAATCAGTGTTACCATTCTTCTCAAACTTAATCTACCGCCGTAAGGGTGCGATTCTACTCTAACGGAGGTGAAGAGAGTGAAGCCGAACTGAGCAATCAGATTATTCGTACGATCTGTTTGTGTGAGTATTGTACAACCTGATTTGTTGATTTAACTTCTTTGCAACAAGCACTGCCTCAACGGAAACGCACCCTAAGGAATCAATACACCCCTGCCTTCCCAGGCTGTTTCATTTTATGTGTTCCTAGTAAACGCGGAAGAAATATTTGGATCTCGCTACTCCAGTGAATAAGGTACGGAAAGAGAAATGTGACTCAAGATTTAAAAAAAACACACACACACAAAAAGGTGGAGTGCGAGATGCACAATGATTCTTGCACCGAGAAAATCCTGATACCTGATACTGATTTTGTAATGACCTTTATTTTCAATGAAATAAGATTAATTTTGACCTGCCTATAATTTAGCTTTATAATTTTTTGTTAATATAAATACAGTTTTTTTTTTTTATTATTTTATCTCTTTCATTTTTAACTTTATTTTATTTTTCGCAGAAACGTTAAAATATTTTTTTACATTTTTGTCCATAGACTTTGGAGTTAAGGGGAGGGGAAGGACATGGTAATTTATTGTAAATATTTGGCTACAAATCATAAAATACGTCTATGATTTATAAATAAAATGGTTTTCGAAATTTTGCAAATTTGTGTGTTTGCGTTTGACCACAATGATCCTATAAATGGATCCTAGTGGGCGGAAAGCGCGTGTAGAGAGAGAATTTCCATATAAATATCGATCGCTGTCGGCTTTTGCTTCCGCGTTTACCAGGGACACACAAAATGCAGGCGACTGAAACGTAACAATTGCAAACGAAGAGCACTATTCATCAGGAATGTCAGGATCGATATTGAGTGGAAAGAAAAAGTAAATGCCCGCCCACTAATAAGAAAGAGACACGTGAACGCATTAGAGCAGTAAACAGAATTTACGTTATTCTAAAAGCAAAAGGTGTAAATTGTACTGTGGTGCATAAGAGTATTATACCTACGTATTCCGACTAATTTACGGCCAAAGTGACGCGACAGTAGTCGCCCGAAAAACACAAAATGAAGCTATGCATATTATTATTTATACAGGGGCACGAGTGCAACTGCGTTAAAGTTTTTGTAATATTTTAACGACAGTTCATATGCATCCTAATTAATGTAAAGACATGTGTATCGTTAACATAAGTTGGTTTTTTTTCATACTAATTTATTCGCCACACAGTGTATTAGAAATAGCCTAATTAACCTGCAATTAACTGATACTTAAATCTTCGTTAACATTATACATTGCTGCTCGAAGGAAGTTTTAAAATTGCGGTATATGTATTAGAGTTATTGTCAAAATTGCACATTAACATGACTTGTAGATCCATAACCTACGTCTAGTTTAAATGTTTGCCTGTATCCCATTTACACACTGTAGGTATACAGGCAAGAAAAAACAAATGGGCCCTGGAGGGGAATAGGGTTCTATATGACACCTTTCTGGTGCAAACCCATAAAGAGTACAGTCGACTACAAAACTTGTATAGAAAATATAATCTAAGTGTGCATTTTAACGATCAGGGCTGACCGGAGAGGAACAACGGCACTGACTGATCAGATTGTCCGAAAAAAATGCCTGACGTGTGCGAGTGAAGTTATCACAAACTTTAACTACGGAGGAGCCACTACACAGCCCTGTCATGTTATCATCCTCAGTCAACCCACGACAAATAAATGATATAATATTCTGTAATCATTGACTTTTTGAGAACGATATTTAAACAATTATAATGCATGACCGCACAATCGAATTTATGTCTGTCTCCACTTCAGTGAAAACGCACAATGACTTTTGAAATAATAACCCTGGTAAACACTCATTTTAAACATGATCATAAGTTATGGACGCGACCGGTCACTTCGAACTCGGCCTGCAAACTGCCGTGTGCCCCTGTGTGTGTATCGCCGTATCCACGAAAATTAATAGATTTCCCAGCTTTTGATTCTCCCTCAGCCCGCTCACTGAACGAGTGCTCGTTTTATTTTATGTGTTCCTAGTACACGCGCCGCGTCGATGCGGCCTCCGTCCCGGACGGAGACAACCCGTGTAATCTACGAGACTTTTCTTGAACCTCTGCGTTCAGGACCTTTGTTCTATAAAAAAATCATCCAGCTGCAGTCGGGTCTTATACGGACAGCCAAAGCAGACTATAGAAAGAGTATATTTTAAACAGCCAATTATATTATTGGTATGCGTTAAATTTAGATCAATAAGTTAGGTTAGGTTAGTATTACTTCAATGCCGGAGGGCCTTAACTACCCAGAAATACTTAAAGGAGCTCAGTCGACCCTGTCCTGACATTGGTATGACTATGAATACAAATATCAAGCCTTGTGGCTGCCACTAAAGAGAAGAAGAAGAAGACTACAAATATGACATTCCGATTGCGATGTATGCATATTCAATAATCGACAACAATAATCGAAACTTGAAATTTATGGCAATCAATAGAGACCCAAAATTCAAATTTCAAAGAAGCGGAGAAGAAGCGCCGCAAGAAACTCCAGCAGAAGGTCATTATTTCAATTATTAAATACAATAATACTTAAAAGTATTTAAGTTACATCACAATGTGTTAATAAATAATTATTCTTAAAACTAATATAATGTTAGGTCAATAAAATAAAAATAAAAATAATAACTAGGAGAACATCATGACAAGGTCTCTACGTCAGGAACGATAATTAAAATAATTAACTGAAAGAACAGGTCGTTGCGAGGTTGTCATGTTAATAATTCTGCCCTCGTAGGCAAATAAGCAGCATCCCAATATCAATAACCAAAGCAGTTTTAGTTCTCTTCTCTTAGTAAGAAGGTTGGTATTGCTACAGGAGTTTTATCTGACTTACTGCGTATTAGGTTAGGAGGGCAGAATATTCTTGGGGTACACACGACCGGACACTGCGATCTCGGCCCGCGTACGTACCATAGGTTTAAGTGACTAAGCTTAGTATTAATAAAATGTTTTTTTTTTATCTTGTCTCCCCTTCAGTGGTAACGCATAGTTAATTATACCAAAGTTATCTTTTTAAGAACTTGTATTAAGTTAACTCTACGGAAAACCATTCAGTTATGTATGCCATGGTGCGTGGGTACATACTATAAAGTGTGAAATTATAGTTTTTGGTGCATACGACCTGTTGCTACGAACTCGGCCCGCGTACTGCCGTGCTGTTGTGTGTGTAGGTGCTATCGTTTCCACAAACTCAAACAGTTGTTCCTTCCCGCTCCCTCCATGCCTCTCCGTCATCTCTTACCCTGAGCGAGTAACCCATTTCATTTCATGTGCTCCTAGTAAACGCGGAAGAAGAAGTCGCCACCGCCCCCGAAAACGATACCACGCGTGCGCGGCGCCATCATTGACACTTTTCTTGATACTGTCTATTCTTATCCCTGGACTAGTTACATTTGCATACACTCATTTTAAATGCGGTTCATGGAAAATGATAATGTTATAGTAGTAGGTACTCTTGGGGTGCACACGACCGGACACTGCGATCTCGGCCCGCGTACGTACCTATGGTACTGGTATTAGAGTGACTAAGCTAAGTATTAATAAAATGATCTCGACTGTCATGCTCGTCTCAAGATGTGTCAAAAATTACAGTTTGTTATGGCTTGATAAGTGTTTTTTTTATCTTGTCTTCTTCAGTGGCAACGCATATTTAATTATAACTAACTTATCTTTTTTAAATCTTGTATTAAAATTATTCTATGGAAAACATTATACTACTCAAAACAAAATAGGGGCGCTATATTCTGCATACAAAAGAATTGTTTTCGGAGAAGGATTATTATAACAAATTTTAACCCGTAATTTTTTAAATTCAGTATCATTCGAAAGCTGCAATGTTAAACTTACTAAGTAGCTAGGTTATAAATTTTTTTGTCAATTGTTTTGTTTTTACCGTGCGTGTGGTTTTTAAAAAAGTTGCATTTTGTTTGCTCATTTTGGTATGAAATTTGAAAATTGATTTAAAAAACCACACGCATGGTTAAAACAATTGACAAAAAAATAAAAATACAACTTTTAAGTTGAACATTGCAGCTTTCGAATGATACTAAATTCAAAACTTACAGATTTAAATTTGTTATAATAGTCCTTCTCCGAAAACAGTTATTTTGTATGCAGAATATACCGTGGCTTCTATTTTGTTTTGAGTAGTAAGTATACTATTCAGAGTACAATTAGTAGTCTTGGGTGCATATGACCGGTTGCTACGAACTCGGCCCGCGTACTGACGATGTGCTGATGTGTGTATTACTGTGTATGTGTGTGCTATCGTATCCACTAACTTAAATATATGTTCCATCCCTCTCCCTCCATCTATCTCCCTCATCCCTTGCCCTGAGCGAGTAACCCGTTTCATTTTATGTGCTCCTAGTAAACGCGGAAGAAGAAGTGGCCGCCGCCCCCGAAAACGATACTACGCGTGCGCGCCATCTATTAGACTTTTCTTGAAACTCTGTGTTCTTACCCCTCGCCTAGTCACATTCGCATAGACTCATTTTAAATACGGTTCCGATTCGTCCGTTCGGACCGATTGTAGTACAGGGCGATGCTCTTGAGGTTGTTCAAGAATATGTTTACCTAGGGCAAACTCTGCAGTTGGGTAAAAACTACTTCGAGAAGGAGGCCAACAGAAGAATACAGCTGGGTTGGGCAGCATATGGGAAATTGCGTCAAGTTTTTACGTCGACTATTCCACAGAGCTTGAAGACTAAAGTCTTCAATCAGTGCGTCCTACCTGCCATGACATACGGAGCCGAAACGTGGACACTTACGAAAGGGCTGGTTCACAAATTTAAAGTCGCTCAGCGAGCTATGGAGAGGGCTATGTTGGGAGTTTCTCTGAAGGATCGGATCCGTAATGAGGTGATCCGACAGAGAACTAAGGTTATCGACGTAGTCCATCGAATTAGCAGCTTGAAGTGGCAGTGGGCCGGCCATTTGTGCCGCAGAACCGATAATCGCTGGAGTTATCGTATTCTTGAGTGGAGACCGCGAATCGGCAAACGTAGTGTAGGACGCCCTCAGACTAGGTGGAGTGACGATCTTCGCAAGGTGGCTGGCAAGAGCTGGATGAGAGTGGCCACGAATTGTGCTCGTTGGCGTGCAATGGGAGAGGCCTATGTCCAGCAGTGGACTAATATAGGCTGATGATGATGATGATGATGAAATACGGTTCATGAAAAATGATCATGTCATATTATACTCTCGGGGTGCTCACGACCGGACACTGCGATCTCGGCCCGCGTACCATACAGTAACTTAGCTAAGTATTAATAAACTGATCTCGACTGCAATGCTCGTCTCAAGATGCGTAAATAATGACAGTTTACTATGGCTTCACGTTTACTTTGACGTATCTTGAGACGGGCATTGCAGTCAAGATGAGTTAATTAATACGGCCCTTAGAGTGACTTTTATTTATGGTATAGGTGGCAAACGAACAGACGGATCGCCTGATCTTCCTCCTGGCTTCCATTTTAAGGGTTCCGTACCAAAATAGTTAAAAAGGAACTCTTAAACAAAGCATCACATTTAACAATAAAAACCTATTTCAGCTTTAAATACTCTCTACTTTAATCAAATTTTGTAGATTTTCCTAGAAGCATAATTATCTCTGAATTGGGATTGCGTTTTGATTGGAAAAATCATATAGTAAACAGCGCCATGCCACCATTCTATTCTAAGTTGCTCTACTGTCGTAAGAGTGCGTTTCTACTCAAACGGACCCGAGCAGAGTGAAGTCGAACTGATCAATGAGATTGTTCTTACGATCTGTATGTGTGAGTATTGTAGAACATGATTGGTTGGTCTAACTTCATCGCAACAAGCTCTGCTTGTACGGAAACGCACCCTTAAATCCACCCCTGCTTTCCACAGGCGATTTCAATTTATGTGTTCCTAGTAAACGCGCCCCGTCGACGCGGCCACCGCTCCCGAAGAAGACATCCCTGAAGGCGCGATCGATGAGTAGCTGTGGGCCGATTTGAACTTTGCAAAAAATCCAAACAGCAGTATTTTTTCTTGAATCATGTTTTGAAGCTTAGGTCTCCAAGTAATAACGAAAAATGAAACACTTTTCAAGACCGGAACGAGGTAAACAAGACAAAAATGCGTTTTAGTGAATATTTAAGGCTAAATTGTTAGCAAGAAGAATTGTCTGAAGTAGGTATATATTTTGGAGAATTAAACAATTCATTCGTGGAAAAAAATATATAAAATGCAGCAGTGGTTTTCTTGTACAGAAATAGTTGATGATCTTTCAGATGAGCTCAGTAGTTAAACTAATTAATTGTTAAAAATCGTAGTTAATGGTTTAATCTCAAGGAAATGTGTAAAATTTTCGATTTTTAATTCGTATTTTAACAATTGGGTAAATTGCAAAAATATTGTTCATAGTTAAAGGCTCAATTCAAAAATCCTGGTGTAACGAAGATTAGTCATATAATCTAAATATGGATAATTTTCGTTACACAAATGAAAAACAATGGAAGAAAGTTAACGTTATCTCAATGAACTCCTTAAATACTTTTGCAATTGACCCAATTAGTTGAGTTAACTACTCATCAAACAACAGGCCCTAAACTACCTAAATAATTTACATGTATACATCAATCACAACGTACATTCCGTAGAAATAGCGATCTCTGCCGGCTTTTGCTTCCGCGTATACCAGGGACGCATAAAATGCAGAAGTTGAAACGTAGGAATAGCGCCCAAACAGCACTAGTTATTCGTCAAAATCGATGTTGGGCGGAAAGAGAAAGTAAAAGCCCACAAATTAGAAAGATAGATAAAATGACGCTTTAGAGTAGTAAAGAGAATTTACTTTAATCTAGAAGCAACCGTGTGTACACATACGTACTCCAACTCATTTGCCAGCAGTAGTCCCCTGAAAAACAAAAATCAAGATGCAAATGCTGCTAACGTTTCTATTTTCTATTGTCTCGAAATGAATTGAGTTGACATAAGCGGTCGAGCGATCTGTCATCAACTTATGTCAATCCTTATAATTTTTATTCGATTTTTGAAAATCACTACGGCCCATTTGCATCAAAAATCTAACGCGGGTGTAAAAAGACAGTTGCTTTGCTTTCGTTAACGCTATGTTAACGTTGGTCATAACCCAGTGTTAAATTTTTGATGCAAGTAGCCCTAACTTAGTGGTATGCATTTTTCCTCTGTGTACGGGGAAATGACGTCAAAAATGAGGCCAAGTTTGGTTTTAATTCTACAATTCACTCTCGCTCGTTTTGTCTAATGACTTATATCAACTACTTCTTCCCTTATTTCATACTTTATTACCCCAAGATGTCTATTCTACTGGATTAAAACATATTGCTATTGATTGTTTTTAATTCGGCCGCGTATCATACTGTCAAGTAAATAAGAGCTATCAAAACATTGGCAATACTACGATAACACAGCAAAAGGAATAAGGTTTTACCGTGTGGAAGAAAGTTACGATTTCTCTGATGACCTTGAAAGCCTTGAAATTTGGTATTGTTGTAAGTTTTACAGCTCAAGTAAAGAAGTTTGTTTTTAAGGGTCAACAAAAAGAAAAATACATTTAAAAAGAATCAAAGACGGCCATCATAGGCTTAGTAATATGGGTCTCATTTGGGTCCTATTTCAAATGGGACCCAGATGGACCATAGGACACTCTTCAGGTACAAGACCTTAAAAGTACAGTCAAAAACAAAGCTTGTCCCAAAACTGTAATCAATAATATACATATATAACGCGAGGCCGATTTTTGTACGTGGCATCAGATCTACAGGTTATGGTTTGATTTTGATAAGTGATATATATGTCATTGGATTCGTCTCATGCGGAAAAAATGCATTAAACTCTTACATTTTTATTTTGTTTATGATAAACTACTGAAAATTTTATAAAAAAATTCTGTGTGACGTTACGACACCCAACCCCTGCTTTGACTTAGGATGACAATGTAAATCAATCAATCAATAAATTTTTAATTTACTTTATACACCGTAGTCTTTTTATTTCAAAGAAGTTTATATACAAACTCGTTCGAGCATATTAACGATTGATATATTATGATATTTATGATATGTCATTGTCATTGGATTTGTCTCATGCTGGAAAGTTTCATAAAACTCTTCGTTGTATATTTTATTTTATGATAAAGTACTCAAAAATTATTCTACTAGCGTGGCTCCGCCCAAGCAAAATGGTGTCCCCTTAAAAAGGGTGTACCAATTTAAATATCTGGGGCACTGCCTTACGATATGGAAAAGGAGCGAAGGGCGCTATCAGTAAGGGCTATACAGGGTGGTCCAAAGACTGACGTCTAAAAAAAAAATTTAGATGCCTCACATCCGGGGCTATCCGAATATACCCCATGTATGTTGGCCGATTTTTTGTTGTTTTCGAGTAATTAATTTTTAAAGATTTTTTCAAGAATTTTCGGCCCGAGCCGTTGATTAACATGTAACTTTTTTTGGTTACGTTTTTTCTGGATGTTTTATTTTGTGACACTATCCTCACAAACTGTACTTTCACACATACAATAATCAGCTTCCCAACCTTAACGTAAGTTACAATAAAATTGACCGAAAGTGAAAGTTTTACCTTTGAGCAGATCGAAGTATGATTTTGTAAATTAAAAAAAACCTAAAAATCTTAGAATTCAAAGACCAGAAGTAATTTTAAAAACTTTGCCAGTCTCTAAACTTTCAGAATAATACCAAAAAAGTGACACTTAATAGGTCATAATTTGCTGGATTCGACTTTCAAACGTACTAAGGTAGAATGTGTAATAAAGAGTCTGTAACATAAAAACTGTTTTTTATTTGGTCGAACCTAATTTGGTACTGGCCATCAATAAAGCCATGTAATATTTTTTATGAACAAATAAATTTGTTCTTCCTTTGAAGGAATCACGTCTTTTATTGTGAAATAACTAATAGTTACTTCTGCTCTCGTTACGTTTAATTTCTGAATTCTTCTCGCTTTGTTAACTGGACTCTGATTGATTTGCCTTACGACCGACCTGTGCTTGTGTTTTGGACTTTTGAACTTAGCCTAGTGATTGAATTTACTTTCGTGTAGCAACATGAACTACACTCTTAGTGATTATGCAGAGATGCATTATTATTATGGTGCAGCTCAAGGTAATGGACATTTAGCGGCAAGGCTGTACCGGCAACAATTGGAGCACCGGGAAGCCCCACGGCAGCATTACCCGGACCACAGAGTATTCATAAACACACATTTGACACTGATGGCTGGACGCAATCCTGGCCATCCAACTCAAGAAGGAGTTCACAGAGTGGATCCAGATAGGAGGGATGAAGTCTGGCAAAGGCAAAGTTTTTTAAATTACTTCTGGTCTTAGCTTGCTTGCATAGCTTCCAGTTCTGTTATTAATCCTCCTTGAACTTGTAGACGGGTCTCTTTGGATTTCTGCCAAGACTTCATCCCATTAAAATTACTTCTGGTCTTTGAATTCTAAGATTTTTAGGTTTTTTTTAATTTACAAAATCATACTTCGATCTGCTCAAAGGTAAAACTTTCACTTTCGGTCAATTTTATTGTAACTTGCGTTAAGGTTGGGAAGCTGATTATTGTATGTGTGAAAGTACAGTTTGTGAGGATAATGTCGCAAAATAAAACATCCAGAAAAAACGTAACCAAAAAAAGTTACATGTTAATAAACGGCTCGGGCCGAAAATTCTTGAAAAAATCTTTAAAAATTAATTACTCGAAAACAACAAAAAATCGGCCAACATACATGGGGTATATTCGGATAGCCCCGGATGTGAGGCATCAACATTTTTTTTTTAGACGTCAGTCTTTGGACCACCCTGTATAGAGCCCGCAGGATCACACGTAATAACTTATTACCAAGAACCGGAATTCTTCATAGCAAAAATCAAACTGTCAGAGGGTTTGTCTAAAGTGTTTTATCGACTATCGATAAATAAAAGTCACTTAATGAGTCATTAACATGACACTCATAAATGGATCTTCAATAAATTAAGAAACCGATTTACTCCGAAAAACCAGGAACAAGTGGCCATAGTCCATTCATTTTATAACATGGATACCTACGCACTTAACTCAAGACAGTGACGAGAACCTCGAACACTTAATTCCAGTAACCAATAATTGAAGGGATTTTAAATAAGTATTGAGTAGGTTGTGTAACTGGCAATTAAGAGCACAAATGTGAACAAAAATGAATTGGAACCAAATATATTACGATTGGTTGACGTATATATAATAAAACATTAATAATAATAATACTATATAATATTCCGTAACATCGATAAGTGGAATTGTCGATAAAACAATTTGGTCATTCCCTCTGACATTTTAATTTTTGCTATGAAGAATTCCGGTCCTTGCTTATTACCGCTCTAATCTGAGAGAACGTTTTAACTTGAACGGGACTGACCGGAGGGGAACGGCAACGACTAATCAGATTGTCCAAACAATCGGCCTAGTAAATATTATGTGCGTTATGTCATCACGGACTTAACTATTGAGCCACTATAAAACCCTTTCATGTTATCAGCCACACGAAATTGCATATTTTTATTCATTGACTTTTTGCGACTGACCGTTCTAGAGTGACAGTTAAATAAATAAAGTCTATGACCGAACAATCTGATTAGTCATCCGTCCGTCTGTGGAAACACATAATCACTCCTGTGCAGCTGTGGCAGCCTTAATAAAGACTCATTATAAATGTACTCTGCAGAAAATCTTCCAATTACGGAAACTTGGGGTGCGTGCACACGAACGGTCACTACGAACTCGGCCCGCGAACTGCCATGTGCCCTTGTGTGTGTATCGCCGTATCCGCGAAAATTACTAAATACTCCATCCCTCTCCGTCCATCCCTCTCTCTCCCTCACCCCTCTCAATGAACGAGTGTTCGTTTTATTTTATGTGTTTCTAGTAGACGCGCCGCGTCGATGCGGCCAGCACCGCCCCCGACGAAAACCCCTGTAAGCGCCATCTATGAGACTTTTCTTAACATCAATGTTCAGGATCACTTCAGGATAATCTGTGTTCTTAATTTCTCATCGTTATCCCTAACATATAAAATTCTCGTGTCTCGGTGTTTGTAATTAAACTCCTCCGAAATGGCTCGACCGATTTTCGTGAAATTTTGTGTGCATATTGTGTAGGTCTGCGAATCGGATAACATCTATTTTTCATCCCCCTAAATGTTAAGGGTGGTCCCCCCCTAAATTTAACATACATGGCAAAACAACGTTTGCCGGGTCAGCTAGTTCTATATAAAAGTCTTTCAGTAACGATGGGTTTAGACCAAGCGATCGAACAAGAGTTATATGTTATATGACATTATCTCTTACGTTTTCTTTGTAAAAATAAAGACGAAACACGTTCTAGAGAATTCGCTCGTTTAGTCTAAACCCACCGTCATGTATGCTCGGCCCGCTTACTGCCGTGTGCCGCGTGTGTTTCGCCGTATCTACGAAAATCAATAGATGTTCTATCCCTTTCCCTCCATCCCTCTCCGTCATCCCTTTTCCTGATCGAGGGGCCGTTTCATTTTATGTGTTCCTAGTAAATGTGCACCGCCGACGCGGCCACAGCCCTGACGAGGAAAACCCGCGTGGTGCCGTCTTTTTCTTGAACCTCCTCTGGGTTCTGTAAAGGTTTTTTTAAACTGAATCCTTCCTATCCGGTTTTTAAAGCTTGCTTTAGTAATTTTGTAAATTTTGTCACGTCTCTTGCTCTTAAAATGTTACTTTAGTCTCTGCACATCGGGACTAAAGCTCCTTATCTCTAGGGTTTTTTTTTTAATTTACTTTGGAAACCGCTAAACAACCAATCACGTTGTTTGTGAATCGAGGATGGTCACCATTTTCAGTGATTGTGTATGGACCATTTTTAAGCTTTGAAAATAACCTCAAAATGAAAATAACATGACAAATAAAAAAGATTTAATTTCGTGAAACACGATTAATGATTAGATTACGAATATAAATCTTTTTAAAGGTATTTTATTTTATTAGGCATGATTCAAATAGTTTTCAAGTTTGTATCTGTTACGTCGCTAAATACGCAAGCATTTAAAGTGTCAATTTACAAAAACTAACAACCGCGAAACCATTTTGTCAGAAACTTTGGTACAAATTTTGTTAAATATTGTAATTTTGTATAGAACGTCGTTTTTTTGCTCGCATTCAAAGTGAAAAGTAGTGTTTAACGCGAGACTAAACAACCATAATGACAGTCGAACTATAGCCACTCTTGTTTGCTCGCTCGCTCGCGTGGCTAAACATCTCGTGTCATTATGGCTTGTTTTAGTCCGTTGTTAAACCACCTATTAATATGACATTTTGTCATTGCTTTAAAAAAACTCGTATCTCATATTTCTTGACGTATGATTTTAAACTTAAGCGTTAAGAGAATAAAGTTCAAACTCATAAATCTCGAAGTATCAGATACGAGTTTTTTTTAAAGTAGTAACGATTTGTTAAAAATGAATGTCTTAAAGGATTGGCTCCATGTGACTTTGTAAAAATCGGCGCATAGCATACCTACGCTCCATTTAATTGTGTATGCATTAGATAAGTAAGTAAAGCAAATAAAAACTCAAAAGATAATGTCGCGCCTTAACCGTTGCAAGCATACACAACTGTACAATCATTTATGTGCGCTTGGGGACTTGGGATGCAAACTAAATGCCGTGTTGTCGTGTGTGTGTACGTATCCGCGAGTATGAGTTAGACAGGCCATCCCTCTCCCTCCATCCCTCTCCCTAATCACTCGTCCTGAGCGAGTAGCCCGTTTTATTTTATGTGCTCCTAGTACACGCGGAAGAAGAAGTAGCCACCGCCCCCGACAAGAAAACCACGGTTCGCGTAAAGCGCCATCTTTTTACTTTTCTTGAATCTCTGCAATCTGGAACAACGCTTAATGCTTTGGGTCCAAAATTGAAAAGGTATGTAGTAGTAGGCATAACCATGTAAAAAACCGGCAAGAGTTGAACTTGCGCACCGAGGGTTCCGTACAAACTTGTACATACTCATTTCCATCCATCACGCGAAGCGAGTTTAAAATATTTTTCCATCTTAACTTTCAAACAATTTCAGTTTCAACAAACAAGTTCAGTCTTATGGTTAAAATCAATAGAGTTTTGGAACAAAATACTCTTCCGCGTTTACTAGGAGAGAATAAACTAAGAGAAGTTTGGATTAGAATGTATACGGTTATTTAGCATTAATGGATAAATTATGCAATAGATATCAGTAAAATACAAAACATAAAATAATATACCTATAAAGTATTACGATTAACGAATATGGTTTAATATGTATTATCAAAATAAAACACAAGTTACGGTTACCATGTTGCTTTTGATATGTTATCATATCATCATCGTCTTATCATATTGTCAACAACAATGATAGAATTTAGGGCGGCTTGCACAGAAAATTGAATACTGAAATGGCCCATATTTTATTTTCAAATAATGGCGGCTTAAATAAATACAGTAACTGGTATTCAGGGAAAGTACCATAGATAACTTCAAAGATTTTCTTCATTAAGATGTAGTGTGATCCACATTGTTTCTTCCACGTTTACTAGGAACACATAAAATTAAACACCCTATCAAAGTTAGGGATGTGTTGAATTATTTAGTGTGCGTTTTCATTTAAGTAGAGCTAACTGGAAATAAGCGACACCAACCAATCGGTTGTATTACACAAACACAGATCGTACAATGAATCTGATTAGTCTCTTGAGCTCCAGGCGCTTTCCATTTGAGTAGGAATGCATCCTAACGGTAGTTCAAGGTTGAAGGTCAAATTCAAAGAATAGGGGCCCTGATTTTTTTATGATAATTCCAGCTAGGTTGTCAATAAAATATGTATTAACTGATTTCAATTATTAAGTTAAATTCCTGTCAGACAGACGTATCCCACAAACGATTTGAGAAATTTTATATGATTTTACGTATAATTACTTTTTATACTTACTGGTTCTCCCAGCCTAACTCAGAGCAAACAAATAAAATTCGTAGCACTACGCCGGCGTTTAAACGTCATCGCCACCGTTCACCACCAGCTGAATACGCTACGAGTGCTACGGCTGTGTGAGTGTAGCCTGTAGCATATTTTCCCGCTATGTAGTGAAAATCTGCTACGGACAGCGACCCCGATATCGTGTCGTGTGTATACAGAATGATACACACCGAGAGAAGGACCACCATCATAGATGACGCATTCAATCACTGTATACGTCATTGTGAGGCCATGTTTCTTCCGCGTTTACTAGGAACACATGAAATGAAACAGTCGGAAGTTTTAAGGAGAGTTTCCATTCATTCAAAGCTAGGGGAAGCGAAGGAAACCAACCAATCAGATAGTAGGATACACACACACGCAGATTGTGCAAAGGATTTGATTGGTCAGTCAGGCTCTTCTTCACTTGGCTTCGTTAGAGTAGAAACGCACCCTTACTAAGAGAATAAAAGACGCTTACTTTATTTTAATTGCTAGCCGTTGCTCGCGACTCCGTCCGCATAGTAAAATATAACATAGCGTATGTTATTCAAGAATAATGTGGCATAATAATGGTGAAAGAATTTTTGAAATCGGTCCATTTGGTTTTAGTTTATTTATTGCAAACGTTCAAAAATACAAATCTCCTGTTTAAAATATTAGTTTAAATGTAAGACACACGGAACGCAAAGTACATAATATTAAACAATAGATTTAAGTGCTAACTTAAAATCTGGTCAGTCACAGACAGCCAATAAGAGTTTTATTACTTGTGCTGCCACCACTAGCATAAAATGACAAGGGTCATGGGCAGGATTTAAGTAAATAACCTCTAACATGTAGTTGTAAGTTGTAACACATCTGTAGGTATAGACCGTTCGACATTCTATATTTGAAATTTGACGTCCATTCCATATGAATTTCGTACACAACAACATGCGACAGGTCATTTACTTATTTTTTTCACCAAAACAGTTTGGATAACAAAAATACTGGCCATCTATACCTACTTATCAACCGGACAATCCGACATTATTGGTATCCTCGTAACCATGGTTCCCGCGCGTAGCGTTAGCCAGTTTCTCTTCCGCGTTTACTAGGGAGGCATGAAGTAAAGGTGCTTGTTTCAGATCTTACACCGCTTACAGATGTAGTGCGTAATTGTTTTCCTTCGTATTTTAACGGAAACGTACGAACGTGTCTTGCTATTTCAGTTGGTCACAGTACAAAAGTACTGAGGTTGACGGAAGAAGCATGACAGATACTAACGTTTCCGACAAAATACGAAGGAAAACAATTATGCACTACACCTGTACTCATTGTAAGTTAAAGGTTGTACTCGTAAAGCCTGACCAGAAAAATACAAAGCCTATAGAAACTATATAAACTGTTATTTCTATTGCATTAATATTATTATTATTATAAAAAAGTATTAGTGGCGAACCCAATTAGAGGTTTTATATTTTTCTGATCAGGCTTTACCTATAATGGTCTTTTGCTTGTCTTATTAATACTGCGGTCATGGTTTGAATCTGGGATGATGATTATTTTGGTTTTGTTTTATAAAACAATATGAATGTAAGCAGTTTACCCGTATTAAAATTAAAGTACTTACTTAGAATTAAAGATGTTATTAGATTCTGATAATTATGTGCCCCAAACAACAACAACTTAAAATAAAAGGAGTGTTTTTCTGAGGCCTAAAGCCTTATTTTTGCATTTAAAAAAAAGCCGAATCTTCTCTAGTTTCGCAGTTCAAAAATAACTTATTATTATATTATGAAAATAAAATGATTACGTATTTTCTACAGGCATTTCATAACAATGAAAATAATTCCAAATCTAACGATACATCTAGTTTAAAATGACAGACATTGCATTCTGCAGAAAAATATTTAGGTACTTTCATAATGTGGTAATCAAAGACAGTTTAGATGGCGCTCTTAGTGTCACTGACAATAAGGTCTATCTAGAAATATATTTGATGCGATAGCTGCATAGATATTTATGATTTTGACTGTACCCAGGGACCGTGTAACATGCAACAGTAAATTTTGTACTTGGGCCGTATGAGGTGTCAATCAAACCATGACCAAGGCCTCTATTCCCGGAGGTTATAATATAATTGACGACGCGTTGGTGTGAAATTATTGTCCCCTGATATTTATTTTTATTATTATTATAATGATATCGTGTTTGACCTGTTATGGTATTGTTTTGACGTGAGCGCCCGTAGACAATGTGATAACAGATCAAAGCATTTCCGTTATTTTTCGGGAGGTAAGATGGCCGATTGAACAATGCCCGACTTTTAATTTGGTTGATTTTGATTTACTGTGCTATTTACTGATATTATACTCTCTCGCTGACACTTGCGAAATAACTTGGTGGACTGCCATTAATTTAAAGAAGAAGAAGAGATAAAAGACGATTAATATTGTTGTTATCGTTATCGCCTAGAATACCGGCCGTGGGCACACTTAGTGTTAGTTCACATTCGAGGCATTTAGCTACTGGGTTTACCAGGATCGCATAAAACTGAAGAGACATGTTTCAGGCTAGACTAACAGTATCAATATCGCACTAGATGGCACTAAACCCACACCTAGCACTTATGTTCCTGCCAAGCTTCGTATTGTGTTGCTACAAAATCAAATAGAAATGGATGGTCTTGCATAAGGTTAGTTTAGAATTAAAAGTACATATTTTTTAGTTTAAGAGCCCTTTCTTTCCATTAGATAAATTATGAAGAAATGACTCCAATCACCCCATGTTATATGATAGAACGCATAAGTTAAATACTATTTTAGTATCTTATCGTAGTGACATTTTACAATGAGCGTGGTTTGAATTTAGTACATCAATAGGTGCGACAAGGTACACACAGCAACATATCTGAAATATTGCATGAAAGAGAGTCGCACTAGAATGCATAGAAGTTGACATAGTACACATATATACATCTCTTTCTTTTTCTCTGCTCTGTCTTTAATGGTTAGTTAGGTGTGATGTTGTGTGTACTAAATGGTTTAACTTCTTACGAGTTCACTCATGCGCCTCTATTCTAGGCAGTAAAACAATATCGTATTTGACTTGTTACGGAATCATTTCTCACCCGGCCGCCATTACTTATTTACAAGTAAATAAAGAAATAAGTAAATAGTTGACAGTGCATACGATAACAGAATAAGCACGATATGGTTTTTACCGTGTTGAATAGCTACCTTCGATCAACAATACCAACTTAAGCTACAAATGAATTTTATTCTACTGTAATTTAATAAAAAATCTCACTATAAAAAAAGGTAAGAACAAATGCAATACTTTATCGCAACACTTATTGTTTAATATTACAATTTTAAGAACAGGTTATATTATACATAATATAAAAGAAAACAATAACAATATTTTCATGCGATGCATAATCCACGAGCTAAATACGGGATTTTAGAGTAAAATAAAATAAAAGTACCCCATATCTAACCGTTTATTATTAAAATATACAGCGTATTTTTAATTGCCACTAATAACCGAAATAAAAAGGCATTTTTAGGTGTCGAGACGCAACAAATTGCATCTAAAATTCAAATCTAATGACCATAGATGAAGCCTTTCAAGTTTTTCCTTAATTAAGGGCTGATTTTTTAATCTCCGGATAACATATCTGGCAGGTAAATTGTAGCTGTCTTTTTCCTTGTCATAAGGAAGAAAGGACAGAGACAATTTACCTCTGTAGCGCTGGAAATATTGTAGCGTGATCCAAATGTTTCTTCCGCGTCTACTAGGAGCACATAAAGCGAAACCGACTATAGAAGGCAGGGATGTATTGATTTACTTACGGTGCGTTTCCGTTTAAGCAGAGCTTATTTTAAAGAAGCGATACCATCCAATCAGTGTAGAAACTACGATGAATCTGATTGGTCAGTTTGGGTTCACTCCGCTTAGCTCCGCTTGAGTAGAAACGCACCCTCACGAGTATAACGTAAGGGTTGGGGAAAATGGAACATGGACAACGAGGTGCGTATCATCCGTATTGCTATCCTGATTTTAATTTTAATTTCACTTTTTTTTCTATTTTTTTTTTATTAAAAAAGTTGAAATTACATTATTATATACGAACATAATATGTGATTATGGTGATCTTTTACGGTATTTTGATATTTTGTTGAGAAATGTGATTTAAAAAATCGTGATTATGGGAGGTACCTTGAATTGGTCAATTAATTAGGTTAATGATTAAATGGTTCCTGGGTCACCATTTATTATAGAAAAGTTATCTCCAATTCTAGTTTTATTTGGGTGTTGATGTGATTTTATGAAAATATTATAAATGGTTTGTTTGATGGTTCAATGACACAAACGATCGACATTAATAAATACACATTTAGTTTATAGCTCGGAGATGGACATAGGGTAGTTTATCCCGGAAAATTTATCAGTTTTCGTGTACGGAGCGTGGACCAAGGGTTTTTTAGTGGTCGGAGCAGGCAAAAGCTAGTACCTAGGCTATATTTAACCTTTGATTCTCATATTCTATTACCCACCTAAACTTTCTGCAGCCCTAGCCAAGATGCAAACTTTTTAGTTTTCTATTGAGTCAACTTGTTTTATCAATAGTTAAACTAACTAATCGTTAAAAATAGCAACTAATGTTTAAATCTCAAAGAAAATGTGTCTCAAATTTTCGATTTCATTTTCGAAGTTTAACAGTTAGTTGAGTCGCGCCTGAAATTCCACGTCCTCGTTTTTATGCGCTCCTGGTAAACGCGGAAGCAAAAGGCCTTGCAATATTTCGGTCACATTAGAGAAATTGTGGATCTCTTTCGGGCTGGGGAAAAATCCCTTGGTATGGGGTTGTTATGGGATAAAATGGGCAAACATTTTTGATTTACCTTTTGTCCTATATTTGATATGGTAATGCCCTGGGGAATAAAGGTAAGAGCTCTATTTAATTCTACTGTGCATTCGTCAGAATAGGTTGCAACTGATAACCAACGCTGTGATCCTGCTGCTGTTTATTAGAAATACATTTTGTTGTTTTTTGTGTGCGTTAAATAAACTTATTTCCATTTCATTTCATTTATTTTCATAAAACCAAATTGCTCTTGCCATGTATTTGTATTGTCAACGTCACAATAGCTCTTAAGTATGTATGTCCTTGATGACTGAGTTAAATAAAAAATCAGGTGTAAAATGGTTTTATGAAGAGGAATAGTCTACCACACGTGTAGGGGACACGGTTGCTGTAGGAGAATGTATCGAAACTTTTTATGCAGGTTGTCTTGCACCGTCACAGGTAAATATAACTTGTATAATTACATTTTTTTTTTATCTATTAGTTTTTGTGACAATTCTGAGTTTTGACACATTTTCCTGCGCATGAATATATTAATTTTTGGTTTTATGTGAGATTCATTGTTTTAAATATAATGCTAGTTTAAGTTTATTATTGTATAATATCATAAGCAATATTTAAAAAACGACTGACTGTTGAGTTTCTCACGGCGTTTCTTCTCAGTAGTGGTCTCTTCTCTTGTGAAGCGCTGGTAGATTTTTCACATGTAAAAGTGCCCGTGCGGCTTACTTACTGAATAAACACCTTTTTTTTTTTACATGTTTACCGCATGCCTGATGACCTTTGGGCAAAGATTACCACAGATCGGATACCACAAGATCGACTACGACAACAGGCAGACCCCGGCGCTGATGGCAAGATGAGCTTGAAGCCTTTCAGCGCGAGAAATTGGCGGGAGATTGCCCATAACCGAAATACGTGGAAAGTTGGAAAGGAGGCCTTTGCCCAGCAGTGGGACATTACGGGCTAACAAAAAAAAAACAAAGTAGAATAGAACCCCTCAGGGCCTGTGTCATATTGTATTTAAGTCCGCTTCCTGACTTGGCGGTAAGCTTGCAGTAAAACACTGAATCGGTAGGAGTTGCTAGTCAACCAGTGGCATCCACCAATCAACGCGCAGCATTTATACCGACAGTATGTTTTACTGCAAGCATACCGCCAAGTCAGGAAGCGGCCTTAGCCTTATTTACTTGACAGTAACAATTGATCAGATTAACTACGATACTACGATATCAAAGCAATTTGGGTTGAAATAAAGGCTCAGTCAAATATTTATTTTATTAAAATTACGAATACGTATTACGAAACGAACGTATTACGAAGGAAATACGTTTTATCGCAAGGCTTGACGATGGGCGTTTACTTTCGATTTCTACTCGGCATCGATCCAAATAGCGCACCGAGTGCACTACGGGTGCAACTTCTACGTTTTAATCTCTTGCATTTCATGTGTCCCTGGTATACGCGGAAGACAGATTAAAGCAAGCAGGGCCTCTATTTGACACGGTCAAAACCATATCGTGTTTGAGTTGATATCGTATGGTCAACGTTTTGATAGCTCTTATTTACTTGACAGTAGTGGCAGCTGACGACATAACAATATCATAACAGATCACCTACGATATAGTTTTTACCGCCTAGAATAACGGCCCTGGTACACACAACATCACACCTAACTAACCATTAAAGACAGAGCAGAGAGAAAAAGAAAGAGATGTATATATGTGTACTATGTCAACTTCTATGCATTCTAGTGCGACTCTCTTTCATGCAATATTTCAGATTCCTGAAGTGTATAGCTAGATGTGTTGCTGTGTGTACCAAGAGAGTTAAAAACTACAATACCTTCCATAACACATCAAAGACAATAATATTTTAGGTGAGTTAAATAGACGGCCTGGGTTAATGGTGGTAAAAAGGACAGTGGCAGCGGTGGAGGTAAAGTAAAACAAAATGGTAATAGTATACATACAAACAAAGAAGTGCCCGTTTGCATAATTGCCTTTAGCAAAATTTATCTTTATAACTTTGACAGTACTTTTATTATTTCGATATTTTGAGTTAGATACCAAATAAGTATCAAAATAAAAAAGGTTTGCTTGCTTCTTTTACTTGCAACACTAAAACCTATCCATTAAAAATTAAAGAACTAAAAAGCATAAACTTATCCAGCCTCCATCTACATGTAACATTAAACCATATCGTACAAATTGATATTTCAAAACCCAACTCAGCTACTAACCAAAATGGCAAAATAACTTAATGTACGACCCAAAGACAAAAATCAATTGAACTTCGACATTCTATTAAAACTCCCCTCTTTGAACGCAATACCAATTTAATTACAGCCACATAATTATAAAATCACTCTTAATGTAATACATATTAAGGTGAATACAACCGCACATTAAATTGTGGTTTTCACATGTACTGGAGGCACGGTGGTTATGATTATACTGGTTTTTACGAAATCGTCCCATTAAGAGGGCCTATTACTGGAATGACATTACAATATCGCATGGTCGGTAATAATCGACAGTAGAATGTTGGATTCATATTAGTGTGGAGCGAATTACGCTAATGCTGGCTATCAAATATTTATTGAATAAACGGTACAGTCTTTGAGAACGATATACTGTGGGTTTACGTTGGATCGTTATTGGGTTTATTTATTTCTGAAGCGGTCGCTTTATTTTAGACGCCAGTGAATGTATAGGGTGATATATTAGTTTAAATACACTGATGTGACTTAAAACATATTTTCCACATAAATTTAAATGTGTGGTCACCGGGTAAGAATAGTGCCACTCCATGTCTTCTCGTGGATGTCGTAAGAGGCGACTAAGGGAATAATAAAGGCTTCTAGTAAACTCTTAGGCGATGGGCTTGCAACCTGTCACTAATACACTGGTAAACATCTTAGCCTGATTGTGCAAAACGTGGTTACAGAATTATCAACAACTTATTTAAGAGTGCTTGGTAATTCTGTAGCTCTGCCTACCCCACTCTGGGAATGAAGGCGTGAGTTTATGTATGTACGTATGTATTTAAATACTACCTAGGTAGTAAGTTTTATTTCCTTTTTTTTTAAACACGCAGTTAAAAAGTTCCGGGGTCAACCCAAATAGCAACAACTCTCTAAAAATCGCATTTCTCATCAAAATATGAAAATACCGTAAAAGAGATCACCAAAGCGGAAATTAAAATTAAAATCGGTCAAGAAATACGGAAGTTATAAGCATTTCAAACTTCTAATTAGACAGAGAGATCCGATGTGCACCGTGACGTCATTGTGCACTGCGGCCATATAAACTCCATGTAAAATTCCGTTTTTCTAGAAAGAGATAGGTACAAATCTTTGTTGGCTTATATCTTGGTTATTTTTATAGTTATTCAAAAAATGATTTTTGTGATCTGTTTTTTACATGAATCAGCTTCAATTGAAGCTGTAAAAAAAAAACATGCATATTCCCTATTCCTGTAGCAATTAAAATCTCATCACTAAGAGGAGAGGATTGAATCTACTTTGGCGATTGAATCAGGTACTGTTTATTGATTTAAGCATCATAGCAGTCCGATGAAATGGCGGACAAAGTACGTCACGATGGATTCTATAATTTCCTCAATTTAGCGATGATGTGATATCGCTCTGTCTTCTTTTCTCGATCTATACAGTGACTTAAGGAAATATACAGGGTGACATGATTAGAAACGCTTGCGTTTTCCGCGTACGAGTACCATAATTGCCTAAAAATTTTATAAAAAAAAATAACCTCGGAAAGTTCAAGTTTTCAAGGGAATAACGTTAATCTTATTAGATCAGGATTAAAAAAAAAAAACTCTTCATTCTTGATAAAGTAATTCAGTAGCAGTTTTCGGGTACAAATGTAATCATGTAAGTAAGCCAAATTCACTCTAACAGTGCCAAAAATTTACCAAACTCTTCGTTGTGCTATAAGCTGGTCCCATCGGAAATTAACGATGTTCAAGATGGCGGCTGTCAATGCCACGTGTATGGCTTGGTTCAGTATTAGCCCTAACTGGAAGCGATGGAGATAACGATGAAGTATTGTCCGTCCCTGTCAGGTGCGTGCCAACTGAGTACTGTGCGCAAAAAAGATAATTAAAGGATTCAAATCTGATATTAAAATAGACATGCGTTCATTTGGACTTCCTTTCCACATGGTATTAGCTCATCTAGCTTCGGCATCCTAATTATATATTTGAAATTATGACAGCTTTTATTAACTTCACAGTAATCACAACGTCAACTCTGTTACGACCAACAAAATAGGTTGGTACATTATTTAATCGTTAATTAGTGCCGAAAAACTTTCATGCTCAAACCTTATATCATCGCCTTCAGAATTAGTTTCCCGCTACGCTCCCCTTGTTTCTTCCCGTTAGGGTTAGAAATTGTCAAAAGTGTAAACACAACCAAACTGACCAATTTACCATTATCAATCGGACGTGATTTTAAAGATCAAGTGAGGTTTTCGCATTGATTTATACACTTTCACATTAGGTTTAAGATTCTAAAACGATTCATTATTCGTTATTGTAAATTAAAACACGATAAATATTTCTAACTTGTTTACATTTTTAGCAAGTTCAATTGACACATACTATACTAGGGTACCCAAGGAATACACCCTTTAAATTTCAGGTCCCTAGATCCAGCGGTTTAGGCTGTGCGTTTCAGGCACACATCCACGTTACTGTTTTATACATTCAAATAGGTAAGTGAAGAATAATTGGACAAGTGAAGAAAAACGTGTAATTTATATCACTAAATGTATTTTTTTAACTGTATGAATATCGATTAATAAGGCAAGGTATCCTAATAGCTCCCTTCCTGACCCATTTCACTCATCACCCTGTATAAGAAACTGTGTGAATGAGTCAGCTAGTGTTACAGTTTTATTAATTAAATGATGTGGTTCTGCCGACGCTACCGTAGCTCCGTCCATCAGTCACACGTGGCGGAGCGCGTCCGCTGATTTATCTGCACCCAGTACCAGACGATATCGCAGCTGCTTAATTATACCGCGCTTCGGCTCTTTAGACTCGGCTGTTTAGAGATATAGTAAAACAACAACAAACAGTATTAATAGTCCGATGTCTACTCTATCTGAACTGTTATGGTCAGACCTAGGAATATACAGGGCAAAATTAAATGACAGCTAGGGATTGCCTATATCGATAAACTCAATGCTCGATGCTTTTCCCATATACCAGTGATCGCTCCAAGTTTTGTTTGTAAAAATAATTTTGCAAATGAAACAAATAGCAACATAATTCTGGTTATTCTTTATTTTAAAAAGATTTTTTTACCTTCAGCCATCATCATCATATTTTTTTTACTCCTTACAAATTCTGATCGTTTATTTTAACAATAATAAATGCTATGGGACGGTCATTAGGAAATGCACAAGCACAAAAAAATATGATGATGATGAGTGAAGGTTAAAAAATCCTCATTCTGGTTATCCTAAACCAAAAAAAAATAATCAGAATTATGCTATTTTGTTTCATTTGCATACTTTCAATAAAAAAAAATTAGAAACAAAACTTGGAGCAATCACTAGTATATGGGAAAAACATCGATAATTGAGTTTATCGATATAGGCAATCCCTAGCTGTCATTTAATTTTGCCCCGTATATTCCTAGGTCTGGTTATGGTATTGTTATTTAACTCGGCCAACATTACTTACGTAAATAAGAGCTTTAGAAAAGGTTTACAATACGGAAACACGTCAATAACAATACGGTTTTTTTTTTTGCTGTGTGGTTGCCGGCCGCCTAGAATAGTGCCACTCCATGTCTTCCCGTGGAAGTCGTAAGAGGCGACTAAGGGATTAAAGGCTTGTAGTATTGTTAGGCGATGGGCTTGCAACCTGTCACTAATATACACATCGTAAACATCTTAGCCTGTTTTTGCAAAATGTGGTTATAGAATTAACAACAAATTGTTAGAGTTGTTGGTAATTCTGTAGCTCTGCCTACCCCACTCTGGGATGAATGCGTGATGGTATGTATGTATGTATGTTTACAGTGTAAACCATGTCTTTGACCTGTTAATGTTACGGTATTGTTTTCTAACATGGCCGCCATCTCTGTCAAGTAAACAAGAGCTATCGAAACGTTGACATTACGATAGCAGGGCAGGGCAGAGAATCTAGGCGGTAAAGACCATTAACCGTAAGCTGATGAAAGATTGCGTCGACCGCGTAATGTCCACTACATACACATGGAGTCGATAGAAAAAATAAACTTTAGCAGCGTTATTGTAACTCTTACTATCAAGATAATATGTACGGGCGTTTTCACTAAAAAGTGTACCCAATTAAGGACTGAAATTAAGGAACTTTAACTTTGTCAGTTTTGTGACGAAAATTAGCTATATATTGACGGCCCGATATTATTGCGATGTAGAAGCAAGATGGACTGATAAAAACTGAAACAGAGGCGGTGACCACTTCCCATTCAGGTGGGACGTCTGCCTGTTTGTCCGTGGATGGCAAAACAAAAAAAGGCCTTAAACTATTGGAGTTATTTTACTAGTCAAGAACTTGTCAGTGTCATACATCCATCCATCCATATCCATACTTTACCAATACTATAAATTAGCAACGACGCATTGGCCTAGTTTGTAGTGACGCTCTGCCTACGAAGCTAGCGGTCCTGAAGGGTTATTATGACATAACTATGCAAATCTGTTTATGCTAAGAGAAAAGGACAGAGCTATATAACTGCTACTTTACACTCGCCGTTAAATGAACTGCATAACTATGTCATTATAACCCCTCTGGGTTATAATCCCGGTAAGGGCAGATATTTGTGTGATGTTTTATATTTATGTAAGTATACATTTTACTATACAAGTGTTTATATCGTTGTCTAGTACCTATAGCACAAGCCTAGAGCTTAGTTTGGGACTGGTTCAATTGGTGAGACAATGCCCCCTCTAATATTTATTTATTTATTAAACGACCAATGCGTTGCCCCTAAGGACTAAGATGGAATACCTTTATGCAAGGTAATTACACCGGCTGTCTTATCCCCACACCGGAACACCAATGCTAGAGACTATTCTCGTAGATTTGAAAGTGTATGAAATATCCTTGCATAACCTCAAAATCAAACGACGGTTTTTGTCAAACCCATAAAACTAAACAGCCAAGAATAAAAATGTCGGCGACACAAAGCGATTACTTAAATCAATTATGAATGACGAGACATGTGTCTTTATTTATATATTCCAGTCATGAGAAACTGACGTAAGAAAAACTAACACCATCTCAATTTGCGCTTTAAATTAATTTAATTTTGGTTTAAAATCGTATGTAGCCACATTGTGAGTTGACATTTTACATAGGGTGATTTGGTTGTGGACCGTCGTGGGCGCATACTATTCGGGATCGTTTAGGACGGACGGACAGACTGGCTATTAATCGTGCCATTTCGACGTAATGAGAACGCGTTTTAGATTAGGATGATACTCCACTATAGCAGAACTACGGTGACGAGATAAACGCTCTCATTTTATTTATTTAATCAAATATTTTTAGAGCTCAATAAATGCTTCTTTGATTTAACTAAACAAAGAAAAGATGAGACGCGACGCAAATGAGAGTAATGTGTGTATCCCTATTCTTTTGTGGCGCTCTAGAAACTAAACGCGTTGGCAGATTTTGATGATTTTATATCATTCGATTTGTCTTACGGCCGAACCCAATATCAAATCTCCAGTTACAGATAAGATGCTATCGTCGATCGCCGATCCTAGTGGTCTATCTTTTCAGGGCGTCCCAATAAAGCAGATAAGGGCTGTCAACTGCAACAAACAGTAGATAGGCTGCCTATCCGAGCCCTCCCTTGCGTTACAATTTACGCAGACCCTCAGGGAGGGCCAACTGAAGTTCTACCTTGATTTTATTATTTTATTAATCTTGTGAGTACTTATATCAAGATATGACAGTAATCAAAATTAAATAAGGGCGGCAACCAGACGTTGTGAAAAAGACAAAAAGTCGATATAAAATATGGGGTAACAAGTTCAAAAGATATTTAAAAATCATCTTTTTTGAGTATCATTTAGGATTTATAACGATTTAAAGGTCTTGATATTGTGTTGATATTGTCATAAAACTTACTCCGAGATCAGTTTATATACGGCGTTTAATCTAGGTATGACCTTATTGTTCGGTGAAAGCCGACCAGAAATATTGTAGCGTGATTCAAATTTTTCTTCCGCGTTAACTAGGAACACATAAAATGAAACAGTCTGTGAAAAACAGGTGTATAAACCTTAAGGTGTTTTTCCGTTCTAAGTAGAGCTTGTTGAAAAGAAGTTACATAACTAATCAGGTTTAAATCGCCCCACTGACTCATAGATCGCGCCTTCAGAGATTGTCTTCTTCGAGGGCGTGGCCGCGTCGACGGGGTTCGATTACTAGTAACACATAAAATGAAACAGCCTGTGAAAAACAGGTGTATAAATTTGCCATAGATAGGGTGCTTTTATTCTAAGCAGTGCTTGTTGAAAAGATATATCTATCAACTAATCAAATCGGGTTCAAATCGCCCAACAGTCTCATAGATCGCGCCTTCGAGGGCGGTGGCCGCGTCGACGGGGCGCGTTTACTAGGAACGCATAAATTGAAACCGCCTGTGGAAGGCAGGGGCGGATTTATCAAAGGGAGCGTTTCCGTTCAAGCAGAGCTTGTTGCGAAGAAGTTAGACCAACCAATCATGTTATACAATCACCCAAGCAGATTATAATTAATATATCGCACTGCCAGATCAAAAGTGTAGTAACTAAAAATACAACTGTATTTTAAAATCGAACTTAATACAACGTCAGAGCTTGAAACGAAACTGATTTTGAGTTGATACTGTCGCGATCTAGCAGTGTGATTATTAATCTAATCTGTTCGAGTACAAACGCACCCATACAAAATAAAAGGTCAAGATCAAAGAAAATGGTGCACTGATTATGTTATAATTTCTCCAATCTACACGACTAATATTAAGGTACCTAATAATAATATTACTATTTAATTAATCATCTTTAATCAAATCATCATCACCTGTGAACCCTTCTTTGTTTCCCGCGCGTGGACTTAGATTCAGTTCCTCTTCCGCGTTTACTAGGGAGGCATGAAGTAAAGGTGCCTGGCAGATCCGTATTCTGCAGGGTTAAAAGTTCAAAGCCCTCTGATAACGTTGTCAGTCCAACTGTTTCATGATGTTCATTATACATTGCCTACTTTCGTTGTAAAGTTTGTAGGCCCTGCCTATATTAAACGCGCAATGGAAATATAACAATCGATCTTTAATTTGTGTCGCTCGGCTTCTTCGTAAGGGTAATATTATCATTTAATATTAATTTTGTATTTGACCAACTATATTATTTTAATTAGTTAATTATTTAACATTGTCCTGAGCTAATTTAGCTCGGCAACCAATTTGCGACGTATTAATGTATGTAATCTTATCTAGCATTTTTTTTAAATCATTAATACTGAAGTGGTAAATAAATACCGTACCTGACTTTTAATATTTTAGTAACATTAAGTAAAAAAAAAAAAAAAATGGAATATGTGATGCTTATTTTGAACCCACTATTCACTGTACACGGTGGTCCAGTGGCTATGGCTCCGTGCACGGTTCGCATCCGCGACATGTAAATTTGGCTTCCCATAACAAGCCAAATATACATGATTTTGTTTTTTTCGAAATTGAAATTCAGGATGTTTGCACCCACCACGATTATGTTATAATACAGGGTGGAAAGTTGAGATGTGGGGGGGCAGTAAGAGCAAGCTACTAGATCCCTTGCTTCTACGCGAAAATGTTCTTAGGAGAAATTTACTAACTTTTAAAGTGATGAGCATACAATACCACTTTGATTTTGACCTTCAGTATTTTAATATTTTAAAAATAATTTATTAATTAAACCGCTGAACCAATTTAAATCCTATTCCTATTATACTGTGTGCGTTACCATACTCACAAAGAATGCCATATAGTTATAATCATAGAATAGCTCAATTTAATTCGATAATGTATAATGCTATATCCTGCAATAGTAAATACCACTTTTTCAATTTAAATAAATTTTTAAAGCCCATCACACTAACATCACAAAAAATTCATGTGCCAAGGAAATATATTTTGACCTTGGTTGACCTATTAGCTTATAATATTGAACCTAATGGATATAGTAGTACCCAGCCCCAGCAAGCCAATATTGGCAATAGTGCCTTGCCTCATAATTTAAACTAAATTATAGGACAGCGGAAACACCCTTGAGTATAAATTTAATTCACCAAAATATTCAAGGTTTTTCCAGCAAAGAACTAGAAATAGGGTTGTTCTTAGATAGTGAAAATGTACAAATTATGTGCATTACTGAACATTGGCTTAGACAAGACCAATTAATATTTGATTTTGTAAATTTTAAATTAGTTAGTTGTTTTGCTAGAAAATGTGCCATTCATGGTGGCTCTTTAATAATAGTTAAAAGTACTCTTAAATCCAAGGAAAGAAAGGATATTGTCAAGCTATCAGTAGAAAGGATTGTAGAAATTTCTTGCGCAGAACTAGAAAGTTATATAATAATATGTATTTACAGACCACCATTGGCTGATTTTTGCACATTTGAATCAACTATGGAACATGTGTTAAAATTAGCTTGTAATAGCCAGAAGCATATTATAGTTTGTGGAGATTTTAATATTAACTTACTCGAAATGTCAAATAATACCACTAGGTTACTAAGTTTATTTAAATCTTTTAATTTAGGTAATCTGTTCTTTGAACCCACTCGGATAGGTGTTAGTAGTGCAACCTGCTTAGATAAGATTTTTTGTAATTGCGAATGTTTGGATGAAGAAATATTTAATTGTTTTAATTCGGACCATAGTGGTCAGAAGGCATCTTTCGTCAATGATTTTTATCAAAAACCTCAGACAATAACATATCGACCTATAACTAATAATCGTTTGGAATCATTCAAAAATAAAGTCCAGAGTAATCTATCAGTGTTACCTTTCATACATAATGAGTGTAATAGTATTTACTAGCGACCCGCCCGCGGCTTCGCCCGCGTGGAATGTATTATACATATAAACCTTCCTTAAGAATCACTCTATCTATTAAAAAAAACCGCATCAAAATCCGTTGCGTAGTTTTAAAGATTTAAGCATACAAAGGGACAGACAGCGCAAGCGACTTTGTTTTATACTATGTAGTGATAATGACTTGTTTGGCGTAATTCTGCATCAATTTAATAACCATTTTAAAATGAAAACTTTAACTAGGTCGAAAACCAAATTTAGCGAATGGGCTACTGCAGGTATTCATAAAAGTAGAAATAGGCTTTACAACCTATATAGAGAGAGGGAGGACAATAAGAACGCTGACTTCCTAAATTATGTTAAGAGTTATTCAAAGACCTTTAAGCAAGTTTGTTTAACTGCCAAGGCAAATTTTCTTAGTCTTAAACTCAAATCGTCTGACAATAAGGTAAAAACTGTATGGAATATTATAAATAGAGAAACGGGTAAAACTAAAACTCGCGATAATCAGGTCACCCTAAACTCAGGTGACAAACAAATCACGTCAAATAAAGACGTCGCCTTAGCATTCGAAGATTATTTTTCCAACATAGCCATTAATACTACGAAATGTCTCAAATCATCCGCGGTTCAAGCTCAATCATTACTTTGCACTAATGTCAGTAAATGTAATATAAACTTTGAATTCAGCCCTATAAATTCAGTTTCAATAGTCAAAGTATTTAAAACGCTTAGTTTAAAGAAGACTGAGGATTTGTGGGGCACATCAGTTAGTGTACTTTTTCCTATCATAGGTGTAATTGCACCCCATCTAGCATTAATTTACAATAATTGCATTTCAGAAGGGATCTTTCCAGATCTTATGAAATATAGTAAAGTCATACCTCTTTTTAAATCGGGTGAGATGAGTGATATTACGAACTTCCGTCCCATTTCCATACTACCAGTTTTAAGTAAAGTCTTTGAGAAACTAATTCTGAATGATATGTTAGGTCACTTTAATAGAAATAAACTACTTAACAATAACCAGTTTGGCTTTACCAGAGGTCGATCAACAATTGATGCGGCATCTGTTCTCATTAAATATATATATAACAGTTGGGAGCAATCTTGCGATGCAGTAGGAATATTTTGTGACCTTTCTAAAGCTTTTGATTGCGTGGTTCATACGACCCTTATTTTAAAATTAGAACATTATGGATTGTCTAATAAAGCTATAAGTCTTATGTCTTCTTATCTCAGTGATAGAACTCAAACAGTTGTTGTAAACAAAACACAATCTGATGGAGCTACATTGAAAATAGGTGTGCCTCAAGGCTCTATTTTAGGTCCTTTTCTATTTTTGGTTTACATAAATGACTTGCCACCATCAGTAGATAAACTTTGTGATATTGTACTTTATGCTGATGATACTTCACTAATTTTCAAGGTAGACAGAAAATCCATAGACTTCAGTAGCATAAACTCCACACTAGTTAAAGTACTTAATTGGTTTACTAGCAACAATTTGCTACTAAATGCTAAGAAAACTAAATGTGTTAGATTCGCTTTGCCTAATGTTAAACCGTTAGATTCTAGTATTATTCTAAATGACGAGTGTTTGCAAATCGTAGATAAGGCAGTTTTCCTAGGCATAACAATAGATAAAAATTTGCAATGGAGTCCCCACATAGCTGTACTGGCAGGTAAACTAAGTTCGGCAGCTTACGCAGTTAGGAAAATTAGACAACTAACCAATGTTGAGACAGCTCGCTTAGTTTATTATAGTTATATCCATAGTGTTATGTCGTACGGTATTCTGGTTTGGGGTAAGGCAGCTGACATACAAACTATATTTGTGTTACAAAAAAGGGCCATTCGTTCTATTTACAACTTAAATTCCCGTGACTCCTTAAGAGATCTTTTTAAGGAAATTAATATCTTAACTGTAGCGTCACAATTTATTTATGAGAATATTATTTATGTTATAAAAAATTTGGATTCTTTCACAAAAAATTCTGATATACATAATTTAAATACTAGAAATAAAAATAAAATAGCTATTCGAAAATTCCGCGTCCGTAAAGTACATAAATCATTTGTTGGTCAATGCATTCATTTCTATAATAAATTACCTGAGGTAGTATTAAAGTTACCCTTTCCAGCACTCAAAAATTACTTGAAAAAGTCGTTAATGTCTAAAGCGTATTATAGGATCGAGGACTATTTAATAGACAAACATGCTTGGCCTAAACCCGAAACTTAATCAATAATATATTTTATATTTGTTTTTTTTTCAAATTCAAAATCTTTATCTTGTCTGGGGGACACCGTTGATGTAGGAAAACATATCAATCTTATGTGGTCATCTTGCACCGTCTTATATACACATACGTAGGAGTTCTTTTTTTCCTTTTCTCTCTTTCTATCTTAAGATTTTGGTGTGTTTTCCTGCGGAAACTACGCAGGATATTTGAAATATTTTTTAATTTGCTATTTATAGATTTATATAATGCTAGACTAAGTAGTACCATTGTAATATTAAATATATTTAAAAAAATGACTGACTGCTGAGTTTCTTGCGGCGCTTCTTCTCAGCAGTGGTCTCCTCTTGTGAAGCGCTGGTAGATTCTTGACGTGTAAAAGTGCCCGTGCGGCCTACTTACTGAATAAATGTATTTATCTTTATCTTTATCTTTATCTTTATCTTTATTAATTATCCTATTTTTTTTATCCAAGTCCTAGTGATGAGAATCGACATTCACAGATTTTTGATAAAATGTACAGTCAGCGAGAAAATCGACAGATTTGAGTGTTTTCTTATGCCAGTTGGCCCCATTTCTATCAAGGAATATAATACTCTCTGAGACCAATTAAGGTTAGGGTACTAGAACACCCACAAATCCAAACAAACTTTTTCCATACAAAGGAAAAAAAAGAAAGTTTGTTAGTATGGCGTCTCGCTTACGAACTAGCTTGAGACATTCATTCAGATATATATATATTTTTTTTTTCGGAGATATTTTTTATTTATAATTTGTCTGTTTTTTTAACCCCCGATGCAAAAAGAGGGGTGCTATAAATTTGATTGTGTATCTGTGTGTCTGTCTGTGGCAACGTAGCCCTTAAACGGATCCGCTTCGGATGCTTTTTAGGGTTACGTAGGTACCTACCCAAACGATAAAAACGGGACCCTATTGCTGTATCTCATGAACCGTCATAACGAGACAGTTGAAAACTATAATTATTATTATTATTTTATAATAATAATAATAGTTATATAAATAACGTGCGTGCATGACTCGATGTATGAATGTTGAAGAAGCGAAGGAAATTTGTCAGGATCGTAGCAAGTGGAAAGAAGTGGTCTCTGCCTACCCCTCTGGGAAACAGGCGTGATTTAATGTATGTATGTATTTTATATTTACTTAAAAGCAGAATAAAACAAATATTTAAGTGTACACCAAAAGTGTTTTTCTTGCCGTGTTTTTCTCAATATTAATATCGGCAACTGGTATAGTCTCTAATGTTGTATAGGTAATGGTACTGAACCCTTCATGCATGACTCCAACTCTCACTTAGCCGGGTTTTTTATATTTGAACGCAGGTTATCTAGCGCTTTTATTTTATAAGTGTTTCGCGTACTTAGGTACCTAATTGTTGTTTTAACATCTAAATAGCACTAAGCCCACTTACACATATTCTGCCCTCCTAAGCTAATGCGCAGTAAGTCAGCAAACCTCCTGTAGCAATAGGTATCAACCTTATTACTAAGAGAAGAGAACTAAAACCGCTTCGGTTATTGATTTTGGGATACTGCTAATTTGCTTAGGAGGGCAGTATTGCTCTCATGTTCCTTCCTAGTTTATTTAGTTGGTCGCATATTCACCTCATGGCTATTTTTTCGGCAAATTCGAATAGACACAATGGCCTCACCTTATGGCATGGAGACTTTGAAACCCATCGATTATAAAACCATATTAAATCTAGATTAAAATCAAAAACTAAATTTATTTTTAGGTACCTACTGCAAGTACACTCGACTACAAAGAGACGTATCCACTTTTGGACCTTAATACAATGCAATAAGCGGATACATCTCTTTGTAGTCGACTGTAGATACCTACCTAGTCCATTAAATGTAAACCCAGTTGACTATGGTAGCTTTAAATTCTTCTGGCTATCAGTGTGGCACAAACCCTCGCGTCTGCTTCAATGGCGCGCGGAGAACGGAGGAACTAATTAATAAAATTAGAGACGACTCCGAAACTAATGTGGCGTGCTGGTTACTGCCGTGCGTTTCAACGAGGAACGATTCTGGTAAACGCTGATAAATTAGTCGGTAGATACTACTAGCGCCATCTACAATATTTTATAGGAATTTTGCATAGGTAGGTACTATATTTATAAAAAATTGCCATGTTGAAATTAAGTTATTCGTCCTCACCTGTGATAAAATCTTATTGCTACGTTAGCTACCATTGGAGCCGAGATAATAATTACCTATTGAATTTATGAAAACCTGCATCACATTTTTTTAGGTTACCTACAATTTATGGTGCCTTGTTAGAACTAGATTTTTATTTAGATCCTTTACAAGACTGAGAAATGGTGGCAATGTTTTTGCAATAGGTCTGATACAAATTACAAAGACTGAACAAATCTGTGGAACAAAATATAATGTTCTATGATTCCAAGTATTTTTATAACAGCGCCATCTACTAGCGAGTAGCAAAACTCTTGAATCAGCTAGCTAGCATTCTAATTCCAACGGTTTACCATCATACAATGCTATACAGCTAAATAAGTTGTTTAGAATTTGCTATCACTTTAGCAAAGGATGCATATTCTTTAAATTGGTCGCATTTTTTTTAACTGTTTTGACGTAAAACGTCAATTCCTGCTGTCTGCTGCTTTAGCTTGACGTTTTGCAGCGGGAATGTAAAGAAATCTCGTTTGTTGATTTGAAGAGATTGTAACTGTCTGATACGCGGCCTTATAAATAAAAATCATATCAGAATGCCGCCGAGTAGCTTGCGAGTGGTGTACGCGTTCGCCAGAGAAATGCATCCAAAAACCACCGACGTCTTTATCCAGTATGGCACGGCCGGATTTCGCACAAAGTGAGTCTTATTACATTATGTATGCAAGGTTTTTCCATTCTAATAAGTATGAGGGTATTACAACATAATATTGTGTAAGGGCCTAAATATTTGCCGCACCTTTCTCTTAACAACGCGCCTTTGAATGTCACGCAGCCAATTTTGTCTTTGATTCGCATCATTCCTTTTACGTTCGTACTGCATTGTGAGTCATGATTTAGATCGTATTTGGGTACCTATAACGGGAAGCCGCTAGCGTAACGATGGTCGATGACTCCTAGATAGGGTGATAAGTGGGATTAGTCATTCATTCATATTTTTTGCTACAGTATTTTTTATCTATGTAACATTGATTTCGTATGAGAAGGGAAATTAATTAGACCTTGGTGCAATTAAAATGCCAATGTTATTAACATTGAGGTGGATGTGTTATTCTTTTTCCGTTTTAGTGGTCTGTATCATTACAAGATAAAAAAATGGTATCTACTTATCGTTTATTTGTGTTAGTAGGTCAACAAAAATAACAATCTTAAGTTTAAATTTATAAATATTATAATGTCAACACAATACATAATATGATGCCTATAACTTCCTTGATCACTTGCTAAAATGTTTGATCTTTATGTTGTGATTTTTATATCTGTTTTTTGGATTGAAGCCAAGCAGTCAATTCTTATCTCCATAAACAAACTCAATATTCTATTGGTCAACATTTTGTTATAATAAGTACTGGCCAGTTCAATCAACTTCGCCACCAGAAATAAAACATCTGTTTTTAAAATTAGAACAAGGAACACACATGGTTAAAGAAATGGCAATGGTTTAGTTTATTCTGGTGACATACTAAAGTGTACCTTGTTACTGATGCTGTTAAACTCAAAGTTTAATAGCTAATACTGTAACTGTAATAACCAAGACAATAGAATGTCTTGTTGCTAAATACGTAGTTGACATAACATTTATGTTTATATTTTATCGTGGAAATGGCACTATTAGTCATCACTGGAGAATTCGTAAATTACCTATAAGTCTACTTACGAACATAACTTTTACTTGCCACTAGTATTTTTACATTTAAAACATAGGAAGATAAAACAGGGACCTTAGGTACCTTATTATATCATAACATAGACAATACAATAGCAATAGGGGAAAAGACAATGTACAATAAGGCTCCAGCTATTTTTATAATGAATACTTTTACCCATCACAACAAAAATAATCATTACTTACGTTACATAACTTATTAATGTAAGTAAATTCTAGTTTAGTTGCAGCGTATAAGTAAGAAACCGGTAGAACCACTTATAATGTTTCATGCTTTATCTATACTCATTATTTACTAATTAACAAACAAAGGGCTCACAAGTATCCATAAACTATGAGTAGTTCACCACGGTTAACCCTTAAATACATGGGTAAGGACCAAAAAGTTGGACCACAGTTAAGCGCAGTTAACCATACAAACAATGAAGAAGACGAAAATTATCCCTACAATTGTATGGCTAACTTTCATGTCACAACAGAAAAGTTTCATAGAAAATTTAATTGAGTGTGTTAGCGTGGACAACTTTTTCGTCCTTACCCAGATAGTATTATTATGAAAGTAAATGTTACCAAGACCAAGGTCATGGTGATAGAGAAGGATGAGGAGATGACTGAGTGCGTGATAAATATAAATGGTGAATTAGTAGAACAAGTGAGCGAATTTGTGTACCTGGGAAGTATGTTTACAAGAGATGGTAAGTGTGAGAAGGATATCGAGAGGAGGGTGAATGCGGGCAATCAAATTAATGGGGCCCTGTACTCCTTTGTAAGCAGACAGGGTGTTTCACAAAAAGCCCGGCTGGCTGTTCACAATGGAGTGCTGGCACCTACCCTGATGTATGGTAGTGAATGTTGGGTGTGGCAGGACAAGCATGTAAGTCGTGTAAATGCAGTTGAAATGCGCTCTTTGCGTAGTATGTGTGGTGTGAAACTGATTGATAGAGTAAGAAATGAAAAAATCAGAGAGAAATGTGGAATAAAAGAAGATGTAGTGACTAAGATTGAAAAGGGCATGCTTCGATGGTTCGGTCATTTGGAAAGGATGGATGAAAGAAGATTGACGAAAGAGATATACAGATCGAAAGTGAGTGGAAGGGTCGGAAGGGGCCGCCCTAGGCGTACTTTTTCGAATCAAATCGGAGAAATACTGGAAAAGGGCAGAATCTTAAGTACCCGAAACCGACGTGCGTGCATGACTCGATGTATGAATGTTGAAGAAGCGAAAGAAATTTGTCAAGATCGTAGCAAGTGGAAAGAAGTGGTCTCTGCCTACCCCTCTGGGAAACAGGCGTGATTTAATGTATGTATGTATGTATGTATATTATTATTTATTATTTATTTATTGAAGAGATACATCCGACTTATGCTTAAGTATATCTAATTTAACATCTAAATCAATGCTTACCCAATTATAGGAAACCACAACTTACGCCATTAAATGTACAAATTGAACTCTGACATGCATTAAATACTTGCTCACAAAATAAACATTTTTTTTTTTTTTTTATATGGAATGATCACAACATAATAATATCACACACTGCTATATCACACAAGCTATGAATAAAGTGTGAAAACAATGAAATAACAGCTACAAGCTTTAAAAAGTTTTTAGAATCTATCAACCTCGCAAAGTCCAGTATGTAAGCCTTAGGATTCAATATGAGCTGGTTAGTTGTAGCTTTCGTTGACAAACTGTAGGAGTCAAAGGATAATTCAGGATACCCTAAAAAAGTTGGTTCTAGTTTAGTCAAAGTGATAAACTCGATTATGGTCCTTATGCACGGAATATGGTAAAGTATGACTGACTGATGAGTTTTTTATGGCGTTCCTTTTTAGCAGTTTTCTCCTCTTGAGAAGCGCTGGTAAAATGTAAAAAGAATATAAAAATATTGTATTATTATTTACCTATGTGTGCGGCTTAATGGATAAACATCTGTTATATTTTTAATCTTATTTGCTAATTTCCTCATTAGCTAGATAAAGGTTAAGAATACTGCTACTACTTATCTTATTAACTTGCTAGCTGTTACTCGCGACTCCGTCCGCGTAGAAGTCGTTTATCGCTGGTAATAAGTACCCTTTGTCGTTCCTCGGGAATCGATTCAGCGGTTTATAAGTGAAAGCGTAACAGACAGACATACACGCAGTTACATTCGCATTTACAATATTAGTATGGATTAAAGTTATCACTTATCGCTGGTAAAATAACAATCCTTTCCATATCTGATACGCATCATTTATCAAGATAAACTTTCTAGGTCACTGTGCCGGATATCCTGTTGTCTCCACCATATCTATTCTAAAATGGTTGCCCATTTCCTGAATTCTATTGAAGCCTATTCTTAGAATCTATTTCACGGCGCGGCCCGGAATTCTAGGTAACATGGATATTTGGTTCGCGTGTGAAATTATGGGCGGTCTTTGGCATCGTTACATTGCTTTTTGGGAACGAGTGGCAACGTGGTTTACTAGCAGATTCAGATTTTATTACTCAATATAACACAGTATAAATTACATGGCATGTCAAATTAAGTATATGCAGTTAGATTGAGGTCGTCAGAAATAAAATTAAATGATAATATTAAAAGTCAACACAAATACAGAATAAAGTAAAAAATAATAATTTAAAAGTCAATCTTATTAATAAGTCAAGTTCCATATACTCATTCACCGAATAGACCGATTCTTAAGCCACATTTCGTCAGATGGTCGATGGTTGGATGGAGTTGTCTTTTAATTGTTTAGAAGTTAAATTGATTTAGGTACAGTCAACAGCATAAATAAGTGATCATTTCTGTACTTGTCGCTTTCAACCGTGTCACAATATTGTATAACATTTCAAACAAAACTTTAAAGTGACAAGGTACCGTAAAATGTGCCTTCTTTGCTCCCCCATGGGTAACTATGCTCCATAGTGACTGATTCGTTTGTTACTTATAGGTCAAGGTTAATGACAAAGGCCGTGCCAGGATAAGCTAAGAGATTTTGCCCCCCTTGAGTTTGGGCTTGTAATTTTTATAGATTGTGTGGCTCTGCATTAGTAATTGTTTTGCCAAATTTGAGCACCCTAAATATCATAGTTTACGTTTAAAAAAAAAAAAAACTACATTTAATTTTTCTTTGATATTTTTTTTTCCTGTTAACCAATTTTAATGAGCTTGGCATATAATGTACATTTAACCAAGATGATCAAATGGCCATAATTATATTTTCATTATGCCATAGAAAAAAAATAAAAAAAACCCAATCAAACTTTTCAGTTTTTTTTTTATCACTTCCATGTTAGAGACCGCTCTAATTTTTTCACTGGTAAAACTCCCACTAACGTCCTATATTATGTATTTTTTTCAAAATTTTTGCTAAGGGAGAATATGGAGTTATCTTGACATGAAATTCTTTACACACATTTCCTAGAACCGCTATAATTTAAATCGGAATGATTGCAACCTCTTTAGAGGAACGTACATGTTGCATATCAAATACTTACTGGCCAATTACATTTCAACTTTTTAAAAAAATAAAAAAAAAGACAACAAAAAGAACTCCTTTCAATTGTCGTGCGTTGGTAACATAATATAAACCATTCCAATATGAATTAATTATCAAAAACAACTGCAATACAACGCGTTTTCCGTAAAAAAGTTAAAACGCTGTATTGTCTCGCAATGAAAACAATTCTGCAAAGTATAAACGAACAATACGATTTCTTTAATAATACACTTCCAATTTTTGATCAGGTAAATGTCACAAAGGCATATTGTGCATTTGTATAGTAATTAATAGGTACTTAATTTTAAATAGGTAGTTTAAATAATTAGTAGTAGAAGTAGTAGTAGTAGTAAAACTCTTTATTGTACGTTCAAACAAATAATTACCTATGTTTATCCACGGATATGTAATTTGGGAGTCTCAGGTAGTATAACTTAACACGCATGTCTTCAATCTAAATGATAAAAAAAACATAGGTAATTATTTGTGTGTACGTACAATAAAGAGTTTACTACTACTACTACTTCTACTACTAATTGCAGAATGGTTTTCATTGCGAGACAATACAGCGTTTTAACTTTTTACGGAAAACGCGTTGTATTGCAGTTGTTTTTGATAATGAATTCATATTGGAATGGTTTATATTATGTTACAAACGCACGACAATTGAAAGGAGTTCTTTTTGTTGTCTTTTTTTTACTTTTTTAAAAAGTTGAAATGTAAGTGGCCAGTAAGTATTTCATATGCAACATGTACGTTCCTCTAAAGAGGTTGCAATCATTCCGATTTAAATTATAGCGGTTCTAGGAAATGTATGTAAAGAATTTCATGTCAAGATAACTCCATGTTCTCCCTTAGCAAAAATTTTGAAAAAAATACATATTATAGGACGTTAGTGGGAGTTTTACCAGTGAAAAAATTAGAGCGGTCTCTAACATGGAAGTGATAAAAAAAAAAAACTGAAAAGTTTGAATGGGTTTTTTTTATTTTTTTTCTATGGCATAATGAACATATAATTATGGCAATTTGATCATCTTGGTTAAATGTACATTATATGCCAAGCTCATTAAAATTGGTTAACAGGAAAAAAAAATATCAAAGAAAAATTAAATATAGTTTTTTTTTTTTTAAACGATAACTATGATATTTAGGGTGCTCAAATTTGGCAAAACAATTACTAATGCAGAGCCACACCATCTATAAAAATTACAAGCCCAAACTCAAGGGGGGCAAAATCTCTTAGCTTATCCTGGCACGGCCTTTTCTAAAGAGATTCGATGTATGCATCCAGCCGCGCAGCGAATGAAAGTAATAGAATGATTAACAATACAAATTACCTCAATATAACGATGGAGCATAATTACCCGCGGGGGAGCAAAGTAGGCACATTTTACGGTACGTAAATTATCACTTATTTATGCTGTTGACTGTACAAGGGTAAAGTTATAGCAGCTAGAACATCAAGAGTCGCTAGAACGCTCGCGTCTCCATAATGTGTTTTTCTAATCTAGATTCTGATCACTATGTGATACGTCATTTGCAACTAATTGGAGCAACTGGTATTGTAGTTAGATCGAGTCAATCTAGGATGAGCTTACAGACAGCTCATACTCGTATCAAGCTGCTTTTGCGAGACGAGGCGAGATGAGAATTTAAATATATTAGTCAATTTCAATTCCCTCGGTGGAAATTGTATTTTTATGTAAATTCAAATTCTCGTGCGTGAAAAGCATCTTTGCACTCGTTCCTTTGACTTGGCATACATACTAGATTTACTGACCTGGCAACGATATTCAGTAATTTAAATGATTTATCAACTCTTCTTATTAGCCTGCGTAAAAGTATAGTAAGGGCTTTAAATTACAATTTTTTGTCGCATGGATCATCTACATATATTGACCGAATTATAAATACCAGGCAAGTGTTGTCCTGTGTGAAATGTATATTATGAATATGTACTTCCATCATCAAAGACCAGCGAAACTGGCACACAAGTAATAGCCATTGGTCTGGAAGCTAATAATGTCTAACGATATGCATATTTCAGTGAAGTAAATAGGTGAACGTAGGTTATAGGTAATTGGGTGGGTCTTAAACTATTTTATGTATTCTTGTCAATACATTCTCTGTGCCCGAATTTACGACGTGTTTGTTCTATTTCTGCATTTGCGAGTCGCTTGTACAAACGATTTTGCGTGAAATGAGCTTATCGCGGTTACTTCAGAAATGGTAACATTTTGACGACATTGCTTAGATATTGTTCTATTACACAAAAGGGGCGTTATAAAAGGGTCAATCAACTTTTGTTGTAGCTCGTTGCCATTGTGATGTCCTAGGTAATTTTTAAAAACTATGATTTCAGGGGATATAAGTCCACAAAAAAACAGTTTTATTGGCAATTGCAAACCCAATATATTATTTTCTCATTAAATATCTATATGTGTACATAGGTAGATATTATCCTATAATATCTATACACTTAAAAACCTTGTCGTTTTAACGTCCTGAACTAATTGATGTTCCAGTTTCAACATCACTTTAAAACGACATAGTACTAAAATGTCCAGCTATTTAGGTATTATCCTGATTGCGGAAGTAATCTGCGGTATGTACAAACAATGCATAATAGTTGTTTTTCCTTTACCTTGCTTGTATAAAGTATATACAGAATTAATATGCCGGCGGTGTCGTTAGACAGATGGAATGCGTAGTAAACTAGGTAGGTATACAGTGATAAGAGTGTACTTACTGCATGTATCTCTTATCAGAAATCAATAAGTGTAGCGTTGCTTGTACACAAGGTAAATGTATGTTTAAGCGTGGTTTATGAATACATTATTGCCTAGGCAGTAAAGCAAGCAATTGCGGGCTGAGTACTGGTTTAAACGGACGAGCTTGCGAGTCCGTTTAAAAATACGAGGCCCGCAATTGCCGTTCCTGCCGAGGCATATATAGTGCTTTTCTCAAAAATCGCAAGATACAAATCGCATATAAACAGAAACTTCACGTGAAATAACATCACTCTTTACCGCCTTTATGTTTATGACAAGGAGAACCGCAAGCTTTTACAGAAAAAAAACTCAAGCTATTCCAGACACAGATAAAAAAGTTACGTTTTGAATAAAATATGGATGTATAAGACTTGTGGCCTCATTTTATTATGGCCGTTTTCACTTTTTTCGTTTACAGTTTGTAACTAGATAACAATGAAATTTGTATAAAATGTATTTTTTTTTAAATTTGGGAACTGTCTGTAAACTATGTGCTTCGCGTCTCAGTATGGAACTATGGAGTTAGTAATGTCAACTTTTCCGGTTATTTTTGAGAAAAGGAAATTTGTGCAGTGCAATAGTTCCAACAACCGGCCAAGTGCGAGTCGAAATCGCGCACGAAGGGTTCCGTACCATTATCTATAAATAAACACGTTTGTTGTATGAGAGTCCCCCTTTAATATGTATTATATACTGTTTTTAGTATTTGTTGTTATAGCGGCAACTGAAATACATGATCTGTGAAAATTTCAAGTGTTTAGCTGTCACGGTTTGTGAGATACAGCCTGGTGACAGACAGACGGACAGACGGACAGCGGAGTTTTAGTAATAGGTTGCCGTTTATACCCTTTGGGTACGGAACCCTTAAAACCGGCCTTTGGGTTGAAACTTCTTTTTCAGTTGCTCTCATGCTAGTCCAACTGGCTTTAACTGAATCCAAAAGGCTTAGCACTGTATTTACATTTCACTCTACTTTTTTATTTATATTAAAAATAGTTTGTCGTATTTTCATAATAAACCAACGGGCTTAGTATGGTTGCGTTTATCGCGTGACAAAATGTGGATGAAGCATCCGTCACTCTCATACTTATTCATGTATACATGTGTCAAAAAGTGACGGTTGTTTTATCCACGTTTTGTCACGCGATTTATAAACGCAGCCACGTTAGGGCTCCTGGGTCTTTTTTCAACACTATAAAACGATATGGCTTTTGACCTGTTATGATATTGTTTTTAACTCAACTGCCATTACTGTCATATAATAATAACTTAATAAGAGCTATTAAAACCTTGACTAACACGTCAAAGATAATGTTCTTTTTTCCCGACTGCCGAAGGAGTGTTTATCAGAATATATACAATATACATATGTATGTATGTTTTATCCTTTGTGGCGCTTCGGAAACTAAACGCGTGGATCGATTTTGATGATTCTTATGTCAATCGATTTGTCTTAATCTTGTGAGTGTCACTAAAGATATGACAAAAATAAAAAAACAATATGGCGGCAACAAGACGCCAAATAATGACAGGTGGGGTATCGTTGAATAGACATTTAAAAATCATCTTTAGGTTTCTTTCATCATTTTTCATTTTGAATGATTTAGGATTAATAAATATTAAAAGTTGATTAGAAACAGGCCGGTTTTTATAGCTTGCTTTTTGTTATGTTATTACTAGGCATCGGAGTTTTGGTCGCACGGTAAGACTAATAGCAAGCTATGGAGTCGTCATTTGCCATAAAACTAAACTCTTATTCATTTATTTAGCTTTTTTTTTATAATCAAGGACAACAACGTTGACGAGATAAAAAACGATTATTTAATGTTATATTTGGAAAATAAATATTACAATAAAAAAATATTACCATTTTTATACTGATTTAATTACAAAATTTTATAAACAAACACGGCAGAAGGAAATGTTTTAGTCCACACTAGTGGCGAATTGTATGTTAAAATAGTTCAAGTTATGAATTTATAGTCTAATAGAAAATAATTATACACGACCGACCGCTATAGAGGCATTTTAAGATAAATTAAATAAATGAGTATGAATATGAATAAGAGTTTAGATTTATGGCAAATGACGACTCCATAGCTTGCTATTAGTCTTACCGTGCGACAAAAACTCCGATGCCTAGTGATTACCCAGTATAATATGCGGCCCTGCACTCTCTCTTGTGTGTCATTGTTAACGCTAATAAGGAAATTGTTTATCAAACCAATAACGTCATGTTAGTGAGAGCATTCCTTAACCCATTCGCTGCGGGCAACTTGACATTTCACCTCTCTCCACCTTCATAACAATAGTGACATAATTCAGAAATTTTAAATTTGGAATTTGGGCTCTATCGTAATCAATTTATGACTTAAAATTTGAAAGCTGAAATTTTGAATTAGGTCACTATCGTTCAGAAGATAAATTTTATCGAGTGCCTTAAACGTAAACATATGTTCATACTGATGTGTTAAACTAACTTGTTATACATATTATATATATTTATTAAATCTAAACTAGACGATGCTAGCTTTGCGTGCTTACTAGGCGTTTGTAGGCTTGAGGGTTGGTTGTCAAGGACGTTTTACCTCAGTGTGTTCATGTATTAACTTGTTTAATGACCTTGTTTGGAATGTATATTAGACGTAAAAATACCTGACACGCTGTAATGCTGACTTTATAGAGACGTCGGATATTTTAGAGCCTAATGTTGGCCAAGTTATTATTACTATTTTTATAATCGAGATATGCTGTTAAGCTAGTAAAAAAGAGGGAAAAGGACAGCAGGTGGTAATGCTTTGTGATATTCATAGGTGCATAATATTGTGCCTAAATTGAAGATTAAGGAACTTTGACTTGGAATTTTTACCACAAATGGGTGAATCAACTTTTAAGGTACTCCCCATTTTTCGACATGTTTTACGATATGTTTTTAGAAAAACTATATTTTTGTTAATGACGTGGCTTACACGCTTATTAAATCAGACAAATAGGCTCACATTTGAAGTTATTTGATTTAAAATAATACAGTTTTAAATAATAATATAGTTGGTAACGCAGGGGACAATGTTGTCCCTAGGTTTTGTATGGAAAATGTGCATTTTCCCCTGAGTTACCAGGTTTTTTCGCGGATTAAAAAATATTTGAGCTGTTTAACGTGTAAGGTCTGTAAATTTGGTGGTCTGATTTTAATATTCATAGATTATTAACCATAAGTCACCAGGTAAGTTTTAAAACCGCAAAAGAAAAGGAGTACCTTAAAAGTTGATTCACCCAAATACGCTCTGTTGTAGGCTGTCTCTTTCTCCTCGTAAACTAAACAGGGCCTCTATACAACTCGGTATAACCGTATTGTGTTTGACGTGTTACGGTATTGTTTTATTATTATAATTTATTTATTAAATGGCAACCGGTCGCAATATCGAGCAACCATTACTGCCTATGTCAAGATTATATTTTACATTTACATATAAAAAAACAAGGCAACGTTTTACGGTGATGCTCTAGCCTCCGTGAAGCGTTGTAGGTAGAACTTTACGAAGACCAGGGGGGGGGGGGGTTATTATGACATAGCTATGCAGCTATGCAGTTAATTTTAGGGTGAGTGTAAAGAACAGAGCTATAGCAGTTATATAGCACTGTCCTTTTCTCTCAGCGTAAACTGAACTGCATAGTTATGTCATAATCCCTCAGATGGGATTTCCTGGGAACAACCCTTCCAGAGGTGATACGAGTTCAAACTTCAATTCTTCATTATACTGCACGTTTGGATGTTAATTTACTACATATTAATAAGTACATCATTACTATCTAATAAACAACAAAATATGCAAAAAAAAAAAGCGACGCCATCTTGTCAAAAACCCCAAGAGAATCATGGTATTGTTTCTAACTCGGCTCGGCCGCCATTACTGTCAAGTAAATAATAACTATCAAAACGTTGACAATACGATAACAGGTTAAAGACAATATGGTTTTTACCGCCTAGAATTGAGGCCATCATCATCGTCATGTTAGCCGAAAGACGTCCACTGCTGGACATAGGCCTCCCCCAAGGCTCTCCACTCAGACCGGTCTTGTGCTTTTCGCATCCACCGCTTTCCCGCGATTGAGGCCCTACGTAACTATAACTATGTCATGGTAACCCCCTTGGTGAATATGTTGTGAGGTGTTATGTTTTCCTGATTCCAGGGCGAGCTTGCTGGAACATGTGGTCTACCGGATGGGTCTGCTCGCAGTCATCCGCTCGCGGGTCAAAAACGGTAAGTGTTTCTCTATATTCCGATTAATCTTACTTATAATATAACCCAGTCTGTAGGGGTTTCTGATTTAGAAAAGGTGAATCATAGTTTATTTTTTTAATGTATGTGCGCGGAAAACACATGTTTTGTTTTACTCCGGTTATTTTATTGTTTATTTATACTTCAAAGTGTCTTTCGCCTATAGTGTGATACATTGTTTTGTAGTGTTTGACTTGCGCTACAGAGTGGTGTAAGTGTTATCGGTGTACTTAACGGGATTCGTGAGTAATAAGCTAAAACCTTTTACGAAACCGTAGGTCGTGCCCTTGACCGATGCGCGGTGCCAGCCTTAGCATTCCGCTGACGTTATCAGAGTTATTGTGGTTATCCTACTCTAATGTCGCTAAAGAAGGGATCTACTTGTGCGGGCTGTAAGAACCCAATCAAGCCTAAAGAAATGATAACTTGCTCACTATGCACTTTGAAATATGATTTTGTTTGTGCGAACATTTCAAATAAAAGTTTCGATCTTATGTCAAAGGTGCAGAAATCTATTTGGAATTGCCCTGAGTGTGTGAGCAAGCAGCCTAGACCTAGTCAATGTAATATTGACACCCCGGTGCGTGCAGCCAAAGAATCTCCCGAACAGAAGAAGGTCGACGTGCTCGACGCCAATACGGACTCCAGCAACGTTACGCTCAGAGCTAAGAAGCCACAAATCGTCGTTGACAGCAGCGAGTCATCAAATTCAATTGACAACCTTCGCGGAATTATACGAGAGGAAATTAACTTGTCAATTAAGAGACTCGTCTTGGACAAGCTTAACGGAATTGAGGAGAGATTGTGTGGTTTCGCTGAATTCATCGGTCAACAGTACGACGAAGTGAAAAAGGATTTGGAGGATAAAACTATCATTATAAAAAAAATAAAAGAAGATAACTCCCAGTTACAGTCTACAGTCAATAACCTCTCCGTGAGGCTCAACCTAGTAGAACAGCATGCTCGGGACTGTAACTTGGAAATACACGGCATACCTGAACACGACTCAGAGAATTTAACCAACACAGTTTTGCAACTAACAAGTGTTATCGAGAGCCCACTGGTGGAAAGTGACATACAGCAGGTGACTCGTATTGCAAAATTGGACAGGCAGAGTGGCAGGCCAAGATCAGTAATAGTTAAGCTCCGGAACCAGCGCGTACGTGACACTCTGCTAGGAAAAGTGTTCGAGTTCAACAAAAAGAACTCGACCGACAAGCTGTGCTCTCATCACCTCGGCATCGGCGGACCGCGAGCTGCGGTCTACGTTGGAGAACACCTGTCCCCTGCCAACAAAGCGCTCCACGCCGCTACTAGGAAGAGGGCAAGGGAGTTATCGTATAAGTTTGTACGCGTCCGCAACGCGCGTATATATGTACGTAAGTCTGAAACCAGTCAGTCTATCTTGGTGCGCTCTTTTGATCAACTACATAACCTGGTTTAAAGTATAAAGTGTTTTTTATATTGTATCATTCACATATCACACTAGTTTATATTTCTCACGTTATCATCTGTTTCTCTGCATGACTGGTATTAGTTTGTATTATCAAAACGTACGAGGCCTAAGAACTAAAACTAATGACCTATATACAAATATACTACTTAGTAGTTATGATGTCATAGCACTAACTGAGACGTGGCTGCGGCCTGGCGTTTGTGATAATGAATTTATCGACTCAAGGTACAAAGTATATAGAAAGGATAGATCAATTTCAAGTAGCTCTAAAAGAGACGGGGGTGGAGTAATGCTGGCTGTCTTAAATGATCTCAAATCAACTAGATTATATAATTCCGAATGCACATGCGAGGCCCTATGGGTTAAAGTACAATCAAATGTGAACAATGTCTATAAACATATAGCTATCTGTGTCGTGTATCTTCCCCCCCCCCCCCCCCCCCCGTCAAGCTTGAGACCCTAGTTAGCTTTTACGACACCATAAATAGTGTTTCCAGTCAGGTGGATGACATAATTGTGCTTGGAGACTTTAACCTTGGGTTTATAAATTGGTCAGTCGGATGTAATAATGGTATTGCTTGCATGGTGCCATCCAACTACTGTAACCCCCTGGGCTATTCTTTGGTCGACAATATGGCAATTAATAGCCTAACTCAATATAATCATATTACAAATTGTGATGGGAGGTTGTTGGATCTTATATTAAGTAACAATCCAAACATTATTGTATCATCCCCATTAGACGTACTAAGTAAATTGGATACTAAACATCCTGCTTTATTGCTCACATTTAAATACGTAACATGTCATCATGGCCAAAAAGTTTATCGTACTGATTTTAACTATTTTAAAGCAGACTATTCGAGTATTAAAAAACAACTATTTGATACAAATTGGCAGGATATTCTAAATGATCTAGATGTAAACGAAATGATTTCAGCATTTTATGATATTCTTAATGATCTTATAGGCAAATTTGTACCAAAACGATCTCTTAAAAAATCGAAATACCCATCTTGGTTTAAATACAGTTTAATTAAAATGCTATCAGAAAAGGATAAATTAAGAAAAAGGTATCGTAAATATCAGAACCCTCGAGACAAAGTTGATTATGAAGTACTGCGTGACAGATGTCATAAATTACTGGCTAAATCATACTCTGAATATAAATCAAAAATTGAAACACAAATAACTTCCAACCCAAAAGCTTTTTGGAGGTTCATCAAAGATAAAAAAAAAGGTCAAGGCACCTATCCCCCTTGTATGCATTTGGATGGAGTTAAGGTGGAGTCCGGACAAGCTATAGCTAACTCTTTCGCTAGACAGTTTTCTTCTGTTTTCAGTAAAGATCTTCCTTCTGTGGTAAACCCTCAAGCTCTGGACGACCATGGTTTCATTTCACAAATCACCTTTACCGAGAAGGAGATCTTAAAGAATATACAAAAACTTGATATTTTTAAAGGTGCCGGGCCAGATGGAATTCCTCCTCTCTTCATAAAACGCTGTGGTAAAGCAATATGCTTGCCTCTAGTTATAATTATGAATACTTCTTTACAAGAAGGAATATTTCCTGACGAGTGGAAAAAGGCTAGAATCACCCCAATTTATAAGAAAGGAGACCAGAACGACATCAAAAACTATAGACCAGTGTCAATACTATCATGTTTTTCTAAAATATTTGAATCTTTGGTGCATCCACACTTTGTAAATCATACAAATAAACTCATTTCGTTTGCACAACATGGTTTTAAGTCTGGGCGTTCTATTGATACCAACCTAATTTCATTTTTCACTGACCTATCGCGAAATCTTGACAAGGGGCTAGAAGTTGATGCTATATATACGGATTTTAGTAGTGCATTCGACAAAGTTAACCATAAATTACTAATAGTCAAGCTTCAATCATGCGGTGTATCTGGCTCCTTACTGAGTTGGTTTAACTCATACTTAGCAAAAAGACTTCAAGTAGTTGTAATAGATGGTCACACTTCGCAGGAATATGTAGCGGAGTCTGGAGTTCCTCAAGGATCGCATCTCGGCCCCGTGCTTTTTTCACTATTCATAAACGATATTACCACCAACCTAAATTAATGTAGGTATTTACTGTATGCGGACGACCTTAAAATTTACAGAGCAATTACATCTACAGATGATACCAACCTATTGCAAGAGAATTTAAATAAGATTGAACAGTGGTGTTCTGACAATGCCATGTCTCTTAATGTTATGAAATGCGTCTACATACAATTTTCACGGAAGAAGCATACATTTCCATCAGCTTATAAACTTAATGGTACAAACCTACAAAGGGTCATTGAGATCAGAGATCTGGGAGTGGTTATGGATAATAAACTTAGTTTTATTCCTCATATGGATTCCATAGTAAAGAAGTCTGCTCAAACACTCGGCTTCTTGAAACGAAACTTCAAAGACTTCCGTCATGCTAAGACTAAGATTCTTCTTTATAATGCACTTGTCCGAAGCCAACTTGAATTTGCTGCCACGGTCTGGAATCCGCTCTATTCTATACATTCTCAGCGTATTGAAAGTATTCAGAGGTCATTTACTAGAAGTCTGGCTTACACGTCGTCAAATATATCACACCGCTGCCCATATGAGCAAAGATTGCGTTTTTATAAAATGGACACTTTGCGTGATCGTCGTAAAATTCACGACCAACTATTTCTATACAAAATATTGAATAACAGGATTGACTGCAGTGCCCTTCTGGAAAAATTGTATATTTCAGTGCCGTACCATTTGCCTAGAAAACCTATAAGTAAAATATTTCATTCTCCCATTTGTAGAACCAATGTAGGCCGCAATTCACCTTTGTCGCGATTTGTCTCCACATACAATGATTTAAATTCAAAAATGCCTAATATAGATATCTTTAGTGATAACTTAAACACATTCAAACATAAATTGCTGAAGTCAATTAGAAATTAATTTATTCTTAGCATAAAATTTTGCTTTTAGTAACATTATATAATTCCTCATATTTAATAATTATAATAGTACCTAACTATGTGAACCGCGCACTTTAAAATGTGAATGCTGTACATCCCTGTAATAGGCTTACATATAATGAATAATGTGGTCAGGAAATATCATATTGTGAATGATGGATATGTATGCTGTTGGTATGTCTTTAATAAATAAATAAATAAATAAATAAATTATGTAGTAATAGGGTCTAAAAAACCAAGTCTACGGCGAATGGAAGGCGTGAGTCTCTTCACTTATCAAATTTTACCTACAGTACCGGCAAAAAATATATCATCTTTATACTTACATCTCATACGATTAGGTACTGTTACGCTCCATAAAGAAAAAAGAGCACAAACTGATCCTAGGACTGTGCCTAGGATAAACGTAGAAATTTATTACAAATAAAAAATAAATTGTAACCTAAAGATAGTTTATTAAGATTAATTAAAGGTGTCGAATAATAGACGATTGCGACAAAGATTGGTATAAAAAATAAATAGTAACTAGTTTAGGTGAGGTGACGATAATATAATAACAAACAAATTTAGAGGTTAGTAAAGACGAAAAATTAAGGATTAACACAAAAATTTAGAGATAAAAAGGTATTCCAAGAAAGATTTAAGTTACGTATCCGAATATTGGCCGAAAAAGAACAAACGTTCATGGAGCGCGCGGACTCTTTTAGAATTTGGAGAAACAATGCACGATAGCAATAATAATCAAAGGGGCCCTAAAAAAAATATGCGCATATCTTTTACATTGAAGTTCGGAGATGGGAATCTTAGATGCTTTAAATCAAAAATAAATTTAACATGTACGCAAATATAAAAAATATAGAAAACGGTTTCTTAAACTACGCTTATCTTGAAAAAAAAAGGTCTCGTAGCCGAAGTCTCCGGAGTCACACGCGTGCGTTGTACACAACGCGTGATAGTATATGTGTCTCGCTATACGCGTGTGATTGCACAATAATCGTCCGCAGTTCGCGTTTAGTGGACAACTTCTTCAGGTGGTAGGTGGACTGGAATAAAAGGATCTAATGAGTAACGAACGACAAGACAAACAGAACGGGGCGTAGCGGGGAAAGATCTCAATAAATATCAACTTACCCGGATCAAGCCGGTATTATTTGGTGCAAAAAAGATTCCTTCCTTTCGCTCAGCAGATAAGAGTGACCGTGCACCCAACTATGCGAACTAGGTCACTGTTAAAACTGCAAATGTACTTGTAATTGCAAATGTACGAAGTCGAGAACAAAAAATATATCCCTTCGGTTATGAGACTCAAGCACCAATGTCAAAAAGAAACATCTTACAACCATGCCGAACAATCTGACAACACATTCAAAATTTTAAAATAATAATCGAAACCATTAACAACGCAGGCCAGCAACTCTAACACACAAAGGAGTTCGACACCTAAAAAATAAACAAAATAAACGCGCGAATTTGAAGCGATTTTGTAGCGGTAACGCTACAATTATCTTCCAACTAAAGTTTAAAAAAAAAAAAAAAATTGACTTCCCCTGAATTAATTAAAAGTAACAACCCTAAATATTTTACAAGAGGCAACCCTAACCATTACCATAAGTAACAACCCTATAATTAATCACAAGTTCATAACTAAACACTAAGACAACAATTAACACCCTGTAGCATCAAGGTCAAGTTCACAAGGTATCGCCAACCCAAAACATCTTGAGACTAGACTAAATTAACCTATGAACAAAATTAACTAACCTAAGCAACCTAATACGGATAAGCTGTACACCATCACAGCAGTAACCGTGACCGGTTATCCACGTAAACCATAGCCAATACTCATGGTGGAAGTTTATATTCTAATTCCTAACATTAAAATCTAACAATTACATGACACTCAAAAAAGGAAACATTATTATCATCGATGCAGCAAAAAGATACACACACACACAAAGTTAAAAAATACACGAAGAACAATTGGGATACTCTATTTGAAATTTTCAGGCACTAACACTTAAACAAAGGTACACCTCGTGCACTAAGTTCGCTGACCAACAAACCACTACAATACTAAAATCACTGGTTAAGCAGTTTGCGCAAACTACCTATCCGTTGATTCAGTAAGATAGCCCAACAAAATACCAAGCCAACCTGAAAAATTCAACAGAGTCTCGACACAAATATCACGACCTATCCAACACGCTATAATATACATAACTACGCGGCGAGCGTAATATGTAATAAAAAACAAATGACTGGTGTTATGTGATAATGATAAGAGATTGAGCGCCAAAACCATATTTTAACAAAAGGTACAAAGTACAGTGCGACCAAAAAAATTAGAAATGTCTACCGAGACCAGATCAACCTATGGCCTACTGGGAATAAACCTATGATATACAAAAAAAAAAAAATTAAGACCAGAAGATGAATCGAAAAAGGAAACGTTGACACATATGGGTCCTTTAGAATTTAGGAAAAATTGTGTACCAAAAATACGAAACAATATAACCGGACAGAAAACGCAATACAGATTAAAAGTAAATGCCTAACTTTTTTAAATATCCTTGACGTGACATGTTAAATGAACTTAAGCCAAAAAAATAAATTTACCAAAATCACCGTAGCGCCTAAACAAACAAGATCTAAGTATTACCACCACAACGACCAAAGGGAGGTATATGGTACACCATTCCCCAAATCCCGCAGAAGATTTCCGTCTAAAGGCGAGTTCGTCCCGACTGTGTACCAACTTGGGCACATAGTCTGAACATATTTAAAACATTAAACACCCAAGAGACGAAAAACTTATATAACGTGTATGGTGGCGAGCTCATCCCGACTGAGTTCCATCATGGGCCCACGGTCTGGATATATTCAAAGCTTAAAAAGACGCCGCACACGCAAACGAGAAGCATTTGGTGTCCAAACACCTGATTACGGAATGTTACCTAGCTCACGGTGAAATAACATGCTGGAGACGAAAATAAAAATACCCCACAGCCATGCAAAACCACCGGGAACTCTAATAACACGAGGTAGTACATAGGAGCGAAAAGGTTACATGCAAAAAAAATAAAAAAGCACTCACCTTGACGGGTCCTACTAACAAAAAGCATGACAAGAAATTAAAACTCAAGTGGCAAAATTTTTTGGTGGCAATAAAAGACATTAAGTTTCGGACGATCTACAGGTATTTTTTGTAAAAAATTATAATTATCAGCATTATGTAAATAATTAAATTCAGTGGAAAACTCATGTCAGCTCCAGGTTGAGATACGTGACACGAAGCCAAAGAAAGTAAGGATCGGCGAGGTCATCACATCACTAAGCACTGCTAAGTATCTCGATAGGTGAACTATCAGCTGAAATAACATTAGGTCGCAAATGGAAGTTAAAATAAATTTCCAACTTATTTAATAATGAAAGATCGACAAGGGATACTTGTGTACCACTATCTAGTAAAGCTTTGATACGAGAATAAGATAGAGTAATCACAAAAAAAAACGATTATTCAAAGAATTCAAAGTTATGTAACAATTACAATTCACCACATTAAAATAATCACCGTCGAAGCGGGAACGACCCGACGAAGTAAACGAGCGAGGTGAAACAAACACCTCAACACAACAGGAAGTTCAACGGGGACGCAAGCCTAGAACACAACGTGAAGAATTAGTAGAATGGGTAATTTACTATTGGTCTTCTAGACCAAGCTCACCACAAAGGATACAAAAAAAAATATTAAATATAACAAGAAAAACAATGAAAAACACTTACTTCGGGCGCCATTTGTTACGCTCCATAAAGAAAAAAGAGCACAAACTGATCCTAGGACTGTGCCTAGGATAAACGTAGAAATTTATTACAAATAAAAAATAAATTGTAACCTAAAGATAGTTTATTAAGATTAATTAAAGGTGTCGAATAATAGACGATTGCGACAAAGATTGGTATAAAAAATAAATAGTAACTAGTTTAGGTGAGGTGACGATAATATAATAACAAACAAATTTAGAGGTTAGTAAAGACGAAAAATTAAGGATTAACACAAAAATTTAGAGATAAAAAGGTATTCCAAGAAAGATTTAAGTTACGTATCCGAATATTGGCCGAAAAAGAACAAACGTTCATGGAGCGCGCGGACTCTTTTAGAATTTGGAGAAACAATGCACGATAGCAATAATAATCAAAGGGGCCCTAAAAAAAATATGCGCATATCTTTTACATTGAAGTTCGGAGATGGGAATCTTAGATGCTTTAAATCAAAAATAAATTTAACATGTACGCAAATATAAAAAATATAGAAAACGGTTTCTTAAACTACGCTTATCTTGAAAAAAAAAGGTCTCGTAGCCGAAGTCTCCGGAGTCACACGCGTGCGTTGTACACAACGCGTGATAGTATATGTGTCTCGCTATACGCGTGTGATTGCACAATAATCGTCCGCAGTTCGCGTTTAGTGGACAACTTCTTCAGGTGGTAGGTGGACTGGAATAAAAGGATCTAATGAGTAACGAACGACAAGACAAACAGAACGGGGCGTAGCGGGGAAAGATCTCAATAAATATCAACTTACCCGGATCAAGCCGGTATTATTTGGTGCAAAAAAGATTCCTTCCTTTCGCTCAGCAGATAAGAGTGACCGTGCACCCAACTATGCGAACTAGGTCACTGTTAAAACTGCAAATGTACTTGTAATTGCAAATGTACGAAGTCGAGAACAAAAAATATATCCCTTCGGTTATGAGACTCAAGCACCAATGTCAAAAAGAAACATCTTACAACCATGCCGAACAATCTGACAACACATTCAAAATTTTAAAATAATAATCGAAACCATTAACAACGCAGGCCAGCAACTCTAACACACAAAGGAGTTCGACACCTAAAAAATAAACAAAATAAACGCGCGAATTTGAAGCGATTTTGTAGCGGTAACGCTACAGTACCTACAAATGTGACTCACCAAAATTGTCAACCAATCAACAAATAGTTAACCAATTGTATTGCTATTATTCAATTCGTTAGCTGATTAAATAAAGTTCAAAATGGTATATAACAAATGTTTGTACATATCGTAGATTAAAAAAGTTTAGTATTTAAAAACCGTTACTGTAAGTGGTTTTGGTCAAAAATAAAACATTCCGTATTATTTTGTCAAGGCCATTTTATAGTAAGAAAAGTAAGGAATCAAACATACCTACAGTTTTAATACTCAATATTTTACAATGCAATCATAATATTCTACAAAGATGTAAATATGTATATAAATGACTAACAACATCTTACGTCAGAACTGAGCAGATTCGAAGCTAAAATTATGAGCATTTTATGTGTAGTTACAGTCGTCATCAAATATATTGGAGCATAAAGGTGGGCCAAAATATCTGAATAAGCCCTAACGCTTTTAACAATAGAGTCTAATACCTATATTTTCAGCATTCTGCACGAATTGATATATTTTATGGCTTCGTGTCTTTAAAGAACTTAAACCCATAAAATAAATCATAAAATTTTCAAGAAACAAGTACGAAACAAACTAAAATAGCCAGATCAGAATAATTGACTTTTTATGTTTATTGACATTGAGATTTTTCCTATAATGCCATGCTATTATTGCCATGGTCCAGGTCGCACCATAGGCATGATGATTACTGCCTCGCACAACCTCGAGCCAGACAACGGCGTGAAGCTGATCGACCCTGAGGGGGAGATGCTGGAGCAGAGCTGGGAAGAGATTGCCACCAGACTCGCGAACGTAAGGTGAGACCTCTACGGAGATATGCTGCCCTAGTCGCTACGTAAGTCTAATAAAAACCTTAACTCGGTCTGTTGATATCGATAAGTGCTTTCAATGCAATTCAATGCAATCAAGGCAATTTACTTTGAACTCTGTTGCAATAAGAATAAGGTTTATTTTCCTATGTTCATAAACTGAAAATAGCATTTTCGAACAATCGCAATTGAACTTTATTCCCTTGATTGTAGATTCAAAGTCCCAGTTACAAAAAACTCCCCTTTTTTCAGTATGGTGGGCCCTACGAAGTTATCGATATAAAGATGATCGGAAGTCGATAGACGAGAAGTCCCTATGACAGTGCTACTAGAATTCCGGCGTCTGCTTATTACCTAAAATCATTATGTTCCTGCAAAGCTACGAAGCTAAAAACATGTCGATTCATTTACTCGTTTTTTATGTCTGGATAAGGACAATGTACTCAGGTCATACACAGATTTAGGTTACCACCGTCTTTCCTGTGGACATACCCGAAGTTAACGTTTTTAGGCCTAATTTTCTGGCTGAACCCACATTTTCATAAACGGCAAAAGGGTCTTCTATAGTCCTAGCAAATACAAACATTACTTATATGCGCACAAGCCTTTAACTATTGACCACAGGAGAGACAACTTTTGTTTTTGCGAGTGTGTATGTCCCACTCTCCAGATTGTTATCACCGTTTTACCCATTATACTGCCGCCTAGCAGCAGTGTTAGCATTGTGGTGCTCTGGCGTGGGGGTAAGACAATCGGTTAAATGACCAGCTGAGAGGCAACACTAAGGGCCGTATTAATAAACTCATCTATGGCTGAGATGCCCGTCACAAGATACGTCAAAGTAAACGTCAAGCCATAGAAAACTGTCATTATTGACGCATCTTTAGACGAGCATTTCAGCCGAAATCAGTTTATTAATACGGGCCTAAGGCCTCAACTCCTCAGGGTAGGTAGTTGTAGTTTTGAGATTAAATATGCATTAAACTGTTTACTAAGGAGGTTACGTGTGTACTCTTTTGCCTTTTTCTCTTCGTAAAAAAACATATTATAATTTATTAAACAAATAAAGTCTCTTATCTAAACTAAACGAATATTATTCATGTGAAAGTAACCCCTAAACTGCTGAACCGATTTCGAGAAATTTTGATTTGAAAATAGCTTGAACCCTAGGAAGGACATACGGTACTTTTTACCAGCAAGGAACCGTGATTTCTTCGCTGACGGAGTCGCGTGCAACAGCTAGTATGTGATAGTTTTATCACGCTAAATTCGCCCTCTCTTTTGTTTCCAGTGACAATGACTTGGAATCTACGACAGCAGAGGTGATCAAGCAAGTCAACGCCGACATGGGATTGAAGGCCAGCGTTTACATCGGCATGGATACAAGGTACAGTGCGATAGCTCTTTGAAGGTGTTTCGGGTGTTTACTTGTCTCTTACTCGCTCTCAAACGCTCTTATTAGAGGCGAGTGAGAGAGAAGTACAAACCCATAACTGAACACCTTCTCTAGTGCAAATAAAGTATTTTTTCGTAATTATTTTTGTTCAGCCTCCAAAGCTCGTCCTCCAAAGCGGAAAGCTAATTTGTACCACAGAACTATATCGAGATAGAAGGAAAGAGTTCGTCGATTTATACGAGAACCGAGCGTGTAACATTTTGCGTAGGTACTTTGACAAACAAAATCGTTTCCAATCGTGCTATCGATCGCAATAGAAGAGCGTCAGTCAGCCAACAGACTTCGACGGGAGCGGACGCGCGCGCGTATCTTGCGACGCTTCAACTCACTTTTTAGCTTTATTTTCCTTGGCGTACCTAGTCTTTCTAGAGTCAATCTCTAAAGAAGGTAGTCCTTTTATCTTTACCATAAAAAATACTGTGTTAATTACACTAAACACACAACCTGCACAAGTATTATATTGTGACGTATAAATCTACCTTTTCATTATTTTTGACATTATCACAACATCTAAAGTCGGATATCTAAGCTGTACTGATTATTCGCTGGTACTTTGATGGGCCAGTAAAGGTATATTAGTGAAAATTTATGGAACAAATCCGGCTGTGTTCTGTAGGAAACCAATTTTAGCGACCGTTCCTACAATTAATTGTTTTACAGAGGATCTTTCGGAAAATCGCAGGGTACAATACTATATATCTTACTTTTACATTAACAAGTTCTTGACAGTTTGCGATTGTTTTATTTTCGTTGCTAGTTTTCAATGCATGCAGTCTGTCGCATCAAATTAAAGCCGCAATGGAAAAGAAGCTTTAGACACAGAGTCGCACGCTAGGTATTATTTATATGAAATTAATACTGAGCAACAAAATATATTTTTTATAAATAATAACAGATATTTTAGGGCAACGGAGTACTTACCGATGGAAGGAAATATCTTGATTTGCAGCTGCAATTTTTTTATTGGTGTATGAACAGTTAATTATCGAGCAAGGGGCCATTTTGTTTTTACATTCGGACGTCACACGCGGAAAGCGGTCTAGAGTGGACTCACAATGACGATTTTTAATCGCCCTTTCGGCAAGCGGGGTACATACACTCTTTTATTTTATCTCGATACAGTTCTGTCCTTTGTTATATTTAGAGATATTGGTCTTATCATTTAAATTGTTTTAATTTACAGATACACAAGCCCCAGGCTCGCAGCAGCAGCCGTCCATGGTGTCATGGCCCTCAAAGGCACCGCGAAGGAGTTCGGCATCGTCACCACCCCCATACTGCACTACTGCGTGCGGTGCCGCAACGACAATACCTACGGCACGCCGACCGAAGAAGGTAATAAATACATGGTCTTCCCACAGATACCGCCTTTATCGAGAACAGTGCGTTTAGCGTACTGTAAAATCACAATTATAAGTTACATCGGCAATCTTCGTCCACACAGACACGTGCTAATGCCGAAGATAAACGAACGTGAACATCAATTCAATACAGGCCTTGTTGTGTTAAGCGTAAGGTATAATATGCAATGATAGCTGAACTCGAATGACAATTGACGCGACGCTAAATAAAATGGCATTTGACCAATAACCTTCGAAGCACTGCCTTATAATAACGTTCCGCATGATCAATTTCCCTCATATTTCTTTTTTGATTACTAACAGGCTACTACGAGAAGATAGTAGGTGCCTTCAAGAACATCCGGTCTAAACTGCCTGTACACGGTGCGTACAATACAACGCTCTATGTGGACGGAGCCAACGGCGTGGGCGGGAAGAAACTCAATATCATCAGGAAGAGTTTGGACGGGGAGCTGGATTTGGTACTTCACAACTTGGGGGGAAATGGGGGGAAGCTTAATTTGAACGTGAGTACTTTTGAAATGTTAATCCAGTGATACATTAAATGAATCGCATTTTTTTGCATCATCGTCGATCATGTTAAGAAAAATGCAACCCTCATATCATTACTTTTGAGTAAAATATTATAGCCTATATCACTCCCGTAACCAAGGTGAATCTAAAGATACCTCATATGTTAGGTAAAATCCATTAAGCCATTTAGGCTGCAAAGCTTGCCAAAGAAATAGACATGCATACACTCGAAAAACATAACCCTCCTTCTAACTCGGGTAAAACATTGACCACCGCCGCTGAACACTTGGAAAGTTCACCTTTCGAATGCCACAGACGGCTCTGAAAGTCAACTGAAAGACGTGGCACTCACGCCACAACGGCAACAACTTCAAGATTAAAAGAGGTTTTGTTTCGTATCAATTAAATTTGCATAGTATAGCAAACAGGTTTGGCGTTTGTGTGTCACATTTTTCATTCGACGTAAGGCATTTAAAAGGGAAGACTACTCCAGTGGCGTCCTCATTACTATTATTGTGTTTTGTTATAAACGAATGTATTGTCTTGAAATCGAAGGATGGTTTATTCTGCCCTACTACGGAGAAAAAGCGCAAGTGCAATTATCTCATAGAAACATACTAAACTCTCATAGGTTATAATAAGGTTGAAAGTGCAATACTATTCATATAGTAGATGTGCCTTTTTTCCGTAGGAGGGCAGAATTGTTGTACAAATGAATACACAATTCTTGTTTGTTGTTGCCAGTGTGGAGCAGACTTCGTGAAGGTGTCCCAGCAGCCGCCGGTGGGCGTGCAGCACGCGCCCTTCCAGCGCATCGCCTCGCTCGACGGTGACGGGGACCGCATCGTCTACTACTACCTGGACGACAAGTAAGTCGGGAGATCCAGCTGGCCAAGCCAACCTGCAAACGGTGCTATAGTTTCTGTTATTTTTAAAATTGTAAATGGGTTTGTTTTTGACTATCTCTTGCTCTTGGAGGATGAAGATTTGGTCGACGATGAAGCGAGGTCACCCGGAAAATGCCAATTCAGTCTTGCTTTAGGGTGGTATTCCATCTGTCCGATATTTTTGTCCAATTTCTATATCCAATATTTGAACAAATTTATTTTAAGGAAACACACCCCTTACACAATATCTTGGTTCAAGTTTTTATACTATTTTGAATTAAATATCATTCGTAATAAATAAATAATAGATCATATGTCGGTGTTTCTAGTAAATATGATGAAGTCACCCAATTTCTTTGATCCATTTGGACAGATGGAATACCACCCTTAGATTGGTTCGGATTGTATGCACGGAAATACAGGCGCCGGAAGCGCATTCCACTCTTTTTCCAAGGCGGAATTTTCAACCAGAGGGCTTCTTGCCTAACGCACTCGCAATCGCCATCGTTTTTATTTTGACAGTCCGAAGGCGAGTCTGCCTTCGAAATAAAAACGATTGTTTCACTTTCAAGGCGATTGCGAGTACGTTAAGCAATAGCGGCGCAAGTAGAGATGGTATCCCGCGGTGCGTCTAGAACTCGGACCGTGAAAAACGACCGCTCAACAAGCCATCCCTTGAATGTATAATTGAGTCTTATAGAATCAAAACCGAGCTTAGTATCACGTAAAGAATGGTTCTCAATTAACCGTTAGTAAGACTTGTGTTGATTTGTGTATAAGGTTTACATTAATTTGGTTTTTGCTCGGGTTATACCCGTTTTAGGCAACAAGGATCATTTTCAATTGTATTTAACCCTCACTCATTCAATTTTATCAATTTTACTCGTACGCGGTACATTAGATAGGTTTTTATAGGGTGTATTTCCAGGTTATCAGTCGTCCATCTCTTGTTGCTAGTGACTTAAGAGAGATAAAGAGAAAGTTGGCATCGCATCCAGACATGAACCCATCATCTTAACCGAAATTCATTATTCCGAACACTAGTTTGACAGAAAAGCCTGAGTCCTGATCTATCTCGACAAAATGCTGAAAAGTTGCAGCTGCGATTGGTATTCTATGCACTAGATGGCATTGTTGCTGAAGGATAGGTCATTCTAGACTTTACAGGTTATCAATGTTTTTTATATTTCTCGCTAGATGGCATAGATCGCAATTAATTTGGTCGTGAATGCAGTTTACGAGGGCTTCTCAATTTTATGCGATCCTAGTAAACGCGGAAGCAAAAGCGAACTTCAAAGCGTTCCGATGCGAGGTTTATGGCCCAAACGACTGACATTTTGAATAAGTTGTTATGAATTTTATGATGCAGTAATTATCGACAGATAAACAAGATTCTAACTTGAGTCTAGTAATAAAATAAGGCACCTGCAGACCAAAGATAGGTAAAAGACCTCCCAAAATATGTCTCAGGCTACGTTTAAAATGGTGTAAATTTGGTGAGGTTAAATTTCTATACCATGATCATGATACAGATGATAAGTGGTTTTAGTATGTTAACATAGCCTACACGTCTTGCAGTCACTAGCGAAAACACTCAAAGCCAAATAATCGGCTATCCCTCTCATTTTGTTTCTTCACGATCAGTATCAGCTGCCATATAGCTCCAGTTATTAGATGCCACACAAATACTACTACGCAGTTCATTCATGTGACAACTGCAGCTAACGCGTACCGTCACAATGTCATGGAGTCCTGGTAAACGCGGATGCGAGAGCACTGAGTAATGCACCTCGGTAATACATGGTGTTTAAGCGCCGAGCGTACGACGGATGTACAGTGACACCTCCTGGCTACTATTGTTATCTAATAAGCTAAACCATTTTCTTGTGTAAACAGTTTTGATTTGTTGTTGGTGTTGCATTGATTTGTTGTAGAAACTAATATATTGCATAGTTGAATAAGTTTTAGACTTTTTTCTTCGCAGTTTTTTTGTCTTTAGCAGAGTGGGAAAATTTAAATCGAGTTTTAGTCTTAAACTAGAGGATGCCTGCGACTTCTTACGCGTACAATTTATTTCCCGCTACAATTTCTCACCAATCCTATTTATTCCCGTTGTAAGTTGACCTTTCTGAACATGTTATCTTAATATTTCAAGTCTCAGATTCAGCGGTTAGTCACATATGTATCGATCTGAATTTAAGACGAAACATTTCCGTTCGTTGTGAGTTTTGACACAGCTACACTGAACTTGAAGAAATCTAGTCCGAGACAAGGGCTCGGTCAAGATCAGTATATTTATTATAATATGGCACTTAGACGCGGATGAAAAAGTCCGTGTATTAACACGTTTGCTACGGTATCGCGTCGAATCAGACCCATACAAGTGTGGTTATTTACAGTTAAATATTATGACTCCGTAAAGTTGTATTTAACTTACATGTTATATAACTTTAATGGTGTTGGTAACGACGAACGAACGAACGACTCCTGTCATGTCGCGTCACTGCCACTCAAACAGCAAACAACCTGCATATTTACAGAGAGTGCACGCACACAGCCTTACGGGTGCAAATGTGTTGAAGCATCTACTAATACTCATTGCTGCGCTTGTAAAGTGGTATGCGTTTTACTACGCTGCGACACCTCCTTCTCTCTCTTATCAATGGGCCATTATTGTCTCTTTCTACGTAACATCGATCCTGATAAATAGGTCACCGAGTGCATTCCTAGATTTCAATCTCTTGCATTTTATGCGCTCCTGGTATACGCGGAAGCGAAATCGGGCCGAGTCAACCATTTAAATTTTTATAAAAAAATAATACTGGGCATAAAAAGTGGTCGTTTGCATGAAATTATGAAATAATTAACTTGGTAAAGTAATTAATAATTAAATAATGTGTCCTGAAAACTTTGTAAAGAACTGTGTGTGTGTTTGTGTGTGTACCTGTCTGTTCATTATGAAGACAAACCATTTTTTTCATTAAATGTTTTCGAGACTAATTCGTAATGCCCAAATGCGAAAGCTAACCTTCACGGACCTCCTAACCGAATTTGATATAAAAGTAGGTTAAGTACGAAGCATTGCCTATAGTAGCATAGTAGGAATAGTTGCAGTTTCCCTTCATTTATGATAATTTTGCGGAATTCAAAGTAGCCTTCATAACTCTCGGTTTACAACCCCTGGTTTCATTTAGTCTACTGGATATACCTGTACAACATCATAAGAACATGTTTGTAGTTGTGGTTTGGATGTAGTCGTTTCTGATCTTCGATTTGATGCACTCCTAGTATATGCGGTATCGGTGTCCTGCCGTTTGACCAAAAGACATTTGGCAAAATTACACTTGACAAACAACGTCTTGCAAAAAAATGTTAAGTCAATTGATCATTTTACTACTAGTCATTTTACAAATGACTTATTTTTCCAAATGATCAACAGTTAAATTTACATTTTACGAGGAAGACGTATCAGGGCATAACCGACTCGGATAGGTTAGGTTAGAAGGCAAAGGCGGGAGCTTGGCTCCCGCCTTGGCCTTCGAGGTTGTTTTTTTTTCTGCCCAGAAATAGGTAAACTAATTGCTAAATGATCAATTGCTAAGTGAGTTTTTGTAAGATGATACTTTTGTCAATTGTCTCGTTTGCCAAATGATCATTTGGTGAAACGTTGTTTGTCAAATGACTATTTGTCGATAATTTTTTGGTCAAACATTAGTGAACCGCGGTATCACATGCAATGGTACAGTGGGTGCATGAGAGAAAAATATTATAAAAAACAGAAATAAAATATTTTTTGCAAACAATTATTGCGCGAGTTTAAATTTATTATTGAACTGTTGATAGGCTGCGTTCTTTTCTTTTCCTAGTGTCACTTACAAGACATATTAATAATTATAATATACCGTGTGGTTGCCGGGTTAGAATAGTGCCACTCCATGTCTTCCCGTGGATGTCGTAAGAGGCGACTAACGTCCGGTTCCTATATTCAATCCGCGGACAGATAGGCTTACTTCGGATAAAAATTTGACACATTTTGTATGGGCAAATGTCAAATTTTAACCCGAGGTAAGCCTTATCTATCCTCGGATTGAATATAGGAACCCGACATAAGGGAATAAAGGCTTGTAGTACGAGGGGTGATCCATAAGTTTTGAGAATCAGTATGAACCATGCACATAATGATATTTTTTTAATGTGGAATATACCATGGCACTAATCAAACTTAAATTAGAGAAAAAAAAAAACTATATTGTTCATTTGTTTTTCTGTGATAGCTAAACAAAAAACATCTGTATGAATAATTTTACAAGACGGTAAAATAAGAGTTAGTTTTGTAATAATTTGGAGCGGTGTGGAGAAAATTCTGGTACACTAACAAAAAATATTGTTTTTGAAAATGAAACCTTGATTTATCATTATGATTTAAACGATAAATAAGTTATCATTGCAGTGGATTTTTTATCTCCAACTCTGTCACCAAAATTTAGGGTGGTTTTTTCGGCCTCGCCCAAGATTATTGAGGCCTACAAATAAATACTTTGACATTCGTTTTTAGCAATTGTGTTTATATAATCTAGGAGAGTTATATAACATTATTCTATCATAGTTATGGGAAAATATTAAAAATAAGCTCAAGAAAAAAAAATACGAATTTGCGGCAGGAAATGTGCTTCAGAGGCTTCTAATTGACAAGGGTGCTGCTCATCGACCAAAGATCAGAACTGAGAACCGCTCTCCCCGTTATTAAGCCCTAACTTTCGACTACTACTTCTCATTCACTAATGTTAAAAATCGACTACATAAAAATCACGAGCTGATGATGACTTAGTGAACGTACAAAATTTGACCTCCTAAAGTAAAATTATTTTTATAGTGGTAAAATAAAACAATTGAATGACGTTAACAAGTGTTTTCAAATATAGAAAGTGTGCTTATTTCAATTAAAATATAATGATTTACATATCTCCCATTTTTAATACCGATTATCAAAACTTATGGATCACCCCTCGTACTGTTAGGCGATGGGCTTGCCACCTGTCACTAATACACTTGGAAACATCTTAGCCTACTTGTGCAAAATGTGGTTACAGAATTATCAAGAAGTTTTAAGACTTGTTTCTGTAGCTCTGCCTACCCCACTCTGGGAATGAAGGCGTGAGTTTATGTATGTATGTATGTATAATATGATAAGTAATTTTGAAAGTGGATATGTCTATCTGTCTGTTTGATATATAACGCTCACAGTAAACCGACAAATCGACTGTGATAAAATACAAAAAAAAACCATTAACTACAATCTGTTCGGTTCCGGAAGGACATGTTTTAGAATTTATAGCACATGCAACGTGCATACATTGGCCTCAGTAATACATACATACGTACATAAACTCACGCCTTCATTCCCAGAGTGGGGTAGGCAGAGCTACAGAAATACCAACAACTCAAAAAAAAATGATAATTCTGTAACCACAATTTGCACTATTAGGCCAAGATGTTTCCCAGTGTATAAGGAGACAGGTTGCAATCCCATCGCCCTACAGTACTACAAGCCATTATTCCCTTAGTCACCTCATACGATATCCACGGGAAGACATGGAGTCGCACTATTCTAACACGGCAACCACACGGGAAATGCCTCAGTAATAAATCAGTATAATATCAGGAGACCATGTCACACCAATTGACCTAGTCTCAAACTTAGCTCAGAAAACGATATAAATACTTAAATACATAGAAAACATCCATGACTCAAGAACAAATATTCGCGATCACACAAATATCTGCCCTTTCAGGGATTTGATCCCAGGACCGCTAGCTTTGTAGGCGGGGTTACTACCAACTAGGCCAGCGCGTCGTCGTTGTAAGCCTTCTGAATGACAATTTTAATATAGGTCTTGGGTAAAATAGTCAGTTTTTGCAAACCGTTAACATCGCTCAAGCGTTTGTATTATTTTTTAACTTGGACCCGCCTGTATATTGTACGAGTATCACTGCCGGTGCTATCCACGTGCTATCGATTAACCTGTAGGAATACCTAATGCATCTGTGCGCGTTTCTAGGTACTTTCTTAGGCCTCGAGACTTTTTGATTTATGCATTCCTAGTCAACGCGGAAGCATTCGCGAGCAATGCTGACGGTAAATCTCTCTTGATGCTATCCACGTGCTATTGATTAAGCTGTAGGCTGCCTGTAGGAATATCTAGTGCATCTGTGTGCGTTCCTAGGCTACCCATCCCTCTCTTCCCTTGATGCCTTTTGAATTTATGTGTTCCTAGTCAACGCGGAAGCGTACACGAGCAATGGTGGGGATAGGGGGGGACACGTTGAAAAGTTCATTTTATTTTAATTAACTAAAGGCAATCGAATAAAAATAGAGTAAGTATGATTGGTATGGTTTAATTTTCTATTATTGACGAAAATACTATTAAAAAAAGTCTATCTTCATATCATGAAATCGAAATTTTAGTGGAGGTCCTACTACCTTGTTCAGTGTCCGTCCATACCGACAAGCAGCAGTGTTCGCATTCTTCTGTTCCAGTATAAGAGATAAGACCACTGGTGAAATTATTATCATAAAAACCTTCCATCTTAGTGCTCAAGGTCGGCAACGCCTTTGCAGTCATAAGATTGCAGCCTTGAGATTACAATCTTGAGAATGCAAATGTCAAACTCGGATACCTGACTTATCATCAGGTGGCCTGTTCGCTCGTTTGCTTTCTTGTTGCTTCTAAAAAAAACTTATTTAAAGAAAACACTTGTTGAAATGTTACTTAACGATCATGTGTTATGATGACGAAGTTTCTTCGACATTGTAAATCAAAGTGGCTGACTAACGATATAACATAACTGCGATGTGACGCGGCGACCTTTGACCGAGTTAATACGATGCTCTTCGATTGTATGCGCTCCTAGTCAACGCGGAAGGGTCTGCCAACGCGACTACACAATGTAGCAACTATGTTTACCGTTGAGATAACATTGAATTTCAATAATAATTTACCTGACTATTGAAGAAATAGAGTATTGTTTTTAAATTGATGTAAGTTCTTTGGTAACCCGATTTGAACAAAAGTTGTACCTATCATTATATTCTTTCTTAAATATAAATGCATAGAAAACATTCATAAATCACGATCGGTTTAGGCTCATCGCAAAAATATTTTACCTTTACCGGAATTGAATACGAAACCGTTAGATAGCTCAGCTGTTTTTATTGTAATGTCGGAATTAAATGACAAAAGATTACGTTGGTGATACTGCAAAACCGTGTAACTAACAAATTTATGATAAAGCAAAATAAACCTTACAGACTTATAAAAAAGGTGCATTTTGCTCCTTATTTAAAATGTTACTTAAGCGGTTTTGCAATTTTACCGATGATTATTCGTTGAATGTCAGGTTTATTGTGTCCCAAATGTAACAACATGAGTACTATAAGCGAACATATCGGTGAGAGTGTAAGTTTGGCTTAGTACACTACACAATATGTAATGTAAGCATATTTGAAATATTATTCGATCATATATCACTATCGTAATACAATTTGATCCAACCGCCGCGTGTGACGTGGGACACAAATTGCAGCCGAGCGCATATTGCCTCTTTGGTTTCATGCTGTTCTGGTACACGCGGAAGCGTTTGCAAGAGCGGTTAAGGCCACGGAAAAAATAATCAGTACCTACTTTAAACATTTAAAAGTCTGGTTTTTATTATAGACTTTTACCATGATTCGCTTCTATTGTTATTCACTTAGTAAACTGATACTTAGATGCGATTGCAATTCAAATAAGAATAAATAAATTAAATTAATAAAGTACTCCAATAGACTGCTTACTGCGTTCTCGTTTCCGAGCTGACAACTCTTGATTGACACCACCTTTAAAACATATTAATGAAAGCAGTAATCATTTTATACGTAATACATATTACATATGTATCGAAAATCTTGAAACCCGATCCTGCATCTGAAACATTATCAGCTTATCACTGTCATAGTACCAGCAGCCAAACGACTTTAACTGCTAGACAGGCATACTAAGAATAAATTTATATAAATAAAGCCCATGGGTATAAAACCACAATCAGTATTCGTTGAATTTCAAACAACCCCTAGGTTGAGATGATTAGCTGAGTCATTACTTCATTAGAGATGCCAAGTCGTTTGTAGCATAAAGGAAACTCGACCTTATTGCTGTAGAATGTTAGTTTGACTTTGGACCTAAGATGGGTCACTTTGTACAGTCGAACTTAGAGTAGCAGTACATTTTAGGACCTTGTCGCAGTAACGTATTAAAGTGGAAGCTTGTTGGAACAGTGTTAGACAAGGTATTAAAATGTTCAGCTGCTTCTTGTAATATTATAGGATCGGGGCGCGTGAGTCAAACACCAAAGCTGTGACAAGACTGCCTTTATTATCATTTCCAACATGATACCTTCACATAAAATAATTTTAATATAAGGACTTGAAATATGGTGATATTGATGATATTGAGTATGTTTTTTTAAATTAATAAAATTGATATTATAGAGCATAATGTAAGGTTAAAGTGACACTGATTCACTGTTTGATATTGTGTTTAAGGTGTGGTGTGAGAAGGTATAGGCTATATTTAGTACGTACGTGCGTATGGTAGTGAATATGATTGCATTAATTTATAAGAGTGTGGTATATGTGTGCGAGCATAAGACTGGGGACTAGGTTGGTTATCTTGTCTGTGGAGTGTGTTCAGTATCCACCCACTGCAGAATATAGCCCTTTAATATTTATGCAATGACTATTTATGTATCTCTTTATGACAACGCATTCTGATTGGCAGGAACAAAATGAACCTTCTGGACGGCGACAAGATCGCCACGTTATTGGCCAGCTACATCACAGAGTTGCTGAAGGCGTGTGAGGCGACAGATCTCAAACTGGGGCTCGTCCAGACTGCGTACGCCAACGGAGCGTCCACCAAGTACATCACGGAAGGCTTGGTGAGAGCTTTATAGTAGATTTTTATGGCAGAGAGAAGGCAAACACGAGCACAGCTGAATATCAAATGTCTGTAATTAAATGTATGAATGTGGAAGAAGCGAAAGAAATTTGTCAAGATCATAGCATTCCACTTGCGAAGAAGTGGTCTCTGCCTACCCCTCTGGAAAACAGGCGTGATTTAATGTATGTATGTATGTAATTAATTGTTTTCCATCGTATTTTCTCGGAAACGTTCGTATATGTCATGCTACTTCAGTCAACCTCAGTACTTTTTGTACTGTGACCGACTGAAATAGCAAGACACGTTCGTACGCTTCCGTGAAAATGCCTTACATGTGTAAATAATCATGTAAACATTTCGTAGAAATATCGATTTCTGACGGCTTTTGCTTCCGCGTTTACCAGGGACTCATAAAATCCAGGAGATTGCAACGAAATAATTGTACCAAAGAGCACTTACTGCTCTTAACCGTTACTTTATCTCTCTCCTGCCAAAGGGCGTTTACTTTCTCTTTCCACTTGATATCGATCCCGATAAATAGGTCACCGAGTGCAATCTCTACGTTTAAAAATCTTGTATTTTATGTGTCCCTAGTAAAAGCGGTAGCAAAAGCCGGCAGAAGTCGATATTTCTACGAAATCCTACTAATATGCCAAAGTTTGTGTATGTTTATTTACTCCTTTACGCTGGAACGGCTGGACGAATTTAGATGAAATTTTAAATGGAGATAGCTTATAGCCTGGACTTACCACATTCACACAAACACTATAATTAACAGCATCATTTATACGTTTTCAGAAAGTCCCCGTGTCGTGCGTCAAGACGGGCGTGAAGCATTTACACCATGCGGCGCTTTCCTACGACGTCGGGGTGTACTTCGAGGCCAACGGACACGGCACCGTCGTATACAGCGAGAAGGCCAAGAGCATCATACGCAAGATAGCTCTCGACGGGTACGTAGCGAGGTTACTTGTTGCTTTGGTCCTAGAGTAGTGTATTCCAAAATACAAACTGTGACAAATTGTAACCCGAAGTAGGTAAGCCTATATATCCGTGGTTTGAATATAGGATTCGGCCATAAGGAGACATTGGTTCAGAACTATGTCCATGATAGTGCAGTCGTCATATTATTATGTTCTGTGCCTCGAGTGTAAGTTGCTGTTCCCGCGGCAAACCGTCTCGATCGCGTAAGTGACCATGTTATTTATACGAGAAACGCAAACGCGATCGAGACGTTTTTGTGTATGTAAAAATACACTAGAGGCTCTGTTGCTTCTTGTATAACGTAAACGCATTTTACTATTCTACAGCGTAATCCTATCTCTCTCTTGTCAATGGGCGTTTACTTTCTCTTTCCACTAGATATCGATTCTGATAAATAGGTCACAGAGAGCACTGTCGGGTGCAATTCCTACATTTCAATCTCCTGCATTTTTTGTTGTCCTGGTATACGCGGAAGCTAAAGCGGGCAGAGAAGGTTCTGCCAAATGATGATAAGCTTCACTTGTATAGGAAGTCGATTTAAATCTTATTTTCTTCATACTTACTTGCGATTTCGATTAGGGTAAAGTCCCCAGTGGTCAGCCAGAGACCAGTAGTCGACCTTATATGTGTGCGAAGAGTGGGAAATATATCTAGCGTACTTTTCCCACTCATACAAAGTATAGGCAGAGGCCGACTACTGGTCTCTGGCTGACCACTGGTGACTTTACCCTACAATTCAATAATTAGGTACCATCCAGCTCGTATGATGATCGAGAAAAAAGGCGGTGGCTAATACTGCCTAAGCAAATAAGCAGTATCCCAAAATCAATAACCAAAGCAGTTTTAGTTCTCTTCGCTTAGTAATAAGGTTGATATTGCTACAGGAATTTTATCTGACATACTGCGTATTAGCTTAAGAGGGCAGAATAGTACATCCGTCAAGAAGGGAGTCGTTTATTTAAATCTTCTTTTATAAGCGAGTTTATTATATTATAAATAAATGTTAAAATAGCAGTTGGCCACAAGGTGTTATTATAAAAGTTTTTTTTAGTCTTTTTTATTGTTTAAACATTTTAATAAACTCTATTACAGTTACTTCAATTAAGTTTCCCGCGTACTTGTAAATATGCAGCTAGATTTCGGTTCCCTAGGCGATTACTGCCGCGTCACTGCCTCAAAATTAAAACTGCATATTTACAGCCCTGCAGCACCATGTGAATTGGTGTATCTGTACAAACTGTTACTCTACTATAAAATAAAATAAAATAAAATACTACTCTAGAGCGTATCTCTCTATCTCGCCAATGGGGTTTACTTTCTCTTCCCACTTCATATCGATTCCGATAAATAGGTCACTGATGCCCGGTTTCTGAAGTCACTAGTTAAACCTTTAATAGCTATTGATCCGTTAAAGTTATGTTTAGGTTAAACGACGTTTATCTCTTCGTGCGTTTCTGAGTGCTCCACGAACAGTTCGATAACTATTGACAGATAAATAGTTCCTTCCGCTGCCGCTAGATGGATCTTAATAGTTTGTCATACGTAGACTGCTGTTAATGCCTTAATTCAACATCAATTCCGGTTGATTTTTGTAAAAATAATAATTTGAGAAAACTTAGCCACTTTATAGTAATTAATAAATAAATGATAACGAAAATTAAAATACCTAGTTTATTTGCCAGTGGCTGTATGAACAAAAATTGACAGTTGATACTTCTTCTTCTTCTTTTGCCCCCGCGGCGACTTGAACAGCTACTACCGCGGGGATATGGCGTTTCCACGTTAAGTGATTTCGCCAGTGTCAAGTATATATGAGTATATATCAATATAGCAATAAAACAATCCAATCTTCTCTAGGAAGATTGGGGGCAACGTTGTACGGTGATTTGTAGGTCAGAGGTCAAGATAGTTTTAACCTCTGCACCACTGCGAGTCCACTTGAAACGAGAAGAAAGATGCCAGATACACGAAATAAGTCCAAGTCTTCAATCACTGTGCGACACAGAGGCATAAAAAGTACAAATCACTATCAGAAAAGAACTTTGAACACCTAATTATCCAAAAATTAAAGTCTAAAACAAATTACACGTCCGCCATCTTTTAACGTTGCAAATGGCCTCACAGTTGATACTTCAAAAACAAAAACTTCAATCGTAAAAAACGTCAAATAGTTATGGAGCCGATAAACGGCAAACTTTGGTCAGTTAAGTTAAACCTAGTTAAAACGGAGTTTATCTTTGAGTCGTTGTTCGGAAACGCAGTTGTCAAAGTTAACGGACCAATAGCGTTTACGGACAGATAAACCACCGATAAAAGTACTTCAGAAACCGAGCATGAGTGCGCGTTGGCTGCAATTCCTACTTTTCAATCTCTCGCATTTTATGTGTTCCTAGTATACGCGGAAGCAAAAGCCAGCAGAAGTCGATATTTCTACGAAATTCTACATACAATGTAATGTGAAAGTTTCCGTGTTTGTTTGTTACTCCATCACTCTGCAACAGCTGGACGGATTTGAATGAAATTCTGAAATAGAAAAAGTTTAAACCCTCGATTAAAACATATAGGATCCTTTTCATTTAAAAAAAAATGAGTGTTCCCGAAGTAAAACTTTAATCGAAATCTACGCGGACGGAAGCTATTTATAAAATAAATCGCACTGCTAGATTAGGACAGTATCAACTCAAAATCATTGTTAGTTTTGTTTCTAGCTCATAAACGTTGTTTTAGAGTTGATTTCAAAATACAGTTGTATTTTGAGTTACTACACTTTTGATCTGGCAGTGCGAAATGTCTTTTATCTCAACAGCGTAATCTCTCTCTCTTGCTAATGGGCGTTTACTTTCACTTTCCACTTAATATCGATCCCGATAAATAGGTCACCGAGTGCACGTTGTCTGCAATCCCTACGTTTCAGTCTCTCGCATTTTATGTGTTCTTAGTACACGCGGAAGCAAAGGCCGGCAAAAGTCGATATTTACTATTAAATATAAATACACAGTGTTGCCCTTATTACGTAGTGTAAGTAGCTGAGCTATGCTCTGTCCTTATCTGTCATTGCGACATTTTAACTCATTAGGTAGGAACAAAGCATACTCCACGCTTATTAGTAGGGCATAAGTATTTAATATAAATGCAATTTGTCATTTTCTCTTAAACTTACTAGTTTCACTCGAATTGACTTGAAATTTAGCATCGTTAGTTATGCGATTTTGATGACACAAAATAAGTTAGTGCCGTCGACCTTGTATGCAAGGTAGCCATAAGATCTAGGACTTATATTTACGTTTTATTGAATTACTTAATTATATTAAAATTATCCAGCAACCCTTTTTTTGTAGTTTTATAAAAAGTTTTTTTTTACTATTTGGGCAGATGCGAGACTTTAGTTTGACGACAGCAATTTTTCATGCACATTTTGTATATTTACAAAACTTCTAAAATTCCTATGATTAAATTATTACAATATTGAAACCGTTTTTCTTTACAGTTATATGTCATAAATAATTACATAAATTTATATTAATAGGTTTGGTGAGGTAATCCAAAAAATTTAAGACGTCGGCAAGAACATTTCCCAGATAAAAAGTGTAGTAACTCAAGATACAACTGTATTTTAAAATCAACTTTAATACTACGTCTAAGAGCTTGATACAAAATTGACAATGATTTTGTGTTGATACCTACTGTCTTGATTTAGGAGTGCGATTTATTGTAGACGATTTGCAAGGATCGAGTCATCCGGGTCCCTAACCAAATAATTGAAAAAAAAAATGTGATGTGTTCAGTAGATCTACTCCAGGCAGAAGATTCATTTAGGAAATGCGGTGTAAATTGAAGTATAATGGGCAATGGTACTAAACATACTCAAAAATAATGAATATATGGTTTTGCTTTCGTTAGATTGAAAGACGCATGTCTATCATGATTCAGGATCTTAAAAACGGGTGCGCCAAAGTTGAACTAATTATTTTTAGTCCTAATGTAATTTTATTCCTAATCATCGCAACGCCTGAAGTGTTTTCCTACTGAAACCTTTATTATTTCAGGATTTTTAAAGTATCTAACTGGTAGATAAGGTTAGGTTAGGTTAGGTTTGTTTTTTAAGAACCCTGAAATAAAAACTGTTTCAGTAAAAAACACTTTAGGACTTGCGATGATTAGGAATAAAATAACATTCGGACTAAAAATATTTAGGTGAGCCAATATGGACCCCTTAAAAACAGATCATTCAACATCACCACATTATTTTTGCTTTTGCAAAGTAGGTGAGGTTACATTTTCAATCATCAAATACTTCATATCTTAGCCTAATTGAGCAAATTGTGGTTACAGAGATATGAACAATTTTTTGGAGTTGTTGGTTATTCTGTAGCTCTGCCTACCCCACTCTGGGAATGAAGGCGTGAAGGTATGTATGTATGTAAATACTTCATATTTGATTCTTATTGGCTATTCTTTAGAACTAGCAGTTTTTTAGGTGTACGAGTTTGCCAATTGTTAAACAGGGTTTTGAATTGTGTGTTTTTCGGGCGACGACTGCCGCGATTCTCGCTGCGGCCACAAATGAGTTGGAGAACTTATCTATACAAGCTGTTGCTCTAGTATAACACAAATACGTTTTACTACTCTACAACGTGACCCTGTCTCTCTCTTGTTAATGGGCGTTTACTTTCACTCTCTACTCGATATCGATTCCGATAAATAGGTCACCGAGAATTCATTCGTTTCAATCTCCTGCAGTTCATGAGTTCCTAGTAAACGCGGAAGCAAAAGTCGGCGGAGATCGATATTTCTACGGAGTGTTTCTTACGTGACATTTTTGACCTTGCCATTGTTAGCTTATCTTGTCGTACCGTTCCATATAAACAAATAAATTGAGCAAGGTAAAATTATTTGTTTATACACTTAATCATTATCTTCATGTCCATTTTGAGGTAGTAGTCTCTATTTAGTATCGTATTCTTTGATGAAAATCACATGAGTTTTTATTAGAATTCTTTTTGACATTGAAAATATAGTTGTGATAGATTTGATTAATGATGAATCATCATTGATGATTCATTGATGAATGATGTTTTGATAGATTTAATTGATAAGATTGGTTTTTGTCTTTGTCGCACCTAGCATAATAGTATGAATATATATTCAACCTTTTTAATAAACTATTTAGAGGTAATTCTCATCACTATTTCATCCTCTGTCTCAAGACAATTACGGTCAGGTATAGTTGTTATTGTAATTGGCAGTCTGATCAGGAACAGACTTTAGAAAGTCAATATTTATTATTTATTCTTTACTTACGTAAAAGTCTTCGGATTGACTTCAATTTTGCATAAACTCCTGAATAATATAGTATATGAAGTATATCTGAGTGTCGTATCATCAGTTTTAAAAATACAGTAGTAGGGTAAAATTGGGGGACCTGGATACGTACCGAGGTATCCAAGCCCCCCAATCTTACCAGTGATCAAGTTTTCATCATTTCATCTATTAATTCTTCTTTTCATCAATTAATCTATTACCAGTGATCAAGTTTTTATCAATTCATCTATTAATTCTTCTTTTCATCAATTAATCTATTAATTCTACTTGTTCTTCTCTTTAAGATCAGGTATCCAAGTCCCCAATCTTACCCATGAATACTAAAATAGATCAAGTTTTCATCATTTCATCTACCTATTAATCGACGTATCCACGCCCCTATTAATTCTAATAATTAATTCACCAATCTATTAATTCTACTTTTCTTTTCTTTAAGATGTTGATCAGGGTCTGCCTATATATTCAAAGGTCGTTGATTAGAACTAATCGAAGATGTGGTACGAACTTCAATGATTACTGTTGGATGTTGATGTGATAAATATGGTATTTACTTATATAACGCGGAGGGAAAAAACAAAACGAACAAATCACTGTCATACATTTATTTAAATCACTTTAACAAACCAGTTATTTATAGTGTATAGGCCTTAGATAAGTATAAGTACACAATTTAAAACATAAATAAAAATTAAAAAGTACAAATGTTGATCGATAAATCAATAAAATATTATTGATTTATCTACCTTTCTCCATTGAAACTTTGAGTATTTAGAAACAGATAAACATGTAACAGAAAACTAATCATAATTGTCTATATTAAAAAATAAAACATTGCTATCTTTGCACCACTTTTTTAAGCAAGTAACATTTTTGTAAGCACATATATTATCATGATAAATACAAGTTTGTACATCATACGATGTTGCATACCTTTCATAAAGAGAAACAAAATTAGGACAGCTAATATCTTCTAAATTATGAACAATCTCAGTACCTAAAATTTCTTTTAACCAATTCACTTTTTCATACCCTTTTGTATGAATACATTTGTTTTTACAGTAATCAGATATTAAGAACTTATAATCGCAGTAAGGTACATAACCTTCATTCCACAGTATTCCCCTGTTCCTTTCTATCCATCCTACTTGTTTACGTTCTTTCTTAGTTAAATAATAAAACGGATATGGGGGTTTAATCAACAATACCAGGACATGTTTATCACTTAAAATAGCTATTTCTTTTGGTATAAGCTTGTTCTTTTCATCTTTAAAACCTTGGACATCGATGATAACATTCATGTCAGTTTCCGCACTATGTTACTCAACGGTTTATACTCAATAAGGCGATCGTTTATGATAAGGCAATAAGCTGTAGTATTCTCTGGGATATCTTGTGAAGACTCTACTTCTAGACGAACATCAACTGGTCCAGTTTTTAGCGTATCGTTTTGTCTTGAACAATCAATAACAAATAATGGAGCCTTTTCTCCAAATGTCTTCAAATCAAGCAACGGATCAATGTCGGCTTTGTAATACGACTGACGAAAATTAGCATACATCTCATATAATATACTGTACTTAGCTTCATCAAATTTCAAGTTTAATGAATCATATGGAAAATATTGTGAATTTAAAAACAATTTCACATTTGTTATATTACAATGATCAAACAAAGTCGAATTTTTTGTTTGATTTAATTTTCTATTTGTTTGAAATCCCAATATAACAAATCTAGGTTTCTCCAACTGAGAAGCAGTTTTAACTGACCACGAATGTTTGGTTGTTTGAGGTACTAATGGATATTCATATAAATCCCAATTTCTAAAGGCAACTTGTATAGCTCTATCTTTTTCCAAATGCTTTAGCAGTAATAACCTGTTGCGATCAGAAACTTTAATATGCGGTATACGCCACTGAACCTTTTGTACGTCTATTATGACGGTATCACCTTTATCCATACACACACTGTTTGAAACAGAACTACTTCTATGCAGTATAAGTTCATGTCTACAATTTATAAGTATTTTATTATAGTCTTCTGCGAATCCTAGGACTTTATTCAATGGGAGAATAAAAGAGAAATGAATTTTTTTGCTATGGGTTCCGCTCAGGTTCCACCCCCACAAGGCCGCATTTTTGCTTTCTCCTCCGTTCATCGAGATATAAGACTTCATAGTTGTAGTTATTCCAGCATTTTTTATATGATCTATTTCAACACCATTTAATTCGTATCTGATATTTTGAAATAAAAACAAAATCGGGTTGTTCGTCAACTTAACTTCTTTATCTATATGTTTTCCTGTTGCATCGAGAGAGGACGCAGTGATATACCCCTCAATGTAAATGGAGCTAGCAGACGGTAGTACATATACGTCTTGCTGATGAATAGGGATTCTGATTTCATCATTTTCTTTGAAGCTGTTAGTATAGGGATTGTAAGTATGAATTTCATAGCTTTCAATCGAATTATCGTGCTGTGGCAAGTCAGTGATTTGAAGCATTTTATATTTTAAATCCAAGAGAACGTAGAAATGTTTTATTAATTTTGGTAATCACTCTAGTTGATTTTAAACGTCTTCTACCTTTCGATATCGGGGGTGAAGTATTTAGTTTTCTTGTCTGAGCAGGGATTTTATTGAAAACAATCATTCTAGGTCAAGCAATCACCGACTTAAACATGTACATGCTAATAAGATCACCGATGGTGTAAGAATGTTAACTAATTAGAAGTATCTCGATATTTATTTGGTTTAATAAATCTGATTAGCGAAATGTATTTTATTTACGTACGTAGTTCCTTGTTTTCCAAAATGAACTTAAGAATTTTAAACATAAATGACCGCAATTGTATATGCTATTACCCTGTAAGTTTTGATAATTGTAATTAATTTTCGATCCCATATATTTAATAAATTCCTTTGGAGGTTTCAAGTTACCATAACTATCAAAGTATTCAATATAATCATATATTTTTGCATAGGCTACCCAATGACTACCACTAGATGATGAAGAATCTAAATTTATAATCCCACATTCGATTGGTAGTGGTGATTCTGGTAATTCATCTCTCATAAATACATTACGAAAATGAGGTATATTTTTCGCGTGATTTATAATGTCGATGTTAGTTAACGCTCTTTTAGGTAGCCGACTGATTAGTTTTTTGTGTTCGTAACATAAATCCCTACACCATTCTTGTACGGCTTAAGATGCAGTCCTCTTCCAATACACAGTCCTTTCATGTTCTCGTTTTGTTCCTTTACTTGTGCTAGTTGTTTTTTAGCCGATTTATATTCATTGACAGCTTTCGTGATTCCTGCAATGCCACCCGATAAAGTGCCGCTGGCAGACAATCCAGCAAATATAGGTATTAACGGGAGAAAGCCACCAGTTTTAGGTACAGGTATCACTCGCGGTATTTTAATAGGTAAATCTGACGCGAACTCTCTAGCTGCTTCGTATGCTAACTCTGTTAGCATTTTCTTACATTTAGGTTTTAGGTTACGAATGTGTTTTTTTGTATGTGAGACAATATTATTAAATGTTTTCTTTAAACCAGCACCAGTTTTGAACTTCAATAATGTTGGTGTTTTATTCTTCACTTTATGAATATCATGACATTGTCGTTTGCTCCTCATGATATAATAATTTAGTTTAATGTAAGGATTTCAATAAAATTTCGAGTGTAAAAGTCCGTATCGTTTAAAGATTAACTTTCAAATGAGCACAACGTGAGAAATATATCTTTAAATACATTCATTAGTGTCACTAAAATATCTACAAACAATTTGTCTTTTCTAGCCAAACAAAACAAATAACAAGTCAAACAACGATGTGTTAAATGAAACTGTATGATAATAATAACAATAATATATATTATAAGAAATAAAGACGCATCACATTATCACAGGAAACCATACATATTGGACATTTCGGTTTTTTTATTGATAACGCACATTTAGCGCATGCAACGACATGACCGCACGGTACAAACGCGACATCACATGCCTTGACGTAACATATTTTACACACTTGTACTACGTCACTATTCACCACCTCCTCCTTTGGCCGGGAGACAGGTTGCTCTAAGAAAGAAACAGTGTTCACTTTCTCCTTGACGTAGTCTCTACCCTTCACCAGTTTGACGTACGCACATCGTTCAAACCAGCGTGCGTGCTGCTCCCACGGCTCATCACCCTTCTCCCAATCCTTTAGACCACCATCACAATGATAACATTTGGTTTGATCTCCGCACCCAGTATAATAGAAACCGGCTTCTGCTAACTCTTCAGGTCTTTGTGTCATACTACAAGGCCAATCTTTAAATGTTTTCAACCGTGCCGCTTCCGTTGCATATTTAGGGTGTGCAGGACGCTGTAGACTCATGGTGGTGGAAGGAGACATGTTCGCACGATCGTTTTCTCCTTTCATTAAGTTACTATGTGTTTGCGGTGACACTGACCTTTCCTATACTCGTATCAATAAATAGTACGAATGTTATTAATCACCACAAAGTTAAATAAATCTTACCAAACAGCGGTACAAAGCTGTTTAAATCTCATTGAGAAATCAATATCGGTTGTAAAAGTCTGTACTGTTTTAATATTAACTTTCAAATGAGCACAACGTAAGAAATATATCTTTTAAATACTTTTGTGCCAGTAAGAATATCTATAAACGATTTGTCTTTTCTATCCAGCTGTTCTCGCTTGTAGGTAGTCCTAGCCACTTCACATATACTTTATTCCCCCTGCTTTTTATTACTTTTTCAACCAGATATACGTCAGGATGTAAAGTTTTTTGAATTTCTTGTCCATAAAATGCTCCTAATATCGGTCTCGACTTCATATCTTCTAATAAATAAGTAACAGGATTAGTGTGTTGAATCTTTGTTATCTTAAATATTTCTGTAGACCAATTAGGAGTGAAACCTTTTTCAAAACAACCTTTATACTTGCTAATTCTAACAAAGTCACCGACTAGAAATCTCTTGATTTTCAACTTTTTCTTAGACTGCAATTTAACATATTTTTGTAATACATCCGCTTTATTTTCATGGGTGATTGAAGCAGGAGGTCTACCTATAGTTCTATGAAAATCATGATTATATTCATAAATTTTATTATCTAGCATCCCATCAATCCATTTATAATTGCCTTTTAAACTGAACCCCTTATAAAGCTTATTTTTAAGCGTTCTTATAAATCTTTCCACAATTGATGCTTTTTTGGTGGAGTATGTTGAATAATGGTTAATATCATATTTTCTCATTACTTTGAGAAATGTTTTATTATAAAACTCTTTACCCTTATCTGTTTGTAAATTACTTGGGAATCGTCCTTTAGCTAAAAGTGTTTCAAATTGCTTACATACGATTTCTTTAGTCTTCTGTTTGAGGGGAATTGCCCAAGCGTACTTTGAAAAACAGTCAATAATTACTAATATATATTTATAGCCAGAATTTACGTCCGATAATGCCTGCATGTCAATCAAATCCGCCTGCCAGAGGTCATCTATATCTTTTAACATAACACTTCTCCGAGGAAAGTTCACTCTAGCATTTTTGTGAATTTCATTTACGACGTCGGCTTTGCTCATAATGCTTGTCCAATGCTCCTTGAAGATCTTTTAAGGCAATATCTTTTTTTATTGCTTTAATACTATCTTTTAAACTTTCAGTTAGTATTAAGAAATTATCTCCCTAAAGCTTATTTAAAGCGATATCTTTTTCAATGTTGTCTATACGATTCAACAAACTCGAAGTTAGCTTTTCCCAACTTAGCACTATATTACGATTGTCCACGACATGTTCTTTATTTGCAAAATTTGACGCACTAGGTTCATTTCTAGATTTTATTTTAATGACTTCTATATGACAACAATCAACTGAATGATATTCACTTTTCTCGATACTCATGTCTAATGCTCGTCAGAGCATTAAGTGCAATGATAGCAATAGACGATATTTTATTCTTTTATTATACCAGCTTCTTTTAATTCTTCAATAATAGATACGATTTCATTATCATGATTACTGTTACCAGCACTTTTAGATGCAATTAATAGTTTGAGCCTTTCAATCAATTCATTCGGGTCATCCCAATAAACATAATCAGTGTTTTTCTTGTACTTTTTTAATAAAGGCAAGAAACCACCGCTTTTTAATTTCGTTAATTGTTCTGGGAAATCCTGATTTGCATCATTAAGCTGTGAAAATAAAGGTTTTATAATGTGACGGTATTTCGAACCTTTGTCCCCCTTCAATGGTCCGCTAGGATTGAAGTCTCGTTTGTGTGCGTTAGTATTAATTAGCATTTCTTTATAATCAATTTTGTCTTGTTCTGTTACGACAGCAAGATTAGGCTTATTGCGTAATAAAAGTTCCTTTAAACCATCTGTTAGTTCATAGTTTTTGTTCTTAATTATAACCATATATTTTTTCCCCGCATCATTATTTGTTGATGACAAACGTACATCAATATTTCCCATCATGAGCTTCTTGTTCTCGCTCCGAATACCAAATGGAACGTTAATGTTATCATAAATATTAAGCATATCTTCTTTTTTAAGAGACAATAGTGTATCATTATTTTGATTTCGCAAACTACCATCTGCTAAATCATAATACTCTGAGCACTTACTAGAATCAGTCTTGATTATGTCTCTAAAATTTTCGTATTCTAAAGAAGAATCCAAGTCATTAAAAGTGTCTTTTACATTTAAACTTTTTGAAATATTTAATTCAGGACAATGCGAGCCATTCACTTTTATCAGAGTTTCTAGAGGATCTGTAATAGGTTTAAATACTTTCTTAAATTTAAGATTAGCTGCATCTTCTTCATTTTGAATCATCTTTATTTTATTTTTTATGTTTTCAACAGATTTAATTAGTTGTTCTTTTACATTTGTCTCCATTGCAATGACTGTTTAATACTAATACTCATCATCTAGTGACATATTTTAAGCTTTGAACAAGTATTTATGAGATGCTTAAAAATGGATAAATGTGTCAAATCCTTTTCTATACCTTCCTTTATCAATAGCACAATCTTTATTAATCAGCACGAAGTTGAACTGATCTTGCCAAACAGCGGCACAAAGCTGTTTAAATTTTATCCACTCTACATCTGTATTGACATGCTCATTGTATATATGTTTTAAATTTGTATCATCTTGTTTGTAGATAATTAAAAGATTAGCATTATCTCTAATAAGCTGTTTTGGTATCTTTGAGTATGTTTGAGATAAATAAAAACAGTCTATCCGTCTGTGTCTTCCCATGGCAAAGTAATTTCGTATGTTCACCTGATTTTCACACGCAACGTCATCGAAAATTATGATTGAATTGATCAAAGCATCATTAGGGTGAAGAACTTCTTTATTCTCATTGTATAAAAAGAATTCAGCTTCTGGAATTTTCTGCATGATTTGTCTTAAGAAAATATACTTCGCCTGAAAGGCTGTCTTTGAATACAAATATATATGCTTAAACTTCAAACCGTTTTCATGTAACAATAAATTCAGCATAACATTCGTTTTACCACAGTTAGAAGGTCCACATATTATGCATCGAATTGTGTTTGGTAACAGTGTGCTATGTTTGACTTTTTGTAACCGATTTTCTATATCAATAGTTTTCACTTCTAAAGTTTGAGTTTGCTTGACGAACTTCATTGTGTAGTGTGAGCTTAATCGAACTTTCCAAGTATTTATATACCTCATAAAATTATGTAATTTGAAGTAAAATGACATTATAAAATTGGAACAGATTGTAAATGTCGGCATTACATTAAGATGTAAGAAAACATAGTTGGATTCCTTTATTTAAATACATGTTCTAAGTACCTAAAAGATAAAATAAGATTTAACACTTCCTTTTCTATAGAAATGCAGTTTGAATGTGGTGTGGTAATTGAATGGGGGTTAGCTATAGCTAGAAAGAAACAGATCAATTCACTTCAACAGTTTATTATAAGTATTCGTATTATTAATTATACATGTTCTTGCTATATAAAACAAATAAGAAATACTATATTATTACATATAGGTACAAAAACTTAATTTTTTTTGCTACTCAATCATCTATTAAATTCGATGTTAATGTAATTAATACCTCATTAATAAATAACAAATATAAAAATTAAAACAACAATCTGCATTTGTCATTACCGATAGTATTATTCGTGGGGGTAAATATTTATTACACATATCCATAATTCATAATAACCAAAGACGACTTTTACACTTTATTTATGAACAATACTTAATCATTTAAAATATCGTCTCACAATGACCCCATGGTAATGTATGTATTTGATCTCTCAAAACTTGTCTCTTATCATCACTTCTATTCAATACTTGTTTGTCTACTTGTTGAGAGTATAAAACATGTTTTATAGACCGTATCATGTTCATCTTACAACGAAGTTGTTTATCAGCTATCAATGCCATATTATAGTCATTTAGTGTTAAACGCTTAGAAATGTATTTAGAGATACCTTTTGCTTTTTTAATGGCACTGTTCTCACTTTTGATGTAATATAGTTTAGCCCTCAAACCTACAAATTCTGTTATTACATCACCTCCCATCTCGTCTTTGAATATGCCCGGTATTTTCTCATTCACTTTCGGTATGTTATACGGATTATTGATTGCAAAGTTGCTAGTGTCAAATTTAGAAATATCACAATACATCTCTTGATAAAAATCTTCTGTATAAATCAAGTACAACAGGCTGTCAGTATCTGTGTAGCACAGGTGTACATCGTTTTTGAATTTATTTTTGATATAGTCGTAATGAAACTGATATAGGTGTTGTTTGGCAAGCTCTAAAACTGTGAATCCGATATAAATTGGCCTGTCTAAGACAATTTTTTCATGGTTTAACTGTATTCCTACAAAGTTTTCTGAAAATATAGTTACACTTTTAAAGTTAGGTTTGGAGATCAATTTTTCAGCTGTAAGATGTTTATTTGTTACATTTTCATTGTCTTTCCATTTAGTTACCAATTTTACATCGATTTGGTTACGATTATTTTGCAGAGTCTTTCCGAAAATTGCGTTATTGGATAATTTAAAATGGTTCTTTTCATATTCAGTTTTAGCTGCTTGACGAAGGGTTGTATTTAAGTCAATGTATTTTTTCAAATAATTTTCTTGCCTAAAACTAAGAATGCGGTGAATTTTATTTAAAACTAGACCATGTTTCAAACAATCTTTTAAGTGGGTGTAGTGAATAATGTAGTTAAATTTATCATAAAGATTTGCTATTAGCTTTGCACATTTACCACCGGGGGGGATGAACTTTTCTGCAGCGAACGGTAAGTCATTGTGTTTACTATGCAAATGATCAGGGTATGCCAGGTCTACCTCCAAAATATAGCCGTAGTCATTGTTAGCTGGAATACTCAACACATCAATTGTTTCAATTTCATTTTGACTCAAAAATTTGAACTCTGATATAGGAAAGCGTTGCATCATAGCGTAACCATACAAGTTATTACAGTCAAGATAAATCAAATAACTAGACGGTTCAGCATCATTGAAATCGGACATATATTTATTATTTGCTTTGGCGTGTCGAAGGGAGCACTGTGCTAACCCCCCGCGTATTCCTTTTTCTAACATTTGATATATCTCTAAGTCACTTATTAACTCTAATTCAACCTGCGTATACAGAAGCATTGCATCCCAACTTAAACTTGGGGAAGTGATGTAATACGCAGGATCTAGATTATAATAATGCAAACTAGTCATCCTAAACTTTTCGAAAATGTCACATAATAATAATACGTCACTTTTTAAATATAAGTCGGTATATTCACCAAGTGATTTTATATTAAAGACATTCCATATTGTTCGCGCACGTTCGTATTCAGCTTCAGTGATATGACTATCGTTCAAACTGTTGTAGAAACAAGATTTTAGAGGAAGTTCGGTTTCGGAAAATTTGAAACAGCTATTCATGTAATCATACGGGTAGACACCTTTTTTATACAATAATTCACGTTGATTTTTATCAGGAAACTCTCGTGATAAATTAACAAAATCGTTTTCCGATAAACTTTTGCTTAACGCATCCAGACTTGAACTCATAAACTGATACGAATCAATGAATTTAATTTGAATAGAACGAGAGTTGGTATCAGTTTTTATGTATTTTGTTATAGAAAGGTACTTTTCTTTAGTTTGAGGAATAATTTTAACGGAACCTTCTTGTTTTACTAATTCCTCAATAAATAAGTGAGAATCGTAACCTGATAAGTTATGAAAAACAACAGGTATGAATGGACATACTCTATGCATTAAGTTACAATGAGAGTGCGCCGGCCCTCTGTACAAGGATGTAACATGATCATGATCTCGCACCTTGTCACCGAACAGATGTTGTTTACATATATGGCAATATGTTGCGTTTTGATAAGATGATTCTTGTTCAGCAGTTAATGGAGTCATAGGTTTAACATTAGATAATATTTTATGTAATCGTTTTACATCCTTTATTATTCTCTTGACAAAAATTTCAACACAGTCTTCACCTCGATATGTCACAAATTTATTTAATTGATCATCATACGAGCAACATATATAATAAGCAAAACATGACGGGCGGTGTTTTTTCAAAATTTTAGTGTTTTCAGATATGTTTTCGGTGTGGTTACTCAGGAGGCATTCAAAATCTGCGTAAATAATGAAGTTGAGTTTCTGTTGTCTTTCATAATGCTCGAATTTTAAAACAGAATTTATTTTAGGCAAAGTAACTAACACGTCACTACAATCATGAGATCTATATTTTGTTTCATCATTATAAAATTGTAAACATGTCTCACATAAATATATCTTACCTTTGTGGTGCGAAACTTGCCGTCGAACTAACCTTACAAGATCTTTTATTAAACAGTAATGTGCTTTTCCCCCCCTTTCAATATATAGTAAATTAATGTGATTAATTTCTCTTTTTTTTGTCTTGTATAGAGGTCCGGTAACTTTTGATTTATTATCTAACCCATATATATTAACGCTTATATTCGGGTTATTTTTTTCAAAAAGTTCAATTTGTTTAGGCGAAGGTGGGAATGACATTCCTTCTGTGTTGAGAACGGAAGAATAATGTGGATATGAACTGACTTTACATACATTCCTTGTAGAAGGAAACAAACCGGCCATAATACTCCACAAGAAACAATGATTATCGCTATTCTGTATACTTATACAACTTTTCGAACTTCTGACTGCCGGAGGTAACGGAATATAAGAACCGCCTCGCAAAGGAGAATACTTGTTCATGTTAATTTCAATATGACTTATAGATAGGTACGTCCATCCAGATTCACGAAGTTCGAATTCGGTTAGTTTTTTTTTCAGAGTGTTACTTGTATTCAATAATAATTCATTAAAATCAGTGCTCTTGTAAACAGTTTCATATTTAGTGTTGAATGACTTTAGCTCCTGTTTGTCTGAGTGAGGTTGTATAAAGTACGCAAAGAATTCAAAGTTAACTTTAATACAAGTAAGGCTCTCTACTGATATATTGATAAGTTTTAGAAGATCTTTCTGACACTCATTAAAGAATATCTCTGGCGTGAAATAATCTACTTTCTGAGATGGATTTATACGATATGAAACAATTCTGTTTTTAAAAGCAGTAGCAATCATATAAATATTATCGAATTCTGTGTTCAGTAAGCAGTTTGACTTATGTAAATTAGTTTTTAAGTGAGATGAGTATTCCTTTCGAGACATTTCAATTTTACAGTTTTCACAATTCATTAATTCATATTCAGGTATTAAGGCTGATACAGGATGAACTGTAAAGAAAAGAAAAAAATTAAAGGGTTACAATCTACTCATTTATTTTATAAATCCTAGTAATAGTTGCAAGCGGTAGTTTAATAAGCTTTACACTTTAGTATTAACTGTTCTATAGTTAAACATTTTTTGAATACATCTTAACTATGGGTACAATAGAGAGGGTACAATTAAGAGCGAGCTCTATTTTAATAATAACTTCCGATAAAAGTAGGCGGGCAAGGCTTGAACTCCTTTCGCGTAGCTTTTATATACTCGGTTAACGCACGCCAGCCTTCCGTACTATCATCTGTTCTGTTTTTTAAGCTTATTATTGCGTGGCGCCATCGATTCATGGGAGGTACGCGCTCTATTTCATCGCATTTATAAACTTTTAATTCTACGTAATGAGAACCGAGTTTACAGTCGTTAGACTGGCGAGCAACTCCGTTTGCGATTCGTCGGTTTAGAAAAGATACGAGAGGAGTCATTTTTTTACCAGGTCTGAGGGCTTGCTCATCTACTTCGTCATCCTCAGAGTCGGTCCCGAACACATCGCGCGCAGACTCCTTTCTGCTAACGTCAGCGGGAGTAGTATGGCTCGCTGTAGTTGGAGTAATAATGCTGACTTTACTTTTCTTTCGCTTCGGCTGCTCCAGTTCACTGTTATGCGGCTCTTTGCTTCCATGTTTTCCCACCTTTTGTATTTTCAGGCTTTCACACCGTACTCCATCTTGAACAAATGAATAAACATTATGACTAGTGTTAATGTTATAACTTTTTGGATATCTTTTAAACTCTTTTCTTATAATGCTTACAAACTGCTTTAGATATTGCCAGGCTTCTGAGTCGGTGTTAGTTTTATTTTTTAATTTTAGGTCAAATAATATTTCATCTTCCTTGCACAATTTCAAAACGATGTAGTATGTTCCTTTTTTATGTTTATCGATCTGACGCGAAAATCCTTTCGGAATTTTGTTAGTGATGTAGGAATAAAGATGATTGTATTGTTCCTTACCACTATCGTCACTGTTTCGATCCTCCCCCTCGCTATCTGTCCCGAACAATTCATATGATAACGCTGGTTCGATGCGAGCGGGATTAATTCGCTTTTTCCCCTTTTCCGAAGTGCTGACCCGAGATGCTGAGTTCGAGCCGTGACCCCCCTCACGGATCACGGGTTTTTTACATTTTTTATGAGTATAATTCTTCTCATCCTCCTCCGTCCGAAGCGGTCTCTCTTGAACATGACTGGACCTGAAAAGGTAATTTTATTAAATTAATTTGATAATTGAACCCACAAGCAATCAGTAAAACAACTCAGATCGCAAGAACAAAACACAAATTTATTTTAAACTTTAACTATCTAAACATACGAGAGAATTGAATGGATGCATTCATTTCTCTACTATTGTCAAACTACACTAAGCTTGCGCCCAGAAAAAATAATCGTATTTTAATAGATGAAATATCTGATAGATGAATAGATGAATATTCGAATGGTACTTACATGATAGCAGATATGTTGACACTTATTGATGCACTTTAGTAACTTGAAGATCAGAAGACTTCGCTTGCCGATGACAATGTGTCTCAGTCTCACAATTCCCACTTTAAATATATGCGAGCGATAACCATTTTTGGAACGAAAAACACACATTCAAATAAAAATCAAGCAGACTTGCACTTTTGCTGCTCCATACTTATCATGCACAATAGCTGTTGTCAGCGTTCTGTATCCCGATATAAAAGTATAAATCTAAATATTTAATTACAACCTTATGTACTATGCAACAAGCACTATAAATAAGTGCAACCAAGAAATTAATCACTATCATGTTTTTTTGTCTCAACACGATTGGAATTCAGTCGGAAGTATACGCGGGCCGAACATTGAAATTAAACTTTATTATTTGTAAATATAGTTCAATTTAAAATGGCAGAAAAATCAGACCTTATAAGTCTCACACCGAAAAGCTAGAATTTAAATAGATAGGGAATCATCTTGCATTCGACACGTGCATAAACTTTCCTCTTATGGCATATACCATAAAGGATTAGAATGTTAGATCAATATCCAATATTAAGCTACTTTGAATTCTATCGACACCATTTTATTTATATATAAAGCTAAAAATTTCTGAAGGGATACCTATTGTAATAAATATTTTGAACGTACGTGGTTCTCTTGCAAAATGTCGGTAAGTTAAATTTAATTATAAATATCGGTACATATGTTTTCTGTTTATATATTACATGCTAACCGGTGTGTAAATTTCAGGATACGTCTGAGCATCTATTCAACTTTGTACCCTGCAATGCATCGCGACCTACATATGAACCAAGGCTCGGGTTAGATCGTAAACGAAAGCCAGAAAACACAACAATTTATTCGTATATCAAGAAACCTCATCAGAATAGAGCTGCTAAAGTGATTAAAATAGAAATTTATGACGGAGACAAAATAGAAGATAGTGAGCGAATATGCAAGTGTAATGCAGAATTGTGCCTGCAGTATGCGGTCAAAAGCGTTCCTCTAGACGGAATATATGAGTCAACACTTAACGTAATAGATAAAATAACGGAGTCTATATCATCTAATATTTGTAATCGCTACACAGTGTTGTAAAAATATGCATTTTACAGAATAAATATTAATCGAGTAACAATGTGTTTATTTATTTATCACGCCACTAACCCACCATTTTAAATTCGACTTATCCGACTCGCGTTGTTTTGGAAAGGTGAGACCGCTAATTAATTACCGGCGTCGATAACACTGTACGTCTCATAATTATGTTCACGTCGATGTATGAATCACTATCTATTTAATAACGCTTAATATAAAATGGAGCACTCATAATTGATGTATTGAATACATGAATACTGATTTAGATCTATTATAAATTTTGCCTAGCTCATAGGTATTACACTAGATGAAAACTTGATCTATTCAGTATTCAGAACATGAAAGAAGAACAAGTAGAATTAATAGATTAATTGATGAAAAGAAGAATTAATAGATGAAATGATGAAAACTTGATCACTGGTAAGATTGGGGGGGCTTGGATACCTCGGTACGTATCCAGGTCCCCCAATTTTACCCTACTTACAGTTGTAACCAATTGTGCCAGTAAAAAGTTTATTGAAGATCAAATTAAAACTGCATGTTTACAGCACACGCACAAAGCGCTGCAGCAACACAACAAATGAAAAGAGTAGTTATATGCGTCTTACTCTTCTATATGCGTGCATGGCTCGATGTAAGAATGTTGAAGAAGCGAAAGAAATTTATCAAGATCGTAGCAAGTGGAAAGAAGTGGTCTCTGCCTACCCCTCTGGGAAACAGGCGTGATTTAATGTATGTATGTATGTACTCTTCTATATCGTTATCCTAACTATCTCTCTCTTGCCAATGGGCGTTTACTTTCGCTTTCTGCTCTATATCGATCCCGATAAATAGGTCACCGAGTGCACGTGATTACAATTCCTACGTTTCCATCTCTTGTATTTTATGTGTCCCTAGTATACGCGGAAGCAAATGTGGGGGAGAGATAGTTACTCTCTGGCTTACAATGTAATTTACCTTTTACCTTTACTTGTATAGGAAATCTATTCTTTAATATAGTTGCTCAAAAAGTGGTACTTTTTTGCTTGCATAATGTGCGGAAAGTCAGTTTTATCGGACAAGTACTTTTTTTTTGCTTTTTATAGCTGCATATCGTGCAGAAAGTTGAATTTTTCACACTATACTCGGATTTGTCTAAGATGATGCCTGTGACAGACGTATTTCGTTATCTCCATCACTTACTATACACACTTTTTTTTTTTTTTTACTGTTTTTGTTTTTGTTTTATTGTCATTGTTTCGGAAATGTATTAAAAGACAGTCTTTTGATACACGTGCGGAACTATCATTTTCATTCGTCCCGAGTCTTCTCGCTTGGACAACTCGGGATTCGTGTAAAATTACATACTTTCTGCACTCGCATCAAAAAGTACTTACTATACCTAGTTAATCTACAGTCATCGCACTGACTTATTTTGCAAAATTTGTGATCTGGATGCCAATACAATGACAACAACAATAACAACAATCTTATCTCTCTCTTACAAGTGGGCGTTTACTTCCACTTTCTACTCCCTATAAGATGATCCCGATAAATAGGTCATAGAGAGTACGTTGAGTGCAATTCCTACATTTAAATCTCCAGCATTTTATGCGTCCCTAGTATACGCGGAAGCAAAAGCAGGCAGAGATCGATATTTCTACAAAAGTACATACAACATTTAACATGTCTTGCACTTGTATGTGCCCGGCCGATAAGAAGTCACATTACAGAACCGTGAAGTTTCTGAACATTAATAATGTTGGCAGCAGTGAAACAATGCTGTATTACTCTGCCTTAACACGCAATAAATAAGTTTAGCATTGTTTTTGTGCCGTCAGGATTTACTTCTTATCGGCCGGTAACTTATAGCTTACCTTGTAATGTATTCTAAAAATCTAGTCTATTCTAAGAAGTTGGTGTTTACCTATAAAATTAATCGGTTTTACTTGAAAGTTTGCATACTTTTTACTTGTGGGAGGACCTTGTGCAGGGTTCTTCTGTGTAGCAGCAGTGTTTGCATTATTGTGTTCCGGTTTGGGGATAAGACAGCCGGTGAAATAACTAGCATAGAGGCATTCCATCTTAGTACTCAGGGTTGGCAGTGCATTTGCAGTCTCGTGAATGCGAATGTCTATGGGTCACAGTTTCCACTTACCATCAGGTGGCCTGTGTGCTCGTTTGCCTTCCTACGCCATAAAAAAACATACATACAATAATATGGTCTCATAAATCAAGCTCGTATGAAAAGTGGCCTTAAGAATTCGTTAATGGCTCATAGTGGATCCGTTGAGATTGACTTTTTTTTTATTGGCGACTATATGATCAGTGTCAGAAGTACAGTCGGCAACCTCGGATTTGTACTGTTGGAAGTATTTTTTTAAGTACTTAAAGCAGAAGCGGTATTGACTTGGTGGGGGGACGGGGAGGAGAAGAAATCATTCCACCTTTAAACTGGAATACGTTTGATATTACTAAAATAAAACCAAGCATTTGCAGCTAAATATCGACTTCTTTGATTTATACATAGTTTACAAATAATTACATTTTGTATGTCGTCGCTAGAAATCAATAATGCTGTAACCCTCAAAAACCAAACTTTATACTAGAGCCAAATTACAAACGCAAAAAAAATAAAAAAATCATAACTTCTAAACGGCAGGAGGCTTTTCGGTCCCATTATGCAAATATTATTAAAATAAATAGTTTTGTTAAACTGAATACTCAAATTTGATATAAAATGGGTTAACGGTGATTTTTGCGGGTTACAGCATTTTTTTTTCTTTTTTTTTCCCTGAAAGAATGCTGTAACCCAAAAGGGAAATGTCGTGGTGTAATTTAAAAACCAAATGAAAGGGCGTTTTAAATTGCTGTAACTAAATAACAGCCACTACAACAATTTTGGTCCGAAATTACTTACTGATTTAAAAAATTAAGACCAAATTAGTTAGGAAAGCAAAAACGCTGTACAATGTTCCAGAGATTAAGTTTCTTACCTTGTATTGCTGTAAGTCTCATTTCGACAAAAAATACCGGAATTTAAGCGGGTTACTACATTTATCTGTTCTCCAATAATCTAAATATCACAAATAACTAATGCTGTAAAGTTTTTATTTTTCATCGTAGAAACACGAGACATAGACCATTCGACGCAGAAAAAATTATGAAGTAAAAATATGCAAAAAACGATTTTGGTAGGAGGTGCGGGTTACAGCATTATTGCTTTCCAGCGACGATATAGACATTTCGTAGAAATATCGACTCCCGACGGCTTTCGCTTCCGCGTATACCAGGGACACATGAAATCCAAGAGATTGCACAGAAGAGCATTTCGTCGGTGATACTGCAACACCGCGTAACTAACAATTTAATGATAGAGCAAAATAAACCTTACTGTGTTATTAAAAAGGTGCATTTTGCTCTTTCTTTAAAATGTTACTTACGCGGTTTTGCACTTTCATCCAACGATTTACTACTCTTACGCGTTACTCTATCTCTCTCTTGTCAGTAGGCGTTTACTTTCACTGTCTACTTTATATCGATCCCGATAAATAGGTCGCCGAGTACAATATGGTTGCAATTCCAACGTTTCAATATCTTGCATTTTATGCGTCCCTGGTATACGCGGAAGCAAACGCGGGCGAAGTTTCTGCCACACGTTTGATAAAAATAATTGATTAAATTTATCATTTAATTTGTCCTTTCTCATACTTATTAGCTTCACTCGTAATTATCTAGTAAACAAATACAAGAAAAAAATAAACAAATCTATGAATGTTGAAGAAGCGAAGGAAATTTGTCAGGATCGTAGCAAGTGGAAAGAAGTGGTCTCTGCCTACCCCTCTGGGAAACAGGCGTGATTTAATGTATGTATGTATGTACAAATCCAAGAAATCGATTCTAATCTACTTTAAGTCATCGGATTGACTTAAAATGTTGCACACTTGCAGTTTCGGTGACAATACTATAATTGTATAATATGTTACCATAGAGCTCGTATGATGATGAAAGGAACTCCTCAATGGTTAATATGAGATTCATCATATTAGGAGTCGTCTTTTATCACCAGTATTAAAAGTACAGTGAGCAACAAAATTATATTTTTATAAAAAAAATGTATTTTAATAATTGATTTTTTATAAACCAATAAATATAACAAAACCATATACAGTCTTGAGTTTGTATGTATTTACCGCGGCGATTACCGCCGCGACTCTGTCACACAACTAAATCAAAACAAACAAAAAACGCCTACAAAAGAATTCCTCTGTTTCAATCTCCTGCATTTTATGTGTCCCTAGTATACCCGGAAGAAAAAATGGCGCAGAGATTTATATTGAATACAACATACATATTTAACATTTCTCTAACACTTATTATTACAAGTTTTACTTGTGACTAGGTATGTATGTTGAAAACAACTAAGAAATCGGTATTAACTTATTTAAAAATTATCTGGACAAAACGGATATGGTACCATATCCGTTTTGTCGAGCTTGTATTAAAACCACTCATGGTAAATCCATCGAATTTGACTCTTTTTTTTTTTCATCATGGTGTTAGAAGTACAGTTTGTAAGCGGCATTAAGTTGGTGGAAGAACAGAGAGGAAGAAATCTTCCACTTTAAATCTGAAGCCTAAACAATACTGTCTTCTTAACGGAATAAGACTGAGCGTTGTTAAAAAATCAAACGTTTAATAAACCTTAAGTTTTAGTTTTAGTATTTGGAGATCTTGAAAGCTATTCGCCATGAAAAGGGTACGCGATATCGATACGAGTTTTGGAGTAACAAAGCCACTTGTTTCACTTAACTTCGACTTCGAGAAATCACCTTTTGCTATCTTTATCTCTTCTCCACAACTTACGAAGAAAGAAGAAGAGAGGACTATCAAGTTTAATAAATATGTACATTGAGAAAAGTCTGTATCACAACAAAACAATTAATCAGTAGAAATCGAACCTACCAAAAAAGATTGGAAACCACTGGTCTAATAAAATGTATATGTGTTTCATTACTCTGCGGCGTTATTCTGTCTCTATCTCTCTCTTATAAGTGGGCGTTTACTTTTGTTTTCTACTCTATATCTATCACGATACCGAGTGCTCTTTGCGTGCAATTCCTACGTTTCGATCTCTTGCATTTCATGAGTCCCTGGTATACGCGGAAGCAAAATCCGACGGAGAAGGTTTTGATCAACAATGTTGCTTCATATATCACTTGTGTAGGAAATCTATTCAAATCTACTTTTAATCATTTTATTGATTCGATATTTTGTATACTCGCGATTTCAATGACAATAGAATAATAAGGTATAGTCGACTACAAAGAGATGTATCCACTTTTGGGCCTTATTACAATGCAATAATAATGCAATAAGGTGAAAATGTGAATACATCTTTTTGTAGCCGCTGTACCATCGTTGTCGAGTTAAATGATTAATTATGAGTGTTTTAACAACAAATAATATATTATTGGTTAATATCTCTCGTTTGATATAATGCACAGTATAGTATAAAAATATCTGACACAATATTGTAGTGTGTAAAATATTATTTGGAACATACTAAAAGGTATAATTATAAGTATATATTAGTATTTTATTTTAGGAAAACAATTGTCTTCATATACAAATACATGTTGCAGTTTGTGAATATTTCTCCACATTTTGTAAGTACATTATAAATGTTCTTTGTTGTTTTTGTCTGCGCTAAATATAATGCGTAAAGTCTGCGTAATGATACGTACATTAAAAGGTGAACCCTATACTAGTACATACACACACGCTCGAATCAGATATGTGTTTAGTATAAATACTTATAGTTATTAGAATCCTTCTAGGGGCGGAACCCTTTGTAAACACGTAATATGTATTTTACTGAGCCCCTGAATAGCAAACTGTTTTATTTCTATAACTATTATTAATAATGGTACCTTACATTATACATTATTTACAGCTAAACATTCAACCTGGAAATTGGTTGAATTTTCGGCGTAACTCTTACAGAGCCCTACCAAGTTTCTGGGCTCCGCGGAACACACTTTGAGAACTACTGGTCTAGTATAAAGTAAATTCTTCTTACTACTCTAAAGCGTTATCCTATATCTCTCTTATCAATGGGCGCGTATATCGATCCTGATTTATAGGTCAACTAGTGCATTCAGGGCAGTGTCTAGGATTTAATCTCTTGCCTTTTTTGTGTTCCTGGTAAACGCGGAAGCTAAGTCTGGCAGAGAGATTTTTGCTGAAAATATTATTTTTACGTATTTGCTTCACTAACCTTAGAAGACGATTTTAACCTACTTCTAGTTGTTGGATTGAATTGAAATTTGGAATATTAATCGGGCTGGTAGATGATGCATACGGGAGGTAGCCATAGGAACTCCTCGATGGTTCGTAGTCAATGCTTCGCGTTAGGACTTTTTTCACTCATCTTTTATTGGCTAGTTAGAAATACAATGTTATTAATTATTAATTTATAACATTTGTGGTGCATAGATTACATTTGTCTTTATTGTCTGTCACTGCCACACAAATCAAATCTGTGTGTTTACAGCACACGCACACAGAAATGAGTTGAATCTATCCGTACAGACTATTATACTCCAACATAACGCATATTCGTTTTACTACTCCACAGCGTTGTCCCATCTCTTTCTTTTAAATGGGCGTTTACTTTCTGTTTCTACACTATATCGATCCCGATTAATACGTCACGTAGAGCTCTCAGTGAAGTTCCTACGTTTCAATCTCCTGCATTTTATGTGTCCCTGGTATACGCGGAAGCAAAAGCGAGCAAAGAACGTTCTGCCAAACATTGTATTTAATATTTTATACAATTTTTTTATTAGAAGTCGATTTACTTTTACACCTACTGAAGTCATCATCATGTCAGCCGAAAGACGTCCACTGCTGGACATAGGCCTCCCCCAAGGCTCTCCACTCAGACCGGTCTTGTGCTTTTCGCATTCACCGCTTTCCCGCGATCCTTACAAGGTCGTCACTCCATCTTGTTGGAGGCCTACCCACAGCTCGTGTCCCGGTCCGCGGACGCCACTCAAGAACCTTCTGACCCCATCGGCCATCAGTCCTGCGTGCAATGTGCCCTCCCACTGCCACTTCAGTTTAGCTATTCTTCGGGCTATGTCGGTAGCCTTAGTTCTCCTACGGATATCATCATTTCTGATTCTATCACGCAGAGAAACCCCGAGCATAGCCCCCTCTCCCTCCGTAGCCCTCTGAGTGACCTTGAGCTTTCTTATGAGGCCCATTGTTATCGCCCACGTCTCGGATCCGTAGGTCATCACCAAGTCTGAAGTCATCGGATTTACTGAATTGCATACGCATTTCGATGACAATACAATATGGTACCGTCAAGCTAGTATTATGATGACGCAAACTTTAAAATTCTTCAATGGCTAACAGTAAATCCTCCTTTGGACTTAGTTCACTCATATTTTATTGATATGTTTATTATAATTATTTTATTACCTTACTTGTTTAGTAGGCATTAAACGTTGAATAAACCTTATTGCCGATACTAACTCTTAAAGAATATTAAATCTATCGTTTCTCGAGTTATTAGCACACAAATTTATACACGAAAATAAGGGACTGTGTGTACAGACTGATGCTTTTTGCTACTCTCAAGAATTGTCCCATCTGTCTCTAATGAGCGTTTACTTTCACTTTCCACAGGATATCGATTCCAAATTCTAGTATTAGGTCACCTGTGCACTCTGTCTAGCACGTTTCAATCTCTCGCATTTTATGGGTTCCTGGTATACGCGGAAGCGAAATCGGGCATAGATAGTTCATTAGGGATAGGGGTAAAACTAGTTGGTACATTGGCCCCTAAGACATGGTTCGATGATGGGGTCAGAAAATGGCAACATACTGTCAGCTCACCCGCGGAGTTTGGACTCGTTTAGCAAATGATGACTTCTTATAATGATGGCTTTTTACTAAATCTATCTACTCAACATCTTGACCTGTACATACATACATAAACGCACGCCTTCATTTCCAGAGTGGGGTAGGCAGAGTCTTAAAACTTCTTGGTAATTCTGTAACCACATTTTGCACAAGTAGTTTCCCAGTATATTAGTGACAGGTGGCAAGCCCATCGCCTAACAGTACTGCAAGCCTTTATTCCCTTAGTCGCCTCTTACGACATCCACGGGAAGACATTCTAACCCGGCAACCACACGGGTACCTGTACATGTATTAAAAACTTTGTTTTCCTTGTTTCCAGCGAACCGGAGCAGCGCAAAGCGGCCCAGTTACTGGTGAACTTCATCGACATGACCAACGAGACTGTCGGCGACGCGCTGTCCGACCTGTTCCTGGTGGAGGCCGTGCTGTGCGCGCGCGGGCTCGACGCGCGGGGCTGGATGGAGGCCTACGCCGACCTGCCGTGTCGCCAGCTCAAGGTCACCGTGCAGGTACAGTGTAGCAAACATAAATAATACTACAGTTGAGTTCATAAATATGGGTACACTTTAGTTCCTTCTTTATTTAATGTCACGTTCAAACCGCCATACATGAATTGGCACAGTGATTAAAGTGACTAGGTACTAAAGTGTACACATATTTATGAACTTGACTGTACCTACTAATAGAAAGAAATTGGTTAAGAACACTATTTATTAGGTAAAACACAACTTTAATTATAGAGAGAACACGATGCCGCCAAAAATTAAGTTCGAGAGACGCCACTTCTGTCTGTCAAACGCGCTAGGGATCCGTCCCGATAATAGTGATGTTCCGAATCGATATTTTCCGTCTAACACTAAATTTTGATGAAAGCGCCAGGATCGAACTGTACTTGTGGGAGGACCTTGTGCAGGGTCCGTCCGGGTTGGTACAGTCAGCGTCAAAAGAAACTGATCACTTAAATACCTTGTCTCTTTACTGTCACGTAAGCAATGTCAAACAAGATTGTCTAATGTGTTAATGCGATAAAGTAGAAAAGTAGCTTGAAGTGACCAGTTACTTTTGACGCCGACTGTACCACCATCTTATCCATTAACCTACCGCCAAGCAGCAGTGTTTGCATTGGGTTCACTAATGTTTGACCAAAAAATTATTGACAAATGATCATTTGACAAACAACGTTTCACCAAATGATCATTTGGCAAACGAGACATTTGACAAAAGTATCATCTTACAAAAACTCACTTAGCAATTGATCATTTAGCAATTAGTTTACCTATTTCTGGGCAGAAAAAAAAACAACCTCGAAGGCCAAGGCGGGAGCCAAGGTCCCGCCTTTGCCTTCTAACCTAACCTATCCGAGTCGGTTATGCCCTGGTTCGTTTTCCTCGTAAAATGTAAATTTAACTGTTGATCATTTGGAAAAGTAAATCATTTGTAAAATGACTATTAGTAAAATGATCAAGTGACGAAACATTTTTTTGTAAAACGTTGTTTGTCAAGTGTCATTTTGTCAAATGACTTTTGGTCAAACAGCAGGACACCTTTGCATTGTTGTGTTCCGGTTTGGGGATAAGATAGCCGGTGAAATGATTAGCATAGAGGCATTCCATCTTAGTCCTCAGGGTTGGCAACGCATTTGCAGTCTTAGGATTGCGGTTTTGTGAATGCGAATGTCTATGGGTCACAGTTTCCACGTACCATTAGGTGACCTGTGTGCTCGTTTGGCTTCCTATGCCATAAAACGTGGCAGGTGGAAAGAAGTCGTTTCTGTCTGCCTAAACCCCTGGGAAACAGGCATGATTTAATGTATGAGTATTAACATGATAACTATTGTCCCCAGGACCGAAACGCGATTGCAACAGCGGACGCGGAGCGGCAATGCACGGCGCCCGAGGGGCTCCAGAGCCGGATCGATGAGCTCGTGGCCGCGTACAGGGACGGGCGGGCCTTCGTGCGCGCCTCGGGCACCGAGGACGTCGTCAGGGTGTACGCTGAGGCTGATACGCAGGAGGTAAGGGCTTGAGGCATTTGTCCAACCGCTGTTATATTGAATGCTGTTGACTGTATCAGAAAACATGTTTTTTGGGTTCCCCGTACTCAACGGGCAAAATAAATCTATGTTGGTATTGCTGTCACTGATGTTTCATGCTCGTAAACGGAAATTATATCAAATGAAATTTTGATGTAAAATAAATTGTACCAGGAGGATGACTCAAACCCGAACAATGCATTACAATTTAAACGACCTAACCTTATTTTTTATTAAATCGGTCCATCCCTGTTGGAGCTCTGCTGTGATACCACAGACAGACACAGGTACACAGACACATAGATACACACAAACAGTTACATAGACACGGATACACACGTTAAACACCCCTCTTTCATTGTCTCGGGTTAACCAAACGATTTTTTTATTGATTGTACTTTCAAGCACATTCGACATCTGCATAATTGGACCAATCTAACGATAGTTCCCAGTTTAACTGCTTTCATTAAATATATTTGGTTATATGTAATTATCAGGGGTCGGAATTTTCGTAGCACTTTTGAGCTGTCATAGGGACTTCTCGTTTATCGACTTCGGATATACATATTTTATCGATACATTATATAACACATGTTAAAGAAGATTAAAAGTATAGGTAAACAACAGGCGGTCTTATCGCTAAAGAGCGATCTGCTTTACCTATATTTTTAATCTTCTTTAACATGTTGTGTTCTATAATGTATCGATAAAATATGTATATCCGAAGTCGATAAACGAGAAGTCCCTATGACAGCTCAAAAGTGCTACGAAAATTCCGACCCCTGGTAATTATTATACATTTCTTTTGACATCCCTAGACCAATCTAGAATAACAAAAAATATAGATGCTTAATATACTATTACTATAGATTAATAATTGGTTTCCAGACGGCTGACAGGTTAGCCTCGCAAGTCGCACAAGCTGTGTTCGACTTAGCCGGCGGAGTCGGGGACCGGCCTACGCTCGCCTAAACTAACCACATAAAAAAAATGAAACGAGGTGAATGCCCAAAGCTGGGTGTATTTCTGGGTGATTTTTGGGCACTTTACGCCCACCCATTTGGTAAAACATCGGTAAGCTGGGTATTTATTGATTAGACTAGATGTTGAATGATTGATTGGGCGGATTGTGTAAGGTCAGTTAACCTCCTAAGCCATTGCAATAAAATATCAATTGTAAAGAAGATAAAGTAGAATTTCTCTTGTTTTTATAACTGGCAATTAAATTAGAAAATAGACTTTATTGCAAATCGCAGTAAGTTTATTTTCCACTGGCAAATTTCGTTGTATGTTGGGTCTGTAAGGAGGTTAAAGCAAGGATATTTATAAAGCCAGTAACCACTGTTTGGTTAAGACGTAATTTAAGCTTCGAAGACGATATTACTGAGATATTGTTGGGAAGAGTGTTTGAAGAGCCCCATTCATTAAGGACTAAGGTAAAATGGGTATATGACTCAACTTCTAGAGGCGAAAAAAAAGGTATTTTTCGACCCATCTTTACTTTGCCTTTGAAAATATTGAAGCCAAATCGATTGCTAAGTTTAATCTAAGACTGTGAATGCGTTGCGGAATTGTATTGTAACTGTCGTGAGAACGAGATAGTGTTTTCATTCAAACAGAAAAAGGCTAGAAGACTTGCATTCTACGAAACTGTCCTATGATTTATTGGTTTTAGCAGTTGTTAACTTTTAAAGAATACACTTTGTGTGAAAAACGAACGGAGTGAAGTAAATGCCCAAACAGAATGTACGACACAAATATTCGAATGAAAGATTTTTTGAACAACTTGATTGGCCATTTTCGCTCCCCTCCGCTCTACAGTCGGGGTCAATATAAATGGCAAAATATTTCAACAAAACCAAACAGAACAATTCAACTTTTTTCTTTAATCGTACTTTTGGACATCGCGTGAGGTATTTTTTATTCTTAACACGCTTGATCGTCGCTTTCACATTCTGTTTAAAATAAAATAACCATTAACTATAAGCATTTTTAAATAAAAACTGGTTTGCAGAAATATTGAGGTTATGTGTCAAACAGTGCCATCTTTTGCCATGTCTATTGACCCTGACTTTACTAATAGTGGAATCCAACGGAACGGGCGGAATACCCTTCGAACTATCAAGTTGCGGTATAGTTTCGTTGGTATTTCCGAAGATGCTCATAAGTAGACGCATCTATTATAGGGTACTGTGTATTTTGAAATTGGAATGTGAAATTTAAATTTGAATTTGGACTACAGTCATGTAGTGGCGAACTTACCCGTGGTCGTATATTTTTGAATGTAGTAGTTTAGGAAACGTACTCAAATTTGAAAGACAGAAGAAATTCTGCTCAGAATGACCTGAAGGTATAAAGTATAGTCATGCAATGACTCTAATTTAGTTTACTAATTAAAATTGATGTTCACGTTGGTTGATTTATTACAACAAACGCTGGTTAGAAGTAGGATTTAACTTTTTTATTGCATGCCAATTTATTTGCGTAGCCAAACATTTTTTAACAGTTTTAATAGAGATTTTAAACGCTAAAATCGAATTTCTAATAAGTTTATATTGCATAATAACATCCAAGTTGTTATTCAGTAAAAAACACTTTAATAATGTAGTGATACGGCTCATTATTGTTTAGCTGTTTAGTTAAATTGGTGCGACACTAGGTGATATCACCTACTCACTGCCTTTTATTTCTAGATTAAGTAGTGTATGAATAATCGACAGGTTAGAATTTTAGATAGTAATGACGTACTAACCATTAAGTCCGAATTTAAACCTTATAATATACAGCATTAGGCATAAAACCTTCTTATAAACTTTTGATCCCCAAGAATTTTACGAAGTGAGGCAAATTTGCAGCTGTCGCTTTTAATGTTAGAAAGTTGGATAGGGATAGAAATACAGTCAGTAACACAATTAACCACTTTTAAAATATATTCTAAGTCAAACTAATGATCAATAATATGATAATAACTGTTTGTAATTTTAACTGATCTGTCGAATGTTTTGTATATTTAGTCAATAATTTTAAATTAATAATCTAATTGTATTAGACGTGAATTGTACTTTTAAAGGACCAATTTTTTTCTTCTACCTTTTAACCGACTTTTATCGTGTATTTACGCGTTTATGACAAATTTAAATGTTTGCGCTTAAGCGTATGGGTTGCTAATACAGTTTTAAATATTATGGTAAATATTTAAAAAAAACTTTCTTCTGAAAAGATAAACTTGAGCATTTGTTGGCATTTCATATAAGTTCGCAGAGTTGACAACGCAGCAGCTGTAGTCTGTAGCCCTCCGTCCACTAAGATCCATTGATAGGATCCACTTGAATCTGTTAGGGAGTCGTTTATACTTTTTAATATGCCGGGATTCATCTTTGGATTTAATTATACTATGAAGTATACAAAGATCCATGAATGGATTCTATTGAACTACATTTAATACACTACAATGTCCACGAGTATCCAACCATTGTTGGATACTCATATACGAGTACATAGTAGTGTACTAATTGTAAAATCCATTGATGGATGGAGGTGTAATTAAGCTTGCAACAGAATCCATTTATCAAAAAATGTAAACGACTCCAAATGGATTTAAGTGTACATTAAAGTCCACTCTACTCCATTAATGGATTTGAATGTACATACAAAAAGTCCACTTCACCCCTTAATGGATCCTGGTGGAAACCCCCCTTAAAGAAAGTTAACTCGGCGGTTCTTTGCTCGTTTGCCTTTTCAATGCCATAAAAAACAACGATTTAACCGATTCGAGCGGCGTGCATGACAAGTTACTGTTCAGTTGATAAGAAATCAGTTTCATCAACGCTATTGGAATTTAAGTTAAGATTAACTGATTATTTTTAGTATTTGAGCATTTCTAAAAAAGTTTGTACATTTCATTCACGACTTCAATTTGCAAAAAACATTGCAGGTTGGTAGAGTGAACGAAGCTTAGCCTAAATAACGTAGTCTCCCAAAATGTCCTCATACATTTGTATGAAACTTTCCTTTTTTGTTACCATGAACCAAAGAAAGTTAGTAACAAAAAAGGAAAGTTTCATACAAATGTATGAGGACATTTTGGGAGACTATGTTATTTAGGCTCAGCTTCATTCACCCTACCAACCTGCATTTTTTTTTGCAAATCGAAGTCGTAAAATGAAATGAAATGAAATGAAATCTTTAATGTGTGATAGATTCAGGTTAGTTACATTGATTGCTGTTATTTTTGCTTAATAAATAGTTTAGTCCCACTAAATCATACCTTAATAGGTGTACACACTTTTAATCCTAAATTAATACAATGTGAGAAAGTGAAATGTTTGCCAAATCCGTAATTATTTTAAGTAGGTACAATATAATACACTGGCATCTGATGCAATAAGAACTACCTATTAGGAAGCCACATTCAAAAAGTAGTCATTTAATGTATAAAAACATTTTTCTGATAACCATTGTTTTGTGACAGTTTTAAATTTGATAAGGTTATGTTCTTTAAACGAATCAGGTAACTTGTTAAAGATCTCAATACACATCATATAAGTATTTTTAGTAGAAAGTTTTAACTTAGCCAATGGTTTGTACATTTTATGCCTGTATTGTGATCTGACCTTGCGAGGAACAGTGTCCTGTTTTAGTGTAAATAGGTATTTATGTTTGTACACAAATACACAAACTTCTAATATATACAAACATGTCATTGTCAAAATACAGTGCCTCTTAAAATATGGACGACATGAATCTGTTCGGCGTAGAGAGAAAATTGCTCTAATACAGCGTTTTTGGATTAAAAATAGCTTATCTTTATCCACAGAGTTGCCCCATATTATGATACCGTATCGAAGAGTAGATGCGACATAACCATTAAATGCAATTAAAGCTGCTTGTACTGATACTACTCGGCTAACTTTCCTTAAAGCAAATACAAACTTGTTTACTTTAGTGCATACAGAATTTAGATGTTCTCTCCAAGTGCAACATTTATCTATATGTATGCCCAGGAAGTTTGTATGCGATACTTCCTCTATAATTGCACCTTGAAAGGTAATATTTAAATTATTTGAATAACCTTTAGCACTACGAAATTGAATATACTTTGTTTTTGTCAAATTTACTTTCAGATGGTTTGCTGTCAACCAGTTTATTGTCTGATACAGGGCCTCGTTTATTTCAGCATTGTGAGTCTGTCTGTCGTTTCCTTCAATTATTATTGTAGTGTCATCAGCGAATAGGATACATTCGTGAGGTAATACATTTGGCAAATCATTAATATACACCAAGAAAAGAAGAGGACCCAAAATACTGCCCTGGGGCACACCAAATGCGTTATGGGCGTATGATGATCGGTAGCTATTAACTGTCTTACTCAAAGGGCAATATCCCGAGGTTTCAACACATTGGGTCCTATTGCACAAATATGACTTGGTCCATTCCAATGCTGGACCACGAATACCATATTTAGATAGTTTGATTAGCATACGCTTGTGACACACTAAATCAAACGCTTTGGTCATATCCATAAAGAGGACTGTAACAGGAGACTTCTTATCGATACATTCAATTACACGTTTTATTAATTTAAAAGTAGCTAGAGAGGTGCTCCTACATTTTCTAAACCCATTCTGTTCTTCATTTATTATATTATACTTGTCCAAAAATTTAAGCAGCCTATTATACATTACTTTCTCATAAACTTTAGCAAATATAGGTATCAGTGTAATTGGTCTATAGTTAGTCATATCACATGGGTCACCTTTTTTAAATACAGGTTTCACCACAGACTTTTTCAACATATCAGGATAGACACCTTGAATCAAGGACAAATTGAGAGCATGAAGAAGTGGCTCAACTATAATATTAACACTCTTTTTAACTATGTCAGTCCTTAGACCGTCAAAACCGACAGCCATGGAATTGTTGAGACATTTAACAATTTTTAACAACTCTGACTTATTTACAGGATTAAGAAATATAGTATTTGTGAAATTATCTATTCTTATATCATCAAAACTAGATGCCTTAGTTGTACAATTACTATTTACCTCTTTTACAAAATAATCATTGAAAACGTTTGCAATAATCTGCGGATTAGTAACATCTTCATTGTTTACTTTTAACTTATTTACAGATTTTTTGATGGGGTCATTTGTAGTGTATTTTTTTATGACATTCCAAGTTGCGGTACATTTGTTTTTCATTATATTAATATATTTCAGATTCTCCGCTTTTTGATGTGAAAGAATACATTTTTTTAACAATTTTGAATAGCTCCTATACACCGCTTTGTAGCATTTGAGCCTTCTACTTACCAAGTACAGGTTTCTTTTATGAGTACAACATTTTCTTATACTATTTGTAAACCACCTAGTACCTTTATTTCTACTTGAGATTTTTTTCTTTATGATAGGGAAACACAAATTGTAGAAAAGCACATACAAATCGTAAAATATAGTGAAACAACAGACTGCGTCCGTCTCACTAAGTACTTCCGAAAAAGAAAGCGATGACAGACATTTTATAAATAGATTAATATTATCCTCACTGCAGTCCCGTTTGTAGATATACCACCATTTCACAGAAGGAGAGTAGCGTTTCGGTACTGGAACCTGGTAGGATTGGGCGGTATGGTCCGAGAGTCCTAAGTCGTGAACCAGTGCATTACCATCTTCCACGTTGGTTGCCATATGATCAATGCAAGTCTGTGATTGAGCCGTAATCCTAGTCGGTTCCAGTATAACGTGTCTCAAATTATAAGTTTCTAGGACCAGCTTAAGTTCATTTGCTACATTCGAGGTTTTCAGAAGATCCACATTAAAGTCACCACATAACACATATTTCCTCTTGTTGTGATTGCATATTAAGTGCAAGAGATCATTAAGTTTATGAAAAAATACTGAAGATGGGGACGTGGGTGTTTTGTTTGTGTAAACACATACTACGACTATGCCATACAGCGTAATATGCACTGCACAGCACTCGAATATGAGTGCGTGTGAAAACTGTTCAGTTTCCTTCACAACGGTGTACTCGAGATCGTTTTTCACTAGTATTGTCACCCCTCCACGTTTGGACGCTTTTCTAGAATATGCAGCAGCTACCTTATAGTTACTTAACTTGAGATTGGATTCCGTACCTCTGAGCATATTTGTTTCACTCAAACAGACAATGTCTATTTTTACTCCCTCTCTGCCCAGGATATTCAATTCACAGTGTAATAGTTCTTGTTTATTCAGTGCTCCTGAAATATTTTGATGTAGTATCCCTATACTATTATTACACAGATCGTCGACGAAAACATTTTGCTGTCGGTTTGGGTAGTTCAGATGTTGTTGATTTAGGACTATTACTTTTCAGAACTGGTACTTCATTCTTACCAGAGTGCGGTGGTTGAACCTCTACGGTAGTAGCTCGATCATGTTTTTCAGATAGTATCCCGGTACGAAACAATTTATGCCGATACGTATAATTGTAAAGATGGCATGCCACGCTGTGGACAACATTTTCTGCTATGTTTATTAGAAAATCATTTTGCTCAACATAAGCCCATTCCCATTCCTTAGAATTAAATGAAATGTACAAACTTTTTTAGAAATGCTCATTTGTTTAGTCATCGCCGATATAAATCGTCGGTGACACTGCTAAACCGCGTAACTACCAAATTTGTTATAAAGCATAATAAACCTTAATGTATTATGAAAAAGGTGCATTTTGCTTCTTATTAAAAATGTCACTTACGCGGATTTGCTGTTTCACCGACGAAATGAATCTTGTTTTGTGATATACTTAGATAATAATTTCATATTGCATTTTATCAAATCAGTTTGTATCATTCATCGATCTATGCGCTTCTAAATTAAATGAAGATTTTTATTAAGTACCTATTAATTTCTGTGTATATTTAAAAATAAAATACGAATTATCAGTTAAATATTCAAATAATGAGCTAAATTACTTTTCTGTGCAACTTTATTATGACGTGCATAAAATTTAAATTGCATTTAATTTGGAAGCTATTTATGAAAGTCTCTTATCAATTTCATCTTTCGTGCCCAATAACAATAAAATGAAAAAACATGTTACTCTCACTCAAACCAGTAGGTAAATTAATCTTGAGTAATACCTGCCCAAGATGCATCAGAAATAATATCTTTGACAGACTGGCATATATTCGGAAGTGCAACTCACTCAAGGCCATATTATTACGGCCGCAATTACAATGAGTTAGTCGTAGTTTTCAATTGTCTACGCACTTTATTTCTTGCTGCCTATCTGACGTTTATACTAAATAACCGCGTCAACGTATGTCTCTAACAATAATATTGATAGGCTATCGCGTTGACAAGTCTATCTTTGTTATCTCGATACGCGACGTGTGGTAAAAGGTCGACGGATACGTGATCTCCCACGTGAGCGTCCGCAAATAGTCTTGATGAGAAAAGCTGTTTTGCGTCTTGTTTTTATTCGACTAAAACCTTATAATATAATCTAGCAAAGTTTGAAATCAAAACATTAACCGTTCCCTAGTCATTGAGAGGGTAGGGGACGGACAAACGAAATAGTTTTTTTAAATTATGTATATTCCTTCTTAGTCCTCAGACTGTCTAAAGATTATAGTCTTGGTTATGCCAATGTCTTGGGTCACAGATTCCACCATTCCGACCATCAGACGGCCTCTGCGACATTTCGCCTTCACTATGCCTTGAGAAAATGTAGATAATGATGTGCGAATCTCAGAAACCGTATGTATAGCTATTGAGATTATTGACTTGCCGTGATAAGTTAGATCTTTATCGCAAAACAAATAGACCGATATGACTAACAATACATTGTAATAGTTCGTATGTGACATGAGCAGAGGTCGGAATAGGCAGTACCTATTTGCCTAAACTTCGCGGGAAAACGTAACTAAGAGTGGTTACAACCACCAAAAATAATGTTTTATTTTTATTGAATGCGGGATTTCCAGGTATTTTTTAATAATACATAAATGTGGAAATTTATACTAAAACTCAATCATCATATCAGCCCACATCCACCCACTGCAGGGTAAAGGCCTCTTCATTTCCACGCCATTTTTCCCGGTCTCGTGCTAACGCCATCCATCCTTTCCCAACTGTCTGCCAAATGTCATCAGACCAACGAGCTGGTGGCCTGCCCACTGATCTGTGACCTAATCTCGGCCACCACTCTGTTAGCGCCCTCGACCATCTACCATCGTTTCGCCAACTCAATATCACATGTTAATAACATTTATTGTATACAATTTTACATGATCATCAATAACAAAAACAACTTTCAATCTGAATCATCAATATGATAATTACAATAATTATTACTACTATTAATATTATTTAATACGAAATACTTTGTAGTTTATTTACATTAAAAATAAATCAGAATATGTCATTTAATAATGTAAAATTTTAACATGTGATATTGAGTTTTAGTATGAATTTCCACATTTATGTATTCTTAAACACCCGGAAATCCCGCATTCAATAATAAAAAAACATTATTTTCGGTGGTTGTAACCACTCTTAGTTATGTCCTCCCGCGAAGTTTAGGCAAATAGGCACTGCCTATTCCGACCTCTGGACATGAGTCACTTCAGGTAAATTCGGATAAATCCATTCAAAATGACAACGTAATTTGCGTCTTTTTTAAACATGTTAAGTTTTAAATTCGTATACCAAATTTTAAGGAGATATCCGAATTTGAAGTAAAGCGACTGATATCACTTGATGTTATCCCATTTCAATCTCAGGCTCGTTACATATTACTTGTTGGTTTCGGGACCATCTATCTATACCTATTTATATCATTATCATACTTACTGACTGGCAGCTACACCATTGGAATACTTTAAAACTACGTAAAGAACTCTTTTTTGTTATGTATTAACGAAAAAAGCTAAAAAGAACAAAGCTACTTTCTCACGCAAACGTCATTTTGCTAAACTTGTTTTTTTTTTATCGAAAGCATTCCGTTTTTATCAAAGAGCGACTTGTCGACGTAGAATTTAGTACAAAATTGGTTTGAATCATATCACTAATGTTTTAGTATATTATAGAGATATAGAGATGCTTATTATATGCCTTGTTTACTTAGGCCATTATTATATTTTATATTATATATTGGCTAGGAATATAATTAAAATAAATATTTACAAATTTTCTGACACTAAGTACTTACCAAAAAATGGTTTACTTTCAGATGTATAATATTAGTTTTAATTTGAATATCACTTTAATGTCATTTACTTATAATCTTTTTTTAATTCATATTTTTTTGTATTAGTTGACTATACCTAATGTTTAATTTTTATATCTGGTCTATTGAGCATAAAAGTTATTTACTGTAATTATAATCAGATATATTTACATATATTACAGCTTTATTATGTATCACAAATCTACTATTTTCGTGTGCAATCAAATAATTGTGTTCGCTATAGTCTTAAGGAGCGGTGATTTGAGTCTAGGCATCTGTTGTTAAGGTAATACGAAATGTCTCTCTTACACGATTCTTCATTGGCTGTAGTGGGAAGGAGACAACCTTTTAAATTACTTTGTTTAATTAATTGTAGTGAGACCCGAATTTTTGTACCTGTACTACAAGTATAGCCTGTTCAAATTTACGTTTTATATAAATGTAAACAGATTTCTAACCTAAATCTTAAAATGAAAAACTTAAAAATATGTATATTATAAGCTAAGAAGCGCGAGACAAAATTCTGCGGTAGTAATTTGAATTTAACTATGCTTTGTTAGTATTTTTTAGGTTAGAATAATGTTTACCACATTCAAGGCTTTATTTCACTTTATCTTTAGCTATATTGCTATAGTATTTTTAACGTCATGGAAGTTCTTGTTCACGTGACGGTAAAGACGGCAGAATCGTAAAAAAACATTATGTTTTCGGAAGCTGTAAAAAAATGTAATAGAGGCAATGTAAGGTTGAACTGACTAATAGTTGTCATTATTTGGATTTTGATGAACAGGGTGTTTCGAAAATGGCCGCTTATGGAAATGGGATGTATTTGAAAGACTGTTATTTAACTCGGGGTGTAAGAAGCTTGTAGAACCGCCCTAGAGCCTAATTTTAATGTTAATCCCAAGCAGGCTTTGTAACGTCGCAGTAGAAATGTTTTGATTGTTGACTTGCTCCTCACAGTTGTAGTATGAGTGCGTTAAGCTTCTGTTATTTTTATTAAAATCTATAATTGCTAATTGTGTTCTTTATTTATCCCAAAACATTGGTGACGTCGCCGTGTGTTCTTGAGTGGAAATAACTAAATCCAATAAAGTAAGTAACTCTAAAAGCCCCCCAAGAGCGACTCGGACACGAAGGGTACGAAGGGCCCTTTCATTTTAAATTGTAATTATTTTTAATTTGCATGCCGCAATGGCGGTAGAATTATGTTGGATTATTTATATAATATACATACTAATCTGTAATTAACCATGATTCTTGCAAATAAATGATATTCCATATTCTTTATAGGGTCTCATTGGCACCCTTTAGTTACGGAAAGGAAAAAAGCATCTCATGAATGCTAAAGTAAATCCTGTGATCCTATCCTACTATGTATACATATATCCAACCCCACCAATTAAAATTTGAAATGGGATAGCTTAGAGATAGCGATAGAGATTATGTTACATTTCATCCCGGAAAATTTTGAGTTTTCGAGGGAAATCAAAGTGGACGAAGTCGGGGGCAGAGCAGAGCAAGTTCAAGTTCTATTGAGCATATTTAAAATAAGTAAGTATACCTAAGTATAGGTATTACTAGTTCAGAGGTGAAGCGGAGACAAGCAAAAATAATATACCTACTTAATTAAGATGGTAGGTGCAGTCATTTTTGTTTTAATTGTAATCAGAAGCGCAGAGGTTCAGGAAAAGTCTCATAGATGGCGCGCTTACGCGTACTCATCGCGGGCGGTGGCTAATTCTTCTTCCGCGTGTACTAGGAACACATAAAATGAAGCTGGTTACTCGCTCAGGACGAGGGATGAGGGAGAGGATTGGAGCGCGAGGGATGGAATACCTATCGATTCTTCGTGGATACGGCGGCACACACACGACCGTACGGCAGTACGCGGGCCGAGCTCATAGTGGCCGGTCGTACGCACCATGTTTACACTCTTTAATTTCCGGTCAACTAGTTAACATAGAAGTCTTCATCCATAACTGTATGATTTTCCACAGAGCACATTTAAAATTACTTTACCAACGTTACTAATTCAGGAGTGATAGTGAGTTTTTATTTTACTGAAGCGGAGGTGCGCAACGAGATCGTACGAACACGGACTTTATTGTTGATTCACTACAACGGTCTGATAATAACATGACGAAAGGGTTCCATAGTGGTTCGATATTTATAATCCGTGGTGAACTAGATATCACACACATAAATTAGGCTGATTGTTCGGACAATCTGATTAGTCATTGCCGTTTCTCTCCCGTCAGCTCCGATAAAGTATAACGCACTCTGACGCCCCTTTTACAAGAATAAGTTACACCCTCTAAGGCCGCCTTTACACCTGTAAGTTTTACTTACGTAAGTGACTTACGTAAGCAACTTACGATAAATTTTCAAGTGTAAACACTCGTTGTAAGTGACTTACTGTAAGTTCTTACAACTTACGTAAATTGGAAAATTGCAAGTCTAAACGCGTTCGAGTTTGTTTACGGAAGCGACTTACAACTTATCGAACTAAATTGATAAGTTGAGAACTTACAAAAAAAAAATGTCCTCCTCTAAACAAAAACAAAGTAAAGCCTGGTCTCCAGACGAGGTAGAAACTTTAATTACTGCTTTTGAGGCACGTCCCATACTATGGGACAACAAAAATAAGGAGTATAAAAACCGCGTAAAAACAAATTTGTTGCATGTTGAACTTAGTGAAATATTTAGTACCACTCTAGAGGAAATTGCTAGAAAATTGCATAATTTAAAAGGACAATTTAGCCAAGAAGTGACAAAATTAAAGAAAAAGAGCCAAGCCAAGATTTTACCCAGCATTGTCTTTTCTTTTTCTTTAGTTTGGATAAAATTATATATGCAGCAGCTGCTTGAACGTGGCGACTTTGAGAAGGCATTTTATTTACTGATTTAGTAAGCAATGTAAATGGGCGTGTAATAACTTATGCAAGTTTAAATTCACAAAATTTACATAAGCATTATTTACTGTAAGTTTATATCAAGTGTAAATGCAACCGTAAGTAAATTATGTAAATATTACGTAAGTAACTTACAGGTGTAAAGGCGGCCTAAGGTGTAAATGCGTCTCATACACTGGTCAATGGGCCATCGTGAAGACGACGAAGGATTAGAGCGGTCGGTAGGAATAACTTGAAAATAAGTATATTTATTTTTAAAAGCAGTCTAAAAAAGGATCTATAGTGTCGGGGCAGTGGCGCAGTGGTCCAACTGCTTTGTCCAATTGACCAAAATTACTATAAATATGAGGTACTTAGGGTTTTTTTTAAATTATTTATTTATTTATTATAACAAACACAAAGTTTATATATTATTCATTGTTCCACAAAACTGTTTGCACAGTTTGACTGCGGAATCTTCGGTCCGGCTTGTTGATCACTACATAAAAGTACATAATTAATAATTAGATATGCACTATTGTATAATTAAAGGTGAGCATCGCATTAACAATGACTTCAGGAGATGCCTATGTAACCTAGCTTTAAATCTACGTTTGTTTCTAGAACAAGGCTTAGGTTACTCCTATTAGTCCTGCAGCTTGCCCGAAGAGCCAAAACACTCGGTTCGAGCCTGTTAATATGATATTCAAATATAAATTATTGGTAAGTTGAAAAAAAACAGTTGGACTGCCGCCCCAGAAGGAAATCTATCGCTGTCCGTAATGACATGATCTGCTTATCGAGACCAAACTAACAAATTTCAACATTCTCAATACGGTGGGTCTGCTAAGTGGGCTTGTGTCCTTTTAACTATCCCTTTTTCAGGCATAGTAGGTACATTTCATCGACCACATTCATTTCGCTCAAAATGTGACTTAACTGTCTACATTTTATGACACAAATTTAATTGAGCTTTCCTGTAATATGACTTCATGGATCAGTATCCTTCAGGAAGTTAAGAATTCGTGGCTTTATTCCATTTCTTGCTTGTGTCCTCATTTTAGCAAGGCCTGGAAAAGGGTTAAACTTACTTATTTCTTGGTACGGAAACACGAATCAAGCTTGTTTGTTAAATACCACCATCGAAATTCGTGTAGGTAAATAAAAAATGTACAAGTAACAACTTTATATTTTATTTTAACAAACATTACAATACTTTACAAGTCCAGAAAACCAGGAAACAAAAACTTAAGCTAAATTTGACCCTACAAATTAATTTAAATCTTAGAAATCTTTCTTTACATAGTAACTTCAACTTTACTAATAGTATTTTAGAGATCAAATTACAATTGTAAATTTAACGTTCCTTGTTTCGTTACATAAAATAAAATTGAATAAGATAACAATTTAATTTATAATGTGATAATTGATTACAGGAATATTGGAATGTTGGGATTGTAATATTTACATCAAATGCCTGTATATGTTTTAATTTAAACATCAATAAATCAGTGACTGCATAGAATAAAGTAGAATCGTTAGAGTATATTGTAAAATAACCTAATTAGAAAATACTTTAATTAGCCTTCAAATAAAAGAGACAGCCTTATAGACGTCCCCAATGTTCAAACCAGGGACAGATTTGGCTACTTTGGGTTAATTTTTGGCAAAAATATTGTGCGTAGACCTACCTAACTGAGACAATGTTAACTTTATTCCATTTTGTAACGAAAATCAGACTTACAACAATGATTAATAGTCGTCACACAATGGAAAAATGAGTTCAACGTTACCATTCTTCAATTGGGTAACGAAAATTGATCACACAATCAATGATTTATTTTCATCTCACTATGGAAAAATGATTCTTGACAAGTTAGGTATGAACATTATTTTTGGAATTCACCCATTTTCTACTTAAAAAACTCTACTAATTGTGATATGAAGTAGGTAACCACATCTATCCGAAGTTTGAATATTAGGAACGGGTGATAGAGGATCCACTTATCTACTGGCCGCGATACCCTGGTTCTTACCTACTAAGATTTTTTTTGACACCTTAGATATATGGGTAACTGTCTGTCTATATAAAACACTATTGCTAGATGCTGACAACGCTCCGTTTGCCCTTTAGTACCGTTTGGTAACCAAAATTTCGTATCCACGAACAGGATAAAATAAAATTTAAAGCTGGTTACGAAATTTTGGTTACCAAACGTTACTAAAGGCCGCTTGCGATGTACCTTTATATGCTGTAACTCTTGAAACTTAACTATAACTTAACCAGATTTTTTATTGTCTACGGATGGAATATAAGATGGCGCCCGGCGGTATTTTTATCCACATGGCAGCGGCGTATTATTTAATATATTTAGTCTAAAACATAATTTCAATGGAGTATTGGAAGATACGAAGTTACCTTGAGTCATCAAGGAATGTGGAAACAAGACAAGGCGGTCATAAACACACACTATGCTTACTCGGTTTGTTCAAGTATTTGACTATCAAACAAGAACCATGTGATATAGGTAGTTTGTTAGGTTATATGTAGAAGTGGAACAATGATACGTCAAAGTTAAACAAAGCACTTTTGATTGGCTGTTTAACAGAGGCTTGGTTTGTTTACATTCATTTAAATACCTAAACAAATGAATCACCTAAGCAAATATGATAAACAAATGACATATAAACTTAAAAAAAACATTCAATTTATAACTAGAAATGGGAGGAGTTCAAAAAGTATCTATACAAATGTCAAAATCGAAAAAGTTCTGTTGTGCAACGTTAACTATTCTTACAATTTATATGGCAAAATTTTACCACTCAACAAAAAATTCCATAGAAAAATATTTAAATAAAAAATGCGTGTAAATGATGTTATGTAACAAAACAATTCAGTAAAAGTAATTGTCATTTTATAAGTATCTTCTTAGTCTTTCATTTACATTTTGTGTTATAATTTCTCTTGGCTCGGAGGCCCAGTCATTCTCTTCCAACTTTAAGTATACCAGTAATTTCACTTAACTTTCAGTAACTTTACCCCACTCAGGGTAGCAGGTAAGATAGTGGTAGTAATCTATTAGTAATTTGTACAAAGGACTTCTTAAAACTTAGTATAACTTCGACAACACATGCTTCTGTACAATTCAGTGTTATTATTCCACTTCGGTTAGGCCGATCTTGCTTAAATATTGCTCTACTGCCAATTGGGTGAGAGCTATCATGAAGTCAACAATATGATAATAATAGCAAGATGGGCCCTAACATGTTAAAGAAACATAGTAGCTGAATTAAAACCAAAGCCTGACAGTTTCGTCTTACTTATACAAAAATACATCATACCTAAACTGGAACCCTCAACTACTCTCACTACCACTACTACTCAGGCTGGATACTCAAGCTATTTTCACTTAAAATGTAATAATTTTGGAATATGGGACACTAGAGCCATTACGCACAGAGCTACAAACTGTGACTTTTTATTTAGTTTATAGGTGACGCACATGGTCGCCGGTTGCCCGCCTATGTTTTGGTCACCGAGAGACCCAGTCGCCAGCTACCAGTCGCCAGTGTGTAATGGCTCCTAATAACAGGAAGACCATATTCGCTGTCGTTTATATGTAATTCAAATACAGATTGTGTTAGAATACACAAAAAAGAGCATTTTGTTCACTCGTAAACATTTAGTGATATGCTGATATGACTATTTTGAGCTATTCTGTCATTGAGTCTGTCACATGGAAACATGGAAAATGAAGCAAAATAAATATTGTCTATTTCTATATTTAAATACATAACATCATAATGAACTAAATTTGCTTACTTAATTTCAAAGCTAGCTAGGATAGTGCAGGGATAGAGTTGAAAATGGATACAACAGAAATGAAAGCTCGAAACACTCTTAATTATAAACTGGTTCAATTTGAAACACAAGGCAGTTTTATTTAATTTTGAATAGGTATATTTCATGATGGACCGATAAAAAAACCAACGAAAAGGTGTTGAAGATGGTAATAGAAAGTAGAAGAGGAAAGATGATGGGACACCTGATACGGCACAACCATTTCTTTTTGAACCTTTTGGAGGACAACGTTGAGGGAAAAAGGGGAAGCGGCAGACCTAGGCTTACTTACTTCAGCCAAATAAGACAGAGGTTCAATGTCGTGTCGTATCAGGAGGTAGAAAAGGATGGCAGAGAATAAAGAAAAATGGCAATTACTCCACTGACAAGAGCCTAAGTTTAAGTTAAATGACGATGATGATATTTCATTAGTAGATGGAACAGGTATATTTCATCTTGAGCTAGTTTATTATTAAGCATGCGAAATATTAATGACAATACTTATGAAATATTCTAACGTCTATTGGGCTATCATCTAATATTTGTTGTAAAGAGAGATATTGCTAATATTATTGCTGTTAAACTTAACGGTAACATCTAAACTTTAAATTTTACATCACTATAAATACTTATCTTTACATTTTAACGCGACTGATAGAAAATATGTTATTTATGTATATAATATAATATATCATCTCAATATTTAGTATAATGCATGTAATGTAGTATCATGAAAATGAAGGCACAAAACATTTGAACTTACATTATTCTTATTGAAGTCACTATTCATTTTGGAGGCAGATTGTTTTCCTATTTGATAATTGTTTAACACAGAATACCATTTTTTTTGTAAATTGTCTGTTTTATAAATCAGTCCAAGGTTGGACTTCATCAAACTGTGTTGAATTTGATTTTGAAATTTATTGCTCATAAACTTTTAATTGCTTTAAACATTATTGCTAAGAATCAAGTCAATATCATGTCAGCTTCTATAATTGAACTATTCAGAAAATAAAAGTACAACTATAGTAGGTTTTTATAAAATATCAAAATCCAATTCAGAGCAAATCTTTCAAACAATGGTATTGTTTCTATTGTAAACTCCAACCGCGAATTATCGGTGCTAAATTAAAGGAAATAAATTACACAATAATCTATTTGAATATCGACTTTGCCGCCTAAGCTAAAAGATACTTATTGTAATGAGGGAACTAGAAACTATACTGTATCTTACTGTTGCTAACACAACAGATTACCTGGGTACTGTTCTCAATTTCAAAAACTATTGTAGTGAATGTGCTATCATTTCAATTTGTACCTTCAAGCTAAGGCAGCAAAGTGGCTATTCAAATTAATTATGTTGTTATTTATTTCGGTCCATACTGCACTAATCATTCGCAGTTGTAGTTTACAATAGAAACAATACCATTGTTTGAAAGATAGCTCTCAAGTGGATTCTGACATTTTATAAAATTCTTATAGCAGGCACTGAGTCTATACCATTTCAATATAACTTTAAATTTATAAATTACCAATTTCATGTCAATCTTCTCAATTTCATAGCTACCTAGTATTATATAAACCTAACATAGCTTCGGCCCAAGATATGGAGATTGATCACAGTAGAAACAGTCCGGGGCCGTGCCCTCTTGCAGCTCAACTACATTGGTACTTATTTTTTTAATTACTGTGTAATATCCACACCTCCTCGGCCCTATGCCTTCTATGAGCGTGTCATATGGTGGTGATAAAATATCAAAAAATGCAGCTGGCATGTCTAAAGCTTCAATTTCGTGATAGTTGGATACAGTTGGGGTTAATATACAAGTCTCTGTATTCTCTCTACACACGCGGTCATTCGAAATTTGGGCAAAGAATCGTCTTTTTGTAGGTTTACCTTGCGCCAAGCGAGCCGCCTCTTGTTTCGCGCGCAACGCGAATGCTTTCGGATCTACCTTCTGGGTTACAGGATACTCGGAGAAGCTGCGAATGTTTACAGCTCCTGATATTACCTTCAACAGTCCATGCATGCATGGGTGATCGTGCAGCGGCATCTTGAAACCTGGTCGTAGCACAAAAATACTCATGTTGATACCACTGTTCTGGAAAACTTGAATGTACGTACAGGGTGCCTTATTGGGGTTTCTCCAAGTGTCCGGCTCTAATAGTCGTCTCTCTAATCCTAGGTGATCGCCCCTCAGTTGGTCCATCAACTTTTTGAGCTTGGACATGTTTCTGGACATATCGGCAGTCGCCTTGTCGTTGAAAGTCTGCAGCGCGAGTCGGTAAGTCGCCACGATCGGCGGCACGCTGACCACTTCAGTGTGTGTGTTAGCTTCATTTAAATCCATATGAAATCTGACTAAATTGATGCACGGGAATTTTCGTCTGATCCAAAATGTAGAAAATAATCTGCACGATAACAAAGGTAAACTGTCAACAAACGTCATTTTCCGTATTGATTTGCTCCACAGGTGAAGTCGCATTCCAAACTAAACTGAAAATCGATGTAGCTGTAAAGTATACTATATTTTAAATTGACTTAAAATGTATGCGTTCAATTTATAAAATCATATGTTATGCCAATTTTTATTTTTTTTTCGTAGTTAAATCGATTTTAAAGTTTAACAAATTGCCTTCCATAGTATACTTATATTAAATCCGGCTTCTTTATTACTTCTATGTGTAGTGACATCTAACGCCGAGTAGCATACTTACCGAAGTGACATCTATTGTCGACTAGTATACTAACTAAAGCGACATCTAGTGTCGAGTAGTCTTAATATAAAAGCCATCGTCTGCCAAATTAGTGTTAAAAACGCTTAAGAGGTGGCAGTACTAACACCTTTCGTAACAATGTATTCGGCAAACTTTCAGTCTTATGTCATATCATTTTAGATTCATAATTACTTTCACAACAATGAATCTGCGTACTGATAAAGGTAGCAACCTTTTAGGTCACCATCTAAATAAAACTTGTAAACCAGGTAATGTGTGGTCTGTCGTAACAGTAATGGCGCGTATTTACCGCGGGTGGCGAGGTTGTAAAACCACTTAAATAAATACCTCTGGCTCGCACGGTTTAAACGCTATTTTATTGAGATTCCAACAGTTTTGTCTGTGTTTTATCGATGTGATTTAAACTGTTTATATCTATTAACTGGGAACTCTAAACATAGCGGATAAATTCATTAAACGTAGGTAGCCAGCCAGCGATGATAGCCGAGGCAGCATATTGTAATTTAATGTATCTAACGTGTAATTTGGCATTATCAATAAAGAATTACCTTATTATTTTGCGCCGTGTGGTTGCTGGCTTAGAATTGTGCCACTCCATGTCTTCCCGTGGAAGTCGTAAGAGGCGACTAAGGGAATAAAGGCTTTTAGTACTGTTAGGCGATGGGCTTGCAACCTGTCACTAATATACACTGTTAAACATCTTAGCCTAATTGTGCAAATTGTGGTTACAGAGTTCTCAACAAGTTTTTAGAGTTGTTGGTAATTCTGTAGCTCTGCCTTCCCCTCTCCGGGAATGAAGGCGTGAAGGTATGTATGTATGTGTATGTATGTAATTACCTATCTGAGTATCAGCAAGCCCGGCAACACAACTATGTTCGAGTCTATAAAAAAAGTAAACGTATTAACAAAAGGGAGTAATTTTTGGGCCTGCAGTTATCCTTTTTGATCAGCATAAAAATACAGCAGGTAGTTTAATCAAATAGTTGGCGTAAGTATAATGTTTTTGTCAGCAACAAATAAATAACCGGGCACAAGACTTGGTCCAACTAATCAATGTTTGGTAAGTGTAAAATAAAATATTTCCGTTAAATTTGAATTTGAAAACCAAAAGGAACCAGAACTGAAGCATGTAGCCTGACCGGTGAAAACTTTTAGCCAACCATAATTTGATTAAATGCGTCTCACAAAATGCTGCAAATTACCAATCTCTTTAAGAACAGCCCGATATGTCATTAATTACTGATCAATGTGGGTACTAAATATGCTGACCAAATGGGGTTATTCCCACCTGTTACCACCAATTTGTTACCATTGGTAACAGCTGGGATTTTTTTTCCCACCTGTTAAATAAAGGTTTTAGGTCCAGCGGTAGCCAAGATGCATTCGGCGATCGTTATCTACACCAAACTGAAAATGTCGTAAGACTATCGAGCGCTATATAATATGTCAATGTTATACATTTTTGGAAAATCGTTTACGTTAGCATTGTGCGCCCTGAGGCCCTAGATAAAATGACGTTCGTTTTTGTTATCAAAATATATAGGATTGACGTAAGCCGTCAGACGATCGCGTCGAACGCCTTCGTCAATTCCATACATTAATTAATTAATAATTAATTTTTATTATTTAATCCAAGGGATAAGTTCGCCATTGTACATGTTAATCTTAAGTTTATGTACGAATTTACTTGTAGTTGTTTTTTTATTTTTTGTGCAATAAAGAGTTTACATACATACATACATACATTTTATCAGTTTTCGAATATCGTTTACGTTAGCGTTACTGCGCTAACTTAGTGGTAGTGTGGGCGGGGCACATTGCTCGTAGAAACGATGTCCGTTGGAGCGGTAAGGTTCTAGAGTGGCGACCGCAAACTGGGAGACGAAGCGGCAGGCCTTCCACAAGGTGGACTGACGATCTGATAAAGATCGCGGAAAACCGCTGTATGACAGCAGCAGAGGACCGATCGTTGTGGAAAACCTTGGGGAAGGCTTTGTTCAGCAGTGGAGGTTTTGCGGCGGATAATGATGATCACGATGAGCTCTAATGAACTTGTGTAACCTCACTGTTCTCTTATCTTGTCCTGTCTCTTGTGTTGTTGGAATAGCTCTTAAAAATCATTATGTACATGTAATCATTAATTTTGACATTTGAGGTCCGAAAACTTAAATATGTGCTGGAGTTACGTGTTGAACTTAGCTTTGACGATACGTTAGCTTAGTTTGTATTAACATTTCTGTATATTGTTTGTATTTATAAACATTGAACGAGACTCAGGAACAAATACTCGCGCTCACACAAATATTTGTCCTTACCGGGATTTGAACCCAGGACCGCTAGCTTCATAGGCAGGGTAACTACTAACGACTACGCTAAGCCCTTCGTCTATATCTATCGGATGTTACATAACTCATCCCCCCCCCCCTAAAGCTCCATCAACCCGGGTGTAATCGAACAGTTCCTCGAAGCCCACCCACAGCCGCACGCGCACCTGACAAACAAACCGACGAACAGCAGTAGCGCTATTCCGAGATAGGCTCTCACCGGGTAACACTTCACTTGAAGACAACCGCCTAGACAAGATACGTACCGGTAACGTTACTCAAAACTGACGAATTATGTACGTATTGATAAGCAATTGACATAATAAATAAATAAATAAACACACAAATTGACTTATATGCCCGACCGATAAGAAGTCAACCCTGACACATCGCACAACCATGAAGTTTCTAAATGTTGATTATGTTGACGGCACTGCTACAGTTCTCACTCGCAAAAAAAAAGTTAGCATTATTTTTCTGCTGTGGTTGCTTGTTATAAAAGTGCCAGTAGCGATCCTGGGATCAAATCCCGGTAAGGGCAGATATTTGTGTGAGCGCGAATATTTGTTCCTGAGTCATGGATGTTTTCTATGTATATGTATTTAATGTATACTTAAATATTTCTCTATATAAGTATTTATATCGTTGTCTAGTAACTACCCATAGTACAAGCCTAGAGCTTAGTTTGAGACTAGGTCAATTGGCGTGACATGGTCTCCTGATATTATACTTATTTATTACTGAGGCATTTCCCGTGTGGTTGCCGAGTAAGAATAGTGCCACTCCGTGTCTTCCCGTGGATGTCGTAAGAGGCGATTAAGGGAATAACGGCTGGTAGTACTGTTAGGCGATGGGCTTACACCCTGTCACTAATACACTGGTAATAGTAGTTTATACAACTGATGCATATTGAGAGGCCTTAAAATACGAGGGTGGTTTTATGAAACGAGCATCAGCGAGTTTCATAATAGGATCACACGATTGTTTTAAGGCCTAATTATGAACAGTTGCATACACTACTTTATCTACACACATATCATAAGTTTAGAATTATTATATTTTCGTAACAGCTAAGAACCAACTAACTAATATGACAACAATAATGGCGGCAACTCGATCCTCCGTCAAGACGAATGTTTTTTTTAAATCATAGACTAACGAATGAAGTCCCTATTCTCAAGTCACTCGAGATCAAATTTTGTGCGGTACCCATGACAACGATAAACTTATAGTGTATTTCTATGGAACTTGCTAACTATGTAAAAAAAAGACTTAACTTGGTTTTGTCACTGTTTCTCCTTGAATTTTCACACCACCTCATCAAACACCATTGAAACCATAAACTATTGAAACGGTCGTTACTTTAAAATACAAAATCACCAAATATATAACTCTAACTTGGATATTTCATTAAAAGTTTAAATGGTTTCATAAGTTAGGTTATTAGGACTTGATGGGATGACGTTTTTGTTTCTTTTAAAATCTACAATTGTCTATGATGGGTAGTGTTGTGGCTAAAGTTGGCGATATATTAAGAGAGAGCAGCGAGAGTTAGGTAATGTGTAGGGGACACATTACCTAACTCTCGCTGATCACACTCACAGATGATATAACGGCACCTTTTGTAATAAATACTGGTGATATATCATCTTCAAGTACCGATTTTTCTTCAGATTGTCATTAAACAAATTAGAAATAAGTAACTACTTGTTTTTTACTTTCGGTATTTTAATATTCGATATGGTTTGACATAAGTAAAGGAGTATTGCCCATCACTAGTAAATTCATCATTCAGAGACAATTTCAATATGGCGGTTTGTTTACATAGTTAGCAAGTTCCATAGAATTAGACCTTAGTCTAACATTTATTTTTATTAATCTATGTAAATATAATACATAGAAAATATCCAAGACTCAGGAACAAAATACTCGTTCTTATCACATAAATATCTGCCTTGACTGGGATTTGATCCCAGGACTCAGGACCCGGGATCTTGGAGCTTCGTAGGTAGGGTCACTACCAACTATTTATTATTATTGGGGGGGTTGAGATGGGCCTTGTGAACCACTTCGACCATTGCTGATCTTTTGTGGCAGCCCTTTGTTTATAGTTCACTACACAGGCCCGTTGCGTTTAAGAATTTCCAGATGCTTTGGGCAGTGAGTAGTTGTATCTCTTGTGGGTCAATGATATGTCGCCCTAGGTGGATACTTCTGTTGCGCATTAGTGGTCCGCACGAACAGAGGATGTGCATTGCTGTTTCTTCTGTTTCTTGACAGAACCTGCATGTCGCGTCTTGTTTAATTCCCATTAAAAACAAATGTCTGTTCAGTTTGCAGTGGCCAGTTAGGATCCTAGTCACTGCGCAAGTCTTTTCTCTTTTGAGTTGTAGGATCTCTTTGGAGAGCTTGCTTCTGAACCCTTTAATAAGTGACTTCGAGTGGTTTTGTCCTTTTGTGGATTTCCACAGCTCGGTCGCTTTATATCTGTATAGCTCGCTTAGCAGGGAATATGCTTTTCGTTTTGTGATGCCACAGAAAGGCTCCGGGCCGACCAGGGGGTTGTCAGCTCCGTTCCTAGCTAGTTCGTCTGCTATTTCGTTTCCATCAATGCTGGAGTGCCCCGGTACCCATCTAAGTACTACTTTGTTGGATTCACCCAGGGTGTTTAGGTTTTCTTTGCAGTTTTGGACTAGTTTGGAATTTATTTCCAATGCGTCTAGTGCCAAAAGGGCAGCTTGGCTGTCCGAGTTGATGTAAATGTGCTGGTGTGTACGGTTCTTCTCAAGGTTGATCTCCGCACACTACCAACTAGGCTTACGTGTCTAGATCCTGAGCTTAGACTCAACAGAAACGCGTCGAGCTAACCCTATGCGCTTCTTCTCCGCAATGATGGTTTTGTCCGAAGCGCTCGTAGATTCCATGTAAAAGAGCCCTCAAGTGGTCATTCGCTGAATAAATATTTTAAATATTGTTTAGACCTCAAGAGAAAATTGAATGCTCTTGAACCGACAAATTGCCCGTGAACGTGTAGTATTTATGGACGGGAGTGAAATCCATTAATTAAAACTAGAATGCTTTACAATGATGAATGATGATGATTGATGAATGATGATGATGATGTTTTAATGATTGACTTGTTCCATTGTACTCTGAGCGAATTCAAAAAAGCGGCCTTACATGTAATATCCTTTAATAATTTAAGGGTGTTTGGTTGCCCTTTTCTGTCGCGTTAGGTATTTAACCTGTAATGATAGAATAAGTTGATGATAATAAATAAATAAATAAATTACTTTCTTTTTCAGTGTTCCAAAATCGCCAGCGGTAGACTTATCCATCTGGTCTCTGTCTCCGGGGTTTCTAGTCCACATTGTTAGCCCGTTTTACTTCGAGATTGTACCTAATCATTTTGTTGACGCCTTTCAATATAATTAAATTTTTCGTTTGTTGCTCCATCGATACTATCTATCCTTTTCCTATTCCACCGATACCCTGTAATGCTGCCCTTATTAACTTGACAGTAGGAGCTGTCAAGACGTAAGATTTCAATAAAAAAAGTAAAGTTAAACCAAAGTATAAAATCTCTAATTTTACTTATTTTTGAGATTATAATGTCTACATTGTTAACCAACCTTCAGCCGTGTCTAAGTATGATTATAATAAAATAAATACCAAATAATAATAAAGCAAAAAAATGCAAACTTGGATTTTAAAGCCTAAAAGACGTTGATTATTTGTTATATTATTTTTATTGCACAGAATAGACAAACAAGCACACAGGTCGCTTTACAGTAAGATTTAAATCAGCTGGACGTAGGGTTGGGTTGGGAAGCACCAACAACGAAAGTCAATAAAAAAAGGTCACCGTAAAATCTGAGTTTTTATCTATGTAAAATTTATCTTAATTCCAATTTAAAAAAAAAAACAAAAAATTGTATAAGTATAGACCCTGTCAATCGAGGCTTGATTAGAGTCCAGTTTGACAAGAGCCACAGCCAAAACTATTCCCGTCTCAGATCTCGTAAACAAATTGTTAATAAATTTGACGAACGAGGCTGTTGGTTGCGTAAAAATAGTTTATATTAAATACTCGGCTACTACGACACGTTTGAACTTCAGCAAAAAAAATAAGATAGAGCTTTATTGCGAGCCCATTGCTTCCCTTATTTTTTTATATATCCCCCTCATAAATATTGAGAGATACAATTCTTAAACGTAAACGTATTTTTTTCAGAATTTCTCAAATTTCTCACGTGTAAATTAGGTACACAGCTGAAACTGTCCCTGACATGAGATTGTTATGTAAAAACTATATTTATCTCTTTCTACATTTTCTCACTTCTATCTTTTATAATTAAGTGTGTGGCTCTTTGTATGATTTATAAACAACCCTGAAAAATTAATACCTCCTTAAATAAATAAGTTTTGACTTGATTTAAGACCATTCATTTGAGATTGTAGCCTTGAAAATTGTTTTTTTTTATGTCTGGGATCTTAGATTTCGTTCAGCATCAGGGTCCGAGAGCTCGTGTGACTTCTCCGTCTTAAAAAAATATGATTCACAAACATATACCTAGTACATTCGCCCTCTCCAACGCGCTTTTTTTTTAGATATCAAATAGGTAGTCACCATTTTTAAGTATACACCTACTAAGAATGCCATACATCAAATGACAACAATTTTAAATTGGGAATAAAGGAACAAAGAAGTAAACCGTTTTTATATTATTTGAATTCCGCCAAGCCCTGCGCGTGAGTGGTCCCGACGCAGGCGCAGCGCATTAGCAGTAAAAGCTATCATTGCGCCAATTCCCGCGGTATTTGTTTAAATAAATTATTTCAGATCTCGACATCTGCAATTACACGTATTAGGGATCGAGTTTCTGGATGAGTGCAAGCGAGACAGAACCAAGATTATTTAGAAGCATTCCTACCTGTTTAGGAAAAATTGTGATGTGTTTTCTAGAACAGGAAGATATGGCAATAGGTTATATGTGCCCTACCAAAAGCTTAAAGTCTGCAGAATAAACTCTTACTGTATGGCTATTCGGATTTTCAACCATTTACCAGATTAATTTAAAGACAATATGATTCTAAATTCTTTCAAGGCTATTTCATTTACTTCTTAAGAAATGTTACTACTCGGTGAATGATTACCTCAGTGATAAGGATCTGTTAAAATAATGTAATTCTGTGATACTCTAAAAACTATACCTACAATCTTATTTAATTGAAAATTGTAAATTGATATTTGACATATTAATTAAGCCGCATTATTATTTTTATGTCTAGATATTTACACGCTGTCTAATGGCAGAATATGTTGGAACTCTTTATATCTTGTACCATCATGTTATGTACCCATGTTCTTGTGAATAAATAATTTACTTACTTACTACTATTTTGCAATTCAGCAGAATTTACTTTTGTATATTTTTACCTGACTGAGTCAGGAGGGCTGTGTTTTTCTAGTGTATGTAATTAGTATGTATAGGTATATTTGTTTTGAACGCTTTGGAACCTAAACGGCTAAATTTATTTTCACATATAAGTTATTGTTTTGCGGGTGGTAGGACCTTGTGCAGGGTCCGTCCGGATCGCTACCACAATCTTATCCATTAACCTACCGCCAAACAGCAATGTTCGCTTTGTTGTGTTCCGGTTTAGGGATAAGACAGCCGGTGAAATGACTAGCATAGAGGCATTCCATCTTAGTCCTCAGGGTTGGCAACGCATTTGCAGTCTTAGGATTGCATTGCAGTCTTGTGAATGCGAATGTCTATGGGTCACAGTTTCCACTTACCATCAGGTGGCCTGTGTGCTCGTTTGTCTTCTGCATGCCATAAAAAAAAATAACAAAAAAATATGTCAGATTCATCTTGGTCATAGGAGTGACATAGGCTATAAAATTTTAACACATTCGCTGCTACGTAGTGCGTAGTGCTACGCGTGTAGCCGATTCTAGTAGAGTTTTCTGCTTTATGGTTGCTGGCTCTGAAAGTGCTTATCAAATTAATCAGAGAGAGGGTTTTTTTTTTTAATAGATACCTAGGCTACAGTACCAAAAATGTATTAAACCGTTTTTTACCCGACTGCGGCAAAGCCCAAAAGGAGGGTTATGTGTTTGACCTGTATATATATTCGACTCTATGTGACCTTTTAACTACTAAGTGACTAAACTTATTTAAGTTAATTATACGTGGTTAGATTCGTCTTAACCACTAGAGTGTCATAGGGAGGCTTAGTCATAGGAGTGTAAAATTATTTAAATGTGATATTAACGAAATAATATACCTATACAATAGTCATGATAAGTAACATTACTTTGACGATATAATCTAAACAGCAGTTGGGTATTTTTAAAGTTTGCTTTTCGAACGATTTTTTTATATTACCATTTTCCTGGCGTCTTGTGGCATGCCGTCGTCCGTGTTAGAACTTTAGCGGGAGTGTAAACGGGAACCAGTATAGAGCCCATTAGTGACGTCACTCGTATCGCATGACCGATAGTACCTAGTAGTGCTAGCAGGCTGCATGTAGCCGTGTGTACTAGCGCAATGTAGTTGAACTACATTCAACATGTGGATAATAATATGGCAAAAAGAAGTAGTTCGGGCTAAAATCTTTTCACCTATCAACCTTTAGGCTGACATTACAGAATTTAATAAACATCTATTGTATAAACTATATTAAACCGAAAAATCCCACCTAAGACCAACGATATTTTTTTCGCTTTTAATATAATTTAGAATTTCTTAACAGACGTTACGGTTAAAAAAAACTATTGTGTAGATTACTCATTTTTTTTTTTATATAAACAAAAAAACCTTTGTCAAAGGACTAACCATTTTATTCCACCCAAAATAGACCGTGTATTTAGTATAAATAACATATTTATTGACTATTAATGGGTAGGGTAAAGTCACCAGTGGTTAGCCAGAGATCTGAAACCGGCCTCTGCTCATACTTTGTATGAGTGGGAAGAGTACGAAATATATATTCCCCAATCTTTGCATTCATATAAGGTCAACTACTTGGTCGGCTGACCACTGGTGACTTTACCCTACGAAATGTATGGTAGGGTCAGGTGGGGTAAATATAAGACACGGGTAAAAATAAGACACTACTTCATTCCTATTTCATTTAAAAAGAAGCATTAACACACAATGCTTCGTTTTAACCCTTTACCGGTTATTGACAACTGTCATAGTATTCGCAAATAGAACCAAACTATCAATTCTTAAGATTCATATTACATTTATTATGGTGGGAAATATATTCCCTCTGCCTTATAAAGGGTTAAATGGAATAGGAATGAAGTAGAGTAAGTTTTTGAGTGTTAAAAACTTAGTCTTATTTTTACCCGTGTCTTATATTTACCCCACCTGACCCTAATACTTTTGATGAAACAGGGTCTCTATGTCTCTATTCTAATAGAAAACACCTACCTACACCTACACACTACCAACCATCTCCTAGGTATCCCATTAGGTAGGTAAATAGGTGGGAGCTCTAGGTAGGTAATATCGTCGATGAAACTGCAAAACAAATTTATGATAGAGCAAAATAAACCTTACTGTATTTTTAAAATGGCGCATTACGCTTCTTATTTAAAATGAAGGGTCCACGGAAAGAACATGTCTAGTCACATTAGCAACTTTTTGAGATATCGCGATTGGAAAGTTAGGAACCATGTCATTTTGTACGTAATATTCGTGTAGAGGTTTTTTGAAGAGTGAAAAGATACAAGTTATATGAAGATTTATATCTGAATCTGAAAGGTAGGTAATAGTTCATTTCGTCCTCTACATTTTGAGATCCAAACTCATTTTCAAAAAATAAGTGACTAGCCATGTTCTTTCTGTGGACCCCTCATTTTAAATAAGGAGTTAATGCGCCGTTTTAATAAGGCAGTAAGGTTTATTTTTCTCTATCATGAAATTATTTGTTACGCGGTTTTGCAATATCACCGACGATAAGTTCTTTGCTTTTTCTGTCTTACATTTTTTGTGCCCCACTTTTGTTAGTTTCTGGATGTTAAATTGGCTTCAAGTCCGCAAGTTAAAACCATATCGCCTTTCACATATTATCGTATTATGTTTAGCTAGGCCGCTATGACTGTCAAGTAAATAAAAGGTATAGGGAGGACCTTGTGCAGGGTCCGTCCGGGTTGATACCACCATCTTATCCATTAACCTACCGCCAAGCAGCAGTGTTTGCATTGCTGTGTTCCGGTTTGGGGATAAGACAGACGGAGAAATGACTAGCATAGAAGCATTCCATCTTAGTCCTCAGGGTTGGCAACGCATTTGCAGTCTTAGGATTGCGGTCTTGTGAATGCGAGTGTCTATGGGTCACAGTTTCCACTTACGAGTACCATCAGGTGGCCTGTGTGCTCGTTTGCCTTCCTATGCCATAAAAAAACAACAACAATACAATAACATGTCTAAAGCAATATGGTGTTACCAAGTAAAATAGAGCCCCAGTATTGCTATTTAGGCGTAGTAAAATAGTATCTCGTAGTTTTGAGTAAATATTTAGCAGTTAATAACGCTAGAGCGAGTTAACGTCTATCCCGTTTGTCGGCGGATGTGTACGTACGTCGGAGATCTAACGCTAGAGCTAGATCGGATTTAGCTGGATCGATTCGATCGATTGGTCTATTGTTCCTTTGAGCTGGGTGTTTATAAATAACATCAAATAATGATCATTCAGAAGGCATGAGAGTTAAAGTATGTACGAGTTTATATGTCTTCTGTAGTTGTAAATGTTTTTTTTTAAGACATTAAGGTGAAGAGATTTTTTCTGACTGATTCAGCTATTCCTTTTCATATTGTAAGTATTTTTTACTCTTGTTTTCTTGTAGTTTTCAACGAACGATATTGATAATCAAACCAAAATTACTTACCTGATTGTAAAAGGGCAATAATTCTTATGTTTACTTGACAAAATTTGCTTTATAATTTTATTTTATTTCAATAAAATTTCAAAATTAAAGTCCATCCATCCATCCATCAATCCATCCATCCATCTGAGTCTCGAACTTTAATATTTACCGATTTACGCAACGGCGCTAGCGCCCGAGCGGCAATAGGTAACAGAAACTGCTAAAGCCGGCCAAAGCGGTAAGTAGGTACTGTCAGCCCATCGGAACCCTGACCCACCATAGAACGTTGTCACAGTGACATTATAAAACAATTTATTCGGCACTTCTTACGACTTACATAACGTCACAGTGGCAGTGTTCTATGGTAGGTCAGGATTCCGATGGGCTGATAGTACATCTTCTTTTCGCGCTCACGAAGTTTGACACATAATTCTTCATCAATGAATTGAAAACCGACGTGTTTAATAGAATACCCTGTACAAACATTCATATCTTCTATTTTATACAATTCTCTGAAACAAAAAAGTCAAACATCTAAATATGCAAGCGGATACGCGGCTCTAACCAGTTTAGCTACCGACGGACAGACGGACAAAGGACGTTTCCTGTGTTTATGTATACGTACGCTGCCGAGTTAGAGCTCTCAAGAAAAGTTACATGTAAAATGCCGTATCTATTAGATGAAAAGGATACATAGGCACCTATATTCTGCCCACCTAAACAAAAATTCAATAACTAAATTAAATAACCTAAGAAGATTCAACTCTGCTATGCTTGTAATTAAGTTGAAATTTCTACACTTGTTTTGTCTGAGTTATCACCATTAAGCTTAGTAGGGCAGTGTTATTCTAGCCGCTTTTGATTATTGATACCGATTCTACTCCTCAAATGCTACTTCTTTAAGTGAAACGTGATTAAACTTTACCAGTATCTGTTTTTTCTTAAGAAAACCATACAGTCCGAGCAAAAATAACTTAGTTAATTTACGAAATATGACCTAGTATTATTTTGATTAACAATAGGTACTAGGTTACCGAAACAAAATGTACAAATGAAATATTACACGTAAGGCCGCTTCCTGACTTGGCGGTATACTTGCAGTAAAACATACTGTCGGTATAAATGCTGCGCGTTGATTGGTGGATGCCACTAGTTGCCTAGCAACCCTTACCGATTCCGTGTTTTACTGCAAGTATACCGCCATGTCAGGAAGCGGCCTTAGTCAACTTAAGAGCAAGCAACCCTAAAAAACGAGGCTACCATAACCAACCTTTTTACTCTGTGGTAACATAATAACGCATACAGCCATGACAAGTGCAACCGGCCAGTATCACCGGCACATGCTCACAGATCACCGTAAAAAACACCACTGGAACTTTAAAAAACTTAAAAACACCTATTAAATAATCCCGCTAGGAAACGTAAACAGCCGAGCGACAAAAACCACTATTCGGTGTTTCAAGATGGCGATTAGTGTAGACTTTAGTTAAAGTGAATAAGGGTTGTTTTTAAACGTTTTTATAGTGTTAGCTAGGTGTATTAAATAATTATAGTGGACGTCACGTGTGCCGTTCGAGGAAACCGGTTAATTATCTTTTGTAAACTAATAAAATGTAATACCCGAATGTTGGAAAAATAATTCTTAGGAAATTGGAGCGAGCTTGGAACGTTGACCGGGAGTTTGGTGTATCTAACGTGGGTTATTATACGGAGATACAATATACAAGATGTTTATTCAGTAAGTAGACCACATGGGCACTTTTACACGTCAAAAAATCTACTCTTATTGTGTTTCAATATACGAAGTCACTTTACACTCTAATTTAATGTAAAATAAAAACAATAGAAGTCACGTAGTAAAGAAAACAAGATGTCACAGAGTCCCTTAGACCGTTCATCCGTCTTTAAATGATTAAAATTAAAAAAAACCAGGAAAGTATTCTTAAAAATATTGTTGAATTTTACAAATTGCTTATGATTCCCACACTAAGCGAGGCCTGTCCTGTTGAAACAAGATTCAAGGGTACATGTTGACAGGTCGAAATGTTATTTAGATAGTTACAGGTATTACAAAAAATATATTAATTTGTTAACAACAGGCAGACATATGTATATGATGAATATTATATACCAGAACAGTTTTAACAGGATAGCTTGACACAAACTAGGTTTCCCAGAAATTAGTTGGGCATTCAAGAGATATCCACTCTGAAAGTATAGATTGCCAATACTGCAGGGGCATGTATGTGTATTACATAATACAAACAACTAATTAATTGTTTAAATAGAAAAAACTACATACCCCCGGCAGACGTGCATCACACGTCTGCCAATCACAACGTGAGTTAAATTCGTCAAAGAAAATAGAACTTAATTATTTGTGTTAAGCAGAATAGTCAGCATGTACTAACAAATTACGGTTATTACACGATTGTTGAAATAATACTTCCTGCGTCTCAAGAAGGAATTATGTTGAATTTATCACTAAATTAATAATGACAATAACAGGACCAGGGGATCTATTCTTTTCGGTAAACCCATATTGTTTTTGACATGTTATCGTGTATGTTTTTAATCCGCCGCCATTACTGTCAAGTAAATAAGAGCTAACATAACGTTGACAATACGATAAATCGTTATCGCGGGAGCAAAAACAAATCTATTAAAGAACACATATAACAGAATGTATATTTAGTATAAATTGAATATTCTGCCTAAACACTCTGAGCCTCTAAGAAGTTCTTCATATCTAGCACGAAGTTTTCGCTGGAAACGGTCAATGAAACTTGTCTTGCACTGAGTAAACGCGTCAACTAGTCAAACTTATTTTTTTTTAATTTATGTCAAATCCAGTATTTTTTCCAAAAATAGTTTTAACTTTTTGAATATATGTTTTCTATTTGTACTCATATTTAATTTAGATATATTTTTGTATGTTCCTGTAGGTACATATCAAATTAATCAAGAATAACAAATGTCTAAAATAGCAGGAAAAGTGACTGAGAGGTTGACGTTAAGATCTCTTTAAATATGTGCTACTGATCAAGTCAAGTACCGAGGGAAGATATTTGAAGGTTATTTATAGGTTTCTCAACAAGAGTGTCACTTCTGTTCTTGCCTATTTTTCATAATCTTTCACTACTGTCAAATCGTTTTTGCTCCCGCGATAACGATGTATGACGATATTGACGATAACATGTAATATGGTTTCACCGAGTATAGAAGAACCACGTATTAGTAGTAAATAACCAGGGTATAAATACTCTCGTAGATACAAAAGTATCGAAAAAACCAACAAATGAAATGCGGGTCCCTGTACCCCTACCATGAGTTACAATTACCGTACTCGCTAGCGAGGTGAATGTTCTGTCCCTTGCACTCCTATAAGAATACTGCGAGGTCTGCGAGGGACAGAGCATTCGACTCGCTTTCTCGCTCGTTTCTCAAAAAGTGTCACCGCCTTTTTCACAATAGTAAAGCATATTTGACAGATAAATTCTTTCCCTTTCTTACACCTAAAAATAGACAAAGAGAGAGCCAACTTTTAACGGCAAATAAATTTACTCGTTGATTGTGAAACAGGCCCTTCCTTAGTCTAATATTACGGCGTTACTTATAAACGTGGAGTACCGTGGAGTAGCTAAACCATGCTTTGTCCTTATCTGTCAAATTCAAATGTCGCAATGGCAGATAAGGACAAAGCAGGATTAGCTCATTTTGTAGTATTTCACTTCTTATGCTCTTAAAATGTTAGCTTAGTCCCTGGATATCGGGACTGAAGCTCCTTATTAATCTCTAGGGATTAAAGTTTTTTTTTTAACCTGGAAGCCCCTAAACAACCAATCACAGTGTTTGTGAATGGAGGACGCTTAGATTGTAATTGTATATCGACAATTTTTAGGCCGTGGAAAGAACTTCAAAATGACAACTGTGCAAAAATATAAAAAAACCGGATATAATTTCGTGAAACACGATTTATGATTACGAATATAAATCTATTTAATTATAGTAACCATAAATTCATTTTATTATGCATGGTCCAATTAGTTTTAAAATAGTTTGCCTTTTCCACGCCATAAAAAAATCTAACTTATTTGTTAATATTCAAAGTAAACTAACTCTGCTTAATCAAACGTGTTGCCAAAGGAAAGAAACCTAACTTGTAACCTTCTCGCAATAATATACCACTTAACCCAAACTAGAGTGACATAGGTTTTAATACAACACCTCAGTTTGACAAGGTTCTAAGATGGCACGGGAATAGATTTGTTTGGCTGTACGTAGGCTGAATAAGCGACCATTGTCGCCCCATTCGGTAGCGTTTGATATGTCTCTACCTGTTTACAAGAATTGTCGGAAGCTCTGTGCTGCCTTTAGTACTGACTATTCATACAGCCAGTAAATTCTTATTGAGCCCTATCCATATTAATTAAATTCTAGCCAATATTTAATCTTTGAATGTAAACCCACTGATAAAATAGTAAAACTTTAAAAAAAAATTTTTTTTCATAAATTTTATATTTATACTTATAAAACATTATAATTTAAACAAAAAAACCGGTTGTTGCTTCTTTTCAAATATTATAAGAAATCCCCCGGAAAATAGAACTGCAAAAGAAGAATTTTATGAGGACGGAGTTTAAAAGCTAGGTAGTATAAACTTGTAAATAATGTATTACTTGGCTCAACTGTTTTTATTACGCAATTTTTAAAATTGATCGATCTATTGAAATCGTTGCATGATTAAGGGCCCCATGCGATGATATTCCGATTTAAAGACACATTTCAGTAAAGCAGGGCTAACGTTGTTGTGTTACAGTATTATATGGTATGGTATATATTCGCTGATTACTATTCCGTATGTAAAACTAAAGATAACACAAAAACGTAAATAATATAATTTAAACGTATAAGTCTTTTAATTTTAGTGAAATGCAATTCATTGGTTATTAGATAGTATTTACCTTAACTGATAACTGGGCAAGCTTAGTACTTGGTGCCAGTACTGTCATCGTACTAAACAGACACTGCTTCCTTCAAGCCAGCGAACGAGTTGTCTATGATCGGATATATTTAAATCTCGGTTCATTCCGGTTAAATACCGGCGCCTCTATTCTACGACGACAAACAATATTGACTATTGTCCTGTTATGGTCTTATTAACGTTTTGTTAGCTTTTATTTACTTGACGGGTTCGAGACGCGGGTGCTAACAATGGGCCTCATAAGGAAGCTCCGAATCACTCAGAGGGCTATGGAGAGGGCTATGCTCGGGGTTTCTTTGCGTGATAGAATCAGAAATGATGATATCCGTAGGAGAACTAAGGTTACCGACATAGCCTGAAGAATAGCTAAACTTAAGTGACAGTGGGCGGGGCACATTGCTCGCAGGACTGATGGCCGATGGGATCAGAAGGTTCTTGAGTGGCGTCCGCGGATCAGGAGACGAGCTGTGGGTAGGCCTCCAACAAGATGGAGTGACGACCTTGTAAGGATCGCGGGAACGCGGTGGATGCGAAAAGCACAAGACCGGTCTGAGTGGAGAGCCTTGCGGGAGGCCTATGTCCAGCAGTGGACGTCTTTTGGCTGACATGATGACGATGATGATTTACTTGACAGTAATACCATACAATAACACGTCAAATTCAATTTTGTTTAAGAGGCTACCATGGGCAGATGAGATGACCTTCGATCTGAAGCTCTAAACTTTCAGTTGTTGTTAAAACCTATTTGCATTAATACTGCTGCTGTTCTAAAGTAGCTGAAATCTAAATTTGTCTTGTACAAGTCTCTGATATCGAGATTTACGTTATGAAAGTTTGACATTTTTGCTCCAAAAATCTAAAGCTAAATGTTTTTGAAATCATGTTTTTAAAAAATATAAAAAATAAACATGGGTTATTTTGAAATTCTGTTCAACAGAATAATAGATAATAGATTTTAAAACGCAAAGCCAAAACATCTGGACTTTGGGACTGAAATTTGGAGACAGTATATTCCTTGGATACCCTGGGGGTGCACGAAATAAGGATTTTCCAAAAATTTACCCCGCAAAGGGAGAAAATATCTAGGCCAAGTAGCGGAAAACGAACTGTACGCGTTTAATATGTAGTTATACAGGGTGCTGAAGCAGTTCTAAAAAACAAAGTAATAAAGAAAATTGTTTTTTTTTAAAGAGATAAAAACTCGCGAGCCCTTCCCGGAGCGGCCCGCACACGTGCGGTGGATTGTTTGAGTCGCGGTTAAATCCGTCCGCGCGCTAATTGACTTCTAAACGCTAAGTAACGCGGCCTAGTGCCCATCACTGATTGAGCCGTTCCAAATTTAAAACTGGCCAACAATTACAAATTTGAATTTGCTTTTTTCTGTGTATAAGGCCAGTATTCAAATTAATTTACCTTTTCTGAAGTGAACAGGATAGTTAGCGCGATTATTGAATTTGGAATTAATAATTTTACGTCCACTGATGGTATCATGCTATGTCAATTTGAGTACGGGAGCCTTGGTGAATAAAAACAACTAAATTGATTAGTAACATACATAGTATTTTTTTTGCTAATTGGTCAATATGATAAAGAATTTACCTATTTAATAAAATGGAAACATTAATTCCCTTTTTACCAAACCCTCTATAAGTAGTGTTACGTATTCTGCTCAAAACAAATTAGACTACAAAGCTTCTTAAACATGTTTGTTCAAAATACATGAGAAGTCTCTAAAATTAGCAAATACTCAAATAAAAATTACGCATTACTTCCAGAGAGAACGTAGGTTTTTATCATCTACGTAGGAAGCAATGTTTATTCCGCCGCACTACACCGTCCTCCTAAAAGCCAATCAGTCTCATTTACTTTAAAACTTCTGTAAAATAAAGCCTTATTTCTAACGTTTAGAGTTTGACCTGCTTTGGGGATTCAATTGCTCTTGCAACCTTTCGACTTTAGAAAGCGGAAAGGAGTTTTATGCATCTCGCGCGCTGAAATATTAACTAAACAAATCGTTACACTAAAAAGACCTAATACGATTTGAATTTGTTAGTATTCCACTGACGCTTTCGTTGAAATCTGTTTAGAATTGAATTCTTTACAGCGCGCAATAAATAGATAACACTAGTTGAATGTTTGTGGTTTTGGTAAGAGGAAATTATTAGGTGAATGTGGTATTTTAATGTACACAGTCGATTAATTAGTGATTTCTGAGGAACGTTCGGATTGGTCCGTTGTTGTGATAGAACGTCTGCGCCCAATTCGCTGTACGTTTGGGGAAATGTCCGTGTGGCAAATAAATTGTAATCGACATAATAAATTAACTCGGCTAACTAAACTAATTTTGAGATTAGTATATTCTAGTGAAACGGGTGTGTGCATTGTATTAAAGACGGTATACGGGTTACCGTAACATTTATAATGAAATTTATATTACAACAGAAGTTAATGTTTTGGTTTATACAGGTGATTTTTATATAACCAAACAATTTACCTGTGTCTTCTATTATATAGAACTGCATTTTTTTATATAATGTTTTAAGTTTTATTTAAACATTTGTGACTCGGCCTCTTGGAATTTCATTCATTAAATGAATGTCTTTATAATAGAGAATGGCTTTCTGCGAAATATTTAGGTTATCGATTTAAAAAAACTTAAATAGATAAATAAATACCCTCATACATAGAAAACACCCGTCTCATATCTATCGATTAAGATTCATTATTTACTTGTTCTTACGTAGAATCGAACCCTGGAAACTTACTTTGCATGCAAGGCCAACTAGTAAGTAAAATTAAACGTGTCGTTATCTAAAACTGGTCTACCGCAGACGTTGCATTAAACAGATTAAAAACCTGGAATCCAAATCTGACAGTTAAGATGGCGTAACAGATTTTATAGTAATATCTGTCAGAGTAATTACTCGCGTTTAAATAAACGCGGCGTTTTATGGCCGCAGTAAAACAATAAAACCGTTTAGTGACACGCACTCGCTGCGCAAACAAACACACGTGTGGTGCGCCTTTATTTTTTTAGTAACAGAGTCTGGTTTTTGATTGCCTGTGTGTTATATTATATGGTGTGAAGAATACACTAAATTGTATTTTGTTACAAGATTTGGTTGTTTCTTGTGTTTTATTACTTTTTCGTAATATCTTCCAACAGGACTTTACTTACTCAGATTTAATTTAATTGCTCGATGTCTTTTTAACAGTGACTTGTCCATATTTCAACGGAGTAGTTTAGCAATTTGGTAGTGTTGCCAAATGTGTATGGCTCAGGAATCAATTCTCGCCTCATCGCGCAACGCCTACCGCCCAGGCCCTGGCGCTTCTAAACCACTTCCTTGACACAGTCCAAGATGCTGATGTGTTTACTGATCCACAAGGATGACTGCAGTTCTAAACTATTTACTTTTTAAGTTATTTTTTGTAGTATAGTTTTCACCTCTTTGTATGGGAAGTGTGTGTATAGGATGACGGCATCAATGATGGATACTTCACTCTTTATTCAAATTTCATACGGTCCTAAATAAATAAAAATCAGGGGACCATGTCACACAAATTGAGCTAGCCCCAAACTAAGCTCTAGGCTTGTACTAATAATATTACTTATATAGGTCAATACATACTTAAATACATAGAAAACAAACTCACTCAACTCAGGAACAAATCCTCGCGCTCATCACACAAATATTTTTCTCTACCGACTCACAGGTTTCATGGTCACTACCGACTAGGCTGTTTCGTCGTCCTAAATTGTTTGTTGCAAAACATATGAATAACCCGTATCTTCTGTAAAATGAGAATTAAGTGTCCATCATTGACCATTGTCCATTACTGGTTCCATCACCCCATAGTTATAATAATATTGTGTTGCTTATTTTTCAGTGTGTAATATTATGCCGTGTCTAACACTTTGGCATCAAGCTATTAGTCAGATATTTTCTTTAAATACATAAATAAATATTTGCCCTAAGGCCATTTGTCCACCGCCACCGTTACAGAGCCTTCAAATCAAATCAAATTTCATTTATTATCAGATCATAGGTATACAAGGTGTTACAATATTCGAGGTGATCTAGTCCATGACCTACCATATTAATGGTGTACAATAATTATATGTCCTTGAGTCTAATAATATTGAGTAGAGCAAGCATTAAAATAAATGTATACAAATGTCAACGCAGTTATACTCGTAATATAATAAAATAATGTTTAATATAACGTCAGCAGCATAGAATTTCAGTCTACAGTTTTCCTTTATTATTTAAAAATTCATCTATGGAGTAAAACATCTTATTTAATAGCCAATTATTTAGAGATTTCTTGAAATTAACTTCATCTAGAGATTTAAATACGTCAGGAATATTATTGAATATCTTAACACTCATACCATGTATACTATTTTTATAAAAAACAGAATGAGAGCGATATGTATGTATTAATTTATGATTATTCCTCAAATTGAGGTTGTATTTACCAACGGTATTAAAAAGATTTAGTTTTTAGTCATATCAGTAAATAAGGCTGAAACATGGACTCTCTTATCAATACTTTCGTGAATAGATTGGAAGAGTTGAAATATAGCGTAATTTGTTGACCTATTCTTACGAAAACCACACTGCTCATTAGCTATGATGTTAAATTTATTTGAAAAATTTACAATTCGGTTGTACATGAGGCGTTCAAGTAATTTGGAAAAAATTGGGACATGTGTAATAGGTCTATAATTACTTCACTGAGAAAGAGATAACGGCGCCGAATTAGCAATAGGTACATAGATAGTAGCGGGCGAGCTGCGTATAGGCGGCCAAGTAAATGTGCATGCTATCCAGTGGCTTCCATCTTAGTCCTCAGGGTTGGCAATGCATCTTAAGATTGCAGTCTCGAGTCTACAATTGTAGTCTTGAGAATGCATTTGTCCATGGGTCACAGATCCTACTTACCATCAGGTGGCCTGAGTGCTCGTTTGCCTTGTCCATGCCATATGTTTTTATCGGTCTACTTCCACGACTTTACCGGGAAAGATGAAGATAGCTAGTTTCATAGACAATGTACTAACCGGTTAACCACATCGTCGTCGTATTAAACCAATAACATTTGATTACCCACAGAAACCGAGACAGGTGAAAGTAAATAAAAGAGTATAAAAAAGATTAAACAAAGCTTATTCTTTTAACATGCCAACTAGCATGATGAACTCCTAGGTTTACTCGGCCGGTAAACATTAACAAACAAGCCACCCCACTATTTGTTTCTTCTGTTTCGTGAATGACAACGTATACACTTTGTGACGTTGATCTACACTAATATTATAAGAACGTTTGTTTGGATTTTTGTGTTTTTTAATATGGAGAATTGATTGTTTTTTTTCGGAGGCGGGTTACTGTGGAATTATAATTTATAGTTTATCAAAGTGATGTTTTATTTTTTTATCAATATCGAAAAAAAACACCCTTTGTAAAAAATCATTGAAATTTTTATTTTACGAAAAAGCACCATGCTGTATATGAAAAAACGTAATTCTTTGTTAAGTGGATGTAAGCATGCTACGACTTTGTCACTCAGCTACGTCGTAGCTGCGTAGCATTTAGTAGCACACTTCGAAGCAATCTTTACCTGGAAAAATAAAAATATAAAAATCAATCAATTTTAAACTGTCCTAAAGTCAACATCGTCAATATTTATTGATTAAAAGTTTGAAAAAGGCTCGTGATTGTTTATCTCTTTCACCGGCCCGTCAAAATAGTCAAACTAGCTACGCGGCGTTCAAAAAATCAAAATATTGACTCCTTGAAGGGATCATTACTTGCATTAGCGCTCTACTGACGAATGATTGATTGTTTGGAAATGTATTGATTGTGTTTGGGTGGCCATGCTTACGTTTAAACGTATTTTTTTAAGTAAAATTAAAACTTATATCTCGGTTTGGGAAAATAAAGGCGGATCAAGAACTTCTACCTTTGTAAAAGAATGTGTGTAAGTGATCCAGGGGCCTTATTCTGCAGTCTTTATGCCTGTTAGGTACTCGTACTGTCATACTGTCAATGTCATGATAGCTCGTATTAATATTAATGGCGGTCAAATTAAAAACAATACAATACCAATGACCCTTGTTAGGGTTGCAAATAGAAAAAAACCAAATGTTTTTTTTCAAATTTATGAAAAAAAACCTGGCACCATGGTTTTTTTTTCTAAATTAGGTTTTTTTTCAAATGAACAAAAATATGCCACAATAACGGTTTTTCGTGATTTATTTAACTAAACTATTTTTAGTAAATGCAAAAAGAACTTTAAACCTATTCACTAGAACTATCAGCACTATCAGCAGCACTAACTAATTATTGGGGAATCCCTGAATTCCCCGATGCGGCGACGACAGGCGTTGGTGTTGACTGTTGCCAACAGTAAATTGCGATAACTCCCACTACAGATTTCATTAATGTTGTTATTAATAAAAATTGTTGAATTAAATTGGTTTAATGGTTAACATAAAGTCTAAAACAAGTAAAACAACCGTATAAAAGTATTAACTGCCTTGCAAATTTTGAGTTTTCATACTTATGAAAAAAAAACGTACTCCAGAAAAAAAACGGTTTTTTTACAACCCTAATCCTTGTCTCACGCTGATCTTTCGACAAAAAAGTGACAAAAGTGATCACTTACTTTTTGTAATTCATCATGGCTACTAAAATAAAATCAAAGTAGCCGAGTAGGTACAAATAAAAGCCTTTATTTTTTATGGTGGCCGATTTAAACATAATACGGAACACGTTAAAGGCAATATGGTTTTGCCCAGTAGAAAAGAGGCCCTAAATTAGTGCGAGCAGTGGCTTCTCAGTTACTTTATGTACAGGTTGATTTTAGGATAAGCGTATGGGTAATTATCCCAACAACATTTTTTAGCGGCGGACGTGATAATTGGGGTGTAAAGTACATTTATTGGAAAACTATTTATTTTCTAGAAAATCTTACACAAAGTACCATGTTGAGCCAAAGTTAAATTTATTAATAACTTATCATGTTTATCGTAAAAAACAAAAACAGTCCAAAATCAATGTTGGTGTCGAGTCCAGTACTTGTCGCATACACTGATATACCGTGGTACAAAGTTATTAAGCCTCAACTAGATTGATATTTTAGTTACGTCTATTCCCTATTAGTTCAGGAATTATAAAATATTACAATTATTACATTTGCAAATAAAAATAAACTGGGACCAGTGTAAATAAAACTGTCCTTGCGAAATAGTCAATTTTGGTGGTGAATATTAAAATTAATTTTATGATCGAACGAAAAGTGATTAAACAAACAAATATGGCGTCAGTCGTTCGTTCAGTTCCAGCGATAGATTAGATGGTGAAAGATTTATACCGTCTTGCTGCATCTTCCCTCTAAGTACATAAGTATCTAATTTTGGTGGTACGAAATACATTTTTATAATTGTGATAACTTAGATAACTTGTTATTTTGCAAAAAAAAACAATTGTGTTTAAATTATTTTGAGTATGTTATTGGTGTTTTTTTAACTATATGAAGTTAAATTTGTATAAAACTAAAATATTCACGTTAAATAAAATAAAAAAGTACAAGTTCTAATTTTGGTGATACAATTTTGGTGGCTTTTCCTAAGACACCAAAATTGTCAAAATTCCATGTTCCACCAAAATTATATAAACACCAAACAATAACTATTTATTATCACTAATACACTGGTAAACATGTTAGCCTAATTGTGCAAAATGTGGTTACAGAATTATCAACAAGTTTTTAGAGTTTTTGGTAATTCTGTAGCTCTGCCTACCCCACTCTGGGAACGAAGGCGTGAGTATATGTATGTATGTATGTATATAAAAAAAATACGTTGTTGGTTTTAAAAAATAACAAGAATGATTCTCTAACGATTATTATTTTAACTATCTCGATATGTCATTATTGATCGTGTGTTTTCCTTAGAAAAGTAATTTTGGTGGATAATAGCAATTTTGGTGGTATATAATAAGTAAATTCGATATATCTTAAAACGACTTGGTTTAATGAAGGGCCATTTTAACATTGTTTTAATTATGACTAATGACGTCCCTTACACTTAAAATTGTGAACCCTACTGACAAAATAAAAAATACCACCTAAATTAGGATAATTTGACGCTTGTTGAAATTCACCCGTATAAGTTTTTGGGATTTTTCAAACGGATTATTATGCATAACACTGGCATTTCCCGCAACTACGCGAAATTGTATAAAATTTCTTGGATTGAACAGTGAGTCTTCGATAAAGAGTGAGTCAGTGCTTCTATTTTCTGTTGATACAGGACGGGAGAGTGCTATCGGTAGTTTTATTTCTATTAATGTTTAAACGACAAACAAGCAAAGAAAATAACATATTATAGTGGCGTCCATAACGACAGGACTTTAAATTGGTGTTTACTGTCCGTTTTTAAAAGACTTTCAGAACAGACATTTATCCCAAATACGTTTGTGGCGAGATACTTTGTGTATGGTATTTAAAATTGAATATAATAGTTAATTGTAAACATAGCACAGTTCAATAATTATTCCCTGCCAAAAATACGTTGCGAATTTTCAGCACCATTTACACGAGCATTTTTTCCCACAAGCTTTTCCTCTCACCCTGTACACAAAAAGTGCCTCGCCAATAGCCAATAACAAATCGTCCCGTCAGGTGTGACCGCGTCCGGTCAGCCGTCCGGCCGGACAATCGGCTCTAATGAGACTCTAATAATAATTATCTATCCTACACTTTCCGATAGAACGACTTTCGGATTCTTTACCTAGGGTTGGCGCTACGCTTTGACGAGATTTTTCTTAGGTAAGATTTCAATTGTTCTTTTTTTGTATATTATTTATGTTTAAATTAACTTTTACGTATTTTCACTCACTGTGTATGTAGGTATGTATGTATGTAAATACTGTATTTTACAAACGGGAAAAAAACAAACAACAAAATAGACAGAAACACAAAAGGTATGCACAAAGGCGAACTTATCCCTTTAATAGATCTCTTCTAGTTAACCTTTGAGCGATTGGGAAATGTTTGAAATAATAAATAGCCAAACGTACAACAGTGAATGGGACCTAGATCTTTCATATTTACGTTAATATTACATAAACAATTTAAAGTAGATACTAACTCAGATCTCCCCACTATGTCCATGTGTATGTATGTAGTACATCAAAGTTGCTTTTTTTAAATTTAATTTGTGGTGCTTACCTCTTCCAAATGATTGGGCTGCTATCCAGAGAGGTAATGCAGCCAGTGTCATAGGGACCATACCGCGAGCGGACCTGCTAGAGGGGGTGTTCTTTTTATGGTGGTGATTATTATTTACATCTTTAAAATTTGAGTAGCTTAGTTTTATTTTTACTTGAATAAGTTTAGTTTTATCTTTTAATTGTTAACATAAATAAATCGAAGTTGTTTATTATTTTAAACTTATTTGCAAACCACAGAATATTTTATTTGGAACAAAAAGTAAATAGCATACATCTTATCTCACAGTGTTCTCAGGTGGAATATCTCGCATAATTAAGAACAACTAACTAAGGCATTATCTTCCAGTCAACCAAAATACATATACAGGGTGGGCCAAAAATTTTTGCACTTTTAAAACATCGATAAAAATTTAACTTTTCATGTTTTTTTATATTTTATTTATTTAACCTAGTAACAGATAAATGCAATTTATTTTTGAAAAATAACGTCATCCAGATCTCCTCCGTCTCGTCGTTGCACTCCTGCAGTCGACTACACAAACACTTTGGAAAACTCGCTGACGCATGCTGCGAGGGATCGCAGCTATCTCATTCTGAATGTTTTGTTTTAACTGGGGTATTGTCATCGGATTATTAAGGTACACTCGACTCTTTAAATATCTCCACTTGAAAACATCGCAAGGTGTTAGGTCCGGGCTCATTGGCAGCCATGGGAATTGGGATGTCACCTCTGCGAGAAATCAACTTTTTCGGAAACATTTCTTTCACCACCGGTAAACTCATGTTTGACGTATGGCATGTTGTTCCATCTTGTTGCATCCATGTTTTGGTCACCTTCAAATTCATGCAGTGGGTACAGTTTCAGATCTAGATGTAAAATTCGCCGTAGACTAGTTCTTGGTATTGCTAGAGCTGCTGAACGTTTACGCGTAGATAATTCTGGATCGTTCTCTACAGAAACTTTAACCTGCCGTATGTTCTCATCATTTCTTGTTAAACGTGGACGCCCTGTTTGTTTGATATTCAGTGTCGAACCAGTTTGCTTGAAGTTTTTGACCTACGATTTAATTAAACTAACACTTGGACACTCACTCACTTGGCGTTATCCTTATTCAATTCTAAGTAGGCGTCGTACAGAAAGATACAAATCGTTGTTTTTATAAAACTGTTTAATACAAAATCCCCGTTGCTTTCCCGTGAAACGCTCCTTTATAAATAAAATTGCACGAAGTGACCTATAGTTTCCCACCAATTTCCCGCCGCTCACTATAACAGAGTCCGAAAAAATCAGTGTTGCTATTTGCAAAAATTTATGGCCCACCCTGTACTATGAAAAAGCAGCAGCCAGCTAATTGTATTAATACGTGTACTTGTACATAGATACACTTTTGTCCATCGAATGACTTAAGTATGTAGTGTCGATACACATTTAAATAGTGACAACATCCTTATTCATAAACGCACAATAAACCTATTATAGTTCAAGTTTTCTTTGTCACAATGACAGATAAGGGCAAATCATATTTTAACGCCGACTTCAGCTATTGAGCGTTTTGATGAAGAAGGTAGGGACTTGACAGAAGCGCGTGGAGCTAACCCCAAGTGGTTCTGTTTAGTCCATTAGAGAAAATACTCTTTTACCGAACAATTGTCTTCGCGTGTGATATCCTTGGAATTATTTCTCTAATAAGTCCATAGGAGGGTCTATAAATAACTCGACATTGGTGAAATACACCGTAACAGGAGTGAAAGACATTAATTATTAAGAAGTTAAATCCCGTGTCGTTCCCGGGTAAGAATTGTGCCACTCCATGTCTTCCCGTGGATGTCGTAAGAGGCGACTAAGGGAATATAGGCTTGTACGAGTAGTAAATACTGTTGGGCTATGGGCTTGCAACTTGTCACTAATACGCTGGTAAACTTCTTCTTATCTTACCTTAATTGTGCAAAATGTGGTTACTTAATTATCAACAAGTTTGTAGGTAATTTTGTAACTCTGCCTACCCCACTCTGGGATAACAGGCGTGAAGATATGTATGTATTTACGTGTATGTAAGGTAAATTTATACCTAAGCAGTTATATTTTCACGAATTTTCAGATGTATGAATAACTGCTACAAAATGAAATAATAATACTGGTGAACCAAGCCTTTGTATGCTTCAAAATATATTAGCCCTCAATACACTCTCTGTTTCAATCTAGCTCGCGCCATGCGATATGGAGTACTAGGAACGCAGGCTAAGTAGCAGTTACATTTTCAGTACCTAACAAGGTTGGGAAAATGTGCAATAGATGGCAGTGTAACGATGCACTTCGCTACTCGCCACTAGATCGCGTGGGAAGGATCTTATACAGTTTTTAGGTGTTTGTCTTGACTTTACTGTCTTGTTGGTAAAGTGTAATTTGGTTTTAATTATATAGCAAGTTCTAACTTTTTATTTATTTATATTTACTATTAAAACAAATAACCTATTGTAAGTACTTTTTATATTTAACTTTGCACATTTATTTCTATTTTAAACCTTATTTTTTATTTTTTTTTGGCCCAAAATGGTTTTAAATTATAACAAAGTTAGTTCTACAAACTTAATGCTGTAATAGACTTTTCATCACACTTGCACGTAAACAGTATCAAAACATACAGGTTAACTTGGCCGCAATGCCCCATATAAAACCCTCGACCTTTTTATTTACCATGAAACCCAAGGTCGGTAAGTAATTTTTTTTTAATTTATAGCACAGCACACAGGTCATGCAAGTTCAAGCAAAGAAATTACACGCAATTGAAAAATTGTCTTAAAATGTTATTTAAACAGGATTTTCATTGCAATCTCGCTACATGTTACTTAAATACTCAATTAATGTTCTTAATAATCGATTTTAATAGTTTTCTGTATCAAAACGTCGTTTTTTTTTACACTCCTTCAGGGTTGTATGTATACCTACGTAAGTATTTGCCCTTAACGTTTCTGAACGAAACATTTGTATAATCTGTGGAGTCCGCCCGTCATCCGCTTAAAAAAAGTTCAAGTAATTCGTAATAATAGTTGTGCTGACTTGTGTAAGTATTATAAGTGTTTTCTGTCCTATAATTTTATTTATTTACTCGCAAATGTGATGAAAAACATTGTATGTTTCACGGTCGGTACAGGAATTACGAACCTCGACTCAGAAAGCCCTCAGTCTTCGACTTCGGGCTTCTACTAGAGCCTCGATCGTAATTCCTTACTTACCGACCTTAATACACAATGTACTATAATATCGATATTGATTTAACCCACTAAGGAGATTTCAGTACTGAACGTGTTTACAGTAAAGTTCCCTTACCACGATTTACAATTAACTCACTCGCCAGCGACTCGAAGCTCTTTCCCAAACTGACTGCCTGAATTGTAACTCATGGTAAGGGTACACCTGCCCTGCTGGATTTTACTTCTGAAACTGCTAACGCGTTTACTAGGATACCATGAATTTGAAGAACTGGATAGCCTAGATAGAGCTTTAAAGCCTGAATGTTGCTTTAACATCCGTCTCTATCCTACTACTGAAATTAAAATGAGAAAGTAGTATGTCAGCTATTTCTAGTGCTTTCGGTATTCTGAATCAAGGTAGTATTGGTTTGTTTTGCTTGTGTGTGTTTGGTGCGAGTGCAATGCATTTTTGTAGAAAGGGATGGAACTGTTTTATTGTTTCTAGAAGTTTTTACTCTTTTCGGAGCTTTCATGTTATATAAAGTATTTTAAGCTCTTGCGAGCCGCATTCAGAGTTAAGTTTCTTTGCGACGATTTTTCGTACGGAAGTTTGAAAAAGGAACGAGTTAATTATCTCTATAATGTCTCTGACTCGACTTTCCTCCTCAAATGAAACTTTCTTTGTTCTTTTACTTTTTAATGAGTGCTTCATTAACTAAGCACCCCCACCGCGGCATTTGGCATGCTAACATAAAAGTGGCGGCAGTGTAGATAACTTACAATTTTAATATTTTTTAAATTAAAAATCCAAAAAAAACAGTATCGTCGAAATTTACCTACAGTTTAAGGCTCCGAGCCGACACAGCATGTGGACAGATGAACTGAATAAATTCAATTTTGTAAGACAAAGACAAAACTTTAATTTAAAAGACTGTTTATACATAATCCAGTTCTTGAAAAAAAAAACGTAATATTTGATGTAAAGATGAGGCAAACTTTTTCTGTAGATAGAGCCTGTCCACATAGTGCAAATCCTTCTCTGAAAATGGCCGCCGGCTTCTTAGTTCTTCCGCGTTTACTAGGAGCGCATCAATTGATGGAGTTGCTTCTGCTGTATACAAATGACGTCACTGCACTGAGGTTTATATGTATTGTAACCACACGAAGTTACTGCACTAACACTGACACAATCGCAGCCTACATCACGCGGTAATTGCAGGTGAGAGAGGGAGCGCGGTGCTCGGATTAAATTTCACTCAACTTCACTCAGGGCTTGGTTCAGAACGTTCGGACTAGCTTTATTGTCTTTGCGATATTTTCTTTAGCGTAGGCTTTGTTGCTTATTTTTCATTTGAAGTTTGTAAACATGGTCATTACGTTTTGATAGGCACACTTTTTTCGTTATTGTCATTTGTTTTTTTTTTCATCATGCTATATGAATATTTAACGCATTACCTATTGCACTGAAAAATATATTTCACTTAGGTACCAATATAACAATGATATTACTTAGCAGTAGTATTATACCAAAATTTAAAAACTAACGACTACAGTTTTTTTTTAATATCAAATTGACGAAATATACGCACGCTTACGTCAAGCATATATTTTTTTTTAAATGTAATTTCAGTGAATTTTGCCGAATGCTACAAATTTAAGTCCTACTGAACCATTGTAAAATTGATTTTTCTTTGAACACGATTCGAGTAACTTCCGCAAATACTAGGAATGCATAAAATAGAGGAACTTCATTCACTTTATCGATTGAATGCACTACAACGCAATTACAAACACGTGACAGTGCAGTGTGTTGGCAATAGCTTTATAAAACGCAACACAAGCAAATTCTTACTATTCCTACTTAAGCTCATTAACGGTTGCACTTAGAGTCAGTTAATGACGATTAAGTCATTTCTTAGGGAGGAATTTCCATACGTAAGTTTGAAAAAGGAACGATTTAATTCTGTATAAGTAAATTGTCTCTGCGTGCAAATGAGTACTAAATAACATGCCTTTAAAAACGAAACAGCAGTCATAATATGTATCGATAACAAACCTACGAATAAAACATTTTTTTATTTTCAAATTTACGTTACCACAAAATAATTTTTTGCCTTATTTTTAAAAAGTGATACAAAAAAAACTAAATTCAAAATATTTAATTAGTAAATTGGCCACATAAGGGCTCTTTTACACGTCCGAACAAGAAACTCCGTGTAAAGATTCCATAAACCTTCCGCGTTTACTAGGACCGCATAAATGAAAAGAGGCAATCTGTAGTTCTCAATGCATAACTACACATAAAATCATAAAATTAGCGACACCTCTGTAACAAAAATAACGTTCACATACGCAGTCACAATAAGTTTTAAAAGGTTTGTACGTAATTATTGTTTACTTATAGAAAATATGCATGGATTTGTTGAATCATCTACACAAATCATGAAAATATCGTAAAAGAGATCACAAAAAGTGATAAACATCAAATGTGGTAAAGAAATTTAATACGGATAATACAAGCATTTTAATCAGCTAATTATGACAGCGATTTGACAAAGAGGTCCGATATGCACTGTGACGTCATAAAGGACATATAAACTCCATGTTAAATTATGTTTCGCTAGAAAGAGATATGAACAAATCTTAGTTGGCTTGTATCGTGGTTGTTTTTATAATTTTATTAAAAAAAACTGTTTTTTACATGAATAAGCTTCCCGCTACTTCTCATTTCTATCTGTAGATGTTTTTTTGAGAAATCCTTTCTCAGTGAACTTTCAGGGTACCCGAAATATATTCCTTCCAAATTTGAAGTTTCTAGCTTTAGTGGTCCCTAGGTTTGGAATAAAAGTCGTCTGCTAATTATATTTTCTAAGACGTTCTACTTATCTTGTAAAAGTGGTTTTGGATTTTTTTCCTTTTGTATACCTTGACAAATAATAAAATTTCTCTCTGCTTACTTCAAAAAAGTTTTCCAGAACCTCGCGGTAAAAGGTTCTCTCACAAAGCTTCCGCGTTTACTAGGACCGCATAAATGAAAAGAGACAATCTGTATACCTCGATTCACTACTACACTCAAATCATAAAATATCAACAGGTTGTTGTTTGTACAAGGTGTTAACGTACACGTACGAGTAGCAGTCATAATAAACAGTTTAAAAACTTTTGTAAGCATTAATTGTATTTTTAAACTTACCAATGATCTCCAAACCTAAATTGGCGCCCAAACATGGGGCTCTTATCAACAGAGCCACTCTCACAGAGTAGTTTACTAGACGGGTCAATTTCCGAACAATCCTTTGCAAGTGCACCTCTAGAAAAAAGAAATATTCCTTCCAAAATTGCAGTTTCTAGGTTCAGTGATCCCTAGGTTAACGATGTGTGTCATGTGTTAATTTGATTTTAGACGTTGACGTAAAATAAAATAAAAATCCGTCTTACTTTAAATATGATTTCCACAACCTCGGTGAAAGGCTTTTCCTTAGCTTCCGCGTTTACTGGGAGCGCATAAATGAAAGGAGGCAATCCATAGACTTCGATGCAATACTACAATTAAATCATAAAAATAGCGACAAGTTGTTAATTGTACAAATGTATACATACGCAAGCAAAATAAATAGTCGAAAAATCTTTTTTAAGTTGTATTTTTGCGTATTTTTAAACTAACTATTACAAAACATAATTGGCGCCCAAACGTGGTGCTCTCACATGAGAGCAACTCTCACAATAGTCAACTAGAGAATGACCACGACTTTGTAGGCGCACAGTGAGTTTCCCGCTTCTCTATCTATCTATTTTTTATATTTATATAAATAATAATAATATAATTAAATATATATAAAAGGAGAAACTGACTGACTGACATATCAACGCACAGCCTAAACGGCTAAACGTAGGCACTTGAAATTTGGAAGGAACGTAGCTTAGGTACCGTAGAGGTGCACTAAGAAAGGAATTTGATAATTTCTACCCCCAAGGGGATAAAATAGAGGATGAAACTTTGTATGAAACTTTGTCAATTTTAAACCGATCGGGCTGAGACTTTGCATGCATATAGCTACTATGATATAGGCATCTTTTAAGAAAGGATTTTGATAAATTCCACCCCTAAGGGGATAAAAAGGGGATGAAAGTTTGTATAAATCTTCTTAGAAGTTTTACTGATTGAACTGAAATTAAAGATTGGAGCTACTATGGTGAAGACGTCCGCTTAGATAGGATTTTCATAAATTCTACCCCCAAGGGGATAAAATAGGGGATGAAAGTTTGTATGAAACTTTGTCAATTTTAAACCGATCGGGCTGAGGCTTTGCATGCATATAGCTACTATGATATAGGCATCCTCTAAGAAAATATTTTGATAAATTCCACCCCTAAGGGGATAAAAAGGGGATGAAAGTTTGTATAAATCTTCTTAGAGTTTCGACTGATTGAACTGAAATTAAAGATTGGAGCGACTTTGGTGAAGACGTCCGCTTAAATAGGATTTTGATAAATTCAATCCCCATGGGGATAAAATAAGGGATGATGGAGGATGTAAATGTATTAATTTGAACGTATCAGTACCTAATGGAACGAAAAGGAAGAGAGGAGTGAATGTTGAAGGATGGTCAGGGGTCAAAAAAGATACACGTTCTAGGTAGGGTTTATACTGTTCATCCAAACAATACAGAATGCTACCACCTTCGAATGCTTCTACATGAGATCAGAGGCCCAATTTCATTTGAAACGTTGAAAGCTGTAGATGGTCACTTACATCCCACTTTCCAATCCGCGAGCAAAGGCTCTAGGTCTACTCGAAGATGATCGTCATTTGGAGTCAGCTCTTGAAGAGGCAGCACTTTGTCAAACACCGCATATGATTCGAGAGCTTTTTGCTATAATTTTATTGTTCTGCCAGGTTTCCGACCCCTTATGTCTTTGGGAAAAATACAATGAATACCTTTCTGAGGACTTTAAAAAAACAACTGGAAAGGCAAGGTGACGTGGATGTAGAGCACTCATCGGACCTGATATTTAACAAATGCCTGTCGGTATTAGAGGATGCCGTATTATCATTAGGCGGCCGTCCTCTTAAAGAGTATGGATTACCTCAGCCAATTCCATCAATACAATTTGGAAATAGAGAGTACATGAAGGAGACCAGTTACGATGCAGTGGCCTTAGAAGACGCAGTAAGACAAAATGAAGCATCCTTGAATGACGAGCAACAGGAAGTTTACAGTAAAATTATCACAAGTGTAGACGCAAATGACGGTCGAATATTCTTCTTAGACGCACCAGGTGGAACTGGTAAAACCTTCCTTATTAATTTACTTTGGCGAAAGTAAGAAGTACTCACGGCATTGCTCTGGATGTGGCGTCGTCCGGCATAGCTGCTACATTACTCGAAGGTGATCGAACTGCTCATGCTACTTTTAAGTTACCACTCAATTTAATCACTGCAGAGACTCCCATTTGCAACATCTCCAAACAAAGTAATTTTGCTGAAGTAAGAGTACAAACATAATCGAGTGGGACGAAATAACGATGGCTCATAAAGGTGGTATTGAAGCCTTAAACAGATCACTAAGAGATATAAGGGGTGATACAAAATTAATGGGTGGAGTAACAGTTTTGCTGGCCGGAGACTTTCGGCAGACTCTACCAGAGGTGCCAAAAGGAACCCGAGCTGACGAAGTAAAGTTGTGCATTAACTAATTTGTGGCCCCAGGTTAATATTCTTAAGCTCTCTAAAACTATGAGAGCACATTTGGGCGGGGATGAGTCTGCTGGTAGATTTTCAGATCTCCTTCTTAACATCGGTAATGGTGATTTTCCATCGTTTGATGGAATGATAACCATCCCGGAAGAATTATGCACAGTTGTTACTACGATTCAAGAATTACTGTCTAAAGTTTATCCAGACATTATTCATATACATGACAAGCCTATTGAATAGTTATGTGAGCGTAACATTCTTACTCCAAAGAACGATCAAGCAGCAGCTATCAACGATATACTGCTCATGTCGTTTGAGGGCGAAGAAAAGGTCTATACTTCGATTGATACTGTGGTTAATACAGATGACGCTACTAATTACCCTGTAGAATTTTTAAATTCATTGAAACCGCCAGGGTTGCCTTATCATAAGCTTATTCTGTTCTGCATGTGGGCACTCCAATTATGTTGTTGAGAAATTTAAAACCACCAAAACTTTGTAACGGTACGAGACTGCAAGTGAAAGCGTTACATCGCAATATAGTGGAAGCCACTATATTAACTGGGTGAATTTAAACGATTACAGTTTCCCCTAAAAGTCTGCTTTGCCATGACAATAAACAAGTCTCAGAGAGAACATTGCTTCTCTCATGGACAGTTTTATGTTGCTTGCTCTCGAGTAAGTTCACCCAGTAGCTTGATTGTTTTAGCGCCTAATGACAGATTAGTTAAGAATATTGTGTACAAAGAAGATTTGAAGGCCCTATTTTTTTACACACGCTAAAAAAAGTAAAGCCGCAAAAACTATACAAAATTAATAATAATACTTCTTAACGCGAGCGAAGCCACGGGCAAAAGCTATGTCGATATAATTCTGGCCAGGGAGGACTGTAACGTTGCGTTTTTATCATGACTTAAACAAACCCAAACTGAGAACTAGCAACATTCTCGAGTAATTTTAGAGGCTGGTAACTGCATTGACATTTGGTGTCTAATTTTGAATTAGGGTTGTCAGCCTTAGATTTGCTACTCGATTGTTGGGAAATAAAGTAGACATCAAAGTTTATTACTTTATTTCATTTTAGATAAATGTATGAAAGTATTTGCTGAACCAAAGTTTTGTAAGAATTTAGGATTCAGGAAGAACAGTAAATGGTTGCTTTCTCAATCAACGGTTTTATTGTTTTACAAATCAGTAATACCAAAGTTAGAAAGTAAGTCGTTTCAGGGTAAATTCTGGGGTAAATATTGTGGGAGAATTTCTTCATTTGAGGGTGCTCCAGGGTGCTCCCGTGGTTGTGTCCTTGAGCCATCTTGGCTGGATTGTGCATATAACAGGCATCTCAAGATGTGTGCCAAAAAGAAGCTTGATTCATCTTGTGCAGGACGGAGGTCCTTATTTTGATAGAAGTCTCCTGTGGCTTATTTGGCAAAGGAGCAGCAGATTCAAAAGTTATTTTTTGGCAGTATCAAAATCGTGAGTATTTATTTTGTTGGAATAATACATGTGCACCATGTAACCAAGTTTCTTAACCTCGTGGTTAACTTTCAGTTCTTCGAACCCTAAGAGAGGGTTATTTATGCCGGGATGGAGGGAAAGTCAGCGTTTGAGATAATCTCTATTGGATGGTCTCCGGTAAGCATCTTTTGATCTGCTTTACTCTGCTCTCCGCTTAATTTCTGCCATGTGCATAACCTAATCGAAGCAATTTGGTTCTTTCCAGCTGGATGGGGAATTAAGAAATTAAGAAATTTGGATATTTAGAAATTTAGGGAAAATTAAGAAATTCAGACAATTTAAATTATGAAATTTAGGAACAAATTATAAAACTTAGGAACAAATTAAGAAATTTAGACAATTGAAATTTAGAACAGTCCATTTAGATAATTCAGATTTAGGTTTCATACAGTTGTGTGCTGATAGTAATTTTGATATCATCACATCTGTTAAGTTTGTGTTTGCTTTCCTTTTCTTCAGAACTTTGAAAGCACATGTTTAGTAAATTTCACTTTGCACAAGAGATTTAGTCTGTGAATGAAGAAGCTAAGGGTTGCTAATTTTTGTGTAATTTAGTAGTGCGGGCTAGGACATTTTACCAGCCGCCTTTTGTTTGTGTAGCAAGACCTTGACTATTTTCTTCTTTATACTTCTGCAACAAACTGCTTAAAGCTCTTCAATGTTAGGGGATCTTACTGCTTGCGCCGCCTGAACCTTATATCTTTGCGCGCTTACTGTGCGGCTTGCACTAAGGAGTCTGCATAGAGTCGACGCCCAGAGCATCGCGTTTCAACTCACACTGCCCTGATCCTGTCTGCAGCCAGACAGCCCTTTGCAGTAAGGTTACTTCAGATTGAGGTCTGTGAATTAATTATTTAATTAAACTAGGGAATTAGGATATAAAAGTAAAATTGGATATTGGAATTGATGGCATTAGGTTCCTTAGGGACTAACCAACTTTAGCATAGATAATTGTGAACCTATCATAAGAACCATAGTAATTAAGCACGACCCATGCTTTTGCTGAGCTTTTAATGTTTAAAATGTCTGGTCGCTTCAAACCTAAAGGTTTACAATTAAATTCAGTATATCTATAATGTTACAGAAAGAGTAGTAATAAAGATTGTATTCAACTTACTAATTCGTTTCCTTGAGCTCCATGATATAAACCCACTCTTTGTCCAAGGGTCACGCCGGACATTATTATTATTTTAAGTTTGGTTTAAGATTTAGTACATTTCGTTTACGACGTGTTCCTTCTATTGGCCGGGTCAGGAAGGCATGTCGCAATGGCGCCCACTAATTTTGATTAATTTCGCATTATTTTGAGTGACTTTTGGTTAAGATTGGGTATATTTCGTATGAATAATCTTATGCCATCAAAATCCATTTTTTCCACTTGTATTGTGCCATGTAGACACTGTATTGTGCTTGATTTTAGTGTTGTCTACTCTTTTGAGACAAATTCACATTTATTTACACAATTTAACTTTAGTTGTGAACCAATTTTGTGAGATTTAAGTTGATTAAAATCTTTCCATAACCTTTAACCAGTACATTTTGTTTGACAAATGAAAATGACATTTTCATCCGTTAATATTTGAATCTTTAGTGAGTGTATGTATAACTAAGTATTATATCACTTATTGTGTACTTTTCAGATTGTGAGACTGTGTTTAATTAAAATCTTATGTGCTCCTAATCGGAAAAGAAATCTTGTGCAACATTTCATACTTGACTTGATACCAAATTTTATACCTAATTTGAAAGTGTTCATTAAGACACCTTTTTTTTTTATGCATATAATTGGACTTATTATTTAGCAAAGTAGATAAAGCTTTAAAAATTGTGCAAGTCAATATAATAGTTTAGTTTTCAACCATTAAGCACTGAATTTACTGTATAAATTGCTGGAAACTTAAGTAAGTACCTAATACTTACATAATTGTTCATAACGGTAACTCATAAGGGTTGCACATGAAATAAAACATTAGTCAGTCTCAAATATATTAGGATTTTCTTACTTTAATTACTGTACAACTAAAAACACATTTTGGTGTTCATATAATGAAACTTTAGTATAAACATATAAGTGTTAAATAGTTGTACATCAACTATATCTACGGTATAATTTTTTAAATTGTTGCATTTAGTGATACTGAGTAACAAGACTGTGGTTATGGAAAGGATATTTTAAGTGTTTTGTGAGCCATTAATTCCAATTTAACATTCAGAATAGGTATTGGCAATTATAGAGAGACAAATACAATTTCATTCACTTTGGAAGGATGAATTAATTTATGAGGTGATAATTAGATCTCGAACATCGTCAAATACTGTAGATTCTTTAAGAAAACAACTTAGAATTTTTATTTATTAAGTGTAGCGGTAATTTTAGTATACAGAGATTGTATAATAACTAGCTTTTGCCAACAATTCTGATTTGGAGTACTTCATGCAGATAAAAACATAACAAAATGTATAGGAAAACAGTTTCAGTTCTCCCTTTAGAACAAGTTTATTCAAGATCAGTCAGAAGTTCCATTAGGTAACCATTTAGAACATTAACTATTAATGTCTGTCGGAGAAAGATTTCACAAAAACCGACTTTATTCAGAAAAATATATTTACAAATAGCTTCAGACAAGTTATAACATAACATATTGGTAGACAACTGTTATAAACATAGGAATAGTTTTTTTCATAAGGCAGATTTTGAGCACTCAGTCGCAGTTGTAACACTTCACAGGCATTCAGTGGTTCAGGTAGATGAACTTGATCACAAGTAGTTGTTAGAAATTCTTTCCTTTAGTATCATTACAAGGTTTTGATGATGTTGAAAGGTTTCGATGGAAGTTTTGTTTCTTCAATCCGTTACAAGCTTGAAGTAGGTTTATCCATCATAAATTATTGCATCTTCTGTATAGGCTTTTTTCTGCCATTTGCAAATCATCTTGCTTGTTTCGACTGATCTGATCGACGCTTTTATTTAGTACTGTAAACGTTAGTTTTTTTTGGCTTGTTTCGTTGCAACTGCGCAAGTTGCCGGTGAATGTAGTCAATTGCTTTGTTATTCAGCTAACATTGTTTTCAGATATAGGTACTTTCCGCTTATGAATATTTCGAGATTATGTACATCAGGTACATATAACGTTTTGTTAAGCAGTGAAAATTTTGGTTACTTTCAAAGTTCAATTTAATATCACTGCCAGTAAATTCAGGTTATGATGTAGATAGATAGATTTTTGTTTTGGGGTTATGATATTGTTTTGATTTATGTTTTGACACCATACACATTAAGCAAGTCGATCGATCACGGGTCAATCACAGATAAGATAATGTTACGTTACGGGTGTCAAACATCTTTACAGTCCGAATTCGACTACTAAATTATTAAGCTAGCTGAATACTCGCATACATTTACCGTATATTTAGGTTTGTATAAACAGAAAAATTTTGTTTAAGTACGGAGATGTGCGGATTTTTTTTTTGTGTGTATCCGACTTTGTCATGATGAGGACAAGTAAACTTTTGTTACAAAATTAAGATTAATTCGTTTAAGAGTGTCAAATATCGCATCAGATATTTGATCACGATTCTGAATGGAGCGTGGTGAACAGGGAACTGGCTGGCTCACTTACAACCTTCTGATAGATGATGTATGACTAAGGAAATGAAAGAATGATGTAGGAATGAATGAAATGATTATGAATTGAATGTTAGGTACGTTTTGATCTTATAACTCAATTAACAACGGAGCGTACTTATGGTGTTTACGAAGTTGGATATATTTGTTGTGATGTTTTGTTTCGTTTAGTGACCCCGTAGTAATATTTGCATTTCTGTTGGTCCTTATACCATTGCAAATAGGGCTATGGAGGTCACGTTTGTTGTGATCTTTTTTTGTTTAGTTTCGGGACCCCGTAGTACTATTTGCATTTCTGTTGGTCCTTATACCATTGCAATAGGGCTATGGAGGTCACGTTTGTGGTTTTTGTTTAGTTCCCCGCAAGCGCAAGTTGCATTTCTGTTGGTATGATACCATTGCACTAGAGCTAGGGATGTTTTGGTTTCCCAAACATGAAGATTGGACTGAGGTTCATAGTGTTTGGGGTATTTTGGCTCAGTCAGAAATGAACTGAGTGTTTTCGATTGTGCTCAGATAGACGTGTCTGGGGTATTTAGGTTTCGGACACCGAGCGTGTTCGGAACGATTCCGTCCTTAGGGTCCCTTACGCTTATATGGCCTTGCCATTAGTTTGGCTCTGCCAGTGCGATGCCCAAGGAAATTTTGTTTCATCCTTCAAACACAAAGTGTTATTTATGACATTAGTGTTTGAGGAGTTTGTGTTGATGGAGTTTAAGGAGGAGTTTATCCTTCAAACACAAAGTGTTACATTGTGACATTAGTGTTTGAGGAGTTTGTGTTGTTGGAATTTTACGAGGAGTTTATGGAGGAGTTTAAGGAAGAGTTTATGGAGGAGTTTAAGGAGGAGTTTTGGATTTTGTCATTTTGTTGAAATTTTCGCCCGGACAAGGAGGGGATATATTGAAGAATGCTGAACATCGGTCCTGGCTGTTGGCAATTTATCTTTTCAGCACAACATTGCCGTTGTGCTGGGAAGGTAAATGGAATTGGTTTTCGTTATGGTTGGAATTTGTAGGTTAAGTTTAGGAGAGTTTTTATAGTATGTAACACAACGTTTGTTAAGTTTTGGGGAAGTATCGTTGGTAGAGTGTTACATGCATTTTTTTCTCTCGTCGTCGTTGTTTTTTTTTGGTTGAGCAAATTCTTTTCATATTTGTGTGATGTTTTCAGGGTATTTATGAATTTTCAGAGCTTGGGGTTTCATCTAGCATTGGTGGATATGACGCTGAGGGCAGCGTACGGTTCACCTACGTTGAACCTTTTCATTGGGGAGGGGAGTATTGTAACGTTGCGTTTTTATCATGACTTAAACAAACCCAAACTGAGAACTAGCAACATTCTCGAGTAATTTTAGAGGCTGGTAACTGCATTGACATTTGGTGTCTAATTTTGAATTAGGGTTGTCAGCCTTAGATTTGCTACTCGATTGTTGGGAAATAAAGTAGACATCAAAGTTTATTACTTTATTTCATTTTAGATAAATGTATGAAAGTATTTGCTGAACCAAAGTTTTGTAAGAATTTAGGATTCAGGAAGAACAGTAAATGGTTGCTTTCTCAATCAACGGTTTTATTGTTTTACAAATCAGTAATACCAAAGTTAGAAAGTAAGTCGTTTCAGGGTAAATTCTGGGGTAAATATTGTGGGAGAATTTCTTCATTTGAGGGTGCTCCAGGGTGCTCCCGTGGTTGTGTCCTTGAGCCATCTTGGCTGGATTGTGCATATAACAGGCATCTCAAGATGTGTGCCAAAAAGAAGCTTGATTCATCTTGTGCAGGACGGAGGTCCTTATTTTGATAGAAGTCTCCTGTGGCTTATTTGGCAAAGGAGCAGCAGATTCAAAAGTTATTTTTTGGCAGTATCAAAATCGTGAGTATTTATTTTGTTGGAATAATACATGTGCACCATGTAACCAAGTTTCTTAACCTCGTGGTTAACTTTCAGTTCTTCGAACCCTAAGAGAGGGTTATTTATGCCGGGATGGAGGGAAAGTCAGCGTTTGAGATAATCTCTATTGGATGGTCTCCGGTAAGCATCTTTTGATCTGCTTTACTCTGCTCTCCGCTTAATTTCTGCCATGTGCATAACCTAATCGAAGCAATTTGGTTCTTTCCAGCTGGATGGGGAATTAAGAAATTAAGAAATTTGGATATTTAGAAATTTAGGGAAAATTAAGAAATTCAGACAATTTAAATTATGAAATTTAGGAACAAATTATAAAACTTAGGAACAAATTAAGAAATTTAGACAATTGAAATTTAGAACAGTCCATTTAGATAATTCAGATTTAGGTTTCATACAGTTGTGTGCTGATAGTAATTTTGATATCATCACATCTGTTAAGTTTGTGTTTGCTTTCCTTTTCTTCAGAACTTTGAAAGCACATGTTTAGTAAATTTCACTTTGCACAAGAGATTTAGTCTGTGAATGAAGAAGCTAAGGGTTGCTAATTTTTGTGTAATTTAGTAGTGCGGGCTAGGACATTTTACCAGCCGCCTTTTGTTTGTGTAGCAAGACCTTGACTATTTTCTTCTTTATACTTCTGCAACAAACTGCTTAAAGCTCTTCAATGTAAGGGGATCTTACTGCTTGCGCCGCCTGAACCTTATATCTTTGCGCGCTTACTGTGCGGCTTGCACTAAGGAGTCTGCATAGAGTCGACGCCCAGAGCATCGCGTTTCAACTCACACTGCCCTGATCCTGTCTGCAGCCAGACAGCCCTTTGCAGTAAGGTTACTTCAGATTGAGGTCTGTGAATTAATTATTTAATTAAACTAGGGAATTAGGATATAAAAGTAAAATTGGATATTGGAATTGATGGCATTAGGTTCCTTAGGGACTAACCAACTTTAGCATAGATAATTGTGAACCTATCATAAGAACCATAGTAATTAAGCACGACCCATGCTTTTGCTGAGCTTTTAATGTTTAAAATGTCTGGTCGCTTCAAACCTAAAGGTTTACAATTAAATTCAGTATATCTATAATGTTACAGAAAGAGTAGTAATAAAGATTGTATTCAACTTACTAATTCGTTTCCTTGAGCTCCATGATATAAACCCACTCTTTGTCCAAGGGTCACGCCGGACATTATTATTATTTTAAGTTTGGTTTAAGATTTAGTACATTTCGTTTACGACGTGTTCCTTCTATTGGCCGGGTCAGGAAGGCATGTCGCAGGACGTCTAACTATTAAATTACTTTAAACTATGAATGTACTTAACTGCGATAAACGAGTTCTACGCGGACGAAGTCGCGGGCAAAAGCTATTAATAATAATACTTCTTAACGCGAGCGAAGCCGCGGGCAAAAGCTATGTCGATATAATTCTGGCCAGGGAGGACGTCTAACTATTAAATTACTTTAAACTATGAAGGTACTTAACTGCGATAAACGAGTTCGGCGCGGACGAAATCGCGGGCAAAAGCTAGTCATATATATTCCCATAGGATTTTTTCGAGTGATGTTTACTCAGAGCACCCCTTATAAACCCAACAAGTATTCCCTCCACATCTAAAGTTTCTAGCTTTAGTAGTCCCTTGGTATAGGATGAAGGAAGGATCTGTTAATAAATTTTTTGAAGACGTTCTTCTTATCTTGTGAAGGTTATCCAAGTTCCTATGCTCGTATTGTTCGATCCACTGCTACACTCAAATGCACTACTACACTTATATCATCAAAATAGTGACGTATAGTTGTTTGTACAAGTGTTAACGTACACAGTAGTTACAATCAACAGTATTATAACTTTTGTGAGTAATCCAGGTCATCCAAGAGCTGGAATGATCTTTCTTCCTCCTTGCCAAGGAGCTTCTAGCAGGTACTATTTGTTGACACACATTATTAATTCAGCATGTTGCTTATAAAATCAAAATCGTAAATCGACACTCTCATGGCTCTCACAACAGAACCGTTTTTTATTTACAGAACTGGACGACACCTGTGACTTCGTAGTCATACAATTAGCGTCCCACTATTTTCCCTTTTGCTTCTCCTATTAGGGATTGATTTTTCGAACAATCTTTTCGTACTTCACCTCTTAGATACCCATGGGATATTAATAGTAGTATCCTACAACAAGTCTATATAGAGCTTAATTAGTGTCCTCAGAGTTCTCTTTGTTAAGTATTTTATATTATATTCCTACCTTAATTAAACAATCTACATTTAGTAATAACAAAAGATAAAAACATCTTAATATCTTTTAATAAAGCTCTCTTTGTCTTACTTTTAAGAAGTTTTCCAGGACCTGAGTGAACGATTCTCACAAAGCTTCCGCGTTTACTAGGAGCGCATAAATGAAAAGAGACAAGCCGTAGTCTTCGATGCACTACAACACTCAAATGCACTACTACAGTTATATTATCAAAATAGTGACGTATAGTTGTTTGTACAAGTGTTAACGTACACAGTAGTCACAATTAACAGTTTTATAACTTTGGTGAGTAACCCAGGTCGTCCAACAGCTGGAATGATCTTCCTTCCTCCTTTCCAAGGAGCTTCTAGCAGGTACTATTTGTTGACACACATTAATAATTCAGCATGTTGCTTTTAAAATTAAAATCGTAAATCGGTATTTATGAATACGTCTTAATTTTTTTCCCATTTGTGGTTATGGTTGGTGAATAAAAGTATTTTTTATTTAACTTCTTCTTTTTTAATGATTGACATTCGGGTATTTTCTGACCTACTTGTTACTTCTAAATAAAACGGGTGCCCAGGCGTGCGGCTCTCAACACAGAGCTATTCTATAGTCAACCAGACAGTCATTTCTCCCTGTAGGGGTTTTTTGAATAATTTTAGCTCAGTGCACCACTAAGGCAACTAAGAAAATATTCCTTCAATCTAAAGTTTCCAGTTTTAGCAGCCCCTAGGTTTTGGATGTGTGTCATCTGCTAATTGAATTATTAGACGTTGATATAAAATAAAATTTATGTACGCTTTAACTTTAAAGTTTTCCAGACCTTCGAAGAACTTCCGAGCTTCCGCGTTTACCAGGACCGCATAAATTAAAAGAGGCAATCTGCAATCCTCAATGCACTAATACACTCAAATGCACTACTATACTCAAATCATAGCAATAGCAACAGGTAGTTAGTAGGTGTTAATTGATAATTTTCAAACATGTTAACTACCTATTCATAAATAAAATTGGCGCCTAAACAAACATCCCCACTCTGACAACAGATTATAAGTATAAAGTTACCTTAATCAACTTTACCACTGACTTCAAAAAGAGTAGTTTCAATTCGAGTGATTAATTTTGGTATTTTACGTGATGTTTTCGCTGTTCAAAACCAGGTTTTAATGATAATTTGTTTAATTTTAGGGGTTTTAATTAAGTTCACTAAGGTTAGTAAGTTGAAGTTATTTTACTGTTTATTAATTGGGATCCCTAAGTTAAGGCTGCGTGTGTCGTCTGTTTATTTAATTTTAGTCGTTGATATAAAGTAACATATCTCTACGCCTTGCCATTAAAGAGTTTTCCAGAATAACGATGAGTCTCTCACAAAGTTTCCGCGGTTACTACGACCGCATAAATTGAAAGAGGCAATCCGTTGTATTCAATGCACTACTACACATGCATCATAAATAGTGACATCTCGTTGTTCCTACAAATATTAGGCACACATACGCAGTCACAATAAACAGTTTAAAAAGCTTTTGTGATTATGGTATTTTATGTATTTTTAAGCTTACTAATTATTCCTTAGCAAAATTGGCGCCCAGGCATGGGGATTTCACAACAGAACCGATTTTTATTTACAGAACTGGACGATCCCTGCGACTTTGTAGTTATATAATTAGCTTCTTACTATTTTCTCTATTGCTTCCCCTATTGGGGATTGATTTTCAAACAATCCTTTCGTACTTCTCCTTTTAGATACCCATGTGATATGAATAGTAGTATCCTACAACAAGTCTACATAGGGCTTAATTTGGTTCAATTTGAAAGTTTCCACAAAATTCTCTTTGTTAAGTATTTCATATTATATTCCTACTTTAATTTAACAATCTACCTTTAGTAATAATAAACGATAAAGACACCTTAATAAAAAACCTTAATTGAAGAAGTTGTGGCTAAATAAACAGGATGAGCCTGAGTGTAGGTTTTAACTGCTGTTTACATATGTGTGGTAGTATTATATTGTATATTATATTATTTCTATGTTTAGGTATGTATCTTATTGAGGAAGATATTTTATTTTCTTCCTATTTCTCTGTTGTATGTACTATTTGTTATTTCCTGAAATTTTGTTAATTTGTCTATCCTTCGGCATTGTCCTTGCTTCTTCTACCCCAAGGTTAACTGGAAGAGATCCCATATGGGATAAGTTCGCCTATGTACATTATTTATATTGATGCAAACATGTCTTGTAATTGTTTATGTGCAATAAAGAGTTTTACATACATACATAACATACATACATAATATTTTCTAATAAAAGCTCTCTTTGTCTTACTTTCAAGAAATTTTCCAGCACCTCAGTGAACGATTCTCACAACGCTTCCGCGTTGACTAGGACCACATAAACGAAAAGAGACAAGCCGTAGTCCTCGATGCACTACTACATGACACTCAAATGCGTTCGCAGTAAACTACGAAAAATTAGGTTTAAGATCATTTATTCCCATAAGAATTTTTACAATTCACTTATATGAGATAAAAACATTATAACTGAGAGTTACAAACTAAATCTAATGAGCGCAGAGCTACTTACAAAAAAAAGGGTAACTTCAACTTTACTAATGTCTGGCTACCCTCATGACACAACGCATTGCGAGCGGCGACAACTCGAGCCCAAGTAACACAAGCACACAGAAAGGTTACATCTAGATGTGGCATGCATACGCTGAGCGTAGTATATCGTTATAGAAACGTTTAGTTATATTTAAAGAAAAATATTACACTTTAAACTTATTTATAACTTAACTATTAATAGTGTATAAATATGTAGTATATGTATGTTTATGTTGCATAAGCTATTGTGTTTTGTTTAATTTGGTTAGGTATATTTTATTCTACTTTTACTTTCAGTGTCCCATTATAAGTTATTTAAAACGTGTTTTTTAAGAAGATATTTAAAACGATAAATAGATTTGGTTTCTTTGACTGTCTTCGGGAGTTTATTAAATAATTGAGCACCTTCATATAAAATGGACTTTTTTCCATAGTTTGTTCGCGAAGGACGTAAGATTAAATCATTGGCATTTCGTAATTTTATTCTTTGCACATGATGTTTTCTTGTGAAGTTTATTTGGGTCATAAGATCTTTTTTAAGTATTTTCCGAACTAAAACACAATTATTATAGACATAACTTTGAGTAATATTTAATAGTTCGGTTTCCTTGTATATAGTTTTGGTCGGAGTTAAAAAATCGTAGTTAAATAGTACTTTAATTAGTTTATTTTGGGCTATTTGAAGAGGTTTAAGATTTGTTTTTGGGGCGGTGCCCCACACTTCAACGAGGTATTCAATATGCGGTTTGATTAGCGAGTTGTATATGGTATAGCGCACTTGAAGAGGAAGGCCGTTAGCAAAACCACGCACAGCTGTGAACTTGGAACTTTCAATAGGAGTTAATATGGTTTATTTAGGCGCGTTCGGCCAGCATTATACATATATTTTATATGTATTCAATACTTTTACGTGTTGACCGGACCTACTTTGTCGCTTTGTATAAAAGTGAAATATGCCTGCCTAAAGTATTACCTTTAGCTGAGAAAATCACTCCAGCCATAGTGGCGCCCAACATGGGGCTAACACAACATACTCTTTATTTTATAAGTTATAAGCGTGTATGTTTCGTTAAGACTTTGCACATGCGTGTTGCGTACACATGTACTAGGAGACCATGAGGTTCTAGAAGTAAAAGCAACTAGTAGCGTCGATGTGTTAGATAGAGATGCAGTAGTATTGGTTGTTTATAATGTTTGACTAGGTTTTTCAAATACGTGTCGTCGGGGTCGAACGTTTTATTTGTATAGGTACGAGTATATTAATAAGTAATAATTTTATTGTGATGATATCATTATGTAGCTAAAGAATACTTCAAATACTGGGGGCATAACAGATTAACTATGACAATTGTTTTTACCGCCTAAAATACCGGCTTAGATTGGTATCAGATATATAACTTTATCATATAACATTCTTAGTTTATGAAATAATCGATAATTAATGATGGAAGATGAAAACATCAAACATTTTTCTTATATAAGCTCTCTTTTGATTACTTTTAAAAAGTTTCCCAGAACCTCGGTGAAAAGCGCTCACAAAGCTTCCGCGTTTACCAGGACCCCATAAATGCAAAGAGGCAATCTGCAATCCTCAATGCACTAATACACTCAAATGCACTACTATACTCAAATCATAGGAATAGCAACAGGTAGTGGTTCGAACAAGTGTTAACGTACACTTACGAAGTAACAATAAACAGGTTTAAAAACAGAAACTAATAATAATTGATAATTTTCGAACTTTACAGTCTTAGCACTTTAGTAGGTCCCTTGTCACTTTAATGCCTTTGTCATTAAATTTTAGTACATACATTATTACCAGTGATCGTACATTTTCCAGCATTCTTGGTGCGATGACGTCAAATGACACACGACAGCGACCTAGGGTTGTCAATGTGTATAATATGATTGACGTGTAAAATTATGTAATATTATGTTGTCATTGAAAATAAAACAATTTATTTTTTACTTAATCAGTTATTAGAATTGTGTATAACATTTATTACTGTAAAACAAATTTCCTCAAACTTTTCGGAGGGTATGCTGACGATTAGTTTTTGACGTCAGTGAAAAAACAAAATGACTTTTATATTTATGCACTGCCATTACCTACGTATTACACTGTCTTGTCTATGCTTATATATAGTTAGTATATCAATTCCTAATCATAAATATGAACTATAACCTGAGATAAGGATTCTAGGCTCAAACAATTTAAAATTGGGCACCAGTGACAACCCTATCACTCCACCAAAAATGCTGGAAATAGTACGATCACTGATTATTACGAAGGTGGCCAGTAACTTATTTTACTACCATTAATTTGTTTCAACCATTCGATTTCTTAAAAATAAATAATAATGCATCATAAACTTTTTACCGTATCGTAACACAGCAACAAGGTATGGTCAGTACCCATATGCCACCTTTAAGAAGAAACAGAGCATAAATTACGAATTCAATGATGTCAAATTGCCATTTTTTAATCATCAATAAACATAAATGGTTGAATAAAAATGATATCAAAATAGCCAGTCGGAACTTTGTGCATCGCAGTTGCATCCGCGTTAACCAGGAGCGCATACAAGACGAGGCACCTATCTATTGCTCTGCGATGCATTGGAAGGGAATGACCAAACGTAGTAGTAGTAACTAGGTAGAAAAATGTATCAAGTTTGGTTTAAATCAAAAGGTACTAACGAGACCCTATAGCTAATACGTTTTGTTACCTTAACGTAATAACAAGTTACACATATTTTGGTTCACTATAAACATACTTGTAACACCATAAATAACAAATTAAAAGAGTCCAAACACGACGGACCTGCTGTTAACTAATAAGTAGTTCCTTATTATTCCTGTAACCACCTCTTGATTCATCATCGGATCAGGTAGTCAATGAAAAATATTTAACACTTGCCTCCTCTTCACTTTTAAAGGATTGATTTGCCTTTGTACATTACTTTTTACCTTCATTGTATTGTTTTTGTTTTAGTTTTGTATAATAAGTAAAGTGTTAATTTACATTAGCAACGTTCGTAAAAACACATACCCATAAATGTAAAACACCGCAGGAATCCATCACTAGTTATTCAAATTCTAGTGCCCTGTGGTCACCCTACTTTGTGGACGCATATTGCTTCCGCATCTACGAGGACAACATGAACTTAAAGATACGAATATTTTGTCGATGCACTAGCTAGGTGGTGGTGTAGTTGTGTAGTTACCGTATATCGCAAATAATCAATACACGTGGTAGAAAAGGAAAGTGGTTGACGCTAAAGCCTTAAACGCAGTAAGAGGAGACGCGGCGTGGTGCGGCGTGTTTCCATATTTAAAATGCCTTTTTGCCTAAAATGTATGATATTTAATAGTAAAAATTGACGGTCTTAGCAACAGGGACCTCGATTCTGTCGTCGAATAGGAAGACAATTCAAATCTTTCAGAGTACGTATCTTATATTTTATCAAAAATTCGTTTTTAATAAGATATCAGGTTTTAGATACTTAAGACGGGTATAAAGTCAGATTATTATTATATCCTATTCTGACATTATCTTCTTATTATTTAAGAGCAAGGCTGTAGTCAGTGTAGTATTAATGATGCATGGTTCTTCACTTCTCTTTTTCCATTGTATTATAAATAATCACTGTATAAATTTGAACAGAAGTTGAGCGCCCTGCGGTAACACTCTGTGGATGCACATTGCTTCCGCGATTACTAGGACGACATGAAAATTAAGAACCAACTGGTATCTCCCGATGTACAAGATTGTAGTGTGTGTGCGGATAATGAAAGTAGCATTGCATTGATTGCCTTTGATGAATTTTGGTTCAGTATTGAATAGATAAGGTTGAAACAGCAGGAATTTTGCGAAAAAAGTATTGAATGATTTATTCACAAATTATTTCGACAGAAAAACTCTGACAGGATATAATGAACTCCAAGTTTAAAATTTTACATGTTTCACTCTATTTTCACGGTAGAATTTGGCGAATAACAGTTCATGAATCAATAATTATACTGTTCTCAAAGCAAACCTTTAGCTTAGAAAATCACTGCGGCCATTGTGGCGCCCAACATGGGGCTAACACAACATACTCTTTACTCTATAAGTTATAAGCGTGGATGTATCGTTAAGACTTTGCGCATGTGTGGTGCCTCCACGTGTACTAAGAGGCCATGAGGTACTAGAAGTAAAAGCAACTAGTAGCGTCCATGTGTTAGATAGCGATATATTAGTATTGGTTATTTATAATGTTGCCGTGTGGTTGCCGGCTTAGAATTGTGCCACTCCATGTCTTCCCGTGGAAGTCGTAAGAGGCGACTAAGGGAATAAAGGCTTGTAGTACTGTTAGGCGATGGGCTTGCTACCTGTCACTGATATACACTGTTAAACATCTTAGCCTAATTGTGCAAATTGTGGTTACAGAGTTATCGACAAGTTTTTGGAGTTGTTGGTAATTCTGTAGCTCTGCCTACTCCACTCTGGGAATGAAGGCGTGAAGGTATGTATGTATGTATGTATTTATAATGTTTGACTAAATTTTTCAATAATGTATCGGCGGGGTCGAATGTTTTATTTGTATATAAATAAGTAACAATTTAATTATGTCCTCATTATGTTGAAGATAACATTATGTAGCTAAAGCATACTTCAAAGTTATTATAATAAAAAAACGACTTTTTGAAATACTGGGGCCGAGTTATAAGCTGTTTAAACCTGCCAGATTCTAATACAAAGCAGCAGAAATACAAATCTGTATGATAGATACAACTCTGTCCCGGTTCACAACAAACAAACAAGGACAAATTTAAGGTAATATGGTAAGTGACATATGTAAGTGGAAAACAACGACATTTTTTTTACATAATTTGTCGTAGTTCCTCTTTTCCCCTTAGTCTAACTTATCCCATCTGAGTTAAAGTAAGTACAAAGTCTACCTGTACTAATTTCAGAGCTGATGACGCTTGACTGGCGTAACGCAAATGGTTTTACGCTCACAAACCACCTGCTGCAGCGAATGAAAACACAAAACACTCACACATCTAAATCATGCACACTATAGCGACGATGCTTTTGAATAACACACGCGCATTTCTCATGTACGTATGAGTCGTGTCACCTAGCTTTGTACTAGTACTATGGAAAAGCTAGTCGTTGAGTTTATTTTATGCGTTAAGCTGAGTGGACTACAAGTCATAAAATATTACGATGGATATTGTCGCAACTGACGAAAAAGCGCTCGGTTGTTTCATGCGATAAACGTCACGTTGACGCAATGCATATGACGCACATTATTTTTACATCAGATATTACAGTTGTTTCCTCTGCGTTCACCGTATTAAACAATGTTTGATAATTAGATATTTAATTTGATAATTAGCCGTGTGGTTGCCGGCTTAGAATTGTGCCACTCCATGTCTTCCCGTGGAAGTCGTAAGAGGCGACTAAGGGAATAAAGGCTTGTAGTACTGTTAGGCGATGGGCTTGCTACCTGTCACTAATATACACTGTTAAACATCTTAGCCTAATTGTGCAAATTGTGGTTACAGAGTTATCAACAAGTTTTTAAAGTTGTTGGTAATTCTGTAGCTCTGCCGACCCCACTCTGGGAATGAGGGCGTGAAGGTATGTATGTATGTATGTAGATTATCTTATGCAAAATGAAGTGCGTTTCACGTAGCATTTACCAAATAAAAAAACCGAGCGCTTGGGCAGTATTTGCTCCCCGGCGACCTAGACAAGCTGTATCTCGAACCTTAGCGATTTTCGAAAACTAAAAAATGTATACATACATACATACATAAACTCACGCCTTCATTCCCAGAGTGGGGTAGGCAGAGCTAAAGAATTACCAACAAGTCTTAAAACTAAAATAAAAAAATATATGGAAATGTATGGAACTGATATAAGCTTCAGCGCGATAGACGCTGATAAGCATCGTCAACGTTTCGTCAGTTTTTGAAAATTGCTCACGTTTGTGTCGAGCATCTTGGTCGCACTGATGCCGGCGATTGGACCTCTCTCTAGTATTTGAGAGTTTAAGTTCAAACTTCGAAATCAATTACGCCGCTTTAACTCATTCACACGTTTGATATTTTGGCAATGACAGACAGACGGACACACAAACAGAGAAATGCTTCGAAAATATGTTTTTTTTTAGTAGTAAATATACTTGATTTTGTTTAAGTGCTTTTTCTATGTCATCTACCTCCATCTTAGGCACCAGCTGAAAATCAGCGCTGAGGCCTTGCACAGCTATGCTGAGATAGTTAGAATGTTCACCTTTATTTATGTTTTAGTGGATATAAAGCAAGACATATTATCAGAATTTGATAGTATTCAGTATTTCAAGCGGCTGTCAAACTTTGTGCATCGGTTGGTACCGCGTTTACCAGGAAAACATATAATGAAGGAAGCTATCTGCATTTCTCGATGCACACGTACATTGAAAAGGTTAAATAGGAACACTGGTATGCTATCTGTGTTATGTATGTGTGCGTGAGAGCCCATCCCCCTCAAACCAGTGTGTGCATAACAGTCGGTCGTTTCATTTGTCCACGCTCAAATCTAGCAGGCTGCATTTCTCGATACACTAAATAATATAGCTTTAATGAATGAATCGTATTCTTAATGCAGATAAGTTTGTAGATTATTTAGATTGTTTATAAGGGTGCTGTTATGCAAAAATCTGTCATCCCACAATTAATAAGCAGTAAAACGGCAACCTAAAATGAATATAATGAGGATTGACCCATTATTGCGTAGCAGAATTAGTAAACCAACTACTAAGACCTCTATTAGTTTCAAGTTTACTTTAGTTAATAACCTTGTTTTTTTTGTTATTATGCCATGTGCAATTGCTGTACTTTTCTTCATTTCTTTATAACTTTATAGTTCATAATTTAAATTACAGTTTTACGTTTATATTTATACAAATATAACTTTAAACACGAATTTTATCAATTAAAATCTTTTTACAGATACTTTATGCAGATATCCACCAAAAAGTAAAAAATAACTGACAATGCTTTTAAATATGCAACATCGTAGTGCCGGAGTGAACTTAGTGCATCGCGGTCTAGGGCTTTGCACATGCACTTTGCTTCCGCGTGTACCAGGGAAACATAACAGTACAGTAGAAATTTCTCACGATCGATGCTCTAGATGGCGGCAGTGCAACACATACAAGTCTAAATAGTAGTGTGGCGGAAAACGGAACTACAGAGCCAAAGCTCTACGAACGACCTACGCTTACACGGCTTTTTCCTTCTCACTCACACTCTCACTAACCTTTATGCAGTTTAAACTTGAACGAACCTAAAAGACTTTTTCAGACCTATTACAATGTGCAACGCTAGCCTAGGTGGCAGTGACACTGCCTATGACGCTAGAAGTCGCGGGATCGAAACCCTTTAAAAAAATAAAAATAAAGTGAAATAAAACGTTATCAGGGCTGATATTTCTACAGTATAGGTTTTAGCTAAAGAGTAAAACCTGTTTGCTATTTTGTAGTGTTACTGTATTGTCAATGTTTTGACCGCTCTTATTTACTTGACAGTAATGGCGATAGGGTTAATAACAATATCGAAACACGTCACGTCATAGACGATTCGGTTGAATAGAGGCGGTTGGATAACGATTAAGTCATTCCTTGGTAAAGATTTTTCATACATATTTCGAAAAAGGAACGAGATCGAGACGTCTCTAAAATGTCTTTGACTACAGCGGTATGAAAGTTATTTTAACACGTTCACGGACACAGCACCATCCTCGAAATTGCGTGTTATGGCACAAATAAATTTCATACAAAAAAAATTACGGCCATGGACGAACTGCCACATTTAACGTTTGTCCAACATTGTGCCACTTTATGACGGAAAATATATGTAGGTATGTAATTTAGTACAATTAGAACTTTCCTAATGTGGCAGCTCGTCCACAGCCGTTACGTCCACAGCCGTGATGTGCCACAACACGCGTCGTTCCCGTTTAAGAGTAGTGCATGAGGTTGAGGTTGCCCTAGAGCTTTTTTGATGTGACACTAGCGGCTTGTGTTTAAACCAAAAACGGCACAGAGTCCTTGCTTCCTATAAATGCTATGGGAATGGTATGGCCAATTTACTAAATAAATATTTTGAATTTTGAATTTTTGAATATACAACCGATTTTAATTATTTTTTTGCTATTCCTCAAAAACTGTAAAATAATGAACAGTTCGTTTAATTTTTCCCATAAAATCTCTTCAAGACTTTCTCAGATTTTTTAGATTATTAAACTCCGGAGATAAGGGGGTGGGGGCACGGTAATTTTTGTACAGTTTTGGCTATAAACCATAGATATTTTTTTTAAAGTTTTGAAATGTGCAGATTAAGCTCTTTCATATGACACCCCACGTGCTATAAGCAAACCACTTTTATTTTTCAACCCCCCATTCTAGACCCCTTTTTAATTAATTATAATATATAATATATATATGTATATTTTTTTTACTATAACATAATGCGGCCAAGCAAGTTGTATGACTAAACCAAATTTTAAGTTAATAGCATTTGTAGTTACTGAAAAAACATGCTGTGACATACAGACAGACGGACAACGAAGTCTCACCAAAAGGGTTCCTTTTTTACCATTTTGGTACGGAACCCTAAAAACAACCTTAACCTTTACATTTGGATGTAAAAAGTACTAAAACTAAACGTAAACTATCTTTATCCCAAATTTCATCTAAATCGGTTCAGTGGTTCAGTCGTGATAGTGTAACTGACGGAAAGACAGTCTTTCGCATTTATAATATTAGTTATTAAGGAAGTGTGGATAATCATATTGACCAGGGTAAAATAAAGTATTTGAAATAATACCTTTTAAGTTTGTATTGTAAATAACAACATCTTAGCCTAATTTGTGCAATTTGTGCAAATTGTGGTTACAGAGTTATCAACAAGTTTTTAGAGTTGGTGGTAATTCTGTAGCTCTGCCTACCCCACTCTGGGAATTAAGGCATGAAGGTATGTATGTATGTATGTAAGTTTGTATTATATAGTTAAATTGACCTTGCTTTATTGCATACAACCTTTGACTACATTAGTATCCATATTTTTTCTACATTTGTATCGGATGTGGGTGATGATAGCTGTGTTGATGGAGTTTGCCAAGCGCTCGCTAGATGGCGCTGTTAACAGCGGAAATGCTAACGACTTGTTCCCCCACAATAGTCGAAGTATGACGGACTTGCTAATGATTTTCTTATAATTAATGTAATTGAATAAAATAAATGTTTTTAAAAACAAAAAACCGCCTTCAAATTTGTCTTTAAAATGGCAGGTAAAGAGGTCAGTCCAACTTAAGTCGGCTTTTGGATATTGTAAGTCGCCTCCTTTCTTTCAACTTTTAAAGGTTAACTGGAAGAGATCCCTTATAGGGATAAGTTCGCCTTTGTACATACCTTTTTGTTTCTGTTTATTTTTGATTTGTTATTTTCTGTTTGTACAATAAAGAGTTTACATACATACATACATAAAACTGAAGACCTCATTTTCTGGAGTCGGTCAAACAAGCGCAGTTCTTGATGAAAAAACTATGATTTATTCAATAAAAAAATAAAGTGTCTTATCATCTTGTGCTCTGGGTCTCGGTTCTGTTTGATACTGGTTCAGTGTTGGTATGCTAAGTTTTTATACTTACACGATTCTATATTGAAGTGAATCCTACCAAAAATAAACAGAATAATTGTAAATACTTTCTTGTATGAAAAGTCCTTAACACTTTTTCTTGGAGTTTAGATTTGGTCCTTGTGTCAATACATTTTCACCTTAAAAATAGTTATTGCCTTTTTGCTGTTTTTTTTCTTTTTTAAGGTTTTTTTCTAGCAACTATTTATTCAGTAAATTGGCCACATGAGGGCTCTTTTACACGTCGGTAATGTGGAGTGAATCTACTAGCGCTTCGGACAAGACTATCATTGCAGAGGAAAGTCGCCCCAAGAAACGCCAGGATATCATTTTTTCATCATAAAATAAAATAATATTTAAAAGTCAGTTATATTCATTCATCCATTCATTCATTCATACCTTCACGCCTTCATTCAGTTATATTATAAGGAAATAAAGTAAGCCTAAACATTATGCCTACGCGAACTTTAACGGTTCTCAAAAATTTATATCACATTACAAGGAAATAAAGTAATAAATAATATTTATAAAACTAGAACAAAAATAAAATCATTACAAATGTAACGTCAATTACATTAAAATAAAATTAATGACAATTAGAAAAACACGACGATCACGTCAGGAACGATAACTAAAATAACTAAACTGGAAAACAGGTCCTTCAAAAGCAGCTATTTTTTTTTTTTTTTTTTTTTTGCCCCCGCGGCGACTTGAACAGCTACTACCGCAGGGATATGGCTTCCACGTGAAGTGATTTCGCCAGTGTCAAGGTTTATATGAGTATAAAACACAATCCAATCTTCTCTAGGAAGATTGGGGGCAACGTTGTACGGTGATTTGTAGGTCAGAGGTCAAGATAGTTTTAACCTCTGCACCACTGCGAGTCCACTTGAAACGAGAAGAAAGATGCCAGATACACGAAATAAGTCCAAGTCTTCAATCACTGTGCGACACTAAGGCATAAAAAGTACAAATCACTATCAGAAAAGAACTTTGAACACCTAATTACCCAAAAATTAAAGTCTAAAACAAATTACACGTCCGCCATCTTTTAACGTTGCAAATGGCCCCACAGCTATATTTTGGTGGATTCAATAGTAAAGTACGTCAAAATAACGTTTTTTTTTTTATGCCACAGGAAGGCAAACTGTCACACAGGCCACCTGATGGTAAGTGGAAACCTTGACCCATAGACATTCGCATTCACAAGACTGCGAATGCACTGCCAACCCTGAGGACTAAGATGGAATGCCTCTACGCTAGTCATTTCACCGGCTGTCTTATCCCCAAACCGGAACACAACAATGCAAACAATGCTGTTTGGCGGTAGGTTAATGGATAAGATGGTGGTACCAACCCGGACGGATCGTGCACAAGGTCCTCCCACAAGTAATACAAAACATTTAGCCTACTATAGGTAGAATTATTTTCAATAAAATCGTATGTGGCCTGGGGTACGAGAAAAGGGTGCGCCATACTACTCATGAGTAAAGTTTTAATTTCTATCTTTCATATTTACTTACACAAAACCAGCAAACAATTCCCCCGCCGCGGCAGCCCTGCTCAGCAATAATAGAAAATTTGTTTTCCGGTTCGGTAGCGTTCCAATTACGCGATTAGCGAATTATTTCCACTTTTTTCCTCCTCACTCGTAATTCTGGAGGTTTCCGCCTATTGAATCTCCTTTGATTAGCCTTCCCGTCGCCAATTGGTCTTCGTCGCACGTCTCCGCGATTCGCCATTTTTCTACTTTTAAAGAGTGCTTTGTGCTGCTGCGATACGAGCGGAAATTTGGCGCGGCTTGGGACGTGCGCGATTACTGCCAGTGAATGGGAGCTTTAGGATTTTATTTCGTGATTTTGAAGTGTCAAATGTCAGGTGAATTATTTCATATAGTTATAGGTTATATTATAGGTATTCTCTTGGGGTTTTTGACAAGATGCAATGGTGTCGCTTTCTTAATTGTTTTTAATTTTTTGCATATTTTGTTGCTTAATGTATAGTTATGATGTATTAATATGCATTAAATTAACATTCAAATGTGCAGTATAATGAAGAATTCAAGTTTGAACACGTATCGCCTTTTGAAGGATTGCTCCAAGAAAATCCCATCTGGTCTTCGTAAAGTTATACCTACATCGCTTCACGGAGGCTAGAGGATCACCGTACAACGTTGACTTATGTTTTTTTTCATAAGTAAATGTAAAATAAAAACTTGACATTAGCAGAAATGGTTGCTCGATATTGCGACCGGTTGCCATTAAATAAATAAATAATAATAATAATAGTTATTGCTGACTATTCATCGTACTTAGAGATTAGAGATATTTTTTTTACAGTTAATTAAGTAGCTCAATCCTGTCAAACTTGTGTATGTATAGAAAATTGTCACCGTCGTTAACCCTTTGTAAGACTTTTGGAATCAAAAATTGTGAAGGCAGGTGCGGAGTCTACCATGGCAGAATCTGCAAAACGCCGCAAATATGCAAATATAGCTGATCAATGCATATTTGCTTTGGCGGTAGAAAATCATGGACCGTGGGGCCCGGAGGCACGGAAGCTTATTAGGAATTTAAAAAATGAAATGATTCGTGACTCAGGTGACCATAGGACTGGCTCTTTCCTCGGCCAACGACTAGCAATAGCTATCCAACGAGGAAATGCAGACAGCATTATGGGCACCATTCCCGGTGGCAATGGCATAGGGGACATTTGTACATACTATAGTTACTTAGAATAAGTTTATTTATTGTAGTATTTAGTTTTAATTATTTTAGAAATAGAAATAGAAATAGAAACATTTATTCGACGAACACAAGAAAAAAAAAACAGAACAGAGAAAAACATCATTAAAATAAGGGGCAACACAGTAATAATAAAAAATAAAAAAAACAATTGTAGGATAGTGTTGCCATGGGTGATTCTGTGACGTCGAAATTGACACCACTCAGCACTATGTCACAGCGTTGACCGCGACGCTGGTTTTCAGTGGCGCCAACGTGATACACGAACGAAGAGACAGTGGTTAATTAAAGAATATAATATAAAATGCTAGATTAACAAGTAAAATAATAAGAAATAAATTAAATGAAATTTAACTATGGGAATGAAAACGGAGTAAAACAGGTACAATAATCGGTCATGATATGAACAAAAATAAAAAGGAAGCCAACTGAACACAGATAAAGAAAGGAGAGATTAAACAATGCAAGAGGGGGGAAAAGAGTCAAACGGTACTACCAACATTAAACCCGCAATGATCGGCGACGGTCGGCAGCGGAATAACCGGCACCTACCCTCATTTACCTTTTATCACGCTTGGGGTGTGACTGGATCACGAAACTAATTTACACTCATTTCATTAAACGTGGATTTAGCCTAGTGCGCGAAAAATTAGCGATAAAATATAAATATATTTTGTCTTCTGTATAAATAGAGTGCATCATCGGTAAAATTTAAAAAAGGATATTGTGGGAATATTTGCCAGAGTGACGCTGGACTTCGATGTAAGACTGGATCTGGCCAACGTAAATCAATTCAATAAACAATACTCGGTTGATAATTACGATGAATTATAATTGCACCATTAGGTACTACATGAAATATAAATAGTTTTTGCCTTTATTTTCATTTATTCTTATTATTAGGTGACAAAGAGGTCAATAATCGCTCAGCCTTTACTAAAAAAATCTTCTTTTTATAGTTTTTTGATAGTTTCTACGACGATAAAAAAAAGACAAACGTCGACCTATGAAAATGATAACTTAATGAAGTTATGTAAACATTTTATTACCTTTCAAACGAATGAAACACAATAAGTAAACCAAACACAACACAACACAGATTCTCGTTTTATTACCCTTATAAAATCCTCATAAATCCCAAAACACTTAACTTCGATCAATTACAACCAATCAGAAACCGAAACGGCTCGCGATGGACCAATAAAACTCTCCAAATCATTTATGACGGAGGTCAGAGCGTAATTAATATGTTTTGCGAAGAATGATTTACGGTAACGAAAAACGGCTAAGTGCAGCCGCCTCTTCTGTTGCCAAAAGAATCGCCAAGCACCGACGCGCACGCAAGTGCTACAGAGATTTAGATGACGCAATGTATTTTATTAGAAAATAAAAAGAAAGAAAGTGTCGTTGGATAGGTCTTCCAAAAATATTGCGGATTTGTGAAAATAATTTTTCGATTAAGTTATCCGTTTATGAAATATTAAGCTTTAAAGCGCTAATTTTTATTAGTCAAGTGTCCTCCCCCCCCCCCTACAGCAAAAACTACAAATACTAAAAATCTGAGAAATATCTTAAATGAAATCACATATAATTAATTTAATAGTAAAACTATCACTACTCAGTAGACTTCAGTGGCTCTTGAGTTACAAACGGTTTAAATGTTTATAACTACCGAAAACTTATGTGCAGCGTTGGTAAACTGACCGCGACCTATGTCGATGTATAGGGATAACAGTTTTCCAACAGATTTCAGTTTTGTCACGAGGTCAAATTCGTTTGTAGTAACGGCTTCGGAACCCTACACTGAGCATGGTCCAACATGCTCTTGCCCGGTTTTTAAACATTGCTTATGATAATATACAATTAAAATTATTTTTTCAATTATCGCGTAGTAGCGTCACACCGCGCCATGCAAAAGTAATTATTGAACTTCGACGTTGGGCAATTTGATTGTATCATAGGCTAACATAAAGAGAAAATGGATTTATATCTTGTTATACGATACCATATTATAACATTTATAACATTGTCAAATTGTCATCCACTTCTTTGTATCTTATTTTACGTTGTTTTTACACATGCTGCTGTCAAGTTAATAAGAGCTGTCACAAAATATTGACAATACGTTAATAATAGATGAAAAGACAGTGTAGAATAATTCCCCTATGCTCTGTTTAATTTCAATTCTGTTCTTAAGGAGAGTAAAGTCGTTTTTAATTTTATTTATTTTAAAGGTTTTCAAACACTTTTGCCTCTCACACTGCTAGCCCGAAGTGCCGTTGAATTGGGCAAGCGAAACTCAAGTGTGTGCCACATTTAGACCACACTCGTGCATTCGGGTTAATGGTACCTGCCTCTAGTGGTGCGAGCGGGATATATATACGTCTGCTGTGGTCAAGGAACGAGCTACTTTTAAACGTTTCAAACCTATCTTTAAGACCTCTACCAGAGACCATAGAACATAATAATTATTGGAGGGAAGTGAACGAAGTGAGCGAAGCTCCATACTTCCTCGATTCGAATTGTTTGTCCGCATATCCTTCTAAACTATTAGAATTATCAGGATTAGCCCGACGACATCTAGCAATAGATGGTTTAGAAAAAATAAAATTGAAAATATACCATGGAGGAATAATCTATTCCCATAGATGAATGAATGAGAAATGAACCATAAATTCGATTTTAAACGGCCGTCTTCGCTCGAAACCTTTTTGAAGCTTCATCTTTAGCTTTAGTTACAGGCATGATGAGAAATCTGTAGCAGCTTCGCTCCATTTAGACGCCCGGGGATGGCAAAGGCACCTAGTTAAAAAAACTGTTGACCAAGATGCTGGTCTTACTTTGCACGTAGATACAACTTTCTCAAATGCACATGGCACTGTTATCTGCATTTTGGTAAAGATTTCCACTTGTAGTGACTTATTTTGAGTGTTATAGTCTTAGGCTTTTTTGATTATTGTAGTCTTAGGCCCTGTTGATTGATCAGTAGGTAGTTAATTAATTGTTAAATCTCGAAAAAGGAATCGAATATTTTACACATTTCCTTGGAATTTACCCATTAGTTAAGATTTTTAACAATTAGTCAGTTTTACTAGTGATCAAACAACAGGCCCTTAGGCTTTTTTAATAATTGAAGTCTTAAGTGTGATTTTTTAAATATCGAATCGTAAAGTGTGCCAGCTAAGCTAAAGAATAACGAATAATTGGGCTTTTATAGTAAAAAATCGACCGACCGAGTCGTCAATAGGCTTGATTAAAGACTTACTGACATATAATGATGACATAAATTTAACCTTGAATCGAACAATTACCTGGCTAGCACAAAATAATTTACAAGTAAACATTAATAAAACTAATTATATTCAATTTCATACTGACCGAAGAGCATCACAAAATTTAAATGTCCACTATAATAATAATCTTATTGAAGAAGTACGACTTACGAAGTTTCTGGGAATAATAATCGACTGTCACTGCAAATGGAAGGATCATATAGATAAAGTAATTTCCAAAGTAAACAGTTTCGTATTTGCTTTGAGGCGAATTAGTCAGACCGTCTCGACACAAGCTGCTTTAATAGCTTATCACGGTTACGTTAATTCTACACTTAGATATGGTGTAGTAATATGGGGAAACTGTACCATGTTTGGTCAAGTATTTATTGCTCAGAAACGCTGCATCAGAGCAATCTTCGGAATCGGCCGAACAGAATCATGTCGGCCTTACTTCAGTCAATGTAATATCCTCACAGCTCCTTGCCTATACATATTCGAGGTATGCACATTTGTACATAAATATAAAAATCAGTTTATCGAAACACAACAGCTGCGTCCTCGTAAAGTTAGGTTACAATATAAATACAAACTACATAAGCCAGCTGCAAAATTGGCACTGAGTTCCAAAAATACCTACGCGATGTGTGTTACAATATATAATAAGCTACCTGATATTTTTAAAAGTAAGAATTTAATGATATTTAAAAAAATGACGATAGCATGGCTAACCGAGAAATCTTTTTATAGCATTAATGAGTTCCTAAATGAGTTAATTTAACTGTGTGATTCTTGTGAAGTTTATTGTAAGTTGTTCCAGATAATGTAATTATATTAATAGGATTAAAATTAGGATTAAAGGATTAAAATTTGTACGCCAGTCTATTGGCAAATTGTGGAGAGCCTATGTTATAACTTAAGACCATGTTGTACACCCACTTTTGACAAATAAACTTATTCATCATTCATTCATTCATTCATTCATTCATTCATCATATTCATGTAACCATAACCACCGCATTGGAATCCGTTTACTCATTTGAGACCTAGGAGTATTAGCTAAAAAAACTGGACATGTCTGAACTTGCTCAGTGTAGGGGTCCAAAGCCGTTACTACACAAAAATCTCAAAAAGAACAAGTACCTATGAACTATTTCTACGTACGTACGTAAACTCACGCCTTCATTCCCAGAGTGGGCTAGGCAGAGCTAAAGCATTACCAACAAGTCTTAAAACTTCTTGATAATTCTGAACTATTGAACTATTTCTCTACTTATTTAATGTTATTTGGTGCTGTCTTAGGTGATTTTAGTATCTCAGGTATCAATCAAACCTTCTTACGGTGCGTTCCTATATTAAAAACCATTGGTAGAATTGTGACGTCTCGTTAAAATTTGACACATTATGTACGTGGGTCGTTCTCAAAAAAGTGGCACCGTCACCTGTCAATAGGTTTCTCTTAGGACTTTTTTTTATAAAGCGTAATTTTAATAATTGAATTTTCAATACATATTAAAAGACACTTTTTAAATAGAGGCCAAATGCTTTGAAATAAATTCAAGGTATTAATAACCATGAAATCCTATTTTGTAACTAAGTTCTGTCGCTCACTTGCAGTGTCCCAACGCAAGGCACTCGTGTTTGGAGTTAATATTATATACGTATAAATTACCACCTTAACTTAGTTCGAGTATTCTTTTTTACTTACATATATCCTCAAGATTTAAAACTACTGTGTCAAATAAGAATACTATACTTATACTACGAATTATTTGCAATTTAAGTTTGTCCACGACAGTTTTTGTCGCTCACTTGTCATGCGATAGACGCTACCTTGATGTTAATACTATTTCACCTCACCCGCCTCACCCCGCATAAATCGAGACATCAGTCGTCAGCTAAGGCTGTTGCAAGTTGCACGTCGCCAGTGTGCCGTACTCAAAAATTACGAACACGAAACTTACGCGAGCGGGAGTTTGTAATGGGTAAGTAGTCGATATTCTGTCTTCCATATTTTGGTAATTGTGTGAACTATTGTATTGGTATTAATTTATATAATATAACGTAAATCATGATTTATTTTAATGTGTATAAATATACAGTTAATTAACCAAGTACATTTCTAGTATTGACGATATAACTGCCATTTTGTCCATCATCTGTACGTCGTTCACCTGCGTAAAAAAATCAGGTGAACGACACATACGGTAGGCGAAAGACCATTATTCAAAAACATACAAAGTAAGGCAAACATTTTTGTCTCGCTAATGTTTTTTATAGTCAACTAAACTAAAAAGGGTCTTTCCTAATGATTTAAAACACTGTCATCAATAAATATTTACGCAATATTTTAATTAACTGTTAATTTTATTTATGTCCACATCTTTCCCCAATGATAAACTGGGAGAGAGGCCTTTGCCCAGCAGTCATGGGTTCATAATAATAATAATTATTATTTGTTTTAGTCGATGATGGGTAAACCTAAGCCAAAAGACAAGAACAAACAAGAAATCTTAGCCAAAAAGAAGGAAAAGGAGAAACTAAGATACCAAAACATTAAGAATAATGCGGAATTATATGCGGAATATCAAAGAAAAAATTAAATAAAATATGAAAGAAGAAAAGCACAAAAAAATTGTTTGTTTTGATGTGAAAGATTTTTTTAGTATAAGTATAAATAATTTATGTTAGGACAAACGAATTGAAATGATTTTAATAAAGCACTTGTTGTCAGTTTTAAATGTAGTTTTTATTAAACAATTTACTTACCTGCACCCATTGTCGTTCACCTAACATCAATGTCTTTAACCTGCTAGCGGATTACAGTTTAATTTGTACTTATTTGTCGCCAACCTGCACCCATTGTCGTTCACCTGACATGAATGTCTTTCACCAGCCCACCACGTGGTCGTTCACCTGTCTACCACCTAATTTCAAATACATGTATCTCCTAAAATACTAAAATAAATCACTTCCCTCCACGTGATATTGATTATAAGATTATATTTCTAGCGATCCAAATGAAAAAAAAAGCAAAATCGGGAATTTTCTGAAATAATTCAAAATTAATTCAGCGGTGCCACTTTTTTGAGAACGACCCACGTAGCAAATGTCATAAGGCTACCGCCCGTAAGGAAAACGATTCGTTTCTTGAATATAGGAACCGGGCATCAGTAGTGATAGTTTTCCTTTTAAATTCGTTTTAATTATGTGTTTTCATTTAAGATGAGATTTTTAGTAATTGTAGTTTTGGTTGTAGCGGGAAGGACACTTGACTCTAACAAAATTAGCGCTTTAAAGCTTAATATTTCATAAACGAAACCCTTAATCGAAAAATTTGTTTTCACAAAAAAGCAAAACTTTTTAAAGATCTATCCAACGATTCCCCACGCTATAGGGTAAGCAAGGAAAAAAAATACAACCCCACGTTACGTGTACATTAATAAAAAAACAATATTTTATTTTACCACTTTGCTGGCGTGACTAATACGTATATTACCATCCCAAAACCAAAATAACAGCTTTCTAGTACTTAGAGCTTCTCTGAGCTAGGCTGCGGACGGACAGACGGCGGACATGCGCGGTTCCTAGTTTGACTACGGACATATGGAAGTCATCAGACAAATTTTAAGCTTATAAATACGCTTTTTTAACAGTAGTAGTAATAAGTCAATCATCATCGTCATCATCAGGATCTTCATCATCATCATCATCATCATCAAGTTGTTTCCATGTCTTTACAGACAATTCAAACAGCTTCTTTATTAGTAGAGTTCGTATTTTCGTAGCTAAATGACCCAATATAAGGCCGACATGTTTTTTTTGGATTAACTTAGTCAATATAACATCTATATTAATTATATACATACATACATACATAAACTCACGCCTTCATTCCCAGAGTGGGGTAGGCAGAGCTACAGAATTACCAACCACTCTAAAAATTTGTTAATAATTCTGTAACCACATTTTGCACAATTCGGCTAAGATGTTTACCAGTGACAGGTTGCAAGCCCATCGCCTAACAGTACTGCCAGCCTTTATTCCCTTAGTCGCCTCTTACGACATCCACGGGAAGACATGGAGTGGTACTATTCTAACCCGGCTACCACACGGGACGGGACTTAATTATATATATTCTGAATAAGGCACATGAACAAATATTTACCTACCTTTTTAGGATCTGGGGTTATAAATATTTCATGTCAAGGTTGTTTAAACAACTGGAGACCACAAAACTGGTAGCTTCCTCAGGCAACCCTATACGAGTACAATGAGGAAATACTGCCAGCATTTGTTTTATTTTGCCATTGTTTTAGTTTATATTTAAGTTTTAATTTATTCGTATTTAATTTTTAGCTTAGTTCTAATTTGGTTATATTAATTTGGCATAGTTTTAGTTTTAATTTGTAATATTTACTTTGTGTTATAGTTTATAAAGAAAAGAAATGCCTTTGTAAAACATCTCAAATGACAAGTGGGTCGACTAGACGGCGCAACTATTTCGCCACCGTGGCATCGCCTGCGCAGCGTCAGGTGGAGACGCGCTCAAGTACCTTTAACAGACAGGGATGGGGGACAATATCGATATCGATATCGATGAATACTTAACCGAACTCAGTGGAAGATAATTTTGAGGAATCAATAATTATCGTGGAAGCATTGAGATAATTTGGTATCTTGCGATACGAGGAAACCGCAAAAGATAGAGCAATCTATTAAGAAGATATTGGATGTATTAATTTAGTTAGTTTCTTTGAGAAAGGATACTACCAGCACTATCGAGTTTAAATTACAGTGCATTTTTATTTTTTATAGGTGGACAGCCTGAAAGCTAGAAATTGTATAGCTTTTCAAAAGAGGGATTGGATTTGGAGTTTTCGAAGTTAAATTCATAGTATGATTCATTCAATGTTTACTTAAATACTATTCCGTACGTAATGTAGGGGTTGCCACTAAAGAATATTAAAATTCTACCTGTAGCACATCAAACTCGGTACCATTGTTTTCGAGTCATCTACTTGCATAATACCAACGTACTAACATAGTGCTAATAGGAAAGCATGAGGAATATCGATAAATTTTACAGCCTTCTTTTTATTACTGCTTTATAACTGCTATCTATCATTATTGCCGTGCGTTTTATCGATTTTTCCACATAAATCGACATCGATATACCTACAGTCACATCCCTGCTCCTGCACGGTTAGCAGCTCCTTAAGTGGCGTAACCCATTGGTAGTTATCTGGTGCTTGTCCGTCCGTCTGTTTACGTCTTAAGTGCAGGATTACTTCACGAGGGTTTAAGTATGGCGTCTTACGATCTTGTTGCTTGAAATATGTTGCTTCTTATGTTTCTTGACTACTTGGACTTGAGTTTCTTGCCTACACTGATGCAATGTCCTTTTTTTGCAACAGCGAAAGATCTTTTTAGGTGATTCTCGACTTAAACAACTCACTTTTTTAGGCGATGTACTTTTAAATTGATTGCAAGTTTTGGTCGAAGAAGTTAACTTGCTATAACTTAACTTAACTTGGTCAAAGTGGCGGTCTGTACCAAAAATGCTTTACATACAACCGACTTTAGTCGCATAGTCGAAGAATCAAACAGAGAATAACACCTCTGTGTATTGCTTAACGATACGGACGCCTTTATTGTCAAGTTAGTGAGAGCGACTACAACGTTACAACCTTTAAAGTGGTCTGTGGCCCTAGACAACATGCATTGCGAAAGCGTTATCGCTATCGAAAATGTAGATATTGAGGTAAGCTGCCGACGGTCGCGTCGAGCGCTTATCCGTCAATTCCTTCAATTTTGTCAGTTTTCGTGAATCGCTTTACTGGTCGGTAAGCATTTTGTCTAGGACTACTGCTTCTATATACCTACTTCTTTATGCTTTTTTCGCTATTTTATAGCATGAAATTTGCTAAATCCGTTATTTTTAAAGCATAACTAGGTTAGGAATAAAGGCGTTATAGTCTTATAGTACTATTAGGCGATGGGCTTGCAACCTGTCACTAATACGCGGGTAAACATCTTAGCCTATTTGTGCAAAATGTGGTTACAAAATTATCAACAAGTTTTTAAAGTTGTAGGAAATTCTGTAGCTCTACCTCCCCCACTCTGGGATTACAGGCGTGAAGGTATGTATGTATGTAACTAGGTTGGATAAGTTTTAGCAGCTTTCATAAATTAATTAATTCCTTATTTACTTTCTTTACCTTGCCTATTATTTGCGTCTATATTCAGTCTAATCTTAGTTACTTGAAGAGTGCCTCGAACAAGATTGCAACGTCAAATTTGCTCAAATTTATGCGGTTCTTACAGCCAAAAGATTACGAGAGCTGAGTGCGTTTTAGCGTTATTGAAGCTTTAGCTATTTGGTTGCGCAATGTTTACAATTGGTCCATTTGCATATGGAACTATGCAATGTTAAACTAATAATAAAACTGTGAAAATGTTGGTTTATTGTGGGACACACAGATTTTAACGTGACTTGCACTGAGATAGTTCTCCGGAGCGCCAGAAAGTGTCATAGGACTCATAGGTTAGTTACTTATAAATACATCAGGAAATACTGTATCCCGAAGTCAGTTTTTAAAGTAGTAAATTGTGAATTCGTCCATAGCAATACACAGTTTTGTATCCATGTAAACAGGGTATTTTGACATTTTCTTTTCCCAATGACAGGCCAAGAATGATCTTGATGCCTTCAACCGGGACTGGTGGGAGACTGCCCAAGATAGGGCCACGTGGAAAGAAGGGAGGGAGGCCTTTGTTCAGCAGTGGGACATTATAGGCTTTAAATTTAATTAATTAATTTTCCCAATTATAATTGTTATGATGGCTTGTTTTATTAACTTATTATAAGTAATGGCGGCCGAGTTATTAACAATACAAAATGTATGTATTATTATTATTATTCAGGGAGTGGCTATTCAAGGCTCAAAAGTCTAGTATCACTGCGACCTGAATTGATCTATTGTGATCGCCACGGCCTACAGTTCTCCGCTGAGTCCTGTTATTGCGAGGAATTTCAGGACTTTGTTGGCGCCGAGATATTTGATCTCCTCTGGGCACAATAGATGCTTTCCCAGTGAGGAGCTACGGTGTCGCATTAAGGCCGGGCAGACGGTGAGAAGGTGAAGATGGCAGAGTCTGCACAACCTTGTGTCACCTTTCCCAATCGTCTGCATGTGCTTGTTCAGGCAACAGTGCCCTGTGAGCGCCCTGACCAGAGTGCGAATATTGTTCCTACTTAGCGCTAAGGCCTCCGTCGATGCCTTTTTGCTAAATGCTCTTATGAGAGCCTTGGAATGGTTTAATCCTGGAGTTGTTCTCTAGAGTTGAATGGCTGCATAAAAGCAATATGTCCACAAGGTAAGTTTTGTTAGGCTTTTAGGGATGCCGCAAAATGGTTCCGGACCAAATTGTGTACCCTTAGCTCCTACTCGTAAATGTATGTATGTATGTATGTAAACACTTTATTGTACAAAAGAAGAAAATAAACAGAACAATACAATTAATATAAAAATATATACAAAGGCAAACTTATCCCTTTAAGTGACTTTGACGACGCGTTTAGCTAAGCTAGCGGTCCCTAACTTCTCGATATTTCTCTATATAATTAACTTTATCGTCGTCTAGTACCCATAGTACAAGCCTAGAGCTATGTGACTAGGTCGATTTGTGTGAAACTGTCCCGTGATATTTTTATTTAAAATTGCAATGGTAATAACATAGTAGAAATAGAGGTACGTAGATACAGTCAAGGCAATTGATTCGTAGACCATTTTGAACTATGTCATAGAGACGTTATCAATCAAAATGATTTTATTTAGAGTGTCATTTTGACATAGTTCAAAATGGTCTACGAATCAATTGCCTTGACTGTACGTATTTTTTGGAAGATCTACATATCTATTAAGTATTAGATACGACCAGCAGACGGTGACTTCACGCCCAGCGTGATCACGTCCATAATCCAAGATGTAACAAGTTTTTGCAAAACGCTGCGCCAGCGTGTTAAAAACTGTATTGAGATTATCAATTCAACGCGGACGGAGACGCGGACCATAGTAGTAGTAGTTCGTTTGTAGTATACCTTTGGCTAAGTGTTGGCAATATCCGCCTAAGCTAGTCTAGACTTTACGCTACTTCTAGCTCTTGACCTAGAATGTTCCGATAAGCGATGCGGGCGCGCCAATCGGTCGTTGAAGTGGTTTGTTTTCTCATTTAAATAGGAATTACGTTATTTAAACGTTAATTATATTCGACTTTAGAACATGATTTAATTCATTCTGTATGTAGAGCCATTAAACTGCTCATATGAGAGGGAGGGAGAATGGATACGCATAACATCTTTGTTCTTAGAGTTAGTCTTAGGATTGCAATATTGTTATTGCAAAAGTCTATTATAGGTCATCCCACTTATCCTAAGTGACGAGGCCACTACCTTATCCCTAGTTCAAAAAATAAATTTTCATGGCAATAAAATAAGGCAGGATAGTAACCTACTGGTTACACAATACAGGGCGTCCCACGGCTATGCCACATGGAAGGAAAGTTTCTTGAATATTTTACATGGAAATATCTATAAATGCTGTTTAAATTGTTGTTTACATTCAAATAATCTCTTCTTTCAGTAAAATGTTCCATCTACAATATTCAAGATACTTTCCTTCTATGTGGTATAGCCGTGAGACGCCCTGTATATTATTTTTCTCAGTGGAGCAAAAGTTGTTGAATGAATAAAGAGAAATACTTTAGTACGTTGATGTTTTAAAAATTATGGCATAATTTCAATTCAATTTAAATATTATGTTTGGCCGTAAAGCCAGCCAGCTCGGAGCAGGCCCTTACAGGTTATGACTAAAGACCCTCATCTAAGCAATGTTTAGCCAGGGGAGACAAAGGTGTACCCCAGCGGTTTTATCTATAATCTTACCAACTCCAAACTAATTAACAGTAAGGAAAGAGCTTCCTTATCCCTTAATATTTACCTCAAGTTCTGGGACACCCTGTTTATGATTATTACAATCTAGGATAAAGATAAAGACATTTATTCAGTAAGTAGGCCGCACGGGCACTTTTACACGTCAAGAATCTACCAGCGCTTCACAAGAGGAGACCACTGCTGAGAAGAAGCGCCGCAAGAAACTCAGCAGTCAGTAATTTTTTTAAATATATTTAATATTACAATGGTACTACCTACTTAGTCTAGCATTATATAAATCTATAAATAGCAAATTAAAAAATATTTCAAATATCCTGCGTAGTTTCCGCAGGAAAACACACAGGAATATTTCTTATCATCATGTCAGATTGTATTTTCAAAGCCACTACTGTAAGATTATGGTTAGCTTGAATTAGATAAGATCCTCTTTAGAGTATAATGACCTAATCACGATGGCACATCATCTACCCTTACAAACGTCAGACATCGTGGGAGCCTGACCATCTCAATACGTCCTTGTTTATCCTGACACTTGACAATTTACAAACATAACCTTGCATTCAAGAACCTCTTAAGCCCTTTATATAAGGTTGAGAATGGTGAAATTATATGCCAAGTTTAAATGGTTTTTATTTCAGCCCTCCCAAGCTTCAAATGCGGGTGGTCAAATTTTAAGTCATTATAGTTTTGCCTGTAAATTTTGAACTCTAGCGACGATTTTAGTTGTATTGATAACTTTGTAAAATGTACACGTTAATAACTTAGATAACAGAATAACTGAACTTTGTGTTTGTCGAGTGCAATAAGTGAGCGAGTAGGCAAGTACTCGAGGATTAGTGGAGTGTTAGTAGTAAGCTACTGAGCGTAAAGAAATGTTTAAGGACATGGGAACTCCTGTAGAATTAGATCTAAAAAGATACTGAATGATTAAGTAGAAATGTCATTATTTTCATGTAATCTTGTCTACTATGGTTTTTTTAAGACATGGTAGGAGTAGATGAACAAGCGTACAGACCACCTTGATATTAGCATTTTCAATACAATCTTAAGTCTGCAGTCATAAGACCGCAAATGCGCCGCCAACCCTGAGGACTAAGATCTGAGGAAGAAGAGAGGAGGATTGTTGCCTCTATGCTAGTAATTTCACCGGTGGTCTTAGCCCCGCACCGGAACAGAACAAAGCGAACACTGTTGCTTGGCGGTAGGTTTAAGGATAAAAAAAGGATGATGATGACGAATAATAAGATATGGTATATGACTTGCTTTCATGTAGATGTATTAAGTACAGTCAGCTGCAGATAGATCTAACCGAACAGCCAGCCCATAAAAATATTATGCATTGGTTTTTCAAACTCGAAAATGTCAGAGAAAATGACATGTAACGGAATGTTTTAAGTATCGGCTTGGATAAAAATTCAAGATGATGTAACTGCATAGTTAACCAAAAAGATTTAAATGATGAAAATATCAGCCGTATCTAAGGATTTAAAATTCCAATAACATTGGATGGGATAGAATGCCTAAAAGTTCTAACCATTCGAGAATATGAACTTAGTCCCAAGACATTAAGGTTCCTAATTGTTGGCAACTTCAAACGCAATTAACAGCACAATATTTGCCTAGTATCTAGTACCTATCTGTGCTTACCCCTACACTGAAACATAACAATGCGATCACTGCTACTTGGCGGCATTTTCGGTTGACTTAGGATACCTACATTGCAAAAGTGCTCTCATAAATTATCATGCCGGAAATTAAAAACGACCAAACCAAATGCACATAAATATCAGTTACATACAGGGCCGTTATTCTACGTTTGTTGAGTCCCTCTTGCTTTGACATCGTTAATTATCGTATTGTTGACAGGCAGGTCTTATTAACTTGACAGTATAATTTTCACATTCTTTGTATTCTAAGAAACACTAAAGACCAAGAGTGAGAACAAGTAGGTATCATAGCTAAATGTGCGACCTACTAGCACAGCACACAGCTAAAACCTAATGCTTAAATCACTCAATACATATTTGCTATTCACTTAACCATGTTATTTCATGCTTAAACACATTACCCCTCATTTTTCGATCACTCTAATAAAAACAAAATCACTTACTCAGAAGCATCCGAGTCTAAAACGCCGTTAAATCCCCTACATCATTCACACATACTCCTTTTTAGTCCTAAACTTTGAATATTTGAACTCGAAACGCCCCATTTCCAACCTGTAAGCGATATAGGCGAATTTCGCGGTTGGAGCCGCCCCTCTTAAGCCGCGTGGTGCCACGGTCACTCGGTTCTATACAAAATGGTGGTGATGTTGGAGTTTTGGGCGCTGATTGTATTAAAAGCTAAAACGGAGTCAAGTGATTGTTTGGCGTCGAGTCGCAGGCAAATCTGTGTACTGAGTGATCCATCACGGGGTAGGCGAGGAGACGGGGACCCGAGTAAGCATGTCGCTCAAGTTGGATTAATATATAAAAAAAACGAAATCCCCAATTAAAAACATGGACCAGGTATCGCTATAAACAAGTTTAATAACCACATATTTATCAATTTTAGAAAAAAAAAAACTTGTTGGGGTCTCTGGCTCCATTTGGGCGAAATATTTTTTCCAATTTTTTATTTACTAAATTGGCTAATTTCCGTGCTAGCTTCTTTAATTTTGTAATTACAAGTCTAACCTTAAATTAACCGGCATTATATTGATCTTCATAGAATCAGAAATGATGATATCCGCAGGAGATCCTAAGGTTACCGACATAGCCCGAAAAATAGCTAAACTGAAGTGGCAGTGGGCGGGGCACATCGCACGCAGAGCTGATGGCCGATGGGGTCAGAAGGTTCTTGAGTGGCGTCCGCGGACCGGGACAGGAGCTGTGGGTAGGCCTCCAACAAGATGGAGTGACGACCTTGTAAGGATCGCGGGAACGCGGTGGATGCAAAAAGCACAAGACCGGTCTGAGTGAAGAGCCTTGCGGGAGGCCTATGTCCAGCAGGCTTTCATGACATGATGGTACAAAAAGGTTTAAGAAAGATTTAGCAAATCAATATTTGAGAAAAGACAATACATTCTACTAAAAATATTTCAAACCGGGTTTACATTTCCTTGTAGAAAAATTTTTTTTTCATCAAATTCACCACCATTTGTCCCGCTGACCTGCCACCAAATTGAGGGCTAAGAAAACCACTAAATTTGGTTTGGCAACGCGTTTGTAATCTCAAGAAGTCCATAGCCTTCAGAATTTATTTATTAATTTTTTCATGGCTCGTATAACAAGTTACAATCAGTATAATGCAGATATCATGATAAATGATAATGTGGTTGCCGGCTTAGAATTGTGCCACTCCATGTCTTCCCGTGGAAGTCGTAAGAGGCGACTAACGGAATAAAGGCTTGTAGTACTGTTACGGCCGAACCCTATATTCAAACCGAGGATAGATAAGGCTTACTTCGGGTTAAAATTTGACATTTGCCCATACAAAATGTGTCAAATTTTAATCCGAAGTAAGCCTATCTGTCCGCGGATTGAATATAGGGTTTGGCCGTTAGGCGATGGGCTTGCTACCTGTCACTAATATACACTGTTAAACATCTTAGCCTAATTATGCAAATTGTGGTTACAGAGTTAGCAACAAGTTTTTGGAGTTGTTGGTAATTCTGTAGCTCTGCCTACCCCACTCTGGGAATAAAGGCGTGAAGGTATGTATGTATGTATGTATGTATCATGATAAAAATATATGAATCTAGACTATAACTCTAAACTAGGTGTGCACAAAATGATTAAAGTGTATGTAAATGTTTGATGGTTAGTGGTAGTTAGGTGTCTTATATAAAGTTAGTCTATTTTATTTGTATGTTTTGCAGATAATAATTATACCAATCATCATTACATATTGAATTAAGTACAAAATATATTGTGAATTTGGTATTTAATAGTGGGTAATTCACTACTAAAAATATCCAAAGAAATGCTCATTGTCAGTGAGTTGTAGCATGTCGTCGGTGAAACTGCAAAACTGCGTAAGTAACATTTTAAATAAGGCGCAAGATGCACCTTTTTTATAACAAAGTAAGGTTTATTTTGCTCTATCATAAATTTATTAGTTACGTGATTTTGCAGTATGTGCCGTTGTCTGTCCGTGGAATATTTCACTTACAGCTTATAGGTCTTTGAGGGACAAGCGGAGCCTATTAAATGTAAAGTAACCGCAGGTTTCCTCATCGACAAGTAAAGCATATTTGACGGATGAATTTAGCCCTTTCTCTTTGTCATATTTGAAAAAAGACAAAGCGAGAGCCTACTTTAAATGGCAGAGTAATTTACTCGTCGATTCTGAAACGGGCTCTTAGAGTAGGTCTTGAATAATGTTCAGTCAAAGAGCGTCGGTGGCAGACCTAGGAATATACGGGGCAAAATTAAATGACAGCTAGGGATTGCCTTGCCTATATTGATAAACTCGATTATCGATGCTTTTTCCATATACTACTAATCGTTCCAAGTTTTGTTTGTAAAAATATTTTTTATTGATAGTATGAAAATAAAACAAAATAGCAACATACTTTTGGTTATTCTTTATTTCAAAAGGATTTTTGAACCTTCACTCATAATCATAATTATATTTTTTTCGTCATTGTGTATTTCAGAATTACTTACCGTCCCATTAACTATTGTTTAAAGTAAATCGATGAGAATTTGTTCCAAATTTTCGGACGTTAATTGTCTTCGTCTTGACTGATGAATTCATTTGGCTAAAAATGTTTTAAATTTTAGTGGAAGTGGAAGGGGCAAAGCAAAATAAGGACATACACACTTACAAACAATGCTGGCGGCGATTACTAGTATATGGGAAAAGCATCGATAATGGAGTTTATCGATATTAGCAATCCCTTGCTGCCCCGTATATTCCTAGGTCTGGTCGGTGGCCTAGTGGCTTAGGGGATTGACTCGTGATTGTAAGGTCCCGAGTTCGAACCCTCACGGTCACCATGTTCCAATGAGGTTGTCTAGTTTAAGTACAATACAAAATAGTTTACCCAATGCTGATACGGTCAACGCAAAACATCGCGAGGAATACTGCACATTCGAGCTGCTGAGTGTGAAAGAGGGTAATTGTGGTGATCCCTTGTTTCACCAACATTCATTCCATAGAACGTATTACTTCACTGAATTTTCGTTTCATATAAAGTTATTTTCTGCTCAATCCGTATTGATTTCAGGTTATATTCAAATATGATTTACGTAGGTTAGGATTGGTTCTTATGTTAGACCTGTAAATATCCCAAGATAGCCTGAAATCAACACGGGTTCAGCAGAAAATATCTTTCTATGAAACGAAAATTCTGCGAAGCGATACTTGTTACGAAATAAGTGTCTAAAAAACATGGGTTATTCAAGTAATTGGACAAAAGATCCTAAACGGGTCGTGGTGTATCCGAAGGGACTGTAAGATAAGATAAGATAGAATGTTCAGTCAACCAATTATGCTAATATAACAACGATTATGATTTGACTCCCTTCTTAACGTTCGTTGCTTAGTACACGCTCTATAGAGTTGAATCTTACAACGTACTTATAACCGCCGTGTTATATAAACTGGTAGTTAGATGGTTATACAATAAACCCTTTTGAATGAGCGTCGTTTGTTTGTTTTAACTCAATTTTAGTATCACGTTACCGGGCTTTTGGAAAAAATCCGCGTCGAGCTGCGCGGTGCTTCTCAAAATTTACATTGGAATAATATTACAAAATTTCAAGGCAAAAACAGATCTTATCACAATTTGGTCGATACTTACTACTTACTTTTTATTTTAATTACACATTATTGCTTTACATAATATGAGAAAAAAAAAGGAAAGTTTTTTTTTTTTTGTTATTACTTAGAGAAACATCAGTTACTAGTAGGGTCCTGGTTACGAAATGCAAATAACCGGTTATAAGCTGTTTAAACCGGTTATTTTCATACAAAAATGGTCAATAACTGGTTAAATTGCATTCCCTAGTCCTGGTCTAGCACAATATGAGTGACATGAGTGTGTTAAACATCGTCGCTCGTTTTGTGCAAGTGCTACTAAAAGGTACAAGTTAGCTAGTGATATTTATAATCGATAGAATAAAATAAAGCTGACAGGGTAATTAAGATCTACAAATAGGCCATGCGAAATCCCCATGCAAATTTAGTGCCTCTAACTTTTTAATTGACGTGGAATTGTCTGCTAGTACCTATTTATTTTTCTACACTAATATTATAACGAGGAAAAAATTGATTGTTGTTCACCATTAGAATCCTAAAGTATCCCTGATGAATATAGGCTATATTTTAGTTCTAAATAATTTAAATGTGACTAAAAACCGTTGCACTATACTTTTTGCCCATAGCCCCAAGCTCTCCTAGCCCAAAGTTTGAGCACCGCGAAGCATTAGCGGTGCGTCGCTGCTATTAAGTAATAGTCTTGCGCCGGATGCGACTTGTAAATATTACCGGCGCGCGCGCAGGGGAGGTGTGGAGGCGCTTTAGTATATTATTTAAATGCCAAGCTCTCTGAAATATATAATTCAAAGAGCTTGGCAAAGCTGTTGCCCACAGGCTTTTCCGCGTAGAAGTCGTTTCCACCTTGAATCACCTACACAAATTTATTCGAATGTATCTTTTTTAAACCTTAATGTTTATCTTAAGCATGGGTTACGTAGGTTAAGAACCTGTGACCACCAAAAATTATAATTGCACCTGTCAAGTGTGCCTGTCGATGAAATGAAAATTCGGCGAAGTAAAACATTCTAGGAAATGTAATTATGGTCGGTTTACCCAGATGTTTACCTGTGAAAAAGCGTAACAAACCTCCGAACAAACAAACAGAGTTACCATCATAAAATAAATTTAGACACTGTAGAAAATTACCTATTTTAAATCGAGGACAAATAAATTACCTACTGTTGTACAGTTTTTTGTCAATTTTGTTTAATTGACAAAAAAATGGCGATGCTTTTGATGTGGACTCGGGTATATTTCAATTTAAGAGACTATCCTTTATTTTAAAAAAGATGCAACACTAAGACTAACTATCTACTCGTCTGATTTCGTTTTGGAATGTTTTTTCCATTGACAAAAAAGTTGTAAATAGTAATATCGACTCCAACCCTTTCTACTTCCGTTTTCAAAGCCGCCAATAAATTAATTAGAACTGCGTTAAAGACGTCAATCGCTTGGCTAACACGTCGTTAACACTATTAATCTCCAGCGTAACGCGCTTTACATGTCCAGCAATAACCGCCCTTATATCCCTTGAACGATTCCAAAATTCGGCACACCGTTTACGCCTCGCACTAAAAAATTAATGTACACAAAATGCGTTATTTTCGTTAGTTTTAAAATATAAATGAGCCTCATTGAGGACGCGCGTTCAATGAAAGTTGGAAAATAGTAAAAAAACAGTGTTAATGGCCGTACGGAACCATTTTATGGGGAATTAGCCGGAGGAAGTGCCTCCGATCTTTTTATCCGGGTTTTATGGGGGTTTTATATCCATAATTACGTGTTTTTTTTTAATGTGCGTGAAGGAACGGGTAATGATGGGAGTAATAAGCACGTGGAGGTGTTCAGTGTTCATGGTAGGGTTGTCGACAGGAATTCTGAGCACTTCAATACTCATATCAGAATGGACTTCAAAATGAACACACATAGAATGGCAGGTACGATTCCGGAGCTTTTTTATCTCGTAGAGAACGCAAACGAGCACACAGACCACCTGATGGTAAGTGAATCTGTGTCCCATAGACATTCGCATTCAGAATACCGCAATCCTAAGACTAGCTCACTGTGTTGGTTTTACTAGACTTTAGTAGCGCCTTTAATACTGTGGACTATGATATCCTTCTAAGCATTCTTCAATCTCTCAACCTCTCTTCACCGGCCCTAGCGTGGTTTCAGTCATACCTCCTTGGGAGGCGCCAGTGTGTCAGATTGGATGACACTGTCTCTGATTGGAATGATCTTACCGCTGGCGTACCCCAGGGAGCGGTGCTCTCTCCCCTCCTCTTTTCTATCTTCATTAATTGTATTACGGCTTCTCTTCATTCGTCTTACCACCTGTATGCAGATGATCTTCAGATTTACGCGGGGGCAAGTCTGAATGACTTCCCTACTCTGATATCCTCTATCAATGCTGACCTTGCCACCATCCGGGACTGGGCTGCTAACTTTGGGCTTAAGGTAAATGCTGGGAAGTCGCAGGCAATTGTGGTCGGCAGTTCCTACTTTATCAATAAGCTGTCTGATCTCGTGGTTCCCACAATAAGTTTTGATGGAACAACTATACCTTTTCCTGAATCTGTGAAAAACTTGGGGGTCATGATGGATCAGACTCTTTCTTGGTCCTGTCAAGTCACCGAGGTCAGTCGCAGGCTCTTTGCTTCTCTGCACTCTCTCAGGCGCCTGCAGAATTTTCTTCCCCTTCACACCAAAATCACTTTAGCGCAATCCCTTCTTCTTCCCCTCCTCGACTACGGCGACGTCGCATATCTCGACGTATCAGAAGAACTGCTGGATAAATTAGAACGTCTGCAAAATATATGTATTCGCTTCATTTACGGCCTCCGGAAATATGACCACGTATCCCACTTCCGCGCCCAGTTAAAATGGCTACCGATCCGTTTTCGCAGAAATGTCCATATCCTGTCGCTGCTTTTCAACATTTTGTTTTTGCCTCACTCTCCCTCTTACCTTTCCGAGAGGTTTAGCTTCATGGCAAGCAGATCTCAGAATCGCTTACGGTCGAGTGCTAACCTCTCTCTTGCCTTCCCAGCACATACGTCTAAAACTTACTCCAAATCCTTCTCGGTGCACTCTGTTAGACTGTGGAACCGGCTCCCTACTGATTTTAGGAAATCGCAATCGGTCGCATCTCTACAAGGAAGATTGAGGACATACTGGCTTGACTCCTTATAACTGTGTACTATCCTTTGTTTAATTTTATGATATATATAGGTATATTATATATATATAGGTATATATTTATTTTTATATATATTATATGTATTGTATATTTATGATGTATATGTGTAGGTATATATATAAGTTTGTGTATTTAATTGTTTTTATGTTTATTATCTATTTTTACTTTTATATGTCTCTGTTAGTATTTATTCACAAGATCTAAAATTTTGTTAACGCCGTTTCTGTAAACTTTGTTTTGTACTAAATAATGTCTGCCGCTTTCTGCTTTCTTATTTTACTCAATCACCCAAAGGTTAGCTGGAAGAGATCCCTTAAAGGGATAAGTTCGCCTTTGTACATTCTAACTCTGTATTGTATTAGATTTTCTGTTTCTTTTTTTTTGTGTACAATAAAGTGTTTACATACATACATACATACATACATACATACATACATACTACAAATGCACTGCCAACCATGAGGACTAAGATGGAATGCCTCTATGCTAGTCATTTCACCGGCTGTCTTATCCCTAAACCGGAACACAACAATGCAAACACTGCTGCTTGGCGGTAGGTTAATGGGTAAGGTGGTGGTACCAACCCGGTCGGACCCTGCACAAGGTCCTTCCACAACCACTGACTGGCTGACTGTTAGACTGTACACAAGAATTATTAGAAGCGACTGTGTTTTGAAATACGGTCGTCGCAGTTCACAGCGGATTATTCTACATTGACTCAGTTATAATCACCAGTAGGTTAATAAGATCTTTTTCTTTATCAGTCCTTGAGTTCGTTCTTATATGCAATAGCGAGATAGTCTGTCCGTTTGTTAAATTTGGCACTACTTATATTTAAAAAATTAAGCCTAGTGGTGGCTTTAACTCAGACAATGTAGAATAATGCCTGTGACAGCCGTTTTGCTTATTTTCAAAGATAAACGATACAAATTATGAAGAAATGATTACATATTTAAATTAATGAACGTTGTTTGTAAGTATAATATAATATTTATGAAGAGTTAAGGAAACAAGTGCTATACGCGTTTGTACGAGTAACAAGCTGTCTTAGATATCTTACAAGATTCTCAATACCCGCTCGATTGTTAGTTAGTTAACAGGATGTTAGGTTAATTTAAGTTTTAGTTGTAAAATAATAAAATTTATTTGAGTGTGTTAGTCACCGCTAAATTTTTGGGATTCATTCAACAATAACGATTTTATATTACTCTACTCATTTACCATTCATACATACATACATACATTAAATCACGCCTGTTTCCCAGAGGGGTAGGTTAATAAGATTTCTTATTTACCATTCAAATGAATAATATTACAAGGAAATGTGACAACCCTACATATTAGGTTAATGAGATATTTACAATCTGTGTAAACCCTAGTTTCAAAGGTTTATGTAGAGTTCACCACTGCTCTCGCCAAAATAATAAAAGGAAAGTAGTCCACCGAAGCTTTGTACTGCCGTGCTTTGAACCGTATCGCGGTAAACTGCCTTTAATGAAGCAGTTAGTTTGTTTATAACGCTACAATTGGATTTTAAAGATTGCTAGAGTAGGACACGGACGGGTTATCTTTAAACTTTAACAGCACAATACCTAAAATGTGCTTTTTTTTTTTTTTTGCCCCCGCGGCGACTTGAACAGCTACTACCGCAGGGATATGGCTTCCACGTGAAGTGATTTCGCCAGTGTCAAGGTTTATATGAGTATAAAACACAATCCAATCTTCTCTAGGAAGATTGGGGGCAACGTTGTACGGTGATTTGTAGGTCAGAGGTCAAGATAGTTTTAACCTCTGCATCACTGCGAGTCCACTTGAAACGAGAAGAAAGATGCCAGATACACGAAATAAGTCCAAGTCTTCAATCACTGTGCGACACTAAGGCATAAACAGTACAAATCACTATCAGAAAAGAACTTTGAACACCTAATTACCCAAAAATTAAAGTCTAAAACAAATTACACGTCCGCCATCTTTTAACGTTGCAAATGGCCCCCTAAAATGTGCTTTAAATATGCTTTATGCTTATTTGTCATTGTGATATTTGCATCTGACAGAAAGTGACAAAGCAGTTTTTAAGTGAAATAGGTTTATAGTGCGTTTATGAATAAGGAGTAAGTCGACTTGTTTTATCTCTAATAAAAAAATATGGCTCCTAACCGTTCCTTACATTCTAACAAATTAAATAGATAATAATGAAAAATATTTCCGACAATTATTAAATACTACTCTTGAAAGTCTTAAATTGTAATTTATAACAACAGTAACCACACGGCATTTTGATACTGTAGGTACCTAATTTATGGCTCATATACATAAGGATTTTTTTAATTATTTATGAATTATTTGCTTTTGACGTCTCATTTTATTGTTTCCGGCCGCCATTACTGTCACGTACGAGTAAGGAAGAGCTATCAAAAGGTTGAGAACACGATAACGTCAAAAACGTGTCGAATTCGGTAGCATAATATATTGGATATTAAATAATTCAGAATTTAAAGAGTTTTCTTACGTTGGTATAAATTATGAAACCAACTACTTAGAATAGTTGCATAAATAATACTTAGGTATAGTAAGTTCCGTAAATCCAATTCGTTAAAAAAAACGAATCAATGAACAGCGCAACTATTCAGTGTACACTCACACGCAATAAAACCTCTGGAGGCCATAAATCGCAAACTCTCACAGTTGGACAAAGACAAAAGCTATAAAGAAATAAAGGCGCATCGCCACGTGTGCCATCGACTCGAGTCGACCACCAACGCTCGATATTGCATTAGCGCGAGTGACCGACGCCTGCCGATTTTCGTCTAGACATGCCTTACGATTGCAAATCGATTGAAAAAAACGTGACATATGAGGTGACGGAAAAGTGAGTTTGAATACTGTGAATGTGTCTTTCGTGACTAAAGTCAAGAAGACAAAAGTCACTTGATTCACATTTTAAGAAAATGTGTATTTAATGTTAATGGACTAAGAGACATATTTAGTACATTGTATTTTTATAATGCGATGATGATGATACGAAAATAGTATCTGCACAGGATAAGCAATGAAATTACATTAAAAAGTCATATAAAAACATCATCATTTTGGTTTGTTTTTTATATTACACAATTCAATTAACGATTCTTTTAAGGTGTGGGGAAACGTTAAACATTATAAACTTACTCGTGTGTAAAGCATTGCATAAAATATAAGTGAGTAAGATTCTTGCCATAGAATAGCAGCAATTGTCCAGAGGCCCTTGCCAAGATGCACTGCGCTAAATAGCGTTTCTACTTATTCGTTCAGTTTTTAAACCAATCGTGTCACTAGTAGATCACGTGATACGAAAAGTCACATGATCTACCGGTGACGCGATTGGTTTAAAAACGAAACGAATAGAAACGCTAGTTAGCGCAGTGCATCTTGGCAGAGCCCTCTGATCAAAGCTGAGCAAAGACACGTTACCTAGCCTACTTTAAATATTACAAAATAGTATGCACTCGTATTTATCTAATCTATGTTTATGGGTTACCAATGGTAGGGTCCACACTTGCGTAAATGTGGTTCAATTTTTTCGACGTCGCGCCTCCTTTCAAACTGTTTTGCTATCCGTTAAGTGGCGTGGCGAAGTTGTACTAATTTGCTTTTTTGCCGACGACCCTTTTTTGTTTAAAGGGGTAAAGGTCTAAAAGCAATGCAAATATGAGTTTAATTGGTTTGAAACGATTAAAAATAATAAATAATAAAAAATAGAGTACCACTTTAGTTCTTTAAGTTTTAGAGATCAAACAGAAAATTAACACAAGCGTAGCAAGAACCTCTTAAATAATTAATTAAAATTACTGATAGAAGTTTAATTTTAAAGTTTAAGGAAGACCAACGAATAAATAGGCAATTTTGACGGTGACAATCTTTAGACTGCAATGTGTGAATGAGATGAGATATTGACTTAGATGGCACCTATGCATCTATGCCAGTCAACGGTGGTTGTATTATCTCTGTAATGAAACACACTGCAAATGTTAGCCTAGTTGGTAAGTAGGGATCCTGCCTACGAAGATAGCAGTCCTGGGTTCAAATCCCGGTACGGGCAGATATTTTGTATTCAGTATTCAGTATTCATTCATTTATTGCAAATAAGGAAGATCCATGCAGTAGCTTATACAGAGTTCGCAATATCATAAACACAAACATTTAGATCATTGTATCAACATCACAGAAAACAATCCAATTAAAGCTGAAATTACATTAGAAAATAGTAATAATAATATAATAAATCAAAACAGTATATAAGAATTAATAAATTACAGTATATAAGAATTAATAAATTACAAGTACATAAAATCGAAATGTTAATCATAAATGTTAATCCTGTCACTGTTAGTCAAATATCTTACCAAAGTATTCGTCAAGGTTATAGAAAGGCCTACAATTTAAGTAGACTTTTAGCTTTGTCACAAATTCTCTCATATTGTTAGATTCCTTAATGTCTGAATTGAGGTGATTGTAAATTTTGATTGCAATGTAGTTAAAATTCTTCTTAAAGTGGGCAAAATGTGATCGAGGCAGTACGAGGTCAAGGTTACGGCGCAATGGGTATCTTTTGCATTCACTCTTGACCTTGTATACCTTTATATTTTTAAACACTTGTATACAAATATGGTAAATATACAATGCAGTTATTGTGTATATTTTATTTTCTATAAACAGTTGCCTATGAGTTTCAGGAAAGTAACCTACAACAAATCGTATGCATTTCTTTTGCATCAGTAAAATTTTATTCACCAAACTACTATTTCCCCATACTTCAATTCCATACCGAATAATACTTTCGAAGTATGAGAAATAGATGGTCTTTAAAGTTTGCTTGTCGGTTATTTTGGCCATAGTTTTGAGGGAGTAGCAAGCGCTTCCTAGTTTCTTAATAATGTTGTTGATATGGTCATGCCATTTTAAATACGGATCTAGTTCTATTCCAAGAAAACGTATGGTATCAGATTTGTGTAATGGAAGATTCAGAGAATAGTCTGTAGATTTAAGTGCACGCCGAAAGATCATATAATAACATTTGTCTTTATTCAATGATAATCCATTCGCTGCAAACCACTCCGATAGATTTTTCCAGGCTGTGTTAGTTTCATCTTGTAGTTTTTCGAAATTCTCCGCTCCAAGAATCAAACTAGTGTCATCGGCGTACAGGTATGGAGTTCCACTAAGAATATTATCGGGTAGGTCATTGATAAAGATTATAAACAACAAAGGTCCAAGCACCGATCCCTGCGGAACGCCACGACCCACAATACCTTCGTCAGATTTAAACGTTCTTTCGTGTCCTGTGTGATCAGTACATCTCACTTCAACAGATTGTGTACGATCAGTTAGGTATGAAGATAATAAATTAAGAACAGGGCCACGAATACCGTAATATTCTAATTTATGGAGCAGAATCTTATGGTCAACACAGTCGAAGGCTTTGCTTAAGTCGCAAAATACACCAGCACACTTTATTCCTTGATTAAGATTATCCATGATTTCGGTAACAAGCCCAGTTACTGCTGTTATCGTGTCTTTACTTTTAAGAAATCCAAATTGTTTCGTAGATATATAGCAATTCCCATTCATGTGTTTCAATATACGATCAGCTTAACATTTTTCAAAAATTTTTGAAATGACTGACAATAAAGAAATTGGCCTGAAATTGTTTAATAGCGTGGTACTACCTCTTTTATGTACTGGAACTACTTTCGCGTGTTTAAGTCTATCCGGAAATAGGCCTATTTTAATATGCTCATTAAATATATGGCAGATTGGGATACAGAGTATGTCAATATTATGTTTTATTAAGGAAGTGTTTATATCGTCAGGTCCACATGAGTTACTGTTCTTTAATCTTTTTACCACTTTTATGATTTCAGGTTCTAATATGGGATCAAGAAACATTGATTTTGTGTTATTAATTTTTTTCTTATTCAGTAATGTTTTAAAGTCATATTTTCCTGTATTATTACTAACGGCATTATCACCAACGCTGAGGAAATAATCATTAAATAAGTTACATATAATTCTGGGATCATCAGTCATTTCGTTCCCATTTTCTATTTTCCACGATACTCCTGTCTGTTTAATTTGTCTACCTGTATTTTCTTTAATTAATTTCCATACCGCCTTCGATTTAAATTTTGATTTCGCAATGGTGTTTTTGATATGAAGTTTCTTTGCAGTGACTAGTACATTTTTTAATACGTGTTGATACGTTTTAAAGTAGGATTCAAGTTTTTCGTCAGATCTTTTCTTTAGGTGAATATAAATTTTCCTTTTAGTTCTACAGCATTTTTTGATACTTTTTGATATCCATTTCGTTTTATTAAGTACAATATTAGTTGTTTTTATAGGATAATGTTCGTCGATAAGTTTATACAAGAGGTCATAAAATACAGTCAATTGTTGATTACAATCTTTATTACAGAGAAGGTTTCCCCAGTCTGTATTCTCTAAAGCACACGTTAGCCGTCGCTGTATAGAATCTTTTCGTTACTACCTTATGTTTTATTTTGTAATTATTTGTTTTCTCATTAAAACATATTATCTGCGCGTCATGATCAGAAAATGAACATGGTATTACATAAGCCTTAGTGAAACTATGGTTGTCAGTGAAAATATTGTCTATCGTAGTTTCAGTAGATTTTGTACTTCTTGTCGGCTCAGAGATAGTCGGTTTTAAGTTATGTATCAGTAGCGTCTGTAAAAAGTCTTTTGCAATTTGCAACTTCCTGTCCAATATATTAATGTTAAAGTCGCCACAGATCAGAATGTTCTGTTTGTTAAAGTCGCACAGGAAACGGTCTATATTAACCAAGAAATCTCTTACTCTAGATTGTGGGCACCTGTATATAACAAAAACATACATGTTTCTCCTATCACAATCAATACATATACCGCATAATTCACAGCATTTTTCAATATTGTATCTAGATACATCAATCGGTGTACACCGTTGCATTAATTCATTTTTAACAAATAGAAGAGCGCCACCACCTCTATTCTCAACGCGAGAGGTTTCGGTGGCAATACTATAGGCCGGTAAGTTAATAGATTTGTATTCACCTGGTTCAAGCCATGTCTCTGTAATAGCAATAACATTAGGAAGATTGTTAACTTCACATTCAAGGTACGCTTCCAAACTTAGCAATTTGTTTCTTAACCGATTTATGTTTAGGTGCATTACATTAAAATAATTGTCATGACATAAAGCAGGTGGGACCCTATTCATAAATAAGAGAGACTATTGTACATTTTTTCATTTATAAGTTTTAAGCTAGCGTTAATGGAAAGAGCAATCTTATATTTTCCTTTTGTATTTAATTTATAGCCATCATATTTATAATCTTCATACTGTAGGCCATTACCAATACATGCAACATATACGTGAGTGAATTCACTTATAAGCTTTGGGATTTCATTATTAATCTTTCCTACAAAATCATTGAACATTTCAGCGTTAGCATTTACACTTATTGGAATAGTACAGATAATGAATTTACAATGTGAGTGTGCTCTTACTACCTCGTCTATACATTTTATCGTGGGTGTAGAACTATTCATATTAAAATCACTACCGCCACACATAATTATCACGCAGTCTTGTTCAGTAAAATTCTTTGTCTTCTGGAATATATCCTTAAGCACACGATCCGTTGCGCCATTGTATATGACATCCGAGCAAATATCATAGTCATTTTTCCTTATTTTGGAGAGTATATAAGACAATTCAGTTCCATGCAGATCTGATAAAATTAAAAGTTTAGGCTTTAATTTCGACTGGCTTTTCCCATTTGTACTGTTGTCCGGAACAACAGAGACGTTCTTTGTATTATTATTATTTGCGAGATTTAGATATGTGTTCATATTCCCAAGTTCTGGTTTTGTAGGTCCTGATTTTCTAAGATCGGTAATACCCGTTTCGATTGTTAGTATTTTCTTTTGGAGTAAATTAATTGATCGTTTCATCTGGAATAAAACAGTTTCCTTCCTTTTGAGTATATTGTAGTCAGATTGAAGTTTTTTAAAATCCCGTGTAATATTGCTGAGGCGATTGAGTAGCTTTTTTGATTTTTTAAGGCTTTTTTTGTTGGGTTCTGTCCGAATATCAGCTTTAAAATCATTGTTAACATAAGGTAAGTTTAAGAGTGAGTTTTTCAATTTAGTAATTTCGTTAGAGAGTTCAGTATTTTCTTCCTCTAACTCTTCAATTCTTAGGGATAAGTTCCTCTTTTCATGTTCATTCTTTAAGATTGTAGATTTTAATGGTGTTAGTATTTCTATATTGTCAGTATCAATGCACCCAACTTGTGAGGTCAGATCATTATTGTCTTGGGATACTTTATTTATTTGAGTATAAAGCTGGTCGCATATCTTATCTTTATCTTTTAAGAGCTCCTTAAGGGATTTTATCTCATCGTTTAATTTTGTAAAATCGTTGTCATAACTTTTTACAAGATTATGTTTAATTTCCTTGATTTCATTTTGTAAACTCGATATCAATTTATCCTTGTTATTTATTATTTTAAGGCACTTAAGGTGATCATGTAGTCCTTCCTCGTCGCTGTGAGCAGTGCTAGATTTGCTGTCAAGGAGCAACTTGCGAGTACGTGTTGTACGCCCAGTGGAGAGTTTACCTTTTTCCATCTTTTATTTTATTTTATTTTCAAGTCAACAATCGATACCGAGTCGATACTGTAACATTTTGTGAACGCACCTTTTGTGCTGGGAACACTATTTAGTCTATGGTTGGAATGTTGGTACTACTGACTTTCTGTCACTTGTCAAACTTCGCCCAATCAGCTGCTTATGGCGAGGCGATACCGTTACTGTTAACGGGGTAATTTAATGTTTTAAGAGACGTTTAAATCTAAAACGGTCAAAAAGTCGTCTCTTACCATGTTTCCAAGTTCTTCAATTGGTGTGAAGTGCGGTTTCTTACAGTGTTTAGTCAAGTGTGAGTTTTTCTTGTACTATTTTGTTTACACATAACAATCCGAACTAGATTTCCTAATATTTATACTTAAAAAGTTCGCGGAGCTCACTCTTTGTATGTTTATGCAGCCAGGGTTGCCAGCTGAGTATGATGAATGTGTTCCTGAGTCTTGGATGTTTTCTATGTATAGGTTTGTATTTCTCAGATTTCTCATTTTAGTAAGGTTATCGTTGTCTAGTTCCCATAGTATATAATAAGCCTATAGCTTTGCTTGGACTACGTCATTTTGTGTCAGATTGCCCGATAATTCCAATAATATGCAACCGGAATTTCAAAACCATTTTGTTCCACTTGTGGAAAACACCCGTATTCAATTCTGATATTAATGATGTTTGGCCCTCACACGTTGCTACTTAATGTTCTGCAAATGCAACTTCAATAAACGGCGAGAGTCAAACCAAATGTGCAACAGCCAACAAATAAACAAGCCTGGGAAGACATCGATGATCGCATGAGTCATTAGTCATTATTATTGGCTGATGACTTGATGAGAGTTGGCAAGGACTTGTGCTGGTTCGATGACGTCCGGAGTTTAATATTAGTCTGATGTTGTGGATTTACACGCGGTTTGCGTCGCTTGTTGTCCAACTATACTAGTATGTAAACAGCTTTCACTTTTCGCAACTCAAGGGTTAGCTGGAAGAGCTTAAAGAGCTTGGGTATATTTAAAAAAAATCTTCAATGTATTGTTTTTGTTTTACTTTTGTACAATAAAGTGTTTACATACATAAATACAACTTGCGATGGGCTGGCAACTTGTCACTAATACGCTGGTAAACACCTTAGCCTATTTGTGCAAAATGTGGTCACAGAATTATCACCAAGGTTTTAAAGTTGTAGGTAATTCTGTAGCTCTGCCTACCCCACTCTGGGATTACAGGCGTGAAGGTATGTACGAGTATGTATGTATACATAAATACAAATGTTAATACCTTTGCTTTGCTCTACATGTATGGGAGGTTTTTTTATCGAGATTTTATTTTAATACTTTACTGGCGTGATTTAAATATATAACTATACTTAATTACAGCTTTGTGGACCATGGCCAGACGGACAGACGGACATACAGATAAACGGACATGGCGAAACTATTCAGGTTCCTAGTTTGACTTCGGATCCCTAAAACTTAGCTGACTATAAATAAATATATAACTATAAATATGGAAATGGAAGGTGGTTAAAGTTTTGTCTGGAAGAGATCACTGTTTAGCGGTAAGACCGCCTGTTTGTGTCCCTTTTTTTAAAATATTACTTTCCGCGCCTTGTTTGTTGTTGTTCGGTAATATACATATTATCGTATTATCAACGTAATGATAGCTCTTATTTATTAATGGTGGTCGAGTTAAAATCAAAACGATAACATATCAAAAACAATATGGTTTTACCGATCAGATTAGAGCTCTATGGGGCCTAATATGGCCTAACATCCGTCACTTTCCGACACGTACATAAGTACGAGAGTGACGGATGCTTACCATACTAAGCCCACAGATGTAGAAACTGATCGACATGATGTCGCAAAGAACTAAAGGGCCAGAGAGTAACACTGGCTTCATTATATCCCTGTAAAACTAAACAGTTCCCACAAAAAAACTCCTACACGATCAGAGTTGCGGGAACAACAAGTAATTATAAACGCGATAATTAACGCCGTTAAACCAGTGTAGTGTGGCTCCTCCGTAATCTAATTCTGAAACGGCCGCAGTAGTGAGGCGCGTGAAGTGAGCAGCGTATTTATTTACCTGACGACATTTCCGGCGCGCGCACGTGCAGTAACCCGAGCACGGGTTAATGCAGCCAGGGATGCGCAAGAGTCGATAATTCATCACAGTTACAAAAAAAATACCGACTGGCTAATCGATCAACGCACATCTAGAACTGAATTGGGGGGGTATATTCCTTGGTTATCGTAGGGGTACTCTTAGAAGGGATTTCGTGAATTATGAATTTTTATACAGAGTACCTACAGTCATACCAAAAAAGCATTCAATAATAAGAAGCACCTGCTAAAAGCTGAACTTTCAAAAGAAGCTGGAGAACGGTTTATTAAAGTCTACAATCTGCAGGATAGCGTTGTACAGTCAGCTGCAGATAGATCTAACCGAATAGCGAGCCCATATAAATATGTTTCGGCAGCGAGTCTAGGACATTAACACAATAAGACTGAGGTCAAACGCAAACATATTATTGATAACAAGTCTAACGAAAAGCTTGAAAAATCCATCTGCTATTTGGATAATGTCGTCGAAATAATGTTACTTATCATGCAAATGTTTTTTATTCCACCAATTTCATATTTAAATCATTTTAATGTAGCATATAACACTCTAATGGATAAGAAGAATCTAACCACGTATAATTTATTAAAATCGGTTTAGCCGCTTAGTAATTACGAGCGGACATTGAGTCGGACATATATACAACTCAAACACATAACACTCATTTTGGGTTTTGCCACAGTCAGATAAAAAAAATTGGAAGCTTTTGTGATTTGGTGTTGGCGAAGAACGGAAAAGATTAGCTGGACGAAAAAAAATATCAACGAAGAGGTTTTAAAGATGGTAAACGAAAGAAGACATGTTTTAGAAACAATAGAATGTAGGAAAGGAAAGATGATGGGACACCGATATGGCACAACTGTGATGAGGTTTACTTACTTTAACCTACAGATAGAAGGCTCCATGTCGTCTCGTATCAGGTGGTGACAAAGTTGGCAGAGAACAGAGAAAAGTGGCAATTACTTCACCAACAATGATAAAGGCGTTCCAGTGAAAATCGGTAAGCTGCATACTGTGTACACCAATGAAATCAGTGAAAAAATACGATTGTAACACTTGATGCGGCAAAAAATGCGAATGGAAATACTGCTACTAATAAAATTATTTTTTTGGAAAATGGCCGGCTCACTCTCCTGCCTTACCCCTAACTCTACAATAACAACAATAAATCAAAATTGAGGCTTTTGTTTCTCGATTGAGTCGATTCCCCGTATGGGCGTATTTTTTCCTGAGTCGTGCTTGTTTTTTCTGTAATAAATTATGTTTTTATTCCTGTATGTATGGATGTTTTATCGTTTTCTACAGTATATTACAGCCTAAAGGTTAGTTAGTTCAAATCATAATTATGCCCTTATATTAATTTATTAATTTAAACATTTTATTTCCTGATATTTCACAGTATCTATAGATTAACAACAAACTACATCACTACCCGTCCTGCAGGAAGAGCGGTAATGCACTGTTTACGTGCATCGACAATCGGCCCGCAATTGTCTTCTCACTCGACTAATAATAACGTCATTGTCGGACGAAAAAACACTTTGTGTGTGTGTTAGTTTACATTATAGAGTCTTATGAGTGCTATTTTTATACAGTGTTTAACCATGAGTTCTTTGACAGTTAGGGAATGAGAAGCAATGCAAAAGTTGCAGAACATTCTCTGAAGTTAAGAAATGTTCTCAAAAAATTATTGAGAATATTATGGGATATATTTGAGAATATTGAGAATGTTCCATTTCCATACAAAATTGAAGAATATTCTTAGAAATTTCCGAGAATTTGTCATAAGAAACTTTCACAATTCGAAATGTTACTTTTCGGTACAATGCTAGGAATGATTGGCGACCAAACGAGAATAATGCAGTTTGTTTATAGTTACATACATACATACATACATGCCTTCACGCCTTCATTCCCAGAGTGGGGTAGGCAGAGCTACAGAATTACCAACAACTCTAAAAACTTGTTGATAACTCTGTAACCACAATTTGCACAATAAGGCTAAGATGTTTAACAGTGTATTATATTAGTGACAGGTTGCAAGCCCATCGCCTAACAGTACTACAAGCCAATATTCCCTTAGTCGCCTCTTACGACTTCCACGGGAGGACATGGAGTGGCACTATTCTTAGCCGGCAACCACACGGCAAAACATCAGTTAACATCAATAATTTAATCACACTAGTACACTAATAACATCACATCACACTAATTATTATGAATGTAAAACGTTGTGTGTGTGCGTAGGATTTAGTATGTTTGTTGTAACTACACTTCACGCTGAAATGGCTCTATGGAATAAAAAAAAACGGAGATGGTGACGTAGTTGTGCACGTGTCACGCAAGCGGTGTGACGTATTGTATGAGGATTAATACTATACAACGCAGTGGACGCACACGCGAACGCGCATCGGATGTGACTCAGCCATAAGCAACCATTCATTACAAAAAAACTCTACTCCCTTATGATGGTCTACGCGGACGCAGTCGTGGTCAGAAGTTTGTTATAATATATACCTCATCATTATTCCATACTTTATTCATCAGCTCCTTAATCCTACCAGTATTAAAACGTTGTCCAGTGTCATTCAAACTAATCTTAAAGAACAACAATCACCTGCGTACCATAAATATTTTACAACCAGTACTTAACTTGAGTTTTCCCCAGGAAGCTAATTCTCTATTGACACATCTGCCGGCACACTTCAGTCGGAAAGTCTCAGAAAATTCTTGGAGCGGAACTCGTACCTCGGCATTTTCATAATGGCTGCCGGTATTCATATGATAATTCTTTGAAGAACGTGCACCGGCGGGTGGAAAAGGCTTTTTCCAAGTTTGAAGTATTTTTTATTTAAATCAGTGTAATTCCGTAGTTTTTGAGATTCATTGAAGGACCGGATGAATTTTTTGAAGGTCTCTTTGTAGGAAAATTATAGTAGATACAGTGCTGCGATTTTCTTAATAGTGATCGGCAATCTTCGTTTTTCTACGACACACGAGTGACAAAATATATTGTTAGTTGCGAGTGCAAGCGTGATAGCGATAGCCAGCCGAAAGGTATAAAGAAAAGATATTATAGCAGTTCGGTGTCCTTGTGTAGTCTGTTGCATCGTAGAGCCCCAACGGATGTACCGATAAGTATGCAGTTTTTATAAAAATAAAAATAAAGTTTTTCCATTTAGAAGATATTTTTTATGTGTGTCTAAAAGTAAAGGATCTCTTTTATATACACGTTAGGGCTAATTAACTTTCAAGAATTATATTGACATTAAAATGTTTCTAAAAACTGTTACTGTCGGACAGAGACGTGAATTAAATTTAATCCTGGTTTAGTGACGTGTTGTCTTACTCTATTGTATTAAAGAAAGTAGCAGCAGTAACTTTAATCAAGCATTAATTAATTGACGTCTCTGAGTGCGGCAGTAAGTTTCGACTAGGTATACATAATTATGTTAGAATTTAAAATTCTAAGTAGCTCTTAGTTACCATGTTTAAACTACGCTACTATTTATCACTATAGATGAAATCCATTATAAATAATGTTTTATACATTGTTAACTACTCGCATTTTTTTGTAGCGCAGTACCTCTACCTACTACATTTTACTCATTATTTTTAAAATACATAATGAAATGGTGCGCCGAAACATTTTCTTACCACAACAAATGTAACAAAGTTGTATAAAAATGTTTAGTTAGGTACGTTAGTGAGGTTTCCACAGCTTGAGTGAAAACTGAGTGGCAGTCGTGGAGATCTTGACTTGACCCTAAGAGTCGCCAGACGTAGCACACTCGTACAAACAACAATCGTAGATAAGTTTTATTATTTAAACGGCTTGTCCAATTGGATCGAAACTTTGTTGTTCTTAAAATTATGAACTAAATGTTTGTCGAATATTGGGGCAGATGATGATTGTAAAATTAAAATGAAGTTTAAGTTTAAATATAAAATCATTAACGCTCTACTTTTTCTCTTTAATTATTCTCATCCTATTAATACTACTACTTAATATTCGTATTATGAATGTGAAAGTTTGTATGGTTTTTTAAATATTTGTGTTTCAATCACACAAAAACGGCTAAACAGATTTTCATGAAATTTAGGGAAAATTATAGACCTTATTTGACAGATTAGATTATTTTTATCCCGAAACAAAAATAGTTTCCAAGGGCAAAGCGGTTAACTATTACTACGCGGGCTGGTAATTTAATTAAAGGACTATAAAATAAATATAGGAGTTTTAAAATATACGATAAGAAACACCCCAATCACGACAAAATATTGCATTAAACTTATTGTAAAACGTGAAAGTTAATTGATAGCATTTGAAAATAAATTTCACGTCTGTAAGTTGCTAGAGGCCCTAGAGTAGATGCTTGACGCTATCGATATCGATTTTTGAAAACTGTCAAAGTGTATGGCATTGACTTATGCGCTCGACGCGACCGTCCGGCAGTTTTAACGTCAATGCAATAAAAGATTTAAAAAAAAAAGTTTTTTCAAAAGTAGGCCGCACGGGTACTTTTACACGTCAAAAATCTACCAGCGCTTCACAAGAGACCACTGCTGAGAAGAAACGCCGCAAGAAACTCAACAGTCAGTCGTTTTTTAAATATTGCTTATATAATAATAAACTTAACGTATTTAGCATTATATAAAAAAATGAATCTCACATAAAACAAAAAATAAATACATTCATGCGCAGCTGAGCAGGAAAATGTGTCAAAACTCACAAGAACTAATAAGTAGTAGTAATAAAAAAAAAAATATATAGAAATTTTAGAAATTACACTCACCTATGACATTGCAAGATAACCCACATAAAAAGAGTCGACACATTCTCCCATAGAAACCGTGTCCCCCAGTCAATGTTTTCATATTTTTTATGACTAAGTTATTATTAAGTTATTTAGGAGTTTAGTTTAGGTGTTTGGTTTTATACATAACGATAACGATTTCGCAATATTGTCTAAGGCCGCAGCACAACTTTTGTAAGTCCTCTTAACAAAGTCCGTCTCCACCCTTGCCCAGCGTCGCGTGAAAATTCTTCGAGCACACTTGAGAGGCTGCACTGCAATTACTATCAGAGTCCATTATGTTGTCGATGGCTCGTCGAGCAATCACGGCGGCGGCACTAGTGCCCGGCGGCTTTTTAGGGTTTTGTACAATATTTGTTGTTAGGTGAGTCTTTGGAATAAAAATGTTTAAACAAAAGAAGTGTAACAAAATCATGGTACGGGTGTGTTCAGTGACGTAGCTCTAACCTATTAATCCCCTAAATCTCGATTAACAAGAAAGCTTGACGATAAATAATAGTTCGAACCAATTTTATAACAACATTTTTAAGCATACTGCATTTTTTTCATTTTGTAGTATTAGCTGTGCAGTAGAAAAGACCATGTGGCGTTTAAGCTATTTAGCCATTAGCAGAAAGTTTTGATTACCTTTTTATTTTCGCAGTAATAAAAAAAAATGAGATTAACCTCTAATAAATAGACTGGTAATTTTCATAACAACTTTTTAAAAGTTCCTGTTGTCAATTTTTCGACCAATTATTTAACCTCAAGCTTAGGTTGTTTGTTTCAGTCATAGTTTTTAATTTGGCCGCACGTGTTTTTGTCAAAGCGTAAGCTGTCGATATCTAACTGTGCCTTCTTCCTTATGCGTACTGTTTTTGTTTTTAGTGCTGTGATTTTTGTTTGCTGGTTAATACTTCTTCAACGAATTGAAAAGTTAGTTTGTAAGACAAAAATAACACATTTTTCCATATGAAGATAAAAAGAACATTTAAAACGTTTTATCCTAACTTAAATAGTTTAAAAATCACGATTTTACCGTTTCATGGTACTGAAATCTTCGAGTGTTCGATTGTCAAAAATTTACTGCTAATTAAGTAGCCCTTTTTTCCTTTTCTTAAAATGTCACAGTTCTACCGAACGGTAACTTGTTAAGAACTACAGAGACCGTATACTGCGACCAGAGGGTCTAGCCGAGATGCAAACGCCGTTAAAGATTCTGTTTTTATCGATGTTTTTTATTAGGTCGATTCTCGGAAATTGCTTACTTACTTACGTAGCGTTTTGTAGGTTTTTTTAAAAGGGCATTGTATGAGACTGGCAACGCATTGTTGATGCCTCCGGCCTCCGGCGTTGCAGATGCTCATCGGCGGCGGTGACCACTTCCCATCAGGCGAACCGTCTGCCTGTTTGTCCGTCGATGGCAATGATAAAAATGCATCATGACTAGGCTTCGCGGGTAGAAAGAGCACTGATTTAGGAGATAGAACAGAGGCCTGATGATGATGTTGATGATGATGTGTCAAACTTTCCCATGTTCCATGTTATGAAAGGGAGCGTATTATAGCAATTATCTCCATTCCAATCATCATCATCCTCATTCCAGCCGCAAGCCATTTACTGCTTGACCTCGGCCTCCCCCAGGGTTTGCCACAAGGGTCGGTTCTGCGCCGCTTGCATCCATCGGTTTCCCGCAATCTTAGCCACGTCGTCGGTCCACCTTGGAGGTCTTCCTGCGCTGCGTCACCAGAAATCTTCAGAACCATCGGCCATCTGTTCTGCAAGTGATGTGCCATCCCAACCATTGACCGGAAATTGGCAGATTTTAACATCTCATAATACAACCTCAGTTACATGAGGGCACATCACTTGCAGAACAGGATGGTCGATGGAGAGAAGACAGCTTCCAAATCTGTGTTTCTTAACCTGAGGAGTTCAACCATGATGGGCCCGATTGCATAATAAAGTACAAGCTAATAGTTATTAGTGGCTTTGTATGGATTTTTACTAATAGTATGGGCTTGTACTTTATTATGCAATAGGCCCTGGTCGCGGGATAAAACCTCTGCAAAACTGTAAAACTAATTGATTTTAATTGCTGTGAATAAGTACCTACTGCTATCTATAATTTTCGCAACGTATGATAACTACGAATTGCGTGATTTTAAACACAAATAAGACACATAAAATGTGTTGATTAACCATTTAAATTACTGATCGTCGTCGCATAGAATGAAGTAATGTAGTATAAATAGAAAGTTACACAAACAAGAGTAATACTTGTTTATTATATGTATATATACTCGTAAGCTGTCACAGAGATCACCCTATATTGTTGACCCAACTATAGTAATTTGCACGATAAATCCAACAGTGACTGTATATTGAAGAGGAATTCAAACAAAAGTTAATTCTTCTTAACCGCAATAATGTGACTTATGGCGAATATCACCAACAGTTTAACAGACGATAAGAATGTTAACAGCTGTCAAAATGTATAAACTGTCAGTCGATTAACATTTATTAACATTTAACATCGTTTGGTGAATTTAGTACTTAGTGTTACTGACGGATTTAACGTGTGATCATGGGAGATAAAGGAGCTATTATAGATATGGTATATTAATAAAAAATAGTAAACTGTATTGCACTTTTATTAAACTCTATTACTATTTACAAACGTGCCAGTAACCTAGTACAACATACATCCCCTTAGGTAAATATATTTACAACAAACTAACGTCAACAACTTACAACTAGCTTAAACTTTGGTTAGCGTTCGCCTCTTTGGTTTAAAGTTACAAACTCAACTCGAACTTTTACTATCTTAGTCAAAATACTTAGTCTAGTCTATACATTTAGTAAAATCAGTTTAAAATCAACTCCAAAACGTCAGACTGCCGCACAGATAAAAGAAAAAAAATATTGCTAAAAGAGTCCGACATGGCATTGCTTTTTGTTTTTTATTACAGTCCAACTTAACATTTTGTTTAGTTCTATTTTCAAAACGGCTAGATAGTTGTTTGTTTATCTTGCTCACCAGTAATTTGTTAACAATCATGAACCAGTTTTTTAACTTTTTTATCGATACCTAAGTCAACCCAGACAAGTGATTCAAAATCGTACTTAACCTACGCTTTGGTATGTACAACAACAGTTTTTCATAATTTCCATATGTTCATATTATTAATATCATTCAATTTTCAATCTCAATATTGCTCGCCATACTCTCATTACTATTCTCATTGAGTACATGAGGTTTCTTGTCCCTCGAATGTTCCCCACAATCTTTCCCGAGCGGTCTCTCTTCACACTGCATCGGCATACCAAACGCCGGATGCCCTGGATAATACATATAAGACAGCGGTAAATTAGGCATATTGGGGTAATTAACTCCTAAATGGGATCCGTAAAGAGACTGCAACACTGCCTGATTGTAAGACTCTTGTAACAGGACTTTATATTCCGGATTCTTGGCGAAGTCTACACCGTACACGCCGGCGAAGTGTTTTAAAACTGGCGAGCCGTCCAACAGAGGAGGGGCGAAGAGGGGGTTTAATGCCTTTCCAATTATAGGAGACGGATACTGCTTCAGATCTGGCAAGCTGGGTTGCCCGTTGTTATTCACAAGGACTTTTACGGCCACTTTCCGTGCGTGGTTCGCGGCGGCCGCCGCAGCAGCCAACATACCGTTCTCCTGCATCTGTAACTGCTTTCTCTTCGTCTTGTATCTGCGGTTTTGAAACCAGATTTTGACTTGCGTCTCAGTTAATTTTAAACTAACTGCCAAGTCAGCGCGTTCCGGACCCGATAGGTACCGCTGTTGGCTAAACCTCTTTTCTAATTCGTAGACTTGCGCGTGAGAAAAGGCTGCACGGGATCGCTTCTTTCTGGCGTTTTGTGTGTATTCCATTGGTGTGTATGTAGGGGAGTGTATGAGGGGGGATGTGGGGGGTGTCTTGCGCTCGTAGTGGAGGAAGGGTTTGTATGTTATGTCGGAGTTGGGGGAGGACGCGCGACGGACGGGCGAGCCGGTGTTGGAGGAGCGAGAGTCGTAGTCATCTGTAACAATACAGATTAAAATAAAAATCAGGGGAAAATCTCCCACAAACTAACCCAGTCCCACATTACGAGTAAGCTTAAGGCTTGTGCTATGGGTAGATACAGTCGTCTACAAAGAGATTTCTTATTGCACTGTAATACCTAAGACTTAGAAACAAGATACTCGCGCTTATCTCATTTATAAAGGTTTCCCTGGCCGGGAATTGAACCCGGAACTGCTAGCTTCGTAGGCAGGGTCACTATTACCAACTGGGCTATATGTGCTTCGTTAAATGTTATTAGATACAGTTGACTGTTTATGAAAAAGTTAAGTTGACAAGTTATAGTTAGTATCTGTTCTAAGTTCCAACGTTTGCTCCATTTGTCCATTAATAATGCCTAGTAATTTGCGCAATGAATTTGTTATTGTATCCAAAAAGTACTCAGTATTTTTTTTGCGCTATAGAATAACTAGTTTAATTATAATGTTTCTGTATGTTCAATTGTGAATTTGGTGTACGTATAATTCAGCTCTATTCTTGTATTATAATTTAACATAAAAAAGAGAGTGATACTTTAACTGATATGATTTTGTATCTGGGGATTGATTGGATGGCTTCAACTTACTTTGCCTCATTACAAATGCCATAATGATACTAACTCCTTACCAACCTTCAAAGTAACAAAAGAGTATCAACGAAATCAAATCGATACTCTAAATTCAAATTTGCCGCCATAATTATGCCAGTGACAATGGCCGGGTAATGGCGCGGCCACACTCGCGACGGCCGCGACGTCTCCACTTAGCGTCACTTCGCGTGATTACTCGCCCTCATTACTGTAAGTGACGCTTAAAAGCATTATCGACGCATTCAATTTAGTAATTACTAGTTGGGCGCGTGCCGTGAGAACGCTTTGAATAATTTTGTTGGCATTAAACGATGCTTCTTTACAGGGGGTTTGACGCGTTTGATACCAATCAATTGTTGAACTTATTGCCCCGGGGCACTTTCAATGTTGAATTAATATTGCTGTGTAATAAATGTTGTCATCTGAACATATACAGCATTCTTTAAAAAAAGTATTTAGCCCAATAATATTTACTAAGGTAATTCATTTTTTTAAATTTATTTTTATTTTTAATTTTTTCTGTGTGGGTATGTTTTTCGTTATCTAAAACCCGTGGTATATACGATTAGAGCCTAGTTTACGACAAGATCAATTTGTATCAGATTGTCTTCTGACAAGTCTTCCATTTTGACATTTAAGTAATATGTTATAATATTATCAATAAATGAGTGTGAGTATGTATTGATTTAAAATTTGAATTCGTTCCACATCATCAGTCATCATCATGGACATACATAAGAGAAACTCAAGGATCATCATCATGACTGGTACTGCTGAACAAATTTCAAGGTTAATTACTACCTATTTAAAGAAAAACCAAAGCAATATCTGCTGTTTACACGCACATGGGCTAAAAAGTGATTGCTTTTTAATAACTTTAATGTTTCTTAATACTGTCACAATATTAAAACATCGTTATCTAGTGATACTCTATAAAATTCACCCGAACCTTAAACGTCTAAAACTTGCAACAAAAGGCGGCATGGCACGCAAAAATACTGTTAGATCCATTCAGCCTGTCTAATGATCGGAGACAATTTGCGTAATGCGCCCATTGTGTAAACCGCCTTATACGCGGTTGGCGTGATTCGGGCTTTAATTGAACCCGATTGTGTTGAGCCGGCTTAATGAGTTTGGAGTTTTGGCGGTTTGATATTGTTTTTTTATAGGTGGCCAGGATTTAATTTTTCTTCTTTTCCTTTAAAAAGTATTTCTTTCAGATGCAGCACAGTTTAGTTATCACGGACATTGTGTTATTTACACTCAGGGCTGTCAACATTCCGGGTTTCACTTATTGTTTTGTTTTATTAAGATTAGTGTCTGAAGGAATTCCTTAAAATCTCTGGTTTGACCACGAAACTGTATGTATCCAAGTTGAGATAAGATCGTTCTATAGTGGCTATAAAAATAATCCATGTAAATAATTCAGTTGACCGCGTTTATACAAGCACACAGTAAGTACCCTTAATTCATTATTAGCAGGTAACAGTACCTGCTATATACCTGGTTTAGGTACATATTTACTTAAATCTATATTATTCGTTATACGATGCTTTCCGTTTAGAGCAGCAATAAGAAGAGCCAATTGCCAGAGAAAAAGGTACAGCGTACGTAAAACGAGTACATCGTTCGTAAAATAGTACTTAGATTATACGTAGGTTCATCACTAAATTTAAGATTAAATAATTTAAATTTGGACTAGATTTCAAATGCTTGTCATCTAATTAACTTCCTTGGATAATCATCTGTCGAATAAGGAATAAAGACAGAAAATATCAAGGATATTGCAATAGAAAGAGTTGTAATTAAAACTAGGTACTTAGCAAATTTTCCTAAGAATTGAGAAAACGCTCAAGGCTTTTTATTTAAAAAAGTAGTCTTCGAAAATTAAATTCTTTCAAAACTCTTAACTCTTTTTAACCGCAATAACGTCACTATTCAAATGTATTTTTGTGTAAATAATTTTATTGTCACTGTTGGATTTATCATGCATTTTACTACATTACCTGTTTTTCTGCAGATGAGCTAATATCTACTTTATCTCTCTTAACTTAACGCATTGTTTTTAACATTGGCTGAATATTCGCGTGATTTGATTCGCGATGTACTGAATAAGGCCATAATCAAAAGCACCCGAAACCGACGTACGTGCAATACGAGCATGAAGAGGTTGACGAATGTAGAGAACGCGGAAGTTGTGTTTAGATCGGAGTACCATGGCGCCATTAGGAGACCGGCTCATGAGGGTTTGTATGTGTTTGATAATTTAAATTTATTTTGACTTATAATGACTAGAAAAACATTGACTAACCAATAAAAACACTGTATAGCAGTGTCTGACTTCCATAAGAACTTACATTTGAATAGCTGAAAATATAAGCCCTAATGAATGTAAATTGGTTAATTTGACATTACCATTTCATTGCTTTCAACCTCGTCAATTACCTTCATTTCGTTGACACTTTTGATATGACCGTCAAAAGCGACACTAGCTTTGCATTACACTGCTGCTCGAGAAAATGTAAAAAGTAATAAATTTTCATTTGAAAAGGTAATTATTATATTTATTTGGTAAAACGGTTCACAGCACTTAAAGCTATAGTTACTTAAATATTATGTACCTACTTATTTATGGATGTCAAACACTATAGTTTAACAAAACGACACTATTTTTACACCTCCAACCAAAATAGACGGGTGTTATTAGCTTATCATCTGTATTGCTGTTTGTCCCAAAGGGATGAACCGATTTGGAGGCATTATTATAAGAAAAAAAAAATCCGGAAAATGTTATTGGCCAATAATACTTCAGATTTTTTAAATTACATTCCTTATCTTTTTTAAAAAAGCGAAATGTTTTTTTTTCAATGCGTAAATAAATAAATAAAACCTATTTTGAAATACTGGCTCTTGAAGAGGCCTTGGCCCTATTATGAAACATTAAGGCCTGTATTAATAAACTGATCTCAACTGTAATACTCGTCTCAAGATGCATCAAAAATAAATGTTCTCTATGGTCTGACGTTTACTTTGACGTATCTTGTGACGGGCTTCTCGCTCAAGATGAGTTTATTAATACGGTTCTAAGTAACCCTATAAGTAATGTTGCCAGACGTCCCGATTTCTGCGAGACGTCCCGATTTCAGGGGTCTATTTACCCTTGATCGGGACGCTAATTTTCCCGATTTTCAGCACATCACCAGAGTTCATACATAAGGTAGTAATTCATAACAACCGAGAAGGCTAAAAACGGTTTGTCACAAATTGCGTTGCGAGAGGACCAATTCGGATTCGAGATTCCAGATTCGCACGATTTTTTGTACTGACCCGATTTGAAAACCCGAGTCCCGATTATTTTCTAGCACAGCCCCGATTTATTATACACTATACCTGGCTACACTCGCTTATAGGCTATAAGCGTAGGGCTTATTTATTTAATATTAATTACACAATAAAAATAAATCTAGTAATACAAAATTACAAAAATGGCAATCTTAGTGCCGCTACGGTTTTCAGTTTATTAGTATTTTTTAATAAACCCTAAAAACTTTTAACTACTATTGACATTTCCGAAATAAGGTCACACACTCTGGCCATTATCGCCTTTAATTATGTAAAAAGCTTTTAATTCAGTAGAAGATATAAATATATAAGAAATCATTAAAGCTCTACAAGTTTTCAAACGTAAAAAGATAAATCACGTCTATTTAAAAACAATATGCATAAGCATTTGTTTTACAGTTGCTTGTCCTCAAATAGTTTTTTATTTTCTTTTTCCAACCATTAAAATGGTATGAAAGTAGATCTAACACACTTAAACTAAATTAACAACTCTAAAAGCTTTTATTTCTAAATTCGATTATTAAACTTACCAGAGAGTTCAGTAACTGGATAATGCTTCCTCGACATGTCCAAAGCACCATCGTCCGCGTACTCCCGGAAATTGCAATCATCATAGTAATTCAAACTCTTATTAACAACCTCCTTTTTTCCAAAATCCTCTTTGCTGTAACTGGCTGGCTTCAAAAAACTCTTCGCGCCAAAACCGTCGAGCATTCCATTTTCAAATTCACTTTTAGCCTCGTTCTCTTTTGTCAAAATATCGTTTATAGAAAAAGGTGTGGTGATTTTTTCACAATCTTGTATCGTAAGAGAGTTTAAGTTTTTTAATTGAGGTTCCATTTTTAAAACATGCACGAACACTTTGACCGCGCTTTGAGCCACCTTACCGCAGAAGCGATTTCAAACGAATAAACTTTGTGTGATAGATTGCCCGCCTGTTTGACGTGTTTAAGCTTTAGAAAGAGACAGATGAGTCGAACTATGCGTTGGATTGCTTAGGTTAGAAAGGGATAGCGATGTTTTGAGGGGGTCGTTTTTTAAAAAGCTTCTGAAGTAGCATAAGTAGTGGGGATCAGTGAGTTTTTCTTGAAGATGTTTACGTGAAATGCGATTTGATCGCTTCAGTCGCCCGCGGGGTGGGCTTGTCGTGAATTGGTAACCGGGCTTTTAGTTTGTTGTTTTATTTATTAAATAAAGAGATTTGAGAAAACCACTTTTTAAAAAATCGTTTGGTTTTTATTTGGTAATGTCAATTGAATGTATGGTATTGTTAACTTGTGTTAACAATACCATGTATAACTACAAAAAAACTTAGGTAAAATGCGAGTCAGACTCGCGCACTAAGAGTTTCCTTACTTCGTACAATATAATCACGACATTAAATTACTTTTGTATTGATTATCATTTTTGGGTATTTTACTAATAAGTGAAAATTTCAACTACTTCGTTTTTTCAAAGGTAGGACAGGGAGACAGACAGACGTCGTAGCAGGCTTAGAAATAGAGTTCTTCTGGCACCCTTTGGAAACGGGACTCTTTAAAACCTTAAATATACAAGTCACTAATACTTTTTTGAACCCCTGAAAATTACGTGAGTTGAAATTATAAAGACATACATACATACATTAAATCACGTCTGTTTCCCAGAGGGGTAGGCAGAGACCAAATTAATTAAAAAATATTTTTTTTATTTAAATTATTAATTATTTAATTTAAATTATTAATTAATTAATTATAAAGACAATCCTTATATTTTGCACAATATATCGAGTATTTCTTATACGTGATACTTTTATTTATTTCCCACAAATAAAATCAGCACAGGCTTAATTGAAAGGGCAAGTGATCGCATTAGTGTGTTCCGGTCAGTAAAAAAGACTACCTACTTTTTTATTTGGACTTATAATTAATTAACCTAACATCGTTACCATTAAAAATAATTTTACCAAAAATTTCAAAATTCAGGTTGAATTATAAATTAGATTTCACCAAGTTTATACTGATTTAAAATAAAAGAAGCAACATGAACTTATACCTACTAGGTACTGAACATAAATTGTAAACTAATTCTTAATTTTTTAATAAGTTCTTATAAATATGCGTAAATATTAATAAGTTTCATGTACAATACAGAGTTTACCTACATACGTAATATTTTATCTTATCTTAACCATCAGCAGCCACCAATTCTCGCCGTCCCTTCCCGCCCACACCATCAACTTCCTTAGAAGCTGTTATCGCCTTGCTTTCGCGGTAAGTGCTTGACAAGTGTCTATCCGTCCCTTTTACTCCGACGTAGCAAACAACTTCCCCACCAACTCCGTCCCTTTCACGCCCTAGGGTCCCATTTAAATCAGCCAATAGAAACGCGCGCGGCTTGCGGTTGACCAATAAAAGAAGTGGGCTTCGCTCAAGTGTCAATAATAAATTTTCTTTTAATTTGCTTTTATCTTTTCGAATTCGGAACAATTATTCGGTCTTTTTTTTATGGAGGTGTGAGATGGGGTTTGAATTAGGAATGTTAATTTGTGGGAATGAATGGACGTTTAGATAAATTATTTGATAATTATGGAACGTTATTTTCGTTTGCGCGGCAAGTGGACCAGCTGTCATTTGGCTACTGGCTACTGACTGATTACGAAGTGTACCTAGTTGTGTGTCGCAAACGTAATTATACCTAAAATTAAAACCCCGAGAAAGGATATAGGGTAGGTACTTTTTTCTGCGATTACCTACCTACAAAAGTATGTATACGACTTCCACGCGGACTGAGTCGCAGGCAACAGTTAGTAAGTAATATTTTTGACACATTAAGTAGACAGGTTGGATTCTAGACGGGTGCATTTTTAATTATGCATTAATTATATAGCTATAAAGGTCAAAACATTTCGAACGCATTAAATAGTAAATAGCAAGTCGAGTCGGTCTCGCCCGCGGTGGGTCCCGCACCTGACACTGTTATCTCAATTTGGACCATCATAAAGACAGACCCCGTTGTTTTTGTGATTTAATTAAAAATGTACCTACTCGTATAGTTTAAGATGTATGTTTTATACTTGTAGTATAAGATGGTATTACTTGCCAAATCCCGTGTGGTTGCCGGATTAGAATAGTGCCACTCCATGTCTTTCCGTAGAGGTCGTAAAAGGCGACGAAGGGAATGAAGGCTTGTAGTAATGCTAGGCGATGGGCTTGCCACCTGTCACTAATACACTGGTAAACATCTTAGCCTAGTTGTCCAAAATGTGGTTACACAATTATTAACTTTTTTTTTTGAGCTGTTGGTAATTCTGTAGCTCTGTATACTCCACTCTGGGAATAAAGGCGTGAGTTCATGTAGGTAATATATAAGTATGTACTTGCCAAATTTCATAGTTCTAGGTCAATGGAAAATAGCCTATATTGATTCCCTTGAGAGTGTCGAAATACCCGTTTTATGCGGCAAAAACTGCCGTATTTTTTTTTACGTTTACTCAGAAGTTTGATTTTTTCACAGCTTCAAGAGTGTAATAGACCTGAGTATTATGTTTTTAATTTCAACTTGGCACTTCCACGCGTTCCATAGATAAAGGGTTTTGACGGACAGACGGACGGACGGACGGACGGACAACAAAGAGATCCTATACCGTCCCGTTTTTTCTTTTGAGGTACGGAATCCTAAAAATAAGAAAATTAGGTCCTTATCTGAAATGTTCTTTCTTCAAAGGATTTTCTATAAAAGCTGTTTTTTTTTCATGTTTCAACTTAAACTTAGCTTCAATTTAATTAAAATACCAACCGTGGTAATCTATTGTTTATCTTTTCGGTTCTAGCCGCGTGTTGTTGTGTTTTTTTATATGGCGAGGTTAAGACAAGTGATCACACGAGCTACCAAACCAGGCCAATAAGTGTGATCTGATCTGAGACCCGTAGATATTTGCGTTCTCAAGACTACAATCTTACATACATACATACATACATTACATCACGCCTGTTTTCCAGAGGGGTAGGCAAAGACCACTTCTTTCCACTTGCTACGATCCTGACAAATTTCTTTCGCTTCCTCATTCATACATTACCGACCCTTCCACTCACTTTCGGTCTGTATATCATATCTCTTTCGTCAATCTTCTTTCATCCATCCTTTCCAAATGACCGAACCATCGAAGCGTGCCCTTTTAAATCGTAATCACAATCTTAAGACTTTAAATACCTCTATGCTAGTAATTTTGACAGTTGTCTTATCTCCACGTCGGATTACAACAATGCGAACTTTGTTTATTTATTTGAGTAGGTACCTACGGTTATTTATTTAAGGCAGGAAAATGTGATAATGAAAAAAGGTAATAATAATCTTTTTACAGGCAAACACGACATCCCTTCAAGAAGAAGATGATAGAGAGATAAGTTCTTCTTTATACATAGTTTATTTTCATATCTTTTTTGTGAAAAGATTTCATTTTTGTGCAATTGTGACTTTACTTACTTACATGTTAAAAATATTATAAAACTAGTTAATTAAACTTTTTTTTGGAATCTGGCCAAAGAATCAAAGTTAATATCACATTACCATTAGTCAGTAATGGAAACTTCACTCTTAATTCAAATTTCATACGGTCCTAAACTGATTTTGGAAACAAATGAATAAAGCTTATCTTCTGTATCAGAATCACCCTGCAAAGACGAGGATAAAGAATAAGTACCAGCTACAAAGTTAACCAAGTGTAGCTAAACAATAATCATTGTAAACAATGAATACTTAAATGAACCTCATCCCAGATCAGCTGATACCGATACCGATACCGATCCGTTCAGTAATCGGTATAAACGGTATAAAGCGGCTGACCGCAAACACGCCACTTACGGCCACTTCGAACGAAACACTTAGCGAGGTCCATGGAGCTATAGAGTAACTAGAATGGACGAGCGAAAACGGGCAAGTAGGTTTTAAAACTTCACAGACGCGTAATAATTCTAATTATTAATTAGGTATGTAAGATACCACTGAAAAACTTATGATAAGGGAAAATTACAGTATTAGTTTAATAATATAAGTGTTTTGTCTCGTAAATAAAACTACGAAATGAGACAAGACACTAATATTAATACGATAATACTTTTTGAGAAACGGGCCCCAGATGACCACTAATAAAATCAAGGGTTAGCTGGAAGAGATCCTTTAAAGGGATAAGTTCGCCTTTGTACATATTTTTATATTAATTGTATTGTTCTGTTTTTTCTTTTGTACAATAAAGTGTTTACATACATACATACATAATATTAGTTTCGGTGTCTTGGAATTTTTCTTTCTTAATAACTTTTTTTTACTATCTATGTGTATTGTATACCGCTATGTTTGAACCTAGTGCTTAGTTTTAGGACTAGGTCAATGGATGTAAGATTTTATTTTTCTACTACATTATTATTTCGTAGTCCAGAAACGCTCAAGCTCCCATAAAGGATAATCATTTCCCTGTTGGAATAACTAGTAACTGAAGAAGTTCTCGCTTTACACGGGTTGGTATTTTATTGTATACAATGTATATATTTATTGATATTTAATTAGCCATTTATTTTAGTGTTGTATTTATTTGGTCATCGGTTATCAGTAATTATTTTTCAATCGTTCAAAGGTTAACTGTAACAGATCGTTTAAAGGAGAATAACATCGCCTTTGTACATAATGTACATCCCTGCTATATTTTGGTCTATTTAAGAATTGGTATGTCTTGTTATAATAAAATAAAGTGTGCATACATACATACATACTAGTTTTATAGTGACCTACTTGTAAAAGCTGCCTATATTATCACCTCTATTTGTCCGTAGCTCTGTGACCCCGTCTCGCCATACAAACGTAACGTAATACCCGCCCTCAACTTAGGTATTAAGCGACCACTTCACTGCCCGATCTGTTATTAATAACCCTTTAATAGTAAGAGGTTAATAAAAACACATTAAGGTGATTTTACTGTTGAGATTCATTAATATCATTAAATAAGTAAATTAGGTCAATATCTATCGGTTATTTTGGTTCGTATTATGATAAATTATAATTTTATCTTACTAATATTATAAATAGATAGGCAGTTTTCCTAGGCATAACAATAGATAAAAATTTGCAATGGAGTCCCCATATAGCTGTACGTACTGGCAGGTAAACTAAGTTCGGCAGATTACGCAGTTAGGAAAATTAGACAACTAATCAATGTTGAGACAGCTCGTTTAGTTTATTATAGTTATTTCCATAGTGTTATGTCGTACGGTATTCTTGTTTGGGGTAAGGCAGCTGACATACAAACTATACTTGTGTTACAAAAAAGGGCCATTCGTTCTAATTACAACTTAAATTCCCGTGACTCCTTAAGAGATATTTTTAAGGAAATTAATATATTTAACTGTAGCGTCTCAATTTATTTATGAGAATATTATTTATGTTATAAAAAAAATTGATTCTTTCACAAAAAAATCTGATATACATCATTTAAATACTAGAAATAAAAATAAAATAGCTATTCAAAAATTCCGCGTCCGTAAAGTACATAAATCATTTGTTGGTCAATGCATTAATTTCTATAATAAATTACCTGAGGTAGTTTTAAAGTTACCCTTTCCAGCACTCAAAAATTACTTGAAAAAGTCGTTAATGTCTAAAGCGTATTATAGGATCGAGGACTATATAATAGACAAAACTACTTGGCCTAAACCCGAAACTTAATCAATAATATATATTTTTTTCAAATTCAAAAGCTTTATCTTGTCTGGGGGACACCGTTGATGTAGGAAAACATATCAATCTTATGTGGTCATCTTGCACCGTCTTATATACACATAAGTAGGAGTTCTTTTTTCCTTTTCTCTCTTTCTCTCTTAAGATTTTGGTGTGTTTTCCTGCGGAAACTACGCAGGATATTTGAAATATTTTTTATTTTGCTATTTATCGATTTATATAATGCTAGACTAAGTAGTACCATTATAATATTAAATATATGTTAAAAAATGACTGACTGCCGAGTTTCTTGCGGCATTTCTTCTCCGCAGTGGTCTCCTCTTGTGAAGCGCTGGTAGATTCTTGACGTGTAAAAGTGCCCGTGCGGCCTATTTACTGAATAAATGTCTTTATCTTTATCTTTAATAAGATAGTTTCTATGTTTGGATGTTTGTTACTCAATCACGCTTCAACCCCTGAACCGATCGGGATGAAATTTGGTACACATATAGGTTAGGTCTTGGAATAGGACATATAATAGTTTTTATTTTGGAAAAATTTAAAGTTCCCGAGGGAATAACGAAGTCACGAGTAGAAGCTTGTATTCAATAAATAACAGTACTATTCAGCTTCGACTGCCGGATGACCATCATACTGGTAAAAAAAACCCGTGGTGGTGGAACCTTGTGCGGGGTCCGTTCGGGTCGCTACCACCATTTTATCCTTTACGATTCCGAGGGATAAGACAAATACTAGTATAAAGACATTATTTCTTAGTTTTACTAAGTTAACCTATAGGAGGTTGGTAACGCATAAATATGCAGTCTTGGAATCGTTGTGTTGAGAATTAATGATGGTGAATGGTCTCAGATCCCGCTCGCCATCAGGTGGCCTGTGTGTTCGTTTGCCTTACTGTATGTAATCCCAAAAAAATTACATGTGATATAACTACGCATTTATGATGCCTACAGTGAAAAAAAAAAGTCGTTTCTAACAAGATTGTGATTGTTGTGCATAAGCGTCTTGATTCCACACGAGGCTGACAACACCTTAGATACATCAACAAGATGTTAGATACATCAACTAAGATGTTAGGTGTACTAAATACATTTGCTGTTGTTACTATCAGCCTTGGTTGATATAACTAATATCTTAACTATTGTATTATTTTTTTGTCAACTTAGAGAAAATCTCTCTTTGTTAGCTTTCATTTTTTTGAGTTTACTTACTTGAGTTGACTCAAAAGCTGGTTTTACATCTCCAGGAGACGCTAGACTTATGTGTTAAAATTTATAAACTTGACCAATTGCATGCAGTATTAACTTCCTTGGGTTCCTGAGAAAATAGGTCTTGTAAGACCAAATGTGTTGCCCAAATGTATAATTCTCAAAATAAGTAAGTATATTTATCGTTATCAAAGATAAAGATAAAGACATTTATTCAGTAACTAGGCCGCACAGGCACTTTTACACGTCAAGAGTCTACCAGCGCTTCACAAGAGGAGACCACTGCTGAGAAGAAACGCCGCGAAACTCAGCAGTCAGTAATTTGTTAAATATATTTAAAATACACAAAACAAGTTGCCTTGTTTGGGACTAGGTATATTTGATAAGGATCGTCCCCTGATATCCACTTATTTCATTTACTTATAATAAGTATAACATTACCATAAATCTTACGTTCGTTTATTCAAGTGCGGCAACCCTGATCCAATTCGATCTTCAAAACATCCGATTCCGAATTCAAAAAAATGAAAAGTCAATCGCCCGATTCCGGTCGCGTTCATAAACAACTTAAAATTAAAATTGAAGACAAAGAGGCACTTAACCAAAGAGCCGGCTCGAGTTAACAATGAACGCGTCCAAATAAACAGATATTAATGCACTTCCGATCTTTTGATTTCTTATTGATCTGTTTGGAGTATTGGGCGGATGTGAGGTTAATTAGAGTTTCAGATCATTTTGAAGTAGTAATGGACAGACGGGGAACGCGTTACTTAAAAACAATGAACGATTTTCTTGACTAAGGATTTAGGAAGTTGCACGGCGAATAATTTATGCTTTTTGGTGGTGCCGGGGTGTGTAAAATTATCTAAATTATTTTTAACCAAATTAAAAGAAAATAGAATGTTCCTCATTCGCCAGAAATTAACAAATGTTATTGTTATCCGTATACCTCGACGGAAATAGGGATTAACAGGCACGTATTTTAGCAGGCCTAGGTACCGACAAATGCATATTGAACGCCGTCTGCTACATCATTACAACGTAAGAGTCATACTTATATTTGTATCTTTAATTATACATTATCTAGCAAGGCATTAAAAAAAAAAATGTCAGCCGAAAGACGTCCACTGCTGGACATAGGCCTCCCCCAAAATTACAGCTTTCTAGTACTAAGAGTCTCTGAGCAAGGCTCCGGACGAAAGGACGGACATGGCGGAGCTATAAGGGTAAGTAGTTTGACTACGGAACTCTAAAAAGGAACTGTAACCCTATTTTAGGTAATAGAAACGGTTGGTTTTGCTATTTATTCAAATATTTGGTTGCTTGATACCAAACTGCAAATTTGTAACCTTCATTCGGCTTTTTGTAATTGTATTGGTAAAGCATTCATGTTTTTCAAATCATACTAACCCTGCCTACGAAACTAGCGGTCCTCGGTTCAAATCCCAGTAAGGGCATCTGCCCATTTGTGTGATGAACGCGAGTATCTTGTTTCTGAGTCATGGATGTTATCTATACATTTCTCTATATAAGTATTTATATCGTTGTCTAGTACCCATAGTACAGTCACCAGCATAAATATATTACTATGGACAGCCGTGCAAAAACAAATGATGCTCCATTGGGCTCATAAGTATGTGACGACATTACCTCGGTAAAAATATGTGATGCTTTTAGTACGGCATAAACATCGTTACACCGTAACAGCATAAATATCGGATCGGGTCGCTCAAAAATAAATGATGTTCCATTGGGCTCATAAGTAAGTGATGATATTACTTTGGTAAAAATATGTGATGCTTTTTGGACGGCATAAACATCGTTACACTGCATCAGTATAAATATCGGATCGGCTCGATCAAAACTATTTGATTACCTATAAAAATCAAAATTATGTGACCATCTCTCACCGGCATAAATATATCCAGGTCGCCACACCGGTAACATCTATCTGGGGGTCCTCACGGTAACATTGTAATTGCAACCTTGTCGAATAACTATAGGGTGCCTTTTATGTCCTCGAGTGAGGACCGGGGGATAGATGCTGGTCTAAAATTATTATTAACCCACTTAGCCCGACTAGGTGTTATAACACCGCTCAAATTGATTACCTATTCGGGCTACGACACCTAGTCGGGCTAAGTGGGTTAACTTAAAACAAATAATAAGGCACAAAACAAAAATAAAAATTAAACCCGAAAAAAAAAAAAAGTGTTATCTCTGTGTTCGACTGAGATTTGAACCCGTGATCTCGGCTTAGAAAACCAACGAATGCTACTGAGACCACAACAAACCCCTGACGAATGGCTCTAAATTTGGCTTCACTTAGCTTTCGCTATGATGTGTCAGGCGTTTCGACGATTCTGTGGAAAACAAAATAAGTTACAGTTGACCGAGAGGCACCTGTCAAATGATTGAAGAGAAAAACGTGAGATAGACATATGCAATGACAAGTCTGCACTGTTTTCGTGAATTGTCAAATCACTTTACACAATTTACGTCTCTATGCCAGCCAGGAAGGTAAGAATCGTTTTTGCAGATCGATTACATATTTTTGAACCTCTCAGATATTATTATGGGTATCCTCTATGACGTCGAATGTATAGTGACGCCGAATTTTGTTTTCGGGCCATTCCATATGATTTCAACAAATTTGAATTAAAAAGTGTGCCGCATGACTTTTGATTTGAATAAAAAAAATTGAGGATATACTTTATGGTGAGAGAAGTGCTGAACCACCACCATTTTTTTTTTTATATTTTATATTTTTATTTCCGAGTTTTACCCATTCGAAGTAAATAGTGGGGTCAAATTCCTGCTTGTATATAATACACTCTAACTTTCTTTTTTAAAAAGATAACGAAATAATTGTTGCTGTGTTTGATTAGGTAAGAAATGTGGATGTCATACTGTATGATAAAAGTTATCTAAATTAACTACAAAAAAAATGGTGTCCATTTGAAATGTTCAAGTAACTGGTAATTTTTTGCAATTTAATTCATTTTTGTGCAAACCCTGATGCATATTAGGGATAACTTTTTTCAGAAATATAAAGTACTAGTTTTGTTCATTCTGTAAAATAAATATTATCGTTTTAGAATTATAATTCTAACAGAAAAATAGTAGTGAAAATTGAGAATTTCGAAAAATGCTTATGTTTGACCCACAAAATACCCATGTGGAAGAATAATTAAAAATTTGAATTTATTCAGAAAATATAGTCCATGTCTTTGTTAATTAGATTCAGTTTAAAAAGTTTCGTTATGTTCCCTATTTTTGGATATATGATTTTTTTAAACTGCTTATCTCGTGAATTTTCTCTCATTGTTTTTATATATGCATATTAAAATATTTTTGACTATAACTTTTAAATGTATGGTAATCAATTACTATACACTGAAAAATCATTAAATAAAAGCCAGACGGTTCAAATTTACTAAATATATTTAATAATACTTATATATAAAACGAAAAAAAAACATTACTTGCAAACCTTTGCTACTTCGAAATTTTCCCCGAAACCCCCAAAAAACCCATGTGGAAGAATAATAAAAAAATTGAATTTATTCAGAAAATATAGTCCATGTCTTTGTTAATAAGGTTCAGTTTAAAAAGTTTTGTTATTTTTGCTCGTTTATGAAATATATTTTTTTAGGTGCTACTATAGTCCTTATCGAAGTTATATATAGGAGACCGTACTTAGGAGATAATGAAGCGGTGCAAACTCTTTGTAGGAAGTGCTTGTGTTATTTAACCTGTTTTCATGTATAGTTATTGTTCGTTATATACCACTGGTTGATAAGAAGTGGAACTTTTTTGCCACCTCTCACGGCAAATCCCAATGTGATGGTGCTGGCGGCACGATTAAGCGGTTGGTAAGAAAGGCTAGTCTGCAACGCACCACAGGTAGTGATAACATTTTATCCCCTGAAGCTATGTACGAGTTTTGTGTAAACAAAATTCTTGGAATCAAGTTCTTTTTCGTCTCAAAATCAGAAGTCGATGTAGCTGAGTTGTACTTATCAGAGCGATTTAAAAATATGAGAACCATAAAAAATACACGTTCTTATCATAGTTTCGTTCCCATTTCTCAAAATGAATTAGTAGTGCGACGTTACTCTACTTCAGAAAATTTCGAAGTAGCAAAGGTTTGCAAGTAATGTTTTTTTTCGTTTTATATATAAGTATTATTAAATATATTTAGTAAATTTGAACCGTCTGGCTTTTATTTAATGATTTTTCAGTGTATGGTAATTGATTACCATACATTTAAAAGTTATAGTCAAAAATATTTTAATATGCATATATAAAAACAATGAGAGAAAATTCACGAGATAAGCAGTTTAAAAAAATCATATATCCAAAAATAGGGAACATAACGAAACTTTTTAAACTGAATCTAATTAACAAAGACATGGACTATATTTTCTGAATAAATTCAAATTTTTAATTATTCTTCCACATGGGTTTTTTGGGGGTCAAACATAACCATTTTTCGAAATTCTCAATTTTCACTACTATTTTTCTGTTAGAATTATAATTCTAAAACGATAATATTTATTTTACAGAATGAACAAAACTAGTACTTTATATTTCTGAAAAAAGTTATCCTTAATATGCATCAGGGTTTGCACAAAAATGAATTAAAATTGCAAAAAATTACCAGTTACTTGAACATTTCAAATGGACACCATTTTTTTTAAGTTAATTTAGATAACTTTTATCATACAGTATGACATCCACATTTCTTACCTAATCAAACACAGCGACAATTATTTCGTTATCTTTTCAAAAAAAAAGTTAGAGCGTATTATATACAAGCAGGAATTTGACCCCACTATTTACTTCGAATGGGTAAAACTCGGAAAAAAAAAATGGAAAAAAAAATGGTGGTGGTTCAGCACTTCTCTCACCATAAAGTATATCCTCAATTTTTTTTATTCAAATCAAAAGTCATGCGGCACACTCGATTTGTTGAAATCACATGGAATGGCCCTTTCGCATAATTTTTCTCCAGCTTAAAGGTAAAATGTTTTTTTTTGTGAAATCCTTGTAGAATAGGTACAGTAGGTTAGGTAAGGTTTAATTTATAACTTTCAAAAAGTCAACGTCCGGTGAGAGATGGTCACATAATTTTGATTTTTATAGGTAATCAAATAGTTTTTATCGACCCGATCCGATATTTATGCTGATACAGTGTAACGATGTTTATGCCGTACTAAAAGCATCACATATTTTTACCGAGGTAATGTCGTCACATAATTATGAGCCCAATGGAGCATCATTTGTTTTTGCATGGCTGTCCATAGTAATATATTCATGCTGGTGACTGTACAAGCCTAGAGCTTAGTTTGGGACTGGGTTAATTGGTGTGACATTGTCCCATGATATTCATTTATTTATTCATTTTATACTTATAATAGTGCCATTTTTTTGTGTCCATGAAATTCTAGAAATGTTAGTCTAACCGTAGACTAACCTTGGTATTGACAACTAGTATATTTGTCTGTTTGTATATTTTTCAGGATATAGACACGGGTCTTTTTTTCTGTTTCAGGGAGCCTAATTGAAGATGGATACACCATCTACTTTTTTTTCCTTTCACAACGTTCCTGTATGGTAGACGAAACACCAACGATCTAACTGCCCAGGCTATTTTTTATGTCTTTGAATGCCATTTGGTGATCTTGCATTTTAGTCATCCATGAATTTTCTATGCTGATTGCGGTTGTTTGATATCCACTTCTGTCTGTCATCTTCAAGGCTAGCTTTGAACTTTTTCGCTTCATTGCAGAAGTTGACTATTAAATTACTCTAACTTTAAAGTTAGAAATAGACAGCAAAATTGTGCTTCTTGCTCTAGAACTAAAGTTAAAGTATAAGAACAATCAACTTCCCTTTAGAACATCCAAAACTCGTGTCCAAGGAAGGCTAGAGGGTCTTCTTTACCTTGGGGGTTATTACGAGCATGGCATGGCGTAGCAGTTCATTCTACATCGAGCGGGCAAAGCTATAGCAGTAATATAGCTCGTTTATTAATATAAAGAATTGATATCAAATTTAATTTAACGTACCTTATATCTGAAAATTGCATTAATATGGATGAAAGTTCTTAATCATCACTGAAAAGTCAGTGTGTGTTCATGGTGTTAGTAATATAAAATTTAAACCAGAGTTAAACGAATTTAAACATGTGTTTTTGGCCATCTGTTGAGCGAATAGTACATTTTTACAACCGTTACCACGTTTGCGGCTGATATCAGTTTGACTACTTGCCAATAGATGGCGCTATACGTTAAACATCACCACGCTTGTTTGATTATAGTTTGACTACTCGCTAAGAGAGGGCGCTTTTGTCAGTTATTTAGAACCATATAATTTATTTTATTATTGTCTGATGACTAAATTTATTTGTTAAGATAAAGGTGGAATAAAATGAAAACTATATCCCCCTTACTTATAAACGTGTAATAAGCATGGAATAGTTTATGCCATGCTTTGTCACTTTCTGTCAGATGCAAATGTCACAATTGCAGATAAGGACAAAGCATGGCATAAACTATTCCAAGCTTACTCCACGTTTATAAGTAAGAGGGTATAAGTTTACAATTGTAAGATTTTTGTAAGTTCTGCCTAAATATTGTTGAGGAATTACCATGAAAAATATGGTAACCTGGTAATACTTTTTCCCAATAGATGGCGCACTGAGTCATGAATGCTTTCGTAGGTACGCTGGTTAGAAAGAGATAAAATATTTAAGTACGCGTGGTAGACAGGGAAGTCAGAGAGGGTTGCTAAAATCAATATTTTCAAAACTTCCCCTTGCTTGCCTGCCTAGCACGCTTAACTTCTAAAAGCTTTCATCTCTTTCTGGCACGAGTGCGAATAGGCTTTAATTGAAAAGAGACATGCTTTCACCTCTGCTAAAAGCGAGCATGCTAGGACGCCTGGATCACATATTATTATCCCTACATTGTCATGCCACCCTGGTAGACCCGGCGACTTTTGGCCTTCACTTTCGACCAAGTCCGCCAACGACATAGGTGCAATGCAGCGTAAAGTACCTACCTCTGTAAAACATTTTAATGTATGGTTAAATGAAAATCTATCTCGAGAATTCAGTAAACGTCATTATGCTCTAGATACTAATTGTACGTAGTTATTTAGCGTTACGGTTTAACGACTTTTGCTTCATTGTTAACTTAAATTAGTTAAATTAGAATACGCCATTTGAAAACCCATGTTTACTAACTTCTCATCATTATAATTAGTTGTGAGTTCATTATAATATTTTATTCTTGACAAGGTATATTAGGTTCTTACTTCTTCTGCCCTCCTAAGCAAAAGCGCAATATCTAAAATCAATTGCCAAAGCAGATTCAGCTCTGTTCTGTTTATTCTAGGTTGCAATTTCTACAGGTGTTATGTTTGAGATAATCGCCATTAAGCTTATTAGGGCAGTCTTACAGTTATTAACAAACAAATTTGCTTTTCAAAACTAGGTGAAAAATCTTTCGAAGGTAACGAAAGGGTCTTTTATTTTATACTGTTTCTCCTTTCAACATTGGAAACGAATAAACAGGTGTTAATACGTTTTTAAGTAAAATGCAATTAGAATATGAAATAATTAATCTTAAGGGCCCGGTTTAAATTCGTTAGATTATTATTTATTTAACAATATTGTGCGATAAAAAAGAAGTAGAGAGGATGTACCTACTTACTTTATACCATTAGGTAATCTCTATCAGTTTTACTGGTCAAATAGAGAATAGAGGGTTAGTGCTAAGATTCCGTTATAATTCGGACAATTTGGGAATTCTAAGATGATTTCTGTGACACCGCCCTATTTCATAATTTTGAACACTTAATACTCGCAGGCAATGCATAGGTATATATAAATACATACATACATACATACATACCTTCACGCCTTCATTCCCAGAGTGGGGTAGGCAGAGCTACAGAATTACCAAAAACTCTAAAAACTTGTTGTTAACTCTGTAACCACAATTTGCACAATATAAGATATGATTTATTTGTTTAACTTGTGGGAGGACCTTGTGCAGGGTCCGTCCGGGTTGGTACCACCATCTTATCCATTAACCTACCGCCAAGCAGCAGTGTTTGCATTGTTGTGTTCCGGTTTGGGGATAAGACAGCCGGTGAAATGACTAGCATAGAGGCATTCCATCTTAGTCCTCAGGGTTGCCAGTGAATTTGCAGTCTTGTGAATGCGAATGTCTATGTGTCACAGTTTCCCCTTACCATCAGTTGGCCTGTGTGCTCGTTTGCCTTCCTATGCTATAAAAAAAATGCATTAAATATCTGAACGGCGTCGTAAGATTGTATCAATGTGTACAGTAGACTACAGAGAGATGTATCCAGTTTTTCAATTTATTACATTGTATTAAGGTCCAAAAGTTTACATCTCTTTGTAGTTGACTGTACACATGAACCGCTTTGCACAAGTTATAGTAGTTTCAACGTTATGATCTCTTATTTCTTTAGCAATAGCGGCTAAATTAAAAACAACACGACAACATCTCAAAAGCGATTTGGTTTTACCGAGCAGCCGTGTCCTACTGTCCGGTACCCTAACACAGGGTGTTTTAAATTATATTCAACAGAGTGTTAATGTTACTATTTTGTAACTGTTATCCCTTGATTCCTTTATTGCCCTCCCGGTGAGAGTAGCCACATGGCGGCCTCTCTGTAACCGACACCGTAATCGCCCGTTGTGAGCTTCGGAGGGATTTTTGTCGAAATCGATATGCGTTATGGATTTCTGTGTATAAATATCACTGTTTGTGAAACGATGTATTTATTGTGTTTATTTTGGAATGAAACGTTCTTTGTCAATTTACTACAAGGGTAATTCATGAATGTGAATTTCGTGTTAAAAAATATATATAGCAAAATTAATCCGAGGATTAAGCTTACTTCTGGATGCTTTTAATGATATACCTACGTAATTAGTTTAATCTTTAGATATTATTTTTCTTTGGTAGTGAACAGGAAAGAAAGAAAGTTAAAATAGCCGATAACTTCTTATTCACATTATTCTGAAGATTAAAAAATCATGACTGAACCAGTACTTAAATTACCTATAGAACTTAGTTAACAAACTTTTGTTTTTTTTTCCTTATTGTTTTTTTCGGACCAATTTCCGGAAGCGTCTTAGTCCGTATTGACTAAAATTTGATTCGAAAATCGACCTGTTTTAATATTACATTTATATTTTTGTGTGCTTCGCCTATTGTTTACTAATATCAATAAAAAATCGGCCAATCCGAGACGTAACCTTTCACACGACACCAAAATGGCGTCCGGCAAAAAACTGCGCGTAGCAAATATCTGCGCACTGCATCTGTTGCGCCGGCGCCAGCCTGCCTCGGCCGCCTTATGGTTGCAATAATTCACGATCACTTCCACAACAATGTTGGTGACCCTTTTTTTGAGGATGACCCCACTTTTTTGGGTGACATGACAATGCTATTAAAGTTGCCAGATTTTGAGTAGCTAGTGACAGTCAGATATTAAAATTATATTAAGACTTATACATTTAAATAAGTGGTCTCTGCCTCTGGGAAACAGGCGTGATTTAATGTATGTATGTAAATTTAAATAAAATAAATAAAAATTTCAAGGCGACAATCTAACACAAATTTATTAACCTAATCCCAAGCTCGTCTGAGCTTTTTTTTTGCACAGGCCACTTTATGGTAAGTGGTATCTATGATCCATAGATATTAGATATGCATTGTCAAGAATACAATATTAAGACTGCAATCATATAACCTCAAATGCGTCACCAACCCAAGTAAGGATCAATATAGAATAAAAAGGCTCATTTCCCAACTTTTTCATTTACCAACCCAATGTTATATAAATTTTTCAGAATTTATTTCAGTACCATCGTGTAGAATATAGTTTAGGTTAGGTAAGTTTTTATAAAATCCTGAAATATTTACGGTTACGGAAAACATAAGCGGGTTGGGAAATGAAAAGTTGGGAAGCAATAAATACATTTAGAAAACATTTTTTGCCGAAACAAAGGTAATCCCTAAAATACTATACTAATATATTTGTCAGGATCGTAACAGGTAAAAATAAGTGGTCTCTGCCTACCCTGGGAAACAGGCGTAATTTAATGCATGTACGTATGTTAAGGTAACCCCTAAAATACATATAAAGACAGCAAGGAACAGCAAGACCATTTTAGGTTTCTCACAATTCTAAGTTGATTAAATTTTAAGACTTTTAGAGCTTTTCATCCGGCAAGTTTGACATCGCACAGTGTATAAAAATGTACAAAAAAAATATATTTTTCCGTGGGACTTTTACTTAACATGAATTATCATATTTTCACCACTCCTGGGGCCCTAGACAAGATGCATTACGCCGAGTCGCTTTTCTGTTCGTTTCGTTTTTAAACCAATCGCGTCACTGCTAGATCACGTAATACGAAAAGTCACGTGATCTAGCAGTGACGCGATTGGTTTAAAAATGAAACGAACAGAAAAGCGACTCGGCGTAATGCATCTGGTCTAGGGCCCCTGAGCCGAGCTATCTAGCCCTGTAAGGTATTACACCATATCCCAGACACCCTGTGTACAGTATCCTATGTTACCCGGAATGGTGAAAGGATTCTAACGATACCACAAACATATAAATCGGCTCAGGCGTTTAGAAGTTATGGTGGAATAAAGAACCTTGAAAACATTACACCCCTTTTTCTTGGGCAGTCATGTAATAAATCTGTTGATAAATATTTGGTTTCTGTTCTGACTGGACAAATCAAAAGTAGTTAGACATAAATTAAAGGCTTCTCCCGAACTCAAATCAGTACCACCCGTCTCATCGTACTTTATACTTACTCTCTTCTCTAATAAGGGTGCGATTGTACGCAAACGGAGCTAAGCTAAGAGGAGCCAAACCGACCAATCAGATTCATGGTACGATTTGTATGTGTGGGTATTGTACAACCTGATTGGTTGGTCTCGCTTCTTTCTAATAAGCTCCGCTTGAATGAACACGCACCCTTAAAAATCAATACACCCCTGCCGTTGAGAAGCTGTTTCATTTTATGCGCTCCTAGTCAACGCGGAAGAAATATGTGGATCAATTCGAGTGAATGAGGGAAATTTAAACGTTGTCATTTTGACTTTCCTTGTTCGTGTATTTTTAACTGGTATGGGGAAATATGAAAACCGTCTTAGAAACCATTACTGCGGCGAATATATTGCATTGAGTTAAAATACCTGAAATAAAACTTTTGTTGCCGACTGTACTTTAAGTACTGATGACTTTAATGAGTCTCAAATCGACGAACCTACTATTAATTATTTAGCTAGGTATTGCGAAGTTCCTATGGCCACCTTACGTTACAGTCTGTGAGCACTTAGAATAGAAGAGGCTTCGGTTTAGTACTTCTCTCTCACTCGCTCTTAATAAGATCGTATGAGAGCGAGTGAGAGAGAAGTACTAAACCGAAGTCTCTTCTAAGTGCTCACAGACTGTACGTGCGTGTTAAGTTAGAGCTCGATGATTGATAATGGAATCATATTTTGTGTATTGCCATCAAAATCACAATACAAGTGAATCCGATGATCATTAGTAGATTAAATCCATCTAGATTTGTTTAAGGGGGCTTCTAAACGAGCAACATTTTCACGGCAATGTGTGGTCGGCAACTATACGCATCTTGCTCTAACATACGAAGTAAGAGTAAGATAGCACTAGTTGCCGGCCACAAAAGGTGATGGGCAATTTTGTATGGACCCCGTCCCCCCCCTCCAACAGTCACGGGATGCATGTTTATATGTTCGTTAGGACCCAAAACAAGACAAAATAACTATTTTAGTAGCTAAATCGATGGGATTTTTTCTATGAAAAAAACCTTTCAAGAGTCATGCAATGCAAGAATGTGTTCATTTTTAAACCAATTCCATACGATATGATAATGGTTTCCCAAGAAAACCCCATACATAGGACGATCGTCGTCATAGTAAAAAATCATCAGGTTGCCAAGATCTATCAAATGAGATATGTTTCGTTTCTGTTGGTGGGTGGGGACATTTTGCCCATTGTCCTTTCATCAAAACATGGCCCGTTTAGAAGCCCCTTTAATCAATAACAACAAATAAAAACGATAAAGAAAAATTCCATAATTAAAAAACTCTGAGGGCCAAACCTCTGCCCGCATTTGCTTCCGCGGATACCAGGGACACATAAAATGCAAGAGATTGAAACGTAGGAATTGCGCTGGAAGTACACTCGGTGAGCTATCGGGATCGATATACTCTCAAGAGTAGAAAGTGAAAGTAAGCGCCCATTGACAGGAGAGAGAAGGCATCACGCTGCAGAGTAGTAAAACGCATTTACGTCACACTATGGATTTACGATAGGTATGTTAGATTGTTCAACAAGGGACTAAAACAAACAATAATGACAGGGAGCGAGAGTGGCTAATAGTTCGAATGGCATAATGGTTGATTAGTCTCGTTTTAAATACTCTACTTTTCACTTTGAATGTGAGAAAAAAAACGACGTTCTAATACAAAATAACAATATTTATTATAACAAAGTTTCTTATAACTCTTATCCGATTTATTTGTAAAGTGACACTTTAAATGCATTGATTCATACCCGTAATCATTAATCGTGTTTCACAATTATTTTTATTTTTTTAACAGTTGGCATTTTGAGTTTATTTCTACGCCCTAATAATTGTCTATACATAATCACTGAAAATGGCGATAAATCTCCATTCACAAAATTTGTTTAGGGGTTAATAAGGAGCTTTAGTCCCGATGTGCAGAGACTAAAGTAACATTTTAAGAGCATGAGTAGTGAAAAATAATATTTTGCGTTTATGATTTGTCATATTACAATGGGAGTAGTTCCGGAACGAAACTGTTTTTTTGAGACAAATTACGTTTTCAACCCTAGATACTACCCACACGGTAGTGTGTCCGGACAAGTTCGAAGTTAAAGCCGAGCGACAACTGCAGTCTGTATATGTTTATACGAACCCAATGAGTCCCTATTTCTCACAAAACCTGTAAATTTTGCACAACATTCAAACTTATGAGCTTAGCCCAGTTAAAAAAAAAAGGTTCTATGATCATTCTACAAAAAGTTATTTTCAACTTATCTTTTTAAAACAAATTAGAGCAGCGCAGCGGATGAAATTGGAAAGATGGCTGAAGGTTTTCTCCGATACAGTTACTAGGAGCGCATGGAATCAAGAAGCTATTTGTAATAAGTGCTAATAGTTCCGAAAGTGAAGTTTAGATGGCATCTACAACGTACTCGTACGCCACTCTGTGTAGTAAATAAAATGATAGCATTTATTACACAACACATACATAACGTTACATAACGTTGACACTACGATAACATGATACAAGGCTACAAGCAATTAGGTTTTACCGAATAGAACAGAGCTCTAAGAGCGGTAGTACTTTGAAAAGCTATGTTCGAAGTTACGGTAACGCCATCCCATTCTCTCGATTTAGTCTTGAATGACGAGTGACGGGGATGAAGCTCACGTAACTTCGAACATGGCTTTTCAAAGTACTGCCGCTCGACCTTCCGCACGAAACGTGCTTTTGTGGTTTCTGGACAATGCCGCAAAACACTTGGTGTTAACTTACCAGGGATGCATAACTCCGTGGAGTGAATCGCAATCATTACGATTTGATGAGAGTGCACGTTAACTAGATAGATGGCGGTGTTCCTTATGGCCAGTCCGCACGAAACGTGCTTTTGTAGTTTCTCGACAATGCCGCAAAACACCTTGTGTCAAATTACCAAGGATGTATAACTCCGTGGAGTGATTCCCATTCATTACGATTTAATCTGAGTGCTCGTTAGCTAGATAGATGGCGTAGTTTCTTATGGCCAGTCCGCACGAAACGTGCTTCTGTAGTTTCTGGACAATGACGCAAAACACCTTATGTCAAGTTACCAGGGATGCATGACTCCGTGGAGTGATTCGAATACATTACGATTTGATGCGAGTGCACGTTAGCTAGATAGATGGCGGTGTTACTTATAGTAAGTCCGCACGAAACGTGCTTTTGTAGTTCCTGAACAACAAAACACTTGGTGTTAACTTACTAGGGATGCATGACTCCATGGAGTGATTCGTATTCATTACGATTTGATCCGAGTGCACTAGATAGATGGCAGTGTTTACTAGGCGTAGTATTCCAAGCGTTGAGACTACCAGGATAGCATATCAGTGAGGGGGCAATCAATCGTACAACGTCACCCGAGTGTACTTGCAGTAAATGGTGTTGAATGTCATGGCATGCATTGTATATGTGTCTGGTAGTAAAATTCTGTGGTCCTAGTGAAAAAGGATATTTGAATCTCCTGGAGATCGTAGTAGTCGACTGTACCCCTAATGCAAGCCTAAAGCTTAGTTTAGAACTAGGACAATTTGTGCGCGTTTTATCTGTATATTTTATTATTTTTGAATGGTTTTCGTTTGCTATAAATCATCTTTTTAGGTTATTTTACCAAAAATCCAACGACGGAACATAATTCTTAGGCGCCCAAGTCCCTCGATAAGTACCACACTATCAGTAATGCATGTTAAAATCCCTCAGGCACAAAACTACAAGTCAAAAGTAAGCAAGTTTACCTTTAACCGTTTTTTATCACTTTTCAGTGCCCAGTTTTTCTATTCTCTATACAAAATAGACACAGAATTGAGCTCTTGAGCGGTGAATGTGAAATATCAACCGCAGAAGAAAGCGGCAACTTATCGTCTGTATCCATCCGCGTATCTGCAAAAAAAGGGGGGGAAAAAACCGGCGCCGGCGCCGCTACCCCAATAAATTATATTTGCATTTGTCAATACGACGCCCCCGCCCGCCCCTGCATGGGGGCGGTTAAAAAAAGTCAAGTGGAAGGATAAGGAAAGGTGGATTGATATGGCTATAGTCTGTTTTTAAAGTGTGATCTGCGTAGGATTCGTTGTTTGCCATTTCTCAGGAAAAGTGGTTTTTTTTTTGGAATAATGGTAGCTCTTTATATTAATTCAGGTATGAGTGGTATTTTAAGCTCTCCATTCCAAATTTAATCGAAATTCGTTCAGCTGATTTGGTTTGAAGGATTAACAAAAGCATTTATATTTAGTATCATGACTTCATAAGTGTTATATTATAATACTGAATTTGGGATAACTGTTAATACTGAAATAGGATTTAAAATAACATTAATAACTTCACTTACTGTAGTACAATTAAGAGTTAAAACTAAACTTATTTAAATTAAAATTAAACTAAGCTACTCAAATATTAAAGATGTAAATAATAATCACCACTATAAAAAAGACACCCCCACTTGCAGGTCCGCTCGCGGCATGGTCCCTATGACACTGGCTGCATTACCTCTCTGGATAGCTAGCCCAATCCTTACTTACTTGTTTTTTTATACTGTAATCGGACAATTACACTAAATTTTACACTTGAATGCTTTACCGTTGCGACGGAACCCAAATAAAAATACTTTGAAAAAAAAACGGTTTCATGTATTGGCCCCTTTATTATGTCACATTCTTTAAAAAAATATATATAGTAAATCCGCCGTAATACCGTAAAATGGGGTGACTTTAGAATCGCGAGGTGACTTGGATAATTTTTTGAATCATCGATTTTGTGCAATGTCAGAGTTATTATTTATGTCTGTCGCGACATTACTTTCATATGTTTCATATGCGAGCGCGAAATATTAATAGTTGAAGTATTTTCAGAAAAATTGGATTTCAACGCTACGAAACAAAAAACCTCTAATTTTTTATATGCTTCAGCCACACCAATACCACACCAATACTCAGAGTAGCCCCATTTTAAGAAACGAGATTTTAAACCACGTATTATAATTTTTCTACAAAGCCGTCTATCGTGGTCTGCCTCTAGTTGCTTTAACTTACTCCAAATGAATAATAATAATTTTAATAAATCATTTTACAATTAAATGCGGGAGTTACAGAACATTTATTTTTAAATTTAATCAAACTAACCCCATTTAACGGTAACAAATATTCTGAAAAAAAATGGTTTAAAAGGTACAGTTCTTTCAAGTCAGGACGGACGGACAGACGAACTGAACATATTAATAGGGTCTAGTTGGGCTTTCGGGTACGGAACCCTAATAAAGCGTTGGACAGTTGTAAAAAAGAGCAGTTGTAATGTATGACAGTATTCCTGGCTATTGCTATCACGCTTGCACTCGCAACTGATAGTAGGCAAACCTTGGCTAATTGGTGATAGTTAGGTTTATTGACAATGTAATATTATGTATGTATCAAATTATTTTGGAATTATTATTATGTAAAAGAAAATGAATTTACCTACCATTGTTTAAATACTTATTTTATGGAAAACCTATTGTATGAATTTACTAAGCATTTATTTTGGCATGTGAAAAAGTAGGTAATTCGGTGATATTCAGGTTATTTGGTGATACAATCAGGTTAAGCTGTGGTGTATTACAATTATAATATCCTCTGTTATGGTACAGGAGTGCAACCTCATGATGATGGCGGCAGCTATAGGCTTCCAAAGTTCTCCAAAGAATATAACACTTTTTTACAGCTTTATAAATACATACAAAACATCAATTACACCTCGCATCAACTCATCTAAGAATGTAGGTCAGGTCAAATTAATTTGCCATTTAATTTTGGTTTTTTGGCTTTTATTATTTTTGTGAGTTCGTTCGGATTTTCGCCCTAAGCTATCATAATGAATGCAAACCGCGCTATCTACTGAAAAATAGTACCATCTATAAAAAGTTTAGATAACTCCGCTATGAGACGATAACACACTATCACCGAATAACTGCGTATCAACGAATGGCCAAGGTTTGCCTATATTTGTCACGCGTGTGTCATAGAAAAACGAAGATTGCCGATCGCTATTAAGAAAATGGTATAGGTACTCGTAAAACTTAAGTTAATGACCTCTTGCCCTTGCTCTTGCTCGTGTACAAAATGTGTATGGAATTAACCTCAAATTTCAAATATAGAATGTCGAACGGTTTATACAGATGGGTTACAACTAGCGTTGGGCAATTTCTGAAACATTTCATATTTTTCCTTAACGGTGAAATATTTCAACTGTTGATAATTACAGAAATGTTTCGAAAATAAATGTTACCGCATAAATTTCATGTCAAATTTCAGTTACTTCTGACATCAGTAGAGCGAATAGTGATTCGAAAATTCCCGCGTGTCCAAGATATAGTTGTGCCCGTTTGAGTCACAACGGACAACGGACAAGTTCAAAACTATAGAAAGCCGAGCTATTTTTTTGACGAATCTGCCATTTGTTTTCCTTGATATGTGTATACATATACAGTGGTGGTTAGTGATGAATGATTTCTGAAACATTATAAAACTTTCCTTAACTGCGAAAATTACAGCTTCTGAAAGTTACATAATTAGATGAAAATGATTTTGACACAAGTAAATGTCATTTAAATTTCATTAAAGTTTCGGTTACTTACATTACTTTACAAAAGTTTAGTAATTTTCAGAAATGAAACGATTATACTTTGGTAACTTTTAGAATATTGCATGAAATTTTAGGTCAAAGTTATACTTTTGAAACTTACAGAGTATTGCAGAAATTTAAGTTCAACAAGCCGCCCATCACAAGTTATAACTACATGCAAGAGGTCATTTAATCAAGTTTTTCAGTTATGGGGCTGTGGTCCAACTGCTCTGTTCATCTAACCAAAATTAGTGTGATAAACATGAGGTAGGTTTACGTTATGTTAGTTCTTCATGTGGCCCGGAGGGCCAAACCCCCCAGAAATCCGTCGAGCCTGTTACTTTGATATTCAAATAGAAATTATTGGTCAGTTGGACAAATTAGTTGGACCACTGCCCCGAAAGGGGTTTTTCACCTATAGCAATGTATAACCTATTGATAAAATTATTCTTCTTTTCGCTATAGTATAGCAGTCAAAGCTCTTAAGCCGTAGACCAAGAGTCTATTATTGCTTAATCTTGTCTTGTCTTGCTGTAATCGTTTCCCAATATTGATCTAGATGCCGACGTCATGAGTCGCCGCGAGCGTCGCTGCGCCGCGGGCTGCGCGGGCGCCGGCAATTAACCGCGCGCATTAAACCGCGCACATGGACGCACGATAACGCGCTGGGAAATGTCGGGTGCACCGCGGGACAATCGAACTGATTCTACACTTTTTATTACACTTTTAAATAAAAATAAGCCCCGGTGTTTAGTGTCTTATTAATTCACTACAAAGTATAAACTAAAAAAAAAACCCACAAAAAACCGCTTTCAATTCTGTGTTTAACAGAGATACTAGGCGGAAAAAATCATATCGTCTTTGACTTGTTATTGTAGGTATCTTTAACGTTATGATAGTTCTTATTTACTTGACATAATGACTATGAAGTAAAAAAATATGCCTAACATAACGCTCTAAAATTTTTATAGTTTTATTGAGTTGAATAGACACCTAAAGGTTCCCTTTTCTAAAGTTAAGCATGTAAAATCGATAAAATGGAACCTAATGCCCGCCGTAGTGTGATAGTGACGTACCTACCTTCCTTTATAATATCTGAATCGGTGTCTATTATTTTATCGAATCACCATTTAACGAACGTAATACGTGCCATTACGCAGAATTTTCATTTCATCAAAAGGGACTTCACTTGTGGGAGGACCTTGTGCAGGGTCCGTCCGGGTTGGTACCACCATCTTATCCATTAACCTACCGCCAAGCAGCAGTGTTCGCATTGTTGTGTACCGGTTTGGGGATAAGACAGCCGGTGAAATGACTAGCATAGAGGCATTCCATCTTAGTCCTCAGGGTTGGCAACGCATTTGCAGTCTTCTGAATGCGAATGTCTATGGGTCACAGTTTCCACTTACCATCAGGTGGCCTGTGTGCTCATTTGCCTTCCCATGCCATAAAAAAAAAAAAAAAACAAAGGCATTTCTCCACGCATGAGTTTTTTTTTTAAGTCACCATTCTTAGATACCTAACCTAACCTAACCTAACCTACGTAAGTATTTAAGATAAAAATAAGCAATAAGAATAATAAGATGATAATAGATAATAAGATAAGCATGTTTAAGATATCCTGAAAACATCATAAATGAAACAGGCGATGAAGTGAAATTCGATAAAATGACGAGGTTCTCATTTCCTCCTTTTTGTTATTGCTTGAGTAAACTTGAGTTGATTATGAATGTGGAGTGACAATAATAATTATAAACAACGTTTAATTTGTATGTAAAGTCACACATCATCATGTCAGGCGAAACACGTCCCCTGCTGGACAGAGGCCTCCCCCAAGGCTCTCCACTCAGACCGGTCTTGTGCTTTTCGCATCCACCGCGTTCCCGCGTTCCCGCGATCCTACACATACACACACCTACACGGTGATTTTTTATCGGGGATCAGGAGTTGAAAATTATTAATAAGCAACAAAAATGGAATTTAATGGTTGATGTCTGAAACAATTAACTCGCTATTTAATTTATTTAAGTTAATGATATTGTAAAAACCAATCAATCACTGGATACATGGACATCCTACATTAAATATTGAAGTGAAGTAGATACGTCAAGTGCCATCGCTTTGGCGGGAAATTTGACAGATATTACTTACTAATAATTTGTTCACTGTCATTAAATTACTATCTTTTGAAAAATGTTGTAAACTCATAGACTAAACAATTAGTAGGGTGACAATTAATTTCAATTAAAAGGTTATTTTCAAAATAAAAAAAAATTACAAAAAGAAAGACGTTTTGTTTCATGTAACTGCGACTTAAACGTGATCGCCACTAATATATGAATTTGAAAAATTGGTTCCAGATCACCAAAAAAAATCACAGTGTATAATTCACTTAAGCGTTGATAATCAATCCTATTTTACATTTTCCTCTTTGTTTGTTGAAACGATATGGTTGTCCCGTGACGTTGTCCGCCAGTGCAGCGCGGCGCTGGAACGGGAGTCCGGTGTCCAAATAAAAGCTAACGAGCGCTGTACGGGGGCTTAGTAATGGCGCACACCCGCACGGGGACGTGGCGACAGCAAGCTGGAGTTTACTATATATTTTTACATCATTTATCACGAATTAATTGTTTTAAAGGTTTGCCGTGTGGTTGCCGGGTTAGAATAGTTCCACTTTATGTCTTCCCGTGGATATCGTAAGAGGCGACTAAGGGAATAAAGGCTTGTAGTACTGTTAGGCGATGGGCTTCCCACCTGTCACTAATACACTGGGAAACATCTTAGCCTACTTGTGCAAATTGTGGTTACAGAGTTATCAACAAGTTTTTAGAGTTGTTGGTAATTCTGTAGCTCTACCTACCCCACTCTGGGAATGAAGGCGTGAAGGTATGTGACGTATGTATGATTGTTTTAAAGGTACTTTTAACCCATTGACTGCTAATATCTACGCAAATTACGTACATGGTAGGTACCTTTACAAAAAAAAAGCGTACTAAAATTAATTTACGTACCTTACGAATGCACAGCTGCCAGTCAATGGGTTGAAAAATCTTTGTTATATGGCAATCAGTATCTGCCTTTCTGCCTGTATTTATCAAGTATCTAACAAAAAATAGTTGCCGGCTCCAAATACCGCCAGGTATTAATTATTAAGAGTCGGTTATCGGCCTTTGAGTCTGGTAGGTGTTCTCGTAACCAACTCGCTTGACAACTCGACGGAATTTATCTCAGCGACTTTATCTCGTCAGAGAGCACTTAAACCACATATTACGGCGTGCATTTTCAATCAGGTATAGGCTAAAACTCGCTTGTGTACCTTACGCTCCATCCAGCTCCTTGGCCATCATGGGCCAACGTAGGGACGGAGTAATGCGTGAGAGTGAGATACAAAAAAATGTTAGTCGCTCTTAGATGTAAAAATGCGTCTTACGCTCGCCCATAGAAGGGTCCCCCTAAATCAAGTCGGATGTTTACGATTTTTAACCCAGCTTTTCATAATTAATTAATATTCAGACTTGATTTAGGGGTTGAGAAACGATATCGCCCGGAGCTAAATTTGTTATTTTTTTATGAGAACGTACTACACAGTGGTGTTAAAGCGTCCAATCATCCACAGAAGTAAATTATTTTAATGTACAGTGTCACAGAGGCACGTAAAGGCGAAAATGAGGTAATTTCTGCGTCTAAAAAATTCGTCAGTTCACTAATCTAAAAAATAATAAAAAAATGAACGTTAAAAATTATAAGCTTACTCTTTTACGAGTATACTTTTTGCTGATATACGTGAATTAGAAGAAATAGCTATAACACTTCTTAGTATTATAGCTATTTCTTGTCATTATTTTGAATGTAGGTACGTCTTAGACACACATTGATTAAAGTAATTGACAAGTTAACCACAGAAATAATAAAAATATCCCTTAGGCATTTTGTTACTTTTCTCTTCAAGCATGTTTAGCCTAGAGATATATTGTTATTGTAAAAGAACCATAAACATACCATTTTATTGTTAACCATAACCGCGTGGCGGTGTGCGCCCTGGTGGCATGGTATCGGGCTATCGGGCCAGATCACCTTGCGCCGTCGATAACCTTAAAAGCTCCCCAATATTAATACATCAAACACGCGCATGACTAACTGCGCCTGGTTATGCGCTCCTGGTCTATGCGCGGACAATCATTTGTAATTTGTATTGAGAAATCATCTGTATTTTTTGTAAATGGATTGTTGCTTAATAAAGTTATTCTATTCTACAGGGTTACTTGTAACTCGACGTATATCTGGTAGGTGGTCATAGAGGAGCTAAAACGCAATCAATTTAACCCACATATGTATGGTCGGATTGGTCGGAAATCAATAGTTCTTGAGATATGGATTTATTTAAGTATTTTCTAGAAATTCCCAGAATCTTGCATTAAAAAAATTGTAAAAAAATAATTACAGTTATTTACCTTATTTTTTTTATTTTATTAAATACGCATCTTAATTTAAATACGCATCTTAGTTTATAATTTAAATTAAAAAAAACAATTACGATAAATAACTTTAAATCTTTTTTTACAATTTTTTTAATGCTCTTGCATTAAACATGTTCTGGGAATTTCTAGAAAATACTTAAATAAATCAATATCTCAAGAACTATTGATTTCCGACCATACATATGTGGGTTAAATTTATTGCATTTTAGCTCCTCTATCACCACCAGATACCAGATACCAGATACCAGATATACGTCGAGTTACAAGTAACCCTGTATGTATATCGGTATTATTTATTTACGATGCGTCTTTGCTGTCAAGTAAATGAAGCGAAAATAGTTTGCGATATCGTTTATTAATGACTAAGGCTAAGTTTCAATATATCAGGAAACCGCGTCATAGCTTACCCATTAACCCATTACTCGCTTCTGTTCGTCGTCACCTGTCCATGTTATCCATTTAGTGGTAATTCGTCCGTGTAATAGCTGACATTAGCTGTATATCAGCTTTAGTCCAGCCGCCTACGCCGCTATTATAGAGATTATATTGAGTTATTGCGAGAACAGACCGGAACTGTGAGTGAGTTGGATGTCTATTTATATTTCAGGGGACGGGTTATGTTGTGTGCATGTATATTTGGAAGTAAGTACAGTCAGCTAAATATTGTGTTGTATTAAGGGGCTACCACTAGTGATGTGCGATTTCTGAAACATTACAAAACTTTCCTTAACTGCGAAAATTACAGCTTCTGAAAGTTACATAATTAGATGGAAATTATTCTGACACAAGTAAATTTCACGAAAAGTTTCCGTTACTCACGTTGCATTACAAAACTTTAGTAATTTTCAGAAATTAAACGATTTTATTTTGGAAACTTTCAAAATATTACATGAAATTTTAGGTGAAAGTTTCACTTTTGAAACTTTCAGAAAATTGCAGAAATTTAAGTGAAAGTTTCACTTTTGAAACTTACAAGCCGCCCATCACTAGCTACCACGCCCATAACAGAAGTTTTTGATGAAGTTTAAGTTCTTATAACTCAGTAAAAACTGAATGTTAATATATGAAAAAATATATTAAATATATGTTTTTAAAGTTGTAGGTAATTCTGTAGCTCTGCCTACCCCACTCTGGGATTACAGGCGTGAAGGTATGTATGTATGTGTATATTATAACTATCCATATATTTCATCTTTGATTCTGCAGAACAGAATTTCAAAATAACCCATGGGTATATATTTTTTTTTAAACATGACTATTAAACACAAAGTCGGATATAACTTTTTTATCTTGACGTCAATTGATATGGATATCTATTTTTCATTAATATATCTAATCGCAGGTTTACTTGTGGGAGGACCTTGTGCAGGGTCCGTCCGGGTTGGTACCACCATCTTATCCATTAACCTACCGCCAAGCAGCAGTGTTCGCATTGTTGTGTTCCGGTTAGGGGATAAGACAGCCGGTGTAATGACTAGCATAGAGGCATTCCATCTTAGTCCTCAGGGTTGGCAACGCATTTGCAGTCTTGTGAATGCGAATGTCTATGGGTCACAGTTTCCACTTACCATCAGGTGGCCTGTGTGCTCGTTTGCCTTCCCATGATATAAAAAAAAAAAATGAAAAAATATTATTATAACTATCCATATATTTCATCTTTGATTCTGCTGAACAGAATTTCAAAATAACCCAGGGTTTTTTTTTTTTTTTAAACATGACTATTAAACACAAAGTCGGATATAACTTGCTCATCTTGACGTCAATTGATATGGATATCTATTTTTCATTAATATATCTAATCGCAGGTTTTTTTCTAAAGTGAAAACAATGGAAATAAAGGCCAAAGAACTAGAAAGAAAAATTGAGATGGCAGCTAGTTTTAACAACAACTGACATTTTAGAGCTGCAGATCGAAGGTCACCCGCCCATGGTAGCCCCTGAAGAGGATGGTGAACCGACGACGCTAAGATCGCGTACCTGTCAGATTATTTCCATATAAATTTAGCTCCGGGTGATAACGTTTTTCACCACCTAAATCAAGTCCGATTTCTACGGTTTTTGAATTTGTTGTGGTGGTTATTTTGAAGTAGGTTCGTATGTTTCATTTTTTTTTATTTGTTTCTTTTAAAGAAATATTTTCTTGAAAGGAAAACGCACAGACCAAATTTCATAATATCTACAACATATTAAAACATGGTAAAAATCTCATTATAATTTTGTATGGATATCTTTAGCTTCACAATCCTCTTTCCTTCGCAGCACAGTCGGCCTTGTATGATGATGATGTATATGTGTAGGTATATATATAAGTTTGTGTATTTAATTGTTTTTATGTTTATTATTTATTTTTACTTTTATATGTCTCTGTTAGTATTTATTCACAAGGTCTAAAATTTTGTTAACGCCGTTTCTGTAAACTTTGTTTTGTACTAAATAATGTCTGCCGCTTTCTGCTTTCTTATTTTACTCAATCACCCAAAGGTTAGCTGGAAGAGATCCCTTAAAGGGATAAGTTCGCCTTTGTACATTCTAACTCTGTATTGTATTAGATTTTCTGTTTCTTTTTTTTTTGTGTACAATAAAGTGTTTACATACATACATACAGTCGGCCTTGTAAGTATCTGCACATTTTAGTACCTTATCGCTTTAACGATTTTGACAGATTAACGCAGTAGTTGAAACATGACGTTAAAGTGACAAAGGTACAGCTAGATAAGGACGACCGTACTATAGTCGGGGCAATCTAGGATAATCCTTGTGACAGTTCATTTAAATACTTTTTATATACTAGCTAGTATATACTAGCGACTCGCCCTCGCTTTGCTTCGGTTTATCTATTTCTGTAACACCAGTACATAATCCAGAATTGATTATACATAAAACCGGGGAAGAACATGTCGGACCATGCTCAGGTTACGAAGCCTACGACGACACAAAAAACTATCTCGAAAAATAACGTTACATGTATGAACTCATTCTTTATTTAATGTCATGTTGGAACTGCTGAAATAAGCTGTCAGAGGCGGGACAGCGACAAGGTACTAACGTGTGCAAATACTTCCGATTTCATTTTCGCGTCTAGAAAGTGTTGAAAAATGTTTACATACATACATACCTTCACGCCTTCATTCCCAGAGTGGGGTAGGCAGAGCTACAGAATTACCAACAATTCTAAAAACTTGTTGATAACTCTGTAACCACAATTTGCACAATTAGGCTAAGATGTCTAACAGTGTTTATTAGTGACAGGAAGCAAGCCCATCGCCTAACAGGACTACAAGCCTTTATTCCCTTAGTCGCCTCTTACAACTTCCACGGGAAGACATGGAGTGGCACAATTCTAACAAGGCAACCTAAAGAAAAGTGATTACCTAAATATAAAAAAAAACGTTAAACTATCGCAATAAAACATGCTTTTAAATAAATAATAAATACACCCTAGGTACTTTATTGTAAAGAAAAAAAAAAATATATATTGTATGACCCCATTAACTTTCACCCCGAACGTTTAAAAACCCTACAAATATTACAAACCCCAGAAAAAACCCTAATTACTTAATCTCAGCTTGAAATTTTACGACCATTAGTGTTCTTATAGAAAAAATGTTTAAACCGCGCACGTTCCTAATAGAGCTTTTACAGCTTTATGGATATTCCGAGCAGGTGGGGGTTCGATTCCCAGGCAGGTTACACTACACGTGTTTCGGGGACGTGGCGCCAGAGACAGCGACTAGTTTATAACACAGAAGGTTGTATGAACTATAAGTTCTCTAGTGTTTTAGACCTTATTGTGACTGTACAGGGTTCAATTTGCTTTAGTATTAAATTGTAGATGTGCTGGTTTGCCTGAGGAAGATCGGACGCGACTAATAGGGTGGCAAGGATAGTGTAGTTGGACCATAAGTAGGGTTACCATAATTTAAAATAATATTACGTAAATAATAAATAGTCCTAAACTAAGCTCTAGGCTTAGAATTTAAAAATGTAGAAAACATTCACGACTCAGGAAAAAATATTTTCCCATAGCGGGAATCGAACCCCAGAACGCTGGCTTGGTAGGCACGGTCACTAACTAGGTAAAACGCGTCATCAAAATAAAAATATGATGTATGTAAAATAAATGTCCCGAGATATCTAAAATGGCGCTGTGTCGTGGTTTTGTGTTGTGTAGTTCCCGAATCCCTACTTCTCTAATTAGTTATATTATAATTGCGACAGTGTGTTGTTGGTTTGTTTATATTTTCGAGTTCACCATTTAGCCCATAATTTGGTAAGGGGAAAACATTAAAACTAAATTTGTTTTTTTTTATTTTTTGGAGTGATTTTAGATTTTTCATGTGTTTTTTGGGGCCTACTTACTGAATTTAAACATCTTCTTTTTTGATTCATCATTAAAGAGCATTGTGAAGATAAAAATGTCCATACCTTGTTCGATTTTTACAAGTTTTGAATATGTTGTAGATATCATGAAAAATGTCTGTACGTTTTCCTTTCTACGAAATTACTTCTAAGAATGAAGCAAATTAAAAAAAATCAATAAACAGCTTAGACGCTTACAGACCTAGTTTTTTATAATAACTACAACATATCTAAAAATCGCGGAAATAGGACTTGATTTAGGGGGTGAGAAACGTTAACGGCCGGAGCTACATTTGTATGGATTATTTTGACAGCTACGCGATTTTAGCTGCGCTTTACAACCACTGTTTTTGTAGGTCATTGAAATGAGCCTTGTCATGTAAGATTCAATTATTTTTTACAATACGCACAGACACTTTCCTTGTGGGAGGACCTTGTGCAGGGTCCGTCCGGGTTGGTACCACCATCTTATCCATTAACCTACCGCCAAGCAGTTGTGTTCGCATTGTTGTGTTCCGGTTTGGGGATAAGACAGCCGGTGAAATGACTAGCATAGAGGCATTCCATCTTGGTCCTCAGGGTTGGCAGTGCATTTGCAGTCTTGTGAATGCGAATGTCTATGGGTCACAGTTTCCACTTACCATCAGGTGGCCTGTGTGCTCGATTGCCTTCCTATGCCATAAAATAAAAAAAACTAGCGTTTATTTAACCGCTCGTAACCGGGGCCCAGAACCCTCGGCGGGGTGGTAGCAATTCAGATAACGCACAAATTGAACAAAAAACAAATTGTGATGCAGCGATGACAAAATTAGTTTAAGAATTTTATCGGTATGTACGTTTGTGTTACTTCATTTGATTATAAACTTTAATAAGTTAAACCAAAAATAACTATATTTCTATACCGAATATTTTTTTCTGATTTCAATAACTTTTTATACCCTTCTGAACCTTAAGATAAGGTTAGGTTGGTTTTATAACAATCATTAAACAGGTTATAATATTGTGTTTGGGGGTCGTTGTTCTTTTTTACCGACAATAAACCGTCAACTTTCGGTTTTTTAGATTTTTGAACTATCAATAACTATGGTTTCAGTGCATTATTTTCTACGGAAAACCATATTATTAAAAAAAACGTGGGTTAAAGAAAGAGCACAATTATTTGGTACTCTTACATAAATAAAAGTATGGACGTATATTAAACACGAAAAACATAATTATCCATACTCTAATGAGACGCTTAATAAGATGAGAGACAGGCTATTGTCGGTAAAAAAGAAGAATGACCCTTGGAACGAATATTCAGACCTCTGTCATAGGTTACCATTTTTCAGTCTACTGCCTATAATGTAATGCAATGTAATGTAATGATACGCTACATTTGAAAACCCAGTATTTTCTTTCCCCGTAATGTGACAACTATTCCGTTTATTGAGATTAATGTTTCTCAAAAAATGAATTCAACCTTTATGACGTTTATATAATAGCAAGTCTGAATAAATTATGCGTTATAAAAAAAATATGTATTGATTTTTTTTAAACTCCAATTATAAACGAGATCAAGTTAAGCAAATTTATAAAATTAGGTGATGCGTTAATATAATATTATGAATAAACTGACCATTCATAAATGTCACATTGAAACATGAAGACAAAGCATAGAGTTGAGTTTCTTGCGGCTTTTCCTCTCAGCAGTGGTCTCTTGTGAAGCGCTGGTAGATTTTTGACGTGTAAAAGTGCCCGTGCGGCGTACTTACTGAATAAACATCTTTTATCTTTTTTTTTTATCTAAGCTTAAAAACTTTAGAAACATAATTATTTTGAATTAATGAATAGATTGGTGAGTCTCGAGCTTAGCTTGGGATCAGTTGCATGTTGCCTAACGCACTCGTAATTGCAATCGACTTCAAGTTGGAACAATTGTTTTAATTTTGCATGCAGACTCGCCTTCCAACTGTCAAAATGAAAACGATTTCGATTGCGTTATGCAATAAGCCTGCTGGTCAATTTGTTTAGGATTGTCCCCATATAGGCAAAGATGTTTTTATTCAGTGCCCTATTACCGTAATGTTATGACTCACTATTTCTAATTAAATATGGTTTCAGTTGGAGCTTCGCGTTTGGCGAAAATATTTTTGTTTACATATATTATGTCCAAAATTTACATTTTGCAATGAGCTTTATTCATTTTTGTTTTGTTTCTGGGATTCTTTCAAGGTTAAACCCGTGACTAAAAAAACAGCTGCGACGGAAAAAGCTTTTCGGCTAATATCAATTTTGGAATAAAAATATCGACCAAAATATTTTGCCCCAATGGCAGAGACTCGGTTTCGGTATTTTTGAGGTTAAGGAAATAATCTTAATAAATATAACAAATGGCAATGTATTTTTTTATTCACAAATACATCTTTGGCACGCTTTTGGTAATTCTTATCTTAGTACGTACAGTCGGAATTATAATTAAGTAAACAATTAAACAATTAAAATAGGGTCATTATATTTGATTGCACAATTATGCACAAGTTATAATCAACATTAAGTACACGATAACAAAATAATACTAATACTTTGGCATTCAGTCTAAAATGGCACATGTCAAGGCAAGTTACAAGAATCCAACCCTCTTATTAATTCATAAACGCACAATAGCTAAAAAAATACATTTGCATCTGGCAGATAGTAACAAAGCAAACTTTAACTAATATAGGTTTATAGTGCGTAATTATGAGTAAGAGGGTCATTGTTTTAATCAGTACAATCAAGGGCTAATTAGGGTAAGGACCAAAAAGTTGTCCACGCTAACTCACTCAATTAAATTTTCTATGAAACTTTTCCGTTGTGACACGAAAGTTAGCCATACAATTGTAGGGATAATTTTCGTCGCACAACGGAACTTTTTTCAACTTCGCTGTTTGTATGGTTAACTGCGCTTAACAGTGGTCCAACTTTTTGGTCCTTACCCATTATCTACACAGCCATCGCGTCAAATATATGTATACACGTATCTTATTTCCAGTGGCATAAACGTGTCTAGATATTTTTGACGTCGTGCGAACATATATATATTTAAACACTTGGCTGTACCTAGCCTATAAAAAAGAAACCACGTAAAAGAAATCTTAATTAAAATTACCTAAAATAATTCAAAAGATAACAGTCGATTCATAAAATAACTAAAACAATATTCATTTTAGAATGTACTTCCGTACATCAGTCATCTCGTTATATTCGTATAAATTGTTCATAGGTGTGTACAGAGCGACGTCAGAGTTTGTCCGTACAGTGTCTTTATCACTGTAATACTTTTCACCATTATCATCATAAGCAAAAGTGTCTTCAAAAAAATGTGATGACGCCATCGTGTCGTCTTTTTCGTAAGTGACAGGTTTGAAAGAGTCAAAGCAGATTTCTTCTGTGCCCTTGCTTTCCGCTTTGAAATATTTCCTGGCGTTCTTGCTGGGTTTCGCATCGGTTGAAGTCGAGACTTCGTCGGACTTTATTCTTTTGCTCTTGTATCTTCTATTTTGGAACCAGATCTTGACTTGAGTCGGTGATAGGTGCAGGTATTTGGCCAGTTCCTCTCGCTCCGGGGCTGACAGGTACCGTTGTGCGTTGAAGCGCTTCTCAAGCTCGTGGACTTGGGTTTGGGAGAACAGGATCCTGGGTTTCCTCTTTGCTCTTTTGTCTTTTCTGTCCATCTTTTCTGACCATGGGCTGGTTGGTGTTTCTGTTGACAAAGAAGAAAATCAGTTAGCAAGTCGTCTACGTGATCATTCTTGTTATACATCCATGCTCATCCCTGCTATAGATATGTTTGTCTATTTAAAAAAAAAAAATGTACAATAAAGTGTTTACATACATAGTCGTATATACAAACCAGGGGGCCTGATATGGCTACGTTTATCGCGTAACAAAATGTAGATAAAACATCCGTCACTTTTTGACACGTACCTAGTAATAAGTACGAGAGTGACGTATGCTTTATCCTCATTTTGTCACGCGTTAAACGCAACCATATAGTAGTCGGTGTTTTTAAAATTAGAACATGTAATAAGCACACAATAATCATCTTTCTGAAAAGGGTTTGATTTAAGAAAGTACAAAGAAATCACTATTGTATACTTACTCGTGTTTCTTCTCGATAAAGACGGCAACTTCTCGAATGGTTCCAAAATAGGATATTGCGGAGGACTGCTCTCGATGGGTTGAACCTTCTCTACAAAGTTTCTCTCTGGCAATACAACAGGCGAGACATGTGCTTGCAGTTCTCTTGGGGATTCTTTCACTGGCGCTTCGGCAAGAACATGCGGATTGTTACATTGGTCAAAATTTTGGTACAAATTGTGGCAATACGGGTTGTAACTGTAATATTCCTCCATTTTCGGGTCATGGTACATCTCCTGGGTCCAATAAGGCTCTATGTTGTGCATAGGGATATTTGGATACACCTGGCTGAAGTATTCCGTCGAGCATTGAGGTTGGTACATGTAGTCGTATCGTCTTTCCCTCTCGTTCATCTTCCACGTCTCTGTTCGTTCGTAGTTGTATATAGTAGTTTGATTGATGTTTAATATATCTTTCACTGAAAACGGCGTGGTCAAGGTGTGGGTATCATCTATTTTTCCTCGGTAGTTTTTATGCTCCAAAAATATGTCGTCTTTCTGTTTGTCTAGACAATCGACGTCTATATAGTTGTAGAAATCCTTGCAGTCGTTGTAATGCTTGTTGAATGAAGTAGACACCTCATTGTGTTGTTCGTATGTTTCCATCCTACACCTAACACTTCACTGATTAATGGTGCGGCGTGGACTAATGGGAGTTGTATGGAAGGCACGCGATGGAAGACTGATGGAGAGATTGTATGGCCGAAGCCAATCCACGGCCACTTGAGTTGCATGGGCGGGGCTATGAAGCCCGCCCGACTCTTTCTAACTAATGGTGCATGAGTATGGCTATCCCTGTTTTTTGTGTGTTTACTAGGTCGGGTAAATAAAGCACATGATTTCATGGGCGCGTCAAGGTATTTGGGTTGTTTTATGGTTAGTTTAAAGTGATTATAAAGCGAGACGAATGGCTATTAGGTTTTCGTGTGTGGCATGCTGTTTATGATTGATTGAGATTCATTTTTGTGCGACAAGAGGGGATTTTCTAAGTTATTGCTTGAACTTATACGAATACAATACATGAGAACTTTTTAAAAAATACTTACGGAATTTGCGATTTTTGGAAACGCATAAATTGGCTAACTTGATTTAAATAAGTCTGTTTTTTTAATTCCTTTTATTTAAATTTCAAAAATAGTCGTTTATATTTAAATAATACATGTGAAGAAGAATAAAGGTCAATTTCACATTTGTTTCTTATTAGAAAGACGATAAAAAATAAGATTATCCTAACCATACTTGCCTATACATAACAATATTTCCCGTTACATCCGAGCTGGTACAACTATCAGGGTTTTTTCTGATTAAATATGAACCTTGTAAACAAAAAACGATTAACTCGACGTGTAGGTACCTGACAGATTTTAATTGAAGCATTAAAATTAGTTTTTTTTTTCGACTCTTACTTACTGACTAGCGTGCCAGAATTATCTTAAAGATGGTGAAACCGCATGAAAATCCGTTCAGTCGTTTTTAAAATTATCACGAACATACAGACTGACGAAGGCGGCGGGGCCTTGGTTTTATTAATGTAGTGATATTAAAGAGTCAGTGTGGCCGGCCTTGGGCACTATTAGTAGCGATAGCTATTTACCATATATGTTTTCTTAAAGTTAATTTGTTTAAATAGATTAGTAATTCAAATTAATTTAATTAGTACATCATTATTATTTTGTCTGGGACTTGGTCAATTTGAGTGACATAGTCTCCCGATATTAAAAAAAAAATTATATTAAGTAGGTTGTCACGATCGTAGCAGGTGGAAAGGGGTCTCTGCCTACCTGTTTGTATGTACGTACAGTACCGGCAATTACTATATCACCTTAGTACTTACATCTCATAGGATCACCTACAAATGTGACTCACCAAAATTGACAACCAATCAAGTTGACCAATTGTATTGCTTTTATTCAATGCGTTAGTTGATAAGGTTTAAAATTGTTTATAATAAATAATTGTTCATATCGTAATTTCAAGAAGTTTAGTATTGAAACAAGTTTGAGTTAACGAATTGAATAATAACAATACAATTGGTCAACTAGTTCTTGATTAGTTGTCAATTTTGGTGAGTAAATATTTTTGGCCTTCGTATAATATGTAAGTACGAAGGTGATATATTATTTGCCAGTGCTTAACCTATCAGGTAGGTTCGCTTTTTAGGGGTCAAACAGGACCCTATTACAAAAGGTCTCGGTGCGCAAGTCCGGTTTAAACCAGACCTGTGTTTTTATTCTAGTGTAGGTATTTAGGCGTTAATTAAATTTTACATACATACATACATACATACCTACATAAATTCACGCCTTCATTCCCAAAGTGGGGTAGGCAGAGCTAAAGAATTACCAACAAGTCTTAAAACTTCTTGATAATTCTGTAACAACATTTTACACAAGTAGGCTAAGATGTTTCCAAGTGTATTAGTGACAGGTGGCAAGCCCATTGCCTAACAGTACTACAAGCCTTTATTATTAAATTTTAATTTTGAATATACACGAATACAATAAAAATAGGTCCTGTTTCAATAGAAAAATTGACATTGACTCATGAAATATAACAAAAAAAAAATATATTAGTAAGGAGTGTCATTACAAACATTGTCACATAAATAAAAACTAAATTATTAAAAGTAAGAATAATTATAACTAAGTATGCTAAATACGATTAAATTAAAACTAAAAAAGAGAGGGCTCCCGTGGCAAAGTACCTACCACAGATGCCGGCAGCATTTCCTCATTTCATTTCATTTTGAATTGTATTTATTACCTATAATATTATTTCTAAATTCGTCGATTTTTTTTTGTTAAATCATTTAAAAGCGATAGGAATAAGAGCAAGTTACTTAATGATTTTAATAGCATTTTAGTCACGGCTCGTCCGGCTCGGACAATCAAGAGGGTTATTTATTATTTCCAACCATGATCATTATGATCAACAATCACAATCCAACTCATATAAGCCAACGAAAAGCTAGAATGATTTAGGTGCATTTGTATGTATTTATTATAGTTTTAATGAGGTGATAAGTCAGTTTGTTTGTGCGACGGTGAGAGCGTTGTTTACGTCGTCCGTCGCCGCGCGGGATCGCTCGGGCTGCAGGCGACGGGCTTTGTTTGGGTTTGCAGAGGGTTCTCATCGGTTTTGAACCTTATTATTAATAGTCCAGTAACTTTATACATTTTTTTTTGTCATAGGAAGTATGCGTCAAATCCCGTAGTTCTGAATTTTCCAGACTTGTTTATGATAATCGCCAAAATTTGAAATAAAAACGATTTTTTCGCGGTTTTTTAGATTTTTGACAAAGTTGCGTTCGGCGCTGGACTTGGATTAATCATGAGGCCAACATCATAAACAAGTCTGCAAAAATTCAGAACTACCGGATATGACGCAAACTGCCCCATACTTTCAGGCGACAAAGTTACTGGATTATAACAGCTCTAGAACTGTGTTAGTATCAAAATGCAAACAAACGAAACATTATTTTCTCGTAACTCTATAAATCAAAGAACCATAAAATACCGCAATGAGATCCACCCGTAAGCCTTATTATAGGTACAATAACAGACTGACGGAAAGACTTCATCATCATCATCACCATCATCCTCATTTAAGCTTGAAAGATATCCACTGATGGACATAATCCTACCCCAAATGAATACATTTTTAAGGTACCTACTCCTTTTCTTTTGCGGTAAAACTTTCCTGGTGACTTATGACAAAGACAAAGACAAAGACAAAGATGTTTATTGCAAGAACACAGTAGGTACAGACAGTTCTTAGAGTTACAGGATGTGCTTATGTTCTACCTATTTTAGGCATGCAATATTGAAAACAATACTATAAATTCACTATTATAATATTAGTCATTCAATTATTATTTCATTTTACTATACTTACACTAATAATAATGATGATGATGATGATTAATAATAATGTATGAATATTAAAATGCCGTGTGGTTGCCGGGTTAGAATAGTGCCACTCCATGTCTTCCCGTGGATGTCGTAAGAGGCGACTAAGGGAATAAAGGCTTGTAGTACTGTTAGGCGATGGGCTTGCAACCTGTCCCTAATTGTGAAAATTGTGGTTAAAGTATTATCATTTGTTTTTTAGAGTTGTTGGTAATTCTGTAGGTCTGCCTACCTCACTTTGAGAATGAAGGCGTGAGTTTATGTATGTATGTATGTATTAAAATCAGACCACCAAGTTTACAGAACTTACACGTTAAACAGTTAAAATATTCTTTAATCTTAGGAAACACCTGGTATTTCGGGGGAAAATGCACATTTTCTTTACAAAACCGAGGGACAACGTCGCCCGCTGCGTTAGCAACTGTATTATTATTTAAAACTGTACTGTTTCAAATCAAATCATTACATATGTTAGCCTATTTGTCTGATTTAATAAGCGTGAAAGCTACGTCATTAACATATATATTGTTTTTTTGTTCATTAGGCGATGGGCTTGCCACCTGTCACTAATACACTGGGAAACATCTTAGCCTACTTGTGCAAAATGTGGTTACAGAATTATCAAGAAGTTTTAAGACTTGTTGGTAATTCTTTAGCTCTGCCTATCCCACTCTGGGAATGAAGGCGTGAGTTTATGTATGTATGTATGTATCTCGAAAAATGGGGAGTACCTTAAAAGTTGATTCACCCAGGGATCTCTATGATAGTTTTCGAGCATATGCGGTAAATGCTGCTTAATATATCAGTCTGGATTTAAAAGAATGTATTTTAAGAACACACTTTTTTCATGTAATTTCTAACAAATTCCCAAGTAATTTGACCCCGGCCGGCTCCGAAACAAAAACTAACACTCCGGCTGACGGACGGACGCATGCTTTTACTTTTATTGCGGCAAAAACCTGGGCACGTGTGGGTCACTTCCTATTATGAAATTGTGCAACCGTGTAAGATGTTTTTTTCCAACAAACATCGAGCCGAACTTTAAATTTGAGTAGTAGCGAGTTAATACACAGTAACAAGTAGTGATAAACGAGTCAGGCGCAACGGCTAGTTTCTCTATAATATGCTTGTTTATATGTACATTTTCCTGCTCAACTACGCATGTATAGTTTTATTTTTTGTTTTATGTGAGATTCATTGTTTTATATAATGCTAGGTTAAGTTTATTGTTGTATAACATCTATCTGACTGTTGAGTTTCTTGCGGCGTTTCTTCTCAGCAGTGGTCTCTTGCGAAGCGCTGGTAGATTTTTGACGTGTAAAAGTGCCCGTGCGGCCTACTTACTGAATAAACATCTTTTATCTTTTTTATCTTAGCCTATTTGTGCAAAATGTGGTTACTGAATTATCAACAACTTTTTAAAGATGTAGGTACGAGTAATTCTGTAGCTCTGCCTACCCCACTCTGGGATTACAGGCGTGAAGGTATGTATTTTATTTTTTATGTAAACACTTTATTGTACTAAGGCAATTACACAGATATTAAAATAACAGAAATAAAAGTACTACAAAGGATAACTTATCCCTCTAAGGGATCTCTTCCAGTTAACCATGTGATAGGGCTTAGTTTGGAACTTGGTTTGTGTGAGATTGCCCCTTGATATTTATATATTTACCAGCTGTTTATGCCCGGCGTCGCTGTGTTTAATAATTCGTCTAAATAAAAAAAGAGTTGTTTAAAATAATCACCCAACTTATAAATTGTTTGGTGAAATCTGAGTTGTTGCTTCTAAGAATAGTAGACAATGTACGGCTGCATTCCATCGAGTCAGTATTGTTAACATAAGGTTTCAAACCAGCCGTTTGCCATTAAAAAGGACAGTTCTATAGTTACATAATTTTTATCCCTTTCACTTGCTGGACCTTGTCTGGTTTTAACACTTCATAATACGGCCTCAGCTCTCACAATAGTAAAGCCAAAAACCCAATTCGGGCTATTCTACAAGGTAAACCCATATTACTTATGACATGTTACCGTTTTGTCGACGTTACGATAGCTTTTATTTACTTGACAATAATGTCGGCCGTCTTTCGTACGGTAAAAAAGTAGGAATGATAACATGTTTTTTTTTATGACATGGAAGGCAAACGAGCTCACAGGCCACCTGGTGGTAAGTGGAAACTGTGACCCATAGACATTCGCATCCACAAGACTGCAAATGCACTGCCAACCCTGAGGGCTAAGATGGAATGCCTCTATGCTAGTCATTTCACGTAAGCATTGTGGTTTTACGGAGTAGAATATAGCTTCCATAACGTTAACCATATGCTATATGGCCATAGGAAACTTTCTATCTCGGAAAATAGAAGACTCCGGGATAAAAACATAATTTTAGTTCATAATTGCACACGTAAAAATGTCTAAGTTTCAAAAATATAATGTATGTAGATATGTAGGTTATTAAAACTGGAAAAAGACGAACTTATCCCTTTAACGGATCTCTTCCAGATAACCTTTGAGCGATTGGGAAATTATTAAACTAGTTCTAGATCCTTGGTTATTTTAGTTCTTAGTGGAAAGTTAAAGTTCCAGCATTACAAGTACTTTTGGTTTATTTAATTTTCTCTGTTTAAATTAGACTATATTAAACACATTATTAAGGGATTATCTAAGGGGTTAAAAAGATTATGTAACAAAGTGTAAATATTATGGCGGCCATGTAGAGCCATCCATTAGGTCTGTGTTTGAACGGACCCAGTACAAGCGACGAGAGTCGGGCGACTTGTAAGTAATTTAAAAAAAGACAATTATTTTCTTTTAATTACGTTTTTGGGTGTCATCGTTTAAGGCGTTGTACGGTGTTAAGGGCCGAGTTCACCAACCAATTTAACAGAAGGTTAAGTCTTAATCAGCTGTTAGTCAATACACTTGACAACCGTTTAATTGTTGGTGAACACTGCACTAAGTTATTTTATATTTTTAACCACAGACGCATAAATGGGGGTGTTTACGTTTGACAGCTATGTGTGTGTGTGCGTGTGTGTGTGTGTGTGGCACCGTAGCTCTTTAACGTATGTACCGCGGATTTATTTATTTGAAAGCAGGTTTTCTAGCGGTGGTTTTTAACTAGAGTCTGGCAAATGAAAGCGTGACTTGAGAAAATGCGGCATATTCAAAAAAATTACATGTGGTATTACTAATTATAAAAGGAAAAAAATGATTTGATATTTGATTATTTTTGTATTTATGACAATTAATTTGTATAATAGTTGTTTGCGAACTTAATTTCTTATTTGAGGTTTCATTTCGCAGATTCGGTGAATATCTTCAAGATTATCTGTAAACATAAGAAACGGTATCATCACTATCGTTAATATTATTATATCAAATAATCAGCCGACAAGAATTAAGATTACAAAGTCATACTAACCTAAAAAAACCGTGCCTTTGACAAATCAATAAATGTTGCCATATTAAAACTTCAAAAAAAGTCCAGGTCACGCTTTCGTTTGCCAGACTCTAGGTTTCATGAAGATCGGTCGGGTCTTTCAAGAAATCGCACCTTCAGAACAATATGATAGTGACATAATTCGGAAATTTTAAATTTCGAGTTTGGGCTCTATATCATAATCAATTTATGATTTAAAGTTTGAAAGCTGAAATTTTGAATTAGGTCACTATCATAATATCAGCAGCTAAAAGAAGAGGACACCATTATATCAATGGTTTATATATCTAATAGTTATTGGGCTCAGATATATACGAGCAAGCACGACATACAACTAAGGGAAATTTTAGGTTTTAGTTTAATAGGAAGTACGAGCAGGTGCCATCATGACAATTATCTCTCATTATACATTATCGGCTTCTTATACTTTTTATTGATGGTTCCGCAGTGATTTCACCAATGTCAACAGAGTATGAGTATGTCACAAGATAGTAGTATTTATAATCGCTTGCCGCTCGTCGCTCGTGCGACTCCGGCTTTTCGGCCGCATGATTAATGAAAGTGTAAACTAATTTGAAACCGCGTCCGTCGGCTGGTCATCGACCCGCGGTCAGCCCGCGGTCAACAGCCAAGCGTGAGTCGGATCCTGGATAGCTAATTAACATTAGGAAATATTGGTTTACCCTTGAAATCTCGACAAACTTTTAATCGAATTTCAGTTCAAAGTCAACGTTTCGCATTTTTTCATTTGATCGAATATTCATTACTTCGAACATTTAAATGGTGTATTTGTGAAACACCGATTTTTATTTGGTAGAAATATTATTTATATATACTTTATTTCGCAGATTTTTATGTCATATTTTATTATTCCATATTTATTTGTGTGTTGTAAGTTTTACATGGTAGGTAACTAACCTAACCTAACCTACCTCGGACTCCGTGAGCGTGTCGGGCTTCCAGGTCATAAAAAAAAAACCCTAACCTACCTCGGACTCCGTGAGCGTGTCGGGCTTCCAGGACATAAAAAAAAATAACCCTAACCTACCTCGGACTCCGTGAGCGTGTCGGGCTTCCAGGTCATAAAAAAAAAATAACCCTAACCTACCTCGGACTCCGTGAGTCGAATCGATTTGATTTAATTCTTTGACAATATGTTATTTGCCCATAACTTGTACTTAAGTATGTTTTTCTATCTTGCGAGAGTTTGTTTTCTTTTTTTCTTAAAATATGTAATCTAGTATGAAACTATGATATGAAGTAGTTGTATAATAATACGTTGTATAATAAACATTGATATTTTGTTGTTCTGTCTTTTAAATAGTTTATTAAATGTATTTTTAATTATTTAAAAATCCTTGTACCGTTTTCTAATAATTGTTTTAATATGTAATGAATAGTCGATGAAGCCATAATACGCCAAGAGATAATATTGATACTGAATATTCTATGAATCGTTTTCGATGAAATGAAATTCGATGAAAAGTTTGTCGAGATTTCAAGGGGCACCCGGAAATATTGCATGGGGACTTTTAATCCAACACCCGTCTTCAACAATTCTTAAAATAATTAAAAATGTATTAAATTAAAAAAAGTTTGCTGGTAACTTATTTCACATACCAATTTGTTATCTGTTAGTAAATACGTTATGATTATAACAGCTGTCATAATTCTAATCCACCGGTAAGAGGGTTGTGAAGTTAATTTCCATACAAAATGTGATAACGTTTATTTTTTCATAAAACTAGTCCGACTTTGACGAATGTTTAATTTATTGTGGATATGAAAAACTTGGTCTGTGGCTCTGTGCGTTTTGCTTACCAAGAAAATATTACTTGGAAATATAAAAAAAAACACGTAGAAACCTAGTTTTTTATAACTACGTCAACAAATCAAAAATAGTGAAAATCGAACGTGACTTAGGGGGTGAGAAACGATAAATTTTGACAGCCAAGCGATTTAAACATCCGTCTCTTACCGTACTATGTTTTAATCAATGGAATGGAAAAGGTGAGTGAACACACACATAGGCCCCACCTTGAACTCATTGCCAACTCATAGACTACAATCCCAAGATTGCAATCCTGAGACTACAGTGCGTTGCCAACCTTGATTCATCTGTATAGATTAGATAAGAGGAAATACCTCTATTCACCGGTTGACCGGTTGTTTTATCCTTCCGGATCACAACAATGCAAACACTGTTGCTTACACGAACGGACGGATTTGTAGGTTAAAGGATATCTACAAACAGCCACACACTTAACTGCCCATTAAAGACAGAAGTGAGAAAATGTAAAAAGAGATAAATTAATATAGATTTGACATAAGAATCTCATGTGCACGACCGAGACAGTTTCTCTCTGTTTATCTTCATTGGTCACTCAGCTGTGTGGGCGATTGTACCTACGTGAATGGAATGTATTTAAAAGCAAAGTTATTCTAAGTGATATTTTAACTTGAACTTAACTAATTGGAACCTAAACCTCTAGTTTTATACTCGCATTTTGTACTAAACTTAAAAGTTAAACGCTATAAGTATTTAACCGACGAATTGTATGACGAACGCTTTATTATTTCTACACTTGCATGAGTGAGCCCCGTGAGTAATGACTCATACACAATGTCACCCTATTTATTTTAAATCGTTCCAATAGTTCAGTACCCACCCTTACCATGAGTTACAATACAATTACCGTACTCGCTAGCGAGTCGAATGCTCTGTCCCTCGCACTCTATAAGACTACTGCGAGGTCTGCGAGGGACAGAGCTCACAGTAGTGTTCTGAATAGAATAATGCAGCGAGCACAATAAACTTTTCAAACAAACAAAATTGATTGAATGTCAAATTAAGTTTAAAAGATTATTAAATATTTATAAGAAGTAGTTGCCTGTAAGTTTTAACGTAAGCCCTTCGTAGTGCCATGTTAATTTTATATAATTTTATTTAGTTATATCTCGTTAATTGTATCGTGCTATGCATGGTCACTTGTTTGTGATTTTAGTTTCATATTGTTGTTAGCCTTCTGAGTAGACGGATTAATCCATACTATTAAGAGGTACCTAGTTTAATATCCAAGCAGGTCGAATTTAAGCCCATAATTGTTTTTTTTATGTTTTTATCATTGTCATATTTTGTTAATTGTGTTATGTTGTGCATGTTACTTACGACTTAATAGTTCCTTTTTTAGCCTAGTACTTAGCCTGTTAAATGTGTTAGTGTGTTATTGAGCCGCATCGGTACAAATGTGATTGTTTTACGCAAGCTGAGTTTGCCTATAATTGGGTAAACACTAGGGAATGCAAATTACCGGTTATTACCGGTTATTTTCATACAAAATCGGTTAATAACCGGTTAAATTGCATTCCCTAGTAAACACCCTGTCACTCTTCCCTATACATATAATATTAAAATTAAGTTAATGGTGTTATATGTTGGCGAACCTAATAAATAATTAAATAAAAAATAAATTCGAGTCGCTAGCTAGTAGGTACGGTAAAAGTAACTCATGGTAAGGGTATAGAAGCTCAAGTGGAACACCCGGACCTGCTAACATACTTACAGTACGATTACTCAATGGGATTCAACGTTTTTTTCTGAATTATATTTATATCTAATTTTTTTTAATTATGTCCTAAGGTCCTAAGCCAATAAGTAGTATCTCGAATTCAATAACCTACGCAGTTTTAATTTTATTAAACCCCTAATTTGTAATCACCGACGTAAAGAGAGCGATGCTATAAGTTTGACGTGTGTGTCTGTGGCATCATAGCTCCTAAACGGATGGTTATTTTAATTATTGTTCCTGACGTAGAAGAGACCTCGTCATGTTATTCTCCTAATCATTATTTTTAACTTTATTTTATTGACCTTACATTTGTAAGGATTTTATTCGTTGTTATTTATTAAAAATAATTATTTATTACTTTATTACCTTGTAATGTAACTTACTTTTAAGTATTACTGTACCTAATTAATAATTGAAAAAATGACCTTCTGCTGGAGTTTCTTGCGGCGCTTCTTCTCCGCAATGGTGGTCTTGTCCGAAGCGCTATAGATTCACTCCATGTTACCGACGTGTAAAAGAGCCCTCATGTGGCCAATTTACTGAATAAATATTTTGAATTTTTTGAATTTTAATTTAGATGGACCGGTTTTGATGAGGTTTTTTTTTATTTGAGAGTAGGTTATATAGCGGGGATCTTACAAGGAAAAGTACCCTACTTTCCGGATCCGATTTAATTTAATTAAATATATTTTAGGTAGTAGGTAGTCTAAAATGACAGACACGTATTTTTTTTAAAGCTGTAGGTACATTTCAAATATTGAAAAGTGACTAAACCCTTTAAACTCTTCCGTCTGTAGATAGTTTTGTTGAAGCAAATTGCTAATGAATACTGCTCTGATTATAGATTGAGAACATGATCAAATTATGATCACGTGTTTTTCACATGTTCCTAAATAAATACGCACTTCAAAGTTAATATTTTTCATCTTTGAGGATACACTTTGGTTATTTTTTTCATTGTTTTTATAACAAAACACGTGCCCTTTATTTTATCATGTTTTCAACACGTTTCTATATAATATTAGCTATTCACCTCACAGTCAGAAAAAGTAATGAGGATACGTCATCCACCGTAACGGTTTGCCACACTATAGGGCCCCATCTCGGATCGGCTTTACAGGACTTCTTCTCTAAATGTAAACTGTAAATCATGCGCTGGATGTGTCACATGGCAACAGTACCCCGTAACATGACAAATACCGTCCTCATAACCATAACCATAATGTAAATAATTAAAAAAATACTTAACCAGTACTGACACGCCAATACCAAGCTTCAGAGTTTGGAGCATCGGCGTAAAGTCGCTTGTCTCTCGGTATTTTACAGGGTGTATCATGGAGTGTGCCCAAGAACTGCATGACCTCATCCCACCCTCCTCTTTCTCACATCGGTCTTCTAGATGCCGGGAGGGCCTCCATCCACATATAGTAGAATACCCAATGGTTCGCACGCAGCGGTTTGCTGCGTCGTTTCTTATTCGCACTGCTAGGGAGTGGAACGCTCTCCCTGCGTCTGTATTCCCGGAATCATATAATCTTGGTGTTTTCAAGGCAAGAGTGAATAGGCCTTTTCTGGGTAAGCGTGTACCACCTTCGACCTCGTCGTCACTTAACATCAGGTGAGACTGAGATCAAACGCAAACCCATTATGGATAAAAAAAGAAAAAACTGCATAGTAATAGTATACGCATTTTAAATTTAATATTGTGGTTTCCAATAGAGTATAGAATGCTTTAACTACTACATTGCAGTTAGCCTCCTTCTTGGATAGGACAGCGTTGCTGACACGGTCACGGAACCATGTTACTACCAAATGTCATAAATGACATATTGACATATTGGACCTTAATGACATATTTGTTCATACCTACATACGCATCGTCTTTCGAACTTAGCACCTGACCTTAAGTTTGCTCAATCGGGCAAAACAACTAAAAATTATCTGTTAAACGATTTAAGATACTGTAAAATATTTTAAACGCTGTTTACACCTCGTAAACTAACCCAAAACGGCTAAAGTGGTCAATTAAAAAAAACAGTGAGAGTTGCTAAAAGTATTAACTTGAAATGTGTCACTTCGCCAATAAAGAAGCAGGTTTATGATGCTGGAGTATGTCTCAAGTGGACTGCTTGAGGTAGCGTTTTTTTATATAAAATTCCACGGGTTGGCGGTTTTAGCCTGGGAAGCTTACTACTATCGTCACTATTTCATATTAATATTATAAATTGCGATGGTTACTCAGTATGTTTGTACTTCTTTCACATTTGAATCATTGAACCTATTTTAATAAAATTTTGTTAGGACATAGCTTGAGCCTTAGTCAAGGAAGGAGTCTCGCGTGGAAAATGATGCGCTTTATGATTTCGCCAGTGCAGCAGAGTGTGGTGCCCGAGGAAACTGCTATAAACTAGTTCGATGCGGAGGAAGTCGAGGGCAAAAGCTATTAGGCATATGCTTAAGGGTGCTGTTTGTTTGCTTCATCACAATTGAAAATCTCAACGGATCTTTTTGATAATTAGTATACTTATGGTTGCCGGGTTAGAATAGTACCACTCGATTTCTTCCCGTGGATGTCGTAAGAGGCGACTAAGGGAATAAAGGCTTGGAGTACTGTTAGGCGATGGGCTTGCAAACTGTCACTAATACGCTGGTAAACATCTTAGCATAATTGTGCAAAGTGTGGTTACAGAATTATCAACAAGTTTTAAAAGTTGTTGGTAATTCTTTAGCTCTGCCTACCCCACTTTGGGAATGAAGGCGTGAGTTTATGTATGTATGTATGTATATTTAGGGAGGCGCCACTAATGTTGGACGCTTTTAGCTGAAGACACCAAAAATGGACACTTAACTAATAATTAAAAGATCATATGTAATAAATTGATTGTGGCTTATGTTTAACGGATCACCGGATAATAATATAGTAAAATATAACAAAAACACGCTTTTTATAGCCGAAAATAGTAAATGATCACCAAAACCTAACTAACCTAACCTAATTTGGTAATCGTTCACTATTATTATTTATTTATATATTATATTAGTCTCGAGGATAATTTCGGTGCTCATTATAAATTTGTTGCCATTGATTGTCCGAAAATAAACGTCCATTATTGGTCCTTGTTTATTACTAGTTCCATCGCCCTACCTAGTTGAAGAAATATAATTTGTACCGATGAATGTTATCTATGGGACCGGCTTAGCTTAAGACGAATCGGCGCAAATTATATTTCGTCAACTACGGGTATATAGACCGGAAACGGAAACTCGAATAATAGGTAATCGAACAAACAGTGATGAAAAACTATCGTGCGGATGAAGTCGCGGGCAAGAGATGTAATGTTCCAAATGCGGAAGTGTAACTGTTAAGCTTCCAAATCGCTTAATACATTTTGGTAAAATTTGGTTTAGATTTACTTACCTTCATATATTTTTTATCCTGCAATGCAAGACATAAACTGCTTTCACACTTAAGATTGTTCCTAAAAAATCGTGCACATCATAAAATATCATAAAATGTTTTTTATTGCGGTTGGTAAAACAGCTATCAACGGATGACGACGCGCTGGCCTAGTTGATAGTGACCCTGCCTACGAAGCTAGCGGTCCTGGGTTCAAATCATTCCGTACATCTCAAATCGTACGGTATGTATTATGTATGTATGTAAACACTTTATTATACAAAACTAAAACAAAAACAATGCAATGAAGATTAAAAAAAAAATTACAATGGCGAACTTATCCCTTTAAAGGATCTCTTCCAGGATAATCCTTGAGATGTGACTTAAAATTAAGCTGTTATCAGCAAAACAATAGATAAACAAGGAAGTTGTAATAACAGAACAAGAAAATTACATTTAATCTCCAAATAATAAAAACGTAATAAACACGTACTGATAATTATTCGTTTAATGCGCCATCTAGCGACGAGTAGCAGAACTACAGTAGAATTCTTGATTAAAGCGCCATCTAGATTTTAGTAAAGCAACGACGTTATGAAACCCCTACACTAAAATTAATAACTACAAATAAAATTTACTAGATGGCGTTAATATTCATATTTAAAAAGCCGTAAAATGTTCTTCTCTCTTTACTCGAAGAAGTTTTAATAAGTTGTAACAATTATGCTGGTAGATGGTGCGAGAATGTAGTTTGCTGCTCAATTGCATCTTTTCAAAGTATGCTGCATTTTAGGACGATATTCAAAATCTTAATGACACGGTAACTTTACTATACTCTGGCCCTACTTCGAATAGCGATGTCCGAAGTTATGTGAGCTCTAACCCTGTAACTCGTCATTCGAGACTCAATCGAGAGAAAGAGATAGCTATCGTAACTTCGAACTTTGATATTCAAAGTAGGGCCTCAGAACGTATGAAGCAAAAAATGCTTCGTCCCCTGAAGCAAAAAAAGGATTTTGATGCATATAAGTAGAATTATAATATTTTTAAGAGGCAACCACCATATTAAACAACAGTTTTATTTATTTATTTTTATCTTTATTGCTCAAAAGACTACACTTTATATACAAAAGACGAAGGAGGTATTTCGCTCCAAGCAGCGGCCTAATTATTTTGAATAAGTATATTTTTTAAACGTAAAATGTAATCATTACTTTAATGACTTTTATTACCTCTGGTCACCTCTGTGCCACATATTTGACAAGACTCGCACTGCTACTAGATCAAACCAGTATCAACTCAAAATCCTTGCTAGTTTTGTTTTAAGTTTCTAGAAGTTGTACTAAAGTTGATTTTTAAATACAGTTGTATTTTGAGTTATCTACTTCTGTTTTGAAGCGAAGTGTCTGAAGTAAAAATCTCTGAAAACGTAGCTGAATGAGTAGGTACAGACGAGAAAACACTGAAGAGCTTAAATTGGAAATTGTCTTACTAAATTATTATTATTCCCAATCATTTTCTATATTGCATCGTACCATGAGTACCTACGGGCTTATACGGACTTAGTATTCGTCATTCATTAGGGTAAGTGATTGATTAGGAACCTATCTGCAGTGGCAAGTGGCAAGTGGCCGTCTACACATTGGTGTTAGAGAATGGTATTAGTAGTACACTTGTTTAATCAAACTTCACTTGATATCAATGTTTACACACGACAAGTGACAAGTATTAGTAGAGTTTTAAATTGGGGTAGGCACTTGTCGCTTAGTAAACAGGGCTTCTAATCACTCGCACTTGCACTCATACTAAACACTTATGCAATATGTTTACACGCATCTGACAAGTGTAAGTGACAAGTACTAAGCATTAGCTACTAAGCTCGTGTAAACCTAGCACAGGACAAAATATAATTATAAAGCAACTAACTATTACCCGTGACTCTGTCCGGGTAGAAATCAGCAATGTCCTCCCCGAGCTCCCAGTTATCAAAATCGGTTTAGCCGTGAAGTGTAACAATCACACAGATCGTTACTTTCATAGTATAAGGTAGGAATACGGATATTGGACATGAAAAAACTGATACTTAAACATACATACATACATACCTTCACGCCAGTAATCCCAGAGCGGGGTAGGTTAGGTAGAGCCACAGAATTACCTACAACTTCAAAAAGTTGTTTATAATTAGACATCGGTATCAACGTTCAAATTTCATGGCAATGTATGGTCGGCAGAAAAACAAATACAAACAAATACACTTAGTATTTTAAACGTTTATTTTGTATAAGTAAAAAAGAACTAAAAATGTAAATAAATATAAAATCAGGATATTGTGTTGAGTCCATTATCTCAGTCTAACACGGAGTTTGATTGGGCATTTGTCATTAAAGCTAATTTTCAGTTATGAAACTTATGAATTATGAATGTTTCGATAAAGTATTAAATAATACTTTACAGATTATTTTGCATGACAGTTAAATTTGACATTCGTTGGGAAATTTTACATATTGTTTTATTTTTCGAATGCGAAATGAGTATTGAGGTTTTATGACGTATTTAGAATATCAACCTCTTTTAGTATATTTACAGTTTACCGCAGTGTATGAGTGTAAAAACAAAAAAAAATTTAAACGGTATTATTCAAATATTCAAATGTATTTACTTATTTTACTACCCTTACCGAGTGCCATGAAATTTGAACGTTGATACCGATGTATATTTATAATTCAGCAACCACACTTTGCACAAACAGGCCAAGATATTTACCAGCGTATTAGTGACAGGTTGCAAGCCCATCGCCTAACAGTACTACAAGCCTATATTCCCTTAGTCGCCTCTTACGACATCCAGGGGAAGACATGGAGTGGCACTATTCTAACCCGGCAACCGCACGGGGCATGCTTAAAGGAAAGTAAAAATTGACATTTTTACAGCTGAGCTTACAATTAGATTTTAACTTACTATCAATGCCTGACTGTACCAGATATAATTATTTATCAATTCAATAACGATCAAATTAGCTAATCATTTAGAGCGAGAGGATTTAGCGGTCGTGATGACCACCCGCCTAGAACAATCGACCGAATTAGGGAGGATGGATCGGCGATCTCTTTGAGATACGCTGAGAGCTGCGCAGACGATGAGTCAGCCTCCGCAATTAGTCATTTGACGATTGTATTGTTATTTTTTTTAGATAAGAAATTGATTGGAGGTTATTAGATCAGGAATTGTGAGAATAGTTTTTCTTGGTTGTATTTGATCGTGGTCGGTTCATCTTTAAACTCGTAACTCACCGCTTTGGAAAGTTGGGCAGCGAGCGGCCATTGCAAATAGTAAATTATAGTTAAAGAATTACCTGAAAAATAAAAAACTCGGCGTATGGCGGAAAATTATATGCATATTATGAACTGTATTTTCTATTGCAATTGGGAATATTCATGTTTTTTACAGCTCCAATACAAGCTGATTCATGTAAGAAAAACATGTCTTTAATAGATATAAAAATAACCTAGATGTAAGCTTACAAAGATTTGTTCCTATCTCTTTCTAGAAAAACAGAATTTAACTTATATGTCCGACGTGTTACATGACGTCACAGTGCATATCGGATCTCTCTGTCTAATCGCCGTCTAATTACCGTATTTCTTCGACGATTTTTATTATAATTTCACTTTTGGTGATCTCTTATACGGTATTTGGGTCAATCAACTTTTCTTTGTAGCTCGTTGCCATGGCGACGTCTCCTGGGTCACTCTTTAAAACTATTTCAAAGGTTAAAGTCCACTAAAAAACTGTTTTATTGGCAATTACACACCCATTCTTTTATGGCCTCTCTCCTGAGTGTGCTGGAAGTATATATTATAACATTTTTTCTAAGAAACTCTATCACTGTTATCTCCTGGCTTACGGGACAGAATAACAACAAGAAAAAGTTGATCCACCCATTTTCATATTTTGTTAAGAAATGCGATATAAAATCTATGGTCTTAGAGAAAAAGGGTACAAGTCGACTTAACTCGGAATAAAAAAGGGTATATACATGAACGGACAGTACTGGACTTAAACCCTTTTTCACTTGATCTTCAGAAGACTTATACCCTTTTTAACTAGGACCACAGAAATATCCATGCATATTCCCTATTCACGAAGCACAGATAAAAGTGGCGACCCCTTTATAGGTTTTTTATTTATCTGGTCAGGTTTTAAATGTATGTTATCATAGATTATCCTTGTTCATATCCTTACTAATGCTAGGTTTATACGGGCTTAGTTCTAACTAGCATAGTGACAAGTAAGTAGTAACCGTTTACACGACGGAATAAGTAGAAACCTTTCTACTTCATTAAAGGTAGGTATAGTCTTTATTATTTCTACTGAGCCGATCTTCTACACAAAGGCCATTGTTTGTAAACAATACCATTGTCTTTCTTTGTGTCCGTAACACCAAGCCGATTACATAAAAAAAAGTTAGAACTACATTGAATGTACATTGAATTATCAACCCTACTCTCTTAGTCAGTAGGTTTAAAATGTAAAGTGTCAGGATACAGATATAAGTCTTTATTATTTGAACTGTGCTTATTCTTTACACAATACTATCATCTACACAAAACTTATATCTGTATCCTGACACTTTACATTTTAAACCTACTGACTAAGAGGGTAGTGTTGATAATTCAATGTACATTCAATGTAGTTCTAACTTTTTTGTATGTAATCGGCTTGGTGTTAAGGACACAAAGAAAGACAATGGTATTGTTTACAAACAATGGCCTTTGTGTAGAAGATCAGCTCAGTTCAAATAGTAAAGACTATACAACTGGTCACTAAGCAATTGACGTAGCTGTTTATACACGTTCAGCAAGCGACAAGTGCTTAGTAAATGGTATTGGGGGTATTGACTTGTCGCTCAGTAAATATTCGATCAAATTCTATCGAATTCTATTCACTTGCACTGTACACAAACACTAATACTAAGCACTAATCAGCATGTTTACAAATTGGGTATTAGTGTAAGTGACAAGTACTAAGCATTAGCTACTAAATCCGAGTAAACCAAGCATAATAGTATGAATCCGAAAGTAACTCCGGCTGTCGTTACGCTAAAGCTTAGCCACTGAACCGATTTCGATGAAATTTGGTATAGAGACATCTTAAACCCCGAGGAAGGCCTCTATCTTTCTATAGTTGCGAAAATAAATGAAATATACATTTTCTATTTTCAGTAGGCTAAAAGTAAGTGAAACGGCTGTAAGTGAAACCGGGTCACGATCACGACTTCTTTAGGGCGCAGTATGTCTTGACGCACTTATGCTTTTGAGTATACTACAATATATTAGGTACAAATTTTGGCTTGAAATCTTCAGTTGATTTATGCAAATTGAGTCAAGGACGAATTACATCATCTTTAGGTGCGTTTTTTTTGTATTTGGTACGAGAGCTAATCACGAACCATACATTCACGATTATTTTAGTTTCTATACCAACACGATTTAATTGATCAATACTTTATCGGTCCGTATTAGCACTTTCTCGTCTTAACGATTTTCGTAACGTGTATTGTCCCCGTTGCCACCATCCCAAAGGTGAGTTCGAGACAAGCGCGAAACAGACCTTAAAACACTCCAAAAAACTGTTCTATCTTGACCACAACCTCAGTTTTCATCAAACTGTCAAGTTGAAAGCACGAAAAAGAAAAATTGCAGTGGCCTATCAAATACCAATTCCTACTTTATTTTGCTTTACACAAACAAATACTTAAAAAATTGTAGCCGAAGAAGTTAATAAAAATTACGTGGACTTATCATCGGTTGCGTCAACCGTTACACCTCTCCAGGAAGTAAATATCTTGCGACGATGGCGGGTCTTCTAGCTAAGGCCCGGTATCCCGTGGTCCGCGGCATGGTATCGTACGCCCTCATCTGGCCCACCTGCAGCGTGGTCCAGGAGTACATCGAGAACGGCACTAGCTTGGAGAACGCGGACTGGATGCGCGCCGCGCGCTTCGGCATCTTCGGCACTTTCTTCATGGCGCCCGTATTCTACGGCTGGATGAAGTACACAAGCCGCTTCTTTACGAAAAAAACTCTCGCCACAGCCATGACCAGGGCGGCAATAGAACAGGTATCATACTCTCCACTAGCTATGGCCTATTTCTTCTTCGGGATGACCGCGTTAGAGCTCAAACCTCTTCAAGCCTGCATTGACGAAGTGAAACTGAAGTTCTGGCCGACTTACAAGTACGGTGTGATCTTCTGGCCGATGGCTCAGACGTTCAATTTTTATTTCATCTCGGAGCGAAACAGGATTGTATTTGTAAGCGCTGCAAGCTTCGTATGGACGGTATATTTGGCTCATATGAAGGCGCAAGAGCATGAAATAAAAAATGATGATCAAGAAATACTCTCAGGAGATGGAATGCTTATGGGAGTAATACCTTCATCCGTGGAGGGTAAGAAGACGTCGGCAGCTTTAGAGGGGGTGAAAAAGGTTGCCACAAGGGACGGAGAAACGTCGGCGGTGGATGCGTTTAATAAGGCAGAAGTAATGAGAATAGAGACAGATATGAGGGTGGAAGGAAAGAAAACAATAGCATCGGAGGAAGAAGAGGATTGGTTACAAATTAGAATACAGGAAATTGAATCGACAAGGAAGGGAGCAGAGGATATAGCAGCAATAGACATAGAAGCAACAATAGGGGAAGGAGCAGATAATATAGAAGTGGCAAAGGAAATGAAAACAGTAGTGACTGAGGGAGTTAAGATGGTAGCCGCTGAGGGAGGAGACAGAGCAGCGATAGAGAGCGATAACGCGGCAGCGGAAGAGAGGGACACGAGAGAAGCGGAGGAGCCTTCGACAGAGGAGGTTATTACAGGGGAGGGAATGGAGCCGACAGCAACAGAGGAGATTATTACAGGGGAGGGAATGGAGCCGACAGCAACAACGGGGATTATTACAGGGGAGGGCATGGAGCCGACGGCGACAAAGGATATTATTACAGGGGAGGGAATGGAGACAACAGTGACAGAGGGAATATAGATGAAAAACCCAGGGGTTGAGGAAATATTTACGACCAGAAGACTATTTACAGTACAGTCATGGGTAACTAACCACTAGTGAGCCTTATTGTAAGGTGACAAGATTCACAAATGGTCAGTTAACTGTGTTGCTGATGGTACACTAATTGGTTAATACGCTGCATCTTACAATTAAAATTGAACTATACTGTACAATTAAATCTAACGGTGAGAAATGTGTTTTTTACGAGTATTTTTTCTTTTTTTAATAAAGTTTTGATTGATTTATTTATTTTTATTTAATAAAAAAGATACACTTACAGTATTTACACCATTAAGATATTTAAAAAAAAAAAACCTATAATGACTCGATGTATGAATGTTGAAAAAGCGAAAGAAATTTGTCAAGATCGTAGCAAGTGGAAAGAAGTGGTCTCTGCCTACTGCGACATGCCTTCCTGACCCGGCCAATAGAAGGAACACGTCGTAAACGAAATGTACTAAATCTTAAACCATACTTAAAATAATAATGTCCGGCGTGACCTTTGGACAAAGAGTGGGTTATGGAGCTAAAGGAAACGAATTAGTAAGTTGAACACAATCTTTATTCCTACTCTTTCTGTAACATGTATAGATATAGGTACTTAATTTAATTGCAAACCTTGGTTTTGAAGCGACCAGAAAATATAAACATTAAAAGCTCAGCAAAAGCATGGGTCGTGCTTAAACACTATGGTTCTTATGATAGGTTCACAATTATCTATGCTAAAGTTGGTTAGTCCCTAAGGAACCTAATGCCATCAATTCCAATATCCAATTTTACTTTTATATCCTAATCCCCTAAAGTTAAATTAAATAATTAATTCACAGACCTCAATCTGAAGTAACCTTACTGCAAAGGGCTGTCTGGCTGCAGACAGGATCAGGGCAGTGTGAGTTGAAACGCGATGCTCTGGGCGTCGACTCTATGCAGACTCCTTAGTGCAAGCCGCACAGTAAGCGCGCAAAGATATAAGGTTCAGGCGACGCAAGCAGTAAGATCCCCTAACACTGAAGAGCTCTAAGCAGTTCGTTGCAGAAGGATAAAGAAGGAAATAGTCAAGGTCTTGCTACACAAACAAAAGGCGGCTGGTAAAATGTCCTAGCCCGCACTACTAAATTACACAAAATTAGCAACCCTTAGCTTCTTCATTCACAGACTAAATCTCTTGTGCAAAGTGAAATTTACTAAACATGTGCTTTCAAAGTTCTGAAGAAAAGGAAAGCTAACACAAACTTAACAGATGTGATGATATCAAAATTACTATCAGCACACAAACTGTATGAAATCTAAATCTAAATTATCTGCATTCTAAATTATCTTTGTATCCTTTTTAAATCTGAATTATCTAAATTGACTGTTCTAAATTTCAATTGTATAAATTTCTTAATTTCTAAATTTCTAAATTTATTCCCAAATTTGTATTATCAATATTGTCTTCCTAAATTTCTAAATTTCTAAAGTTCTAAATTTCCCTAAATTTCTAATTATCAAATTTGTATTATCAAAATTGTCTTCCTAAATTTCTAAATTTCTAAATTTTTCTAAATTTCCCATCCAGCTGGAAAGAACCAAATTGCTTCGATTAGGTTATGCACATGGCAGAAATTAAGCGGAGAGCAGAGTAAAGCAGATCAAAAGATGCTTACCGGAGACCATCCAATAGAGATTATCTCAAACGCTGACTTTCCCTCCGTCCCGGCATAATTAACCCACTCTTATGGTTTGAAGAACTGAAAGTTAACCACGAGGTTAAGAAACTTGGTTACATGGTGCACATGTATTATTCCAACTAAATAAATACTCACGATTTTGTTACTGCCACAAAATAGCTCTTGAATCTGTTGCTCCTTTGCCAAATAAGCCACAGGAGACTTCTATCAAAATAAGGACCTCCGTCCTGCACTAGATGAATCAAGCTTCTTTTTGCACACATCTTGGGATGCCTGTTATATGCACAATCCAGCCAAGATGGCTCAAGGACACAACCACGGGAGCACCCTGGAGCACCCTCAAATGAAGAAATTCTCCCACAATATTTACCCCAGAATTTACCCTGAAACGACTTACTTTCTAACTTGGTATTACTGATTTGTAAAACAATAAAACCGTTGATTGAGAAAGCAACCATTTACTGTTCTTCCTGAATCCTAAATTCTTACAAAACTTTGGTTCAGCAAATACTTTCATACATTTATGTAAAATGAAATAAAGTAATAAACTTTGATGTTTACTTTATTTCCCAACAATCGAGTAGAAAATCTAAGGCTGACAACCCTAATTCAAAATTACACACCAAACGTCAATGCAGTTACCAACCTCTAAAATTACTCGAGAATGTTGCTAGTTCTCAGAGTTTGGGTTTGTTTAAGTCATAATAAAAACGCAACGTTACACTACCCCTCTGGGAAACAGGCGTGATTTAATGTATATATGTTTGTATGTATTCCTATAATATTACACTCTTGTGCAATATCGGGGCAAGTGTATACGGGTAAGGACCAAAAAGTTGGCCACCCTAACCCACTCAATTAAATTTTCTATGATTTTTTTCCGTTGTGACACGAAATTTTGCCATACAATTTTATTGTAGGGATACGTTGCGTCGCACAACGGAACTTTTTTCGACTTCATTGTTTGTATGGTCCAACTTTTTGGTCCTTCCTTACCCATACAGCACTCTCACAATTAAGTTATCGCTTTTAAAATGACTTTGAAGGTAACCTATGGTCTGCACAACCCAACAATAAACAATAAATTTGATTAATACATTCAATTACTTCGAGTGTATTCAGTTTTTCTGTTATAGCATCGGTGGTAAAAAATACTTTATTATGAAGCGCCGCAAGAAACAAGTCTGCATTTAGGGTTCCGCACCTCAAAAAAAACCGTACCCTTACCTATAGGATCACTTTGTTGTCCGTCTGTCTGTCCATCCGTCCGTACGTCTGTCTGCCTAAATAAAAGGTATCGAGTTGAAATGAAAACGATACACCCAAGTCTGAAAAATTAAACTTCTAAATTAACGTAAAAAAAGATACGGTTGTTTATGCCGCAAAAAACGTATACTTCGACACTCAAGGGAATCAACATTTATAGGGTACTTTCCATTGACCTATAACTATGAAATTTGGCAAGTAATACCATTTAACTCATGGTAAGGGTACTCTATGGGCATGCGCTCACTACATCAACTACGCTACGTAACGTTTTCAATACTAACCGCGAGGCGAGGCGGTGCGGGTCGGGGGCCTTAACACAAGACCATTGGTAGGTCACTTTATAATAAACCCCTTTGCAAAGAAAACGGGCACTTCGCTACATATTATAACACAAAGTGACATTGTGATTAATTTTTTAAATATTCTGTATATTTAAAAAATGTGTAAAAATCAAAAGTTCCCGTTTATTTTGTACATTAATAATTAGTTACTTATTTATAATTTTCAACGCATCTTACCTAGTAGGCGGCACCAGTATATTCTTACTAACGTTATAAATGCAATAGTTTAGATGTTGGTTACTCAATCACGCAAGAACGGCTAAACAGGTCTGAATAAAAAAAATAAAAAAGCACATATATGCCACTTTAAAGCACGGAAATTTTGACAGTTCCCGAGGGAATCGCTAGTATTCCAAGCTAGCTAGTATTCTTAAACGGCTTGACCGATTTTTATGAAACTTAGTTAAGAACCTTTATCATAACCCTTAATCTAATAATTTAACATAGCTGGGCATTAACTCGTTAATCCGTTAATTAACGAAGTTAACATTTCGATTAACGGATTAACTTTTAAGTTAACTTTTAAAAATGTTAACGGACACGTTAACTTCCGTTAATATGCAGAAGTCCGTTAATCGTTAATCCAATGCCTACTAACTATTTACCGCACGGCACGGCGGCGCGTCGCGAAAAACAGGTTCAGACAAGTATAGAACGACAAGTGCCGGCGGCAAATTCGAAGGACAGAGATAGTTTAAGTGGCGGAGGGAGCAATACGAGTAACAACGATGATAACGAGGAAGACTTTTTCAATTCTATCACTCAGTCTATAGAAAAACCAAAGAGCTCCAACTCTTTAAAGAGTAAAGCGCAAAGTCTCGTTAAAATGTGGCTGGACATGAAATCAAAAGACTCGTACAAAGATGCTGCATTCCTCGGGGAACAGATATTCATAAATCTATTCATTTAATTCAATTCTGCTATACCCTCAAGCGCTGCAGTTGAACGTCTGTTTTCCACGGGTAAAGACACATACGAGCCTCGCTTTCAGACGAGAACTTCAACGTGTTAATGTTCATGAAGGGGAATATGCACCTTATGCCCGACGATTAAATTACACATAACCTATACCACGTTTTATAAATTCACTAACGCAACGATAAAAATTCAGTTTTTTTACACATATTAACGGATTAACGATTAAAGTTAACTTGCGTTAATTCTTCCGAAATGTAACGCTTTAACGTTTAACGAAGCTAACTTTTTTTGTAGCGGATTAACGATTAATGAAGTTAACTATTTGATTAACGAAGCCCAGCTATTTAAACTAACTAAAACCTAAATATACTTAGCCTAAAAAAAAACATCCGAATCGGTCCATTCGTTTACGAGTTACGATGCAACAGACAGACACACGCGCTCTTATCGTCAGCGATACTGCAATAAAGCGTAACTAACAATTGCAATAAGCTGCAAAATGTACTATCCTCCTCAATGGATCCGTGACCCTCCATAGGACGGTGTCACTGTGACATTATAAAACAATTTGTTCAACACTTCTTACGGCTTGAATCATAACGTCACTGTGACACAGTTCCAAAGGGCTGATAGTACCTTCTAAATTACATGCTAAGGTGAAGAATTGCCGCATCACCTACTTTACAAGATCCCTTCTTTCGCATCGAGGGTTAAAGAAAACAGGGGAGAAGCTATTGATAATTTGGGTAGATCAACTTTTCTTTGTAGCTCGTTGCCAAGGTGACGTCTCCTGGGTCACTCTTTAAAACTATGATTTCAAAGGATATAAGTCCACTAAAAAACTGTTTTATTGGCAATTACACACCCATTCTTTTATGGCCTTTCTCCTGAGTGTGCTGGAAGTATATATTATATATTTTTTTCAAAGAAAATCTATCACTGTTGTCTCCTGGCTTACGGGACAGAATAACAACAACAAAAAAAGTTGATCCACCCATTTAATGAACGTTTTTATTAATATGATTTTATTACAATTACAAATGGCCGCCCGAGTGTGGCTAATGGCCCGAACATAAATTACTTCAAAACATTCCCCGCTTTTTCCTAAACCACAAAAAGTATAAGAATTAATAACGAAAAATGTTGGAATATTTTTATTGTGGTCGTTCGTCATGTTTTGTCAACGCCGGGTTAATGCGCAGGTTATAAACCTGGCCGCGGTGGGGTTGGAGGAATTTAGAGCGTGAATAGTATTCGCAACTTAACACCGACTTAATAATTGTAACGACGCGACGGACAAAAGAGTGGTGTTAAACGCTTATAAACGTTTTTGCGTTTATACGCCGTGTTTTTTTCGATTTACGATAACTTTCGGGAACGTTCTTTAGGTAAAATAAAGTTAATTTCCCGAAGGCAGACAAATGATAACTGTAACGGTTTTAAAGATATTTAATTTTTAAATTTAAATAGTTAATCACGTTGAACTGGACTAAAAAACTCTTAATAGTTAGGGAGGCGAATAGGGGAATTTTCGGTAATACTCGAGCGTGGCAGTTTAAGATAATTATGAGAGATACCTTAGACCTAATAGAACAACCTTGTAAAGTATTTAGCTCTATATGCAGTGACGCGCGCCTAGGATAGACGATCAGATTAGTAAAAAAAAAACCGGTCAAGTGCGAGTCGGACTCGCGCACCGAGGGTTCCGCACAAATTCCTAGGTACATATATAATAGTTCAGCGGGTCTATCGCCTGACGCACACGCGGTCGCAATCGAATTTAAAGCGGAACAAGTGTGCTCATTTTGTATTCAGACAAGCTTTCGATTTTCAAAATGAAAACGATTGCTATTGCTATTGGATATGCCGTAATTTGTAATTTTAGGTGTTTAATCATACAAACAAAGTAATTGAATCTAGAACTGCGTTAACGTTTATTTCTTAGTTATAGTTACAGTTATTAGGGTGGATCAACTTTTTGTTGTTGTTATTCTGTCCCGTAAACCAGGAGACAACAGTGATAGAGTTTCTTAGAAATAATGTTATAATATATAGGGGAGGCCGGGGCTGGAAGTTCCCGGGGTAAGTTGTTCCGATAGTAATAACTTTGTAAAGAAAAGAGATAGCAATACACGCAAAGTGCGTAGTTTAAGCATCAGGTGACGCGCAGCGCTGGCGGCCACCTTAGTTACTCCGACGGCGGCGGACAAGTGGCTGCGTGTACCGTGCTATTAAAACACTACGTGAGTAAATTTTTTCATATTTAAACTTTTTGGTCTATTTTTATTTATTATTGACCGATTAATGTGTAACTTATCTATTTAGTGGTGGCATTATTTAGGTTTCATATTGTTTGAGTGTTTTTTAAATTGATTTCATTGATTTGCTAGCATGACAGTCTTAATATAAAAACGTAATTTGGGGTTACAAGTTCCCTCCCGAAGGGGCTGGTTGTTCCTCGGAACAACTTACCCCAATTGACCTTCAATTTTATCAGAAATGTTTACGGTCATTTTTCTCAGAATGTCTCAGAATAATATGCAGCTGGAACCTATAACCACTTCAACATCGGGAGAAATTGGGTAACAACCTCAGCATTCGACAACAGATCAGGGTGATGCCTCTCAGACTGCAGCTTCGACCAGTAATATTGGACAAGAACTTCAATTAACACCAGAAAAAACAAATGCTTCTGTGTTTAGCCCGGAAATCGTGAAACCTTTACCAAAGGCACCACCAAGATTGCTGACTGCTACAAAACGACGTACGAGAAAGACGGCTGTTTTAACTGACACGCCAGAAAAAAATGTTTTAGCTGAGGAACAGTCAAAGAAGAAGGCAAAGAAGAATGAAGACATTGCAAAGAAAGGGAAGGGGAAAAAAATAATAATAAAGATAAAGGTAAAGGCAAGGGGAAAGGAAAGGGAAAAGCTCAAGAAAAAGCTAAACGAAGAGTATTACAAGAAAGCGACAGTGATAGTGACAAGGATCTGGAATGGTACTGCATAATTTGTTGTGATTCATATTCAAATTCTCTTCCAAGAGAACAGTGGATAGAATGTAGGTAGCATGTGTAAAAATTGGGCACATGTTAAATGTATAAATAAAGCCGATAGTATTACTTATGTGTGTCCCAATTGTGAGTCAGATGAAGATATGAGTGGTGAATAAGAATGAAAGTTGCCAAAGTTTATTACGACTGATTAAAACAAGACTGATGATTTATCTTCATTGTAACTCTACTAAATTAAAAATAATTTGATATCCTAAAGATTACACTAAATGAAAAATAATATGGAGGTTAGCAGTTTTGTTTTGTAACTTGATTAGATTTGTAAGTTTTTGATCTCAATTGTCATAACAAATATTAATGAAACGTTTATCTGGAGGTTACCAGTTATGTTATGTAGTTTTTATATGTGCAGTTATGCAAATGATAAGATTTTTAACTTGATGAATCTCTATTATGGTTTAATTGATAAAAGAAACGGTTATCTGAAGGTTACCAGTTATTTTTTGTTGTTTTTAAGGTTTTGTTATAGATTTATTAGTATACATATTAACTAAGAAATGATGTCATCATCACTTCTTAGTTAATATGTATACTAATTACAAAATAACACTTGAAAAAGTGTTTATTTCAAGGTTTCAAGTTATATTTTTTATATCCTTAAGTTTAATAAAGCATCTAGTAAGATTTATATATGCTAATAGATCTCAATTTTAGTAAGTAACACAAAAAAAGTTTTTCTGGGAGGAACCAGTAATATTTTGTTGTTGTTTTTTTTTTAGTTCATAGCATAGCATGAACACACAATAAATGAAACTATAGAAATGATTGTTTTAATTAAAAGAACCTTGTTATCCTTAAATTTTATTTATATTATCCAAGTGGCACAATTTGCCCCACACATGGAACAACTCGCCCCAAAGTGGGGTTGAATGTTCCTCTCCGAAATTTTGCAAAAAAAATCCTGTAAAAAAAAAACTATTAAGATAATGACAAAAAAGACTATACTATTACAAAGACCGATAAATAACTTTTCATAGTTCCAAATATCAAAAATGTAACATTTTATTTTCATCATGAAATTCGATGTTTTTTGAAAATCGGAACTTCCAGCCCCGCTCTCCCCTAGTTCCAGCACACTCAGGAGAAAGGCCATAAAAGAATGGGTGTGTAATTGCCAATAAAACAGTTTTTTAGTGGACTTACTTATATCCTTTGAAATCATATTTTTAAAGAGGATTTGTTAGATGACTTTCCCAAACGCATTTTTTCTTTGAAGCTAATTTTCTTTTCGCGTTTTTCCCCGAAAGTGATAATTAACAGTCACTTTTTTTCCGGCGGTTTATTTTTACATTCGTGTTTTTACCCTTGCGAGTTTTATCCAGTCGCTTCTTTTCCTACCACCATATTTTCACGGTCGTGTTTTTCCCGTTCCAATTTGTCGAAGATACAGAGTCGACGGAGCTCCGCTACCGCGGAGCTCCTATTTCTGGGTGGTTTGGCCCTCCGGGCCTGATGCAAAACTAACATAACCTAAACCTACCTACGAATTACGATGTAAATACTTTTGGGAAAAGTGCGACTGAGATAGAAATCGAACGGGAAAAAAACCGACTAGGAAAAAAGTCGAACAACAAAAAAAGCGACTGTAATAAAATCGAATGGTGAAAAATAAAATTAGGTAATATCACGTTCGGGGAAAAATGCGAACGGAAAATTTAATACAAAGAAATAATGAGTTCGGGAGAATGATTTAACAAACCAAAATTACCATCATTTACGATTACTATCGCCATCTGCTAGCGAGTAGCTAACACTTCATTTATTACACCAAATTTATTTCACCGTTCCTTGCATAAAGACCCTTGATTTTTTCACAGTTTCACGGGGCTGTAGACCGGAGTATATGGTTTTAATTTCAACTCGATACCTCCTCGCGTTCCCGTGATAAAGGGTCTTGACAGACAGACAGACGGACAACAAAGTGATCCTATAAGGGTTCCGTTTTTTCCTTTTGAGGTACGGAACCCTAAAAAACGATAGTCTGAAATACTCGAGCGCGTCAGATTAAGATATTGGGGGTTGATTTTAGTGTTTTAAGACTAAATTTAACTAATCTGACGATAAGTCCTTGACGCCGCCGAGTTATAGGGTCGCGAACTTGTAAAAAAAAAACGTTAATCCGGCATTCTCGAGCGCGATTTTTATTTTTTTTATTTTGAAGAATATAATCTAAAACTTACTAAAAATACAAAATCTGCCGGTTTCCGCATGACCGGAAGTGTGGAGGAGCCATTTCGTCTTCCGAAAAACGCGTTGCGGCATATAAGTCGCGAACGATACATTTTACAAAAAAAAAGTTTAAATAAACAAAAAAGGGAATATCTATCGCTTTATCAAGGAGAAAGAAAGGAAAAAAAAGAAACCAAAAAACCTTTTTCGGTCAGATTAAGAGAACCCACCAACATTTTTGTCAGATTAAGAAAATATGCTTTCAGGATACCGAGGTAAACCTCCCCTATGAAAATCTGACGCGCTCGAGTATTTCAAAAAAACGTTTTTTTTTTGCATTTTCAAAAATTCATCATAACTTATCGTCACGCCGAAATCGTCAGTTTTTTTAAAGGGAGCTTCCTTGGGGCCTACTTAACACCCCTTCCGAAAATCTGACGCGCTCGAGTAAATTTTATTTTTTTGCATTTTTGACTATTTCATATGCCTACCCCCACCACGCAAACCGGCAGATTAGTATACCGTTGTTATCAGAGGCACTTGGGGCCTACGTAGTATGAATATCTGACGCGCTCGAGAATGCCCAAGTAACTGTTTTTTTTAACATTTGTGAAAAACCGTACACGCCGAACCCACCGCTAAAATGGTTTTTACCATACGAGCTTTTCTTTTCGAAATTATTTTATCATTCGATTTTGATAGGTCTCGACGGCGCCGTTGAATTACGCCATTTAGCTACCTCGCCTCCCTAACTATAACTGTCTGTGTAAGTCACGCCAGCATTGACGTATTTGACACTGACTATGAGTTAACTCTAAAGGCCCTTTTAGAATGACCAAAGACACATCATTTAATTACTTTGATCTAAACAGAAACAATTTTTTTTTTTTGCAATATTTCAATATTATGTAGTAATATGCCGAAGTTATCGTAAATCAAAAAAAACACGGTGTATACTTGTTTTTAGGATTGCAAAGTCAAACAAAGAATATATTATAGTTTCGCCATCTCCGTCTGTCCCGTCTGTCTAGTTTGGCACGGTTATGCTTTTCAATTCCACCGACAGAAAAAAATCTTCAAATATTCGATTGTTAAGAAAACATTTTTTTTTAATGTTAACGTTGAGTGTTTTTTTACATTTTAACGTCGAGCTAGGTGTCATTGGATGCTTCTTAAAAAATCATGACGCAGGCTTTATTATTAATTTTTAGATTTGAGGGACAGTTGACGATATATTGAACTAAAAAAAACACAGCCAAGTGCGAATCGGACTCGCGCACGAAGGGTTCCGTAACCGTATCTATAAAAAAACACGTTTGTTGTATCAGTTGTATGTAAATATTTATTTATTCTGTTTTTAGTATTTGTTGTTATAGCGGCAACAGAAATACATGATCTGTGTAAATGTCAATTGTAGGCAGTTTAGTTAGAGCTATCACGGTTCGTGAGACACAGCCCGGCGACAGACAGACGGACAGAGTCTTAGTAATAGGGTCCCGTTTTTACCCATTGGATACGGTACCCTAAAACAACAGTTTAACTCCTTTAAATCTTTATTTTACTTGTAATTGTAAGTATTAGCCTAAGAAAAGTCTAGTTGAGGCCGACCACACACATCACTAAAGTCCAAGGATTTAATATTTACTTAACTCTGGAAACTTTTGATGTGGTAACGTACCCAGTTATTAAATTCAAGCAGTTTCAGATTCAACTCTTAGTTAGTTACAAAACCGATTTTCAGGAGATTTACCTACAAATCAACGCCGGAATACAAGCTTTTAAATTAAATTGTCCCCTTTAAAATGGCTGGCATACATGCGCTGACAGACAGGTAAAGATTTACCTCTCTATTCATAAACGCATTATAAACCTCATTCATTCATTCATTCATTAAATCACGCCTGTTTCCCAGAGGGGTAGGCAGAGACCACTCCTTTCCACTTGCTACGATCTTGACAAATTTCTTTCGCTTCTTCAACATTCATACATCGAGTCATGCACGCACGTCGGTTTCGGGTACTGAGGATTCGGCCCTTTTCCAGTATTTCTCCGATTTGATTCGAAAAAGTACGCCTAGGGCGGCCCCTTCCGACGCTTCCACTCACTTTCGATCTGTATATCTCTTTCGTCAATCTTCTTTCATCCATCCTTTCCAAATGACCGAACCATCGAAGCATGCCCTTTTCAATCTTAGTCACTACATCTTCTTTTATTCCACATTTCTCTCTGATTTTTTCATTTCTTACTCTATCAATCAGTTTCACACCACACATACTACGCAAAGAGCGCATTTCAACTGCATTTACACGACTTACATGCTTGTCCTGCCACACCCAACATTCACTACCATACATCAGGGTAGGGGCCAGCACTCCATTGTGAACAGCCAGCCGGGCTTTTTGTGAAACGCCCTGTCTGCTCACAAAGGAGTACAGGGCCCCATTAATTTGATTCCCTGCATTCACCCTCCTCTCGATATCCTCCTCACACTTACCATCTCTTGTAAACATACTTCCCAGGTACACAAATTCGCTCACTTGTTCTACTAACTCACCATTTATATTTATCACGCACTCAGTCATCTCCTCATCCTTCTCTATCACCATGACCTTGGTCTTGGCAACATTTACTTTCATCCCCTTTTGCTTAAATCCCTCATTCATCACTGTCACCATCTCCTGCAACTCAAGTACCGATGGGGCAAGTATAACTTGATCATCGGCATATAAGAGGCATTTGATTAGCAACTCTTGCACACGCAAACCCTTATCATACTCTTTCAAATCCCACATACAACTGTCCATGAATAGATTGAACAGCCATGGTGAGGCAACACAGCCCTGTCTAACACCTTTAGAGATGTTAAACCAGGCCGAGTATGCCCCATTGATTCTGACACAGGCTTTGGAACCCTCATAAAGGGACCTCAAAGCCTGCACCAGGTTGCTGCTCACTCCATACATAGACAGCACCGTCCACAACTCCTTTCTATCTACCCTATCATAGGCCTTTTCCAGGTCCACAAAAGCACAGAAAACCTTTTGGTTCACCGCCAAGAACTTTTCTGTGATGGACCGTAGTGAAAAGACCTGATCCGTACATCCCATTCCCTTTCGAAATCCCGCTTGTACATCCCAGATTTTATCATTTGTAACATTCAGTACCCTTTCAATTAAAATCTTCGCATATACTTTGCCGACAACACTAAGGAGGCTGATACCGCGGTAGTTTTTGCAGTCTTGCTGTGAGCCCTTTCCTTTATACAGAGGGACGATAACGGCCTTGACCCAATCTTCCGGGACTCGGCCGCTACTCCAACATGCATTGAAAAGACGGTACAACAGACTACCCACCACGCCATCTCCTCTCCTCAGCATTTCTATCGACACTATCACAACCTGCTGACTTTCCCGCTTTCATACTTTTTAAAGATTTCATTATTTCACTCATACTAATCACACTTTCATCTTCGCTACTTGCATCTTTACTCATGCTTTCTGGCTCAAGACAAACATCTTCGCATTCAAACAAGCTTTCAAAATAAGTTTTCCATCTATCAAGCATTTTTTCTTCCTCACATATTAAGTCTCCAGACTCATCCCTCACCGCGCTTAATTTAGTTTTCTCCGATTTCCCCCGAGCCGAATTAATCAAGCTCCAAAAGAGTTTAATATTCGACTGGAAGTTGTCAGAGAAACTCCTATCATACTTTTCATTCAGTAAATCTTTCTTTCTAGCCACAACTTCTTTCACTCTTTTCTTTGATCTATTATACTCTTTTTTCTTTCTGTCGCTTAGATCTTGTCCTGGCTCTACAGCTACAAAATCCAACCAACACTTTTTCTTCTCTTTCACTACATCATCTACCTCTCTATCCCACCATTCCGGTCGTTCATTCTTGCTTTTCCTTCTTTTTACGACACCGCATACTTCAGTGGCCGATTTGACCATTCCATTCTTCATAATCTCCCATACATTATTTACATTATTCTCAACTTCACTGTCTTTCATCTTATTAACACATTCAAAACAATCTTTCAGCTTTTTTACGTACTCATCTTGTATAACTTCGTCATTCAGTTTCTCTACTTTTATCCTCTCTAACGCAGTGGTAGGTACGGGAACACGATGGCGCCAACGTGTGAACAGACCCCTTACTCGTGTTACCACTAAGTAGTGATCTGAACCTACGCTAACTCCTCGAAATGCTCTGGTATCTACAACTTTGTTACGCAACCGTTCATCCACAATCATCAAGTCTATCATAGACTTCTCATTCTGCCGTCTCCACGTATACTGATGAATCTCTTTGTGATCAAACAAAGTGTTTGTCACGCAGAGATTCTTGGCCAAACATACATTGAGAAGACATTTGCCATTCTCGTTCACTCGCTCATCACCATACTTACCCAGTACCGATTCATAACCATCCCTTTGCACGCCTGTCCAACCATTAAAATCGCCTAACAAAATAATCCTCTCATTCTCCTTGCATTTTGTTGAAACCTCATGCAAACTTTCCCAAAACTCCTCCCTTTCTTTTTTCGATTTATTCGTATCTGGGGCATAAGCCCCAATTACGAATAAACGGGTGAGACCTACCTTGAGTCTCACCCAGAGAAGTCTTGGGCTCACACATTCATGCTCTTGCATACATTCAGCCATTCGCTCTGTGAGTACGATACCAACTCCTTGACGACCGTGCTCGGATACCGGAACTCCGGACCACAAAGCCGTCAAGGTTCCGTGTGTGGACGTACTCACCCCTTTTTTCTTCGTCTCAGTCACACAAAGAACATCCAGCTTTCTCTCTTTCATCATCATACATACCTCATCTAATTTATGTTCCATCCCTCCACAAACATTCATCGTAGCAAGGCGGCTTTCAGCGGCCCGCTTTTTGCCAACCCCCCTGCGAACACGGCGTGACACGTGGCAAACGGCATCGCCGCCGTTCCGATCTATTTTAGTTAAAGTATGCGTTTTCCCTTTCTGTCAAATAGAAATGCCACAATGACAAAAAAGGAAAACGCATATTTCAAGTATACTTTAGAGATTGTGCGTTTATAAATAGGGGAAGGCTTCAAACACCTAAAGCTCTTTTTTGTATTAGAAGCAAAAAAACAAGTTCAACCGAATCGATTTAAGTAAAAAGTGACATTTTAACATTTCATAACTTCAGAATTCTGTCAATGAATAGAGGCATTATAATTTTCTATGACGAATCGGTTACCAGGGAACCTGCGCTGCCCTCCCACGCAAAACAGCAGTATCTCAAATTCAATAACCAATGCAGTTTGAATTCTATTCCGTTAGTATTGAGGTTGATATTGCTACAGGAGTTTTATCCGAGATACTGCACTTTTCATAAGGACGGCAGTGCGGGTTCCCATGGCGTCTCAAAACCATACACGTCCACAGGTTAGATATAGCTAATATAAAGTATAGCCGAGTTCGACCCGATTTCACGCATTCATAACATTTCGAAGTCGAGTCGTTTAGACACACTTTTTTTGCAAAACCTGCCAACACGGGCTCAATAGAGAATACTACTCAGTAAAGCCATATTGCCTCTTATCAATAAAATAAATAAATATCAAGGGACAATGCCACACGCTCTAGGCTTGTACTATGGGTACTAGACAACGATATAAATACTTATAAAGATAAATATATACTTACATACAAAGAAAACATCCATGACTTAGGAACAAATATTCAGGCTCATCACACAAAAATCTGCTCTTACCGGGATTTGAACCCAGGACCGCTAGCTTCGTAGGCAGGGGCGCTACCAAGTACTAGTGCGTCGATTAAAAAAACATTACGTATGTACGGAACCCCTCTTCACTCGAGTTCAACTCGCAATTGGCCTGTTTTTTAATAACCCTGCGCCAGTTGTCACAGAAAGTCCTGGTGACGCCACCAGACATCCGCGGCACTAAAATCCGTTGCCATAACAACCCAGCTGTCACGATCAAAAGGTGTCTTCACTAACAAACTTTTATAGTAAAATATAACCAACCCTCGCAAACTGACCAAATCAATCAAAAATCCAATAACCCTCCCATATCCAATATCCTAAAGCGTACACATAAATGCATACATTTTTAGCTCCCGAGTTGATTGGCGGCGATAAATACTTGACGCGGACAGACAATGTCGCGATATATAACGCGCCGTCACACGATATTTATGGCGCCGCGTGACAATCGATATGCCCTGGGAACTATAGAGTTATGGGATATAGTGTTATATTTAAATGGAGCTTTAAATCGATATGAAAGAGGTTTCTTGTCCTGTTTGGTTCGGGACCTGAACACAATTCCGCTTGTTCTTAAAAAAAGAGCTGTGCTTTTTAAATATGACCTTATCTTTCTGTTCTTGTAAAATATATTACGTATTTAGTCGTTCCTTCTTTCATAACGAGAGAATGACGACAGGCCTGCCTAGTTGGTAGTGCCGTTTTTTTTTATACCACGACGGTGGCTAACATGCGTACGGCCCCGGCTGATGGTAAGAGGTTACCGTAGACTATGGAGGCCTGCAAGCTGCAACACCAGAAGTATTACATGCGCGTGGCCTTTAAAAACCTATTTACTCCTCTCTGGAAGAACTCCATACTATAGTCTCATAGTATAGTCATACTATAGTGTTGTCATAGTATAGTCGTTTTTGAGTCTTGTATATTTTTTATCCGAGGGATCTGAGTTCACCCGTTAGACTTAAGCAATCTCTATAGAAAATCTATTTTTTATTGCCAACCCTGAAGATGGGATGTGTATAACTATGCTAGTCATTTTACCGGGTGTCTTATCTTATCAATACCCTGGAATACAACGATGTGAGCACTTCTTGATAATTTATAAATAAATTTTACTTGTGGGAGTACCTTGTGCAGGGTCCGTCCGGGTTGGTACCACAATCTTATCCATTAACCTACCGCCAAGCAGCAGTGTTCGCATTGTTGTGTTCCGGTTTGGGGATAAGACAGCCGGTGAAATGACTAGCATAGAGGCATTCCATCTTAGTCCGCAGTGCATTTGCAATCTTGTGAATGCGAATGTCTATGGGTCACAGTTTCCACTTACCATCAGGTGGCCTGTGTGCTCATTTGCCTTCCTATGCTATAAAAAAATTATACTTAGTTGCAGAAAGACAAAAGAAGGCTAATGAGTTTAAGTCCACATGTACGTATCATTGATCAAGAATCGGCCAGCAAAAACTGTAAACTTATAATCATAACAGGATAGCGACACTCGTTAACGACCGCGTTCCGTCTCAATTAAGGCTCGCAGTCGTTTGTGAAAAACAATCCGATTAATAAGACCGATAGCGATATCGCTACCGGGAACGTTTGGCCCAAACACGCCGCGACGGGCCTTTTCACTTAACGATCTGTGGCTACCAAAAAAATTGGTAAAAAAGTTATACCTGACCCTTGGGAGAACTTTGGAGCTGCGATTACCTTTTTTTTGTATTTTGTTTAGTTGTTGGTCTAAGCTAAGCGTTTATGATTTCGAAGTTTATTGTAATTGTATTTATTGTAGGTGTTTTAAGATTGATACCAACACCAATGTTGGACACTTTTAGCTAAAAGTAATAAGGTAAAGGTAATAATAGAACACAACTCTTAATTCAAATGTCATAAGGTATTAAATTGATAAATTTAAAACAAAATAATAACCCTTATCTCTCTGTGACATAAAAATCAAGTGCCCAACACTGGTACTTGTTTATTACTGGTGCTATTAGTGCACATCAGATAAAAACTAAAATATAAATGTACTTATATTTTTTGCTTACATAAAAGGGTTGTAATAACGATACCTCTTTTACTGATAATACTGTTTGTATTTATCTTTTAATTAGCATTGCATGATAATTCCATTGAATTATTATATTTGCTTCGACGTTATCATTTAACTTCCTGGATAAAAGTGCATTACTAGCGTATGACCCCGACTCTATCTGCGCAGAAGTAGTTTTACACTGTTCCTTCGAGAACTGTTCAATTTCCCACCGCTGTCATTGTCATTATTCGATCGTGTAAAAAATACTATTTTGTTTTTCTCGCTCCACTCGTTGGACTAACTTCAAAGAATCACAATTGGTTTCAACAGCTCTATACACATCCACCCAATAAAAACTATTTCACGCTACTCCATAGACTCGTATGTTTTGTCAAAAGATAACACTGACCAAAATCACAAGACATAAAGTGACTTTTTTCAATGTCGAACAAAAGGGTCTTTCTTCACATGCTGTGCGACATTATTTATTGTTATTTTGGAGCAGCTATCGTAGGTTCGCATCGGAGGATGATTTTTTGACCTTTTATAATTAGTGTGAAATATGGTTTTTGGCGGCGATGGCATAGATAACGATGGGGACGTTTTATGACGTTTTTAATAGTTGACGACAGTAAAACTGTATAAAAATAAGCTTTTTCGATTTTGCCGTATCTTGGGACAAATCTGTCGGTTTAAAGGAAGTATTTTAGCAAACGCGAAAAAAACCGCTTATGTGTAATAAAATTATAATATATTTAAAATTCAACGGACCCTTAATGTCTTTTAAAGTACAATCACGAACCGAGATTGTTGAGCCACTTGCAATTGTTCGTAATTTAGCCAAGTATTCAATAACAGATGTTAACGACTGGCAGACAGCTATTCTATTTGCATTACATAGCCAAATTAGAAACATGGGTAAGTACTACTGTACTGTACAGTACTAAAATGTAATCTAGTTTTAATGTAAATTATGTTCAAACTATTTACCTGTGTGGTCACTGGGTTAGAATAGAATAGTGCCACTCCATGTCTTCTCGTGGATGTCGTAAGAGGCGACTAAGGGAATAATAAAGGCTTCCAGTACTCTTAGGCGATGGGCTTGCAACCTGTCACTAGTGCACTGGTAATATCTGCGCCTGATTCGTGCGGGACGTGGTTACAGAATTATCAACAACTTATTTAAGAGTGCTTGTTAATTCTGTGGCTCTGCCTACCCCGCTCTGGGAATTGAGGCGTGAGTTTATGTATGTATGTATGTATGTATTTACTCGAAAAAGCGTATGTTTTTTTAAAATGGAGTATGCGGATAACTTGATTTAACCAGAAACTAAAATGTCTACAAACAGTCTTAGGTTGTCAATGTAATTACTTATCTGTCTTTGCTGCGCCTTTATTTTTGGCGGTAAAATCTAAATCATATTTAACCTGTGGTGTTGTTAACTCAGCCGCCATTTTTGACAAAATTCAAATTCAAAATATTTATTCAGTAAATTGGCCACATGCGGGCTCTTTTACACGTCGGTAATGTACAGTGAATCTACCAGCGCTTCGGACAAGACCATCATTGCGGAGAAGAAACTCCAGCAGAAGGTCAATTTTTTCATCATAAAAAAAATATATACTTACACATACATACATACCTTCACGCCTTCATTCCCAGAGTGGGGTAGACAGAGCTACAGAATTAGGTACCAACAGCTCTAAAAACTTGTTGATAATTCTGTAACCACATTTTGCACAAGTAGGCTAAGATGTTTACCAGCGTATTAGTGACAGGTTGCAAGCCCATCGCCTAACAGTACTACAAGCCTTTATTCCCTTAGTCGCCTCTTACGACATCCGCGGGAAGACATGGAGTGGCACTATTTTAACCCGGCAACCACACAGGTTAATATATATATATATATACTTAACATTAAGTTACATTAAGTAATAATAAAGTAATAAACAACGAATTCTTAAAACTAGCAAAACATTTTTTTATTACAAAGTTAAGGTCAATAATGATTATGAGAACAACACGACGAGGTCTCAACGTCAAAAGCCATATAACTAGGATAATAAATTGAACAACAAGTCCTCGCAAGCGTGAACAGACCGACAGAAACAAGTAAATAAGAGCAATCAAAACTTTGACCATACGATAACAGCTCAAAAACGATATTGTTTTTTTCGAGTAGAATAAAGCCCCCAGAGCTTTTACCAGAAATTAAACAAAATAACATTAAATACCTAATTGTTTTTTTTTTATTGTAAGATGTTCTAACTTCAAGGGCTAGTAAACTTAAGTGTAAATTAAATTCCACAGCTTTGTAATAATTTACTTCGATAAAGACCCTCCAAAAGGAACGCGTTAGAGCGTGACTCGTTATTCACTGACTTTTGTTAATTATCACATTATTATGTAGGTTTACGGCATATTATAGTTAATTATGCGTTTGTCACGAAAAACGTTAAAAATAAATAAATACCAGGGAACGACTGACTCAAATTGACCAGGTCCCAAACTTTAAGCTCTAGGCTTTTTAGGTGTGAGACAACGATAAACATACTTATGCTGTCAATTAAAAATTAAATACATAGAAAACAGCACTAAAGGAAGCACCAACCTTTGACTTGTTTCTGTTTGGCCAGTTGGTTGATTGGTAGAAAATGCCTTAATGGATTAAGTCCGCCATTTGTATTTTTCTTTACATTAAATCACGCCTGTTTCCCAGAGGGGTGCAGAGACCACTTCTTTCCACTTGCTACGACCTTGACAAATTTCTTTCGCTTCTTCAACATTCATACATCGAGTCATGCACGCACGTCGGTTTCGGGTAATTAAGATTCGGCCCTTTTCCATTATTTCTCCGATTTGATTCGAAAAAGTACGCCTATTTTTTTTTATTGTGCAATAAAGTTTAAATAAATAAAACAAATATTTGAACCGGGATTAGAACCCGGGACCGTCGAAGGCCAACCAATAATACCAACTAGGCTAACGGGTAAAAAATACCCTAAACCTATGGTACGCTTCACAAGTTGCATTCTGTATGCACTGTGCATACTAAATGCACTACCCTATGAAAACAGAAAAAACCTGCAAAGTTTTTGAAGTATTCTCCTAAGTAAACCCATCTCGCTTTTGAGATGCTACCGTATCATCAACGTTACGATAGCTCTTATTTTCCTGACAGTACTCGTAATGGCGGCCGAGTTTAAAACAATACCGTAACATTTAAAAAGCAATTTGGTTCTACCGAGTAGAAGGCGTTTGGATGCTTTCTTTAAGTCCCGTGCCTCACCGGGACGCCATGGCAACGTCGCTGGCCACGTATCCCATACAAATTAAATCTAATCTAATCTTCATTAGCATACCTGGGATAACTCGGGGCAAGTTCTAGGGATTTGATATCGATAAAAAAGATGTCGATACAATATTTATATATTTAACGTGACGCGTGACATTGTATTTTTTTCTGGAGAAAACTGTCATTACATTTAGAGCAAAATAATGTTGACTCACGTAGTTGTATGTCAGGATATTCACAAATCCACGAGTTAATATAATTATCGCGTGGGCGTGGATGTTTCTTGGGCGGCATGATTATTTTGGACTTTGTAACAAACGTAGCGGTATATTACCTACCTCGTATATTATTCTTACTCTAAGATATGAATGGCACTGACAGTAAATTGTCATTTTGATTGAAATGACATTCGCATACTTTTATTATCTTAAGAGGCTCGATATCAGATATGACATCGAACCTCTTTACAGTAATCGAGAATGTTCAATGTGCACATGTATTAATTTAATTATATCGACATTTTTTTTATCGAAATCAAATCCCTAGAACTTGCCCCGAGTTATCCCAGGTATGTTCATTACACACTCCTAATAGAGTCTGACCAGTGAGTGGTGACACAAAAAAATGGCGGCAAAATTAAAATAACACTAGCAGATAACACGAAATGCATAGCGACTGGATAGGTACTCGTAATGTGACAGCTTGTTTCATAGGTAAAATTGTTGCCATGTGAATAATTTGAAAAAAAATGCTTGTGACACGACTGGTTGGTCAGACTCTAGTGCTAATACGAGTAACTTACCATCAAGGTTGCAACTGACCACCAGCGCCGCGGCCCCGCTGCAGCACAAGCTGAACTGCAACCATTTTTACATACATACATACATAACTTCACGGTGTCCTGCCGTTTGACCAAAAGTCATTTGTCAAAATTACACTTGACAAACAACGTTTTACAAAAAAATGTTTCGTCACTTGATCATTTTACTAATAGTCATTTTACAAATGATTTACTTTTCCAAATGATCAACAGTTAAATTTACATTTTACGAGGAAAACGAACCAGGGCATAACCGACTCGGATAGGTTAGGTTAGAAGGCAAAGGCGGGAGCTTGGCTCCCGCCTTGGCCTTCGAGGTTGTTTTTTTTTCTGCCCAGAAATAGGTAAACTAATTGCTAAATGATCAATTGCTAAGTGAGTTTTTGTAAGATGATACTTTTGTCAAATGTCTCGTTTGCCAAATGATCATTTGGTGAAACGTTGTTTGTCAAATGATCATTTGTCAATAATTTTTTGGTCAAACATTAGTGAACCTAACTTCACGCCTGTAATCCCAGAGTGGGGTAGGCAGAGCTACAGAATTATCCACAACTTTAAAAACTTGTTGATAATTCTGTAACCCTTAATAGGGCCTCGTTAACTAAAAATACTAGACCAACATCAAATACAGTAATGGAATCGCAAGTCTCTAAAGAGTAAAAATACATGAAGTTATTTTTCGGGAAAATACAATTAAAATTGTATCTTAAAATGTAGGTAGTAAAGTCAAATTTCAGTTTATTGATATGTGGTAAATATATTGCCTCTGCCTTATTAAGGGGTAACCACATTCTGCACAAATAGGCTAAGATGTTTACTAGCGTATTAGTGACAGGTTGCAAGCCCATCGCCTAACAGTACTACAAGCCTTTATTCCCTTAGTCGCCTCTTACGACATCCACGGGAAGACATGGAGTGGCACTATTCTAATCTAACCCAGCAACCACACGGGGCAACATTTTTAACGCCGCAAAACAACTCACCCAATGTTGTATGTACCATTATCTAAGTTTGTTGGCTGTATGTCTCTACATTTTGTACATCAAAAATATTCCTTGTTGTTTTTGTGTGCGCTACATAACCTTATTTTCATTTTCATTTCATTTCAAATAAAATTAAACTTAACAATAAAAACATGACATGACATTATAGACACTAGGAACTAGGATACTACATTGGAGGGACTATAATAAAGGTCCCTTGTTTAACTACGGTACCCTGAAACCGCATGACAGCGGCGCCACTGTCAAAGTACAAGTTTCACAGTTGTATAGGAAATTAGTTCCAATTTGATCCACAGCGTGTTGTTTATTCGCAGTAACACTTGCAATTCGCAATTACGCTAGCTTAATAAATAAAGCGCCACTTTAAGAGTATTAAATTATAATGGGCTTCATTGCAATCAAGCTTAACGATCTGTTTTTTTTTTAATTCGAGTGCAAAGCGCAGTCAGGGGAGATTCGTAATTCACGTGTAGATAATAAAGAAATGATTGCTATTGTTTTACGACTCTGTAAAGTGGAAGCCGTTATAACAATAAAATAGATTAAATACATACATACATACCTTCTCGCCTGTAATCCCAGAGTGGGGTAGGCAGAACTACAGAATTACATGCAACTTCAAAAACTTGGTGATAGATTAAATAAATAATTATTATTCGGACAAAGCTAGGGATTACATCGGTTTAATTAACGCGAGTGGTCGACCGAGTAGAAGTCTTTTGACAGAAGTCTTTGAAAGAAAGTTGTTAGAAAGTATTTCAGTCGATACCTTCGCTTGAAAGGGCCGTTGAACTGTGAAACCAAAAAAATACTTTAATTATTAAACGTAAAAATATCTTAATCATTAAGGAGGTGATTCTCCTTAAGATCGTCAAGTTGATAGCGCCTACGTTAACTGCTGATCCCGAGTTTGTTTATACGGAGTTAAAGTGAATCTCTTAATTCGAAGCTTGATTTGACATTTTAATCCCAAACCCTCGAATTATAAATAATAAAACTGACCGTTATAATAAAATTTGAATAAAAAAATGTAGTTTATACACAAATTATGATTATATCGTCTTCAATCTGTCAGTGGTCCGATTGGCTTGCGGTTTTATGGGAATCGAAGTTATAAACGACTATAATTGTTGAATTTATGGCACTTTGGTGCATTTTTGCACATCAAAGACAATAATTTTATTTTGTTTATGAATCCGGTGTAGAATTGGATCATTGATTGCGAGAAAGGGATAGAACTATAGCAGTTATACCTACAGCTATACGCTGGTAGATTTTTGACGTGTAAAAGTGCCCGTACGGCCTACTTACTGAATAAACATCTTTTTTTTTCTTTTAGCTTTGTCCCTTTCTCTCAGCCTAAAATGAACTGATTTGAGCTAACCGGCCAAATAACTAGCTTACTCGCAGATAGGCATTCCATCTTTGCTCGACAGGGGCCCGACTTTGAAAACCGAAGTTCGAAGTAACGTTAGCTCCCTGTCAATAGAGAGTCAATAGAGAGAAAGGGATGGAGCTAAAGTAACGTCAAATATAGAGTTTCAAAGTAGAACCTCAGGATCTGTGGTCATTGGATCATATTAATAGACTGATTTTCGCTGCAGTGTGATACCGGTCTTAATATACGTCAAGTCATAGAAAGCTGTCATTATTGACGTGTTAAGACGGATATATAAGCTAAGATTGTAGCCCAGTAACTTTATACATCCGTAGTATGCGTCAAATCCGGTAGTTCTGAATTTTTGCAGACTGGTTTAGGATGTTGACCTAGTGAATAATCCAAGTTTGTGACCTCGAGCGTCGAACGCAACTTTGTCAAAAATCGAAAAAACCGCGAAAAAATCGTTTCGTTTTCAAATTTTGGCAATTATAACCCTAAAGGACTAGTTTTTGAAAAAACTTTTTAAGAACGTTTTTAAAGTAAACTAAATTTGCTACAATATAATACTAAAATTGTCTCCGTAGACCCAATAGTATCCGAGATTAAGCTTTTCAAAGTTTATCATTTTTTCGAACTTCGCAATTTTTTGCAATTCTGTCGTTCTGAATGAATATTACTCAATTTCAATTAATTTAGCCCTCTTAGAAGGTCCCGGTTGAGGTTCGTCCGTATTTATCGTCGTATGATCGACGTATTGGGATGGCATATCCCCATCAGGGGATGGTAATGAATCGCCGACGTCTTGTTCCGTCAAGTCACCCTCCATTTCGACATCGGACAGATCGTCGCCTTTTGGGATATTTACTACCGAAACATCAGGTATATTGTCACAAGAGGCCCCGCTGCACTGCCTGCAGACTGATGAGCATTTTAATCCTGCCTTCCTGCAGCTGCACGCGTTCCCACAACCCTTCGTGCAGCCGCAAGAAATCATCTGCAAGAGGTGTTGTGGGGCTGCATCTCTGGTCATCATTTTGGGGTTGAGGCTCCAGCTATCTTCGGGGACCGCTACTCTCTCCTACGGGTCCCACCTCAGGCCCACCTGCCTCCGTGTACCACCGGGGCCGCTGCCTCTAGCGCCTGCCTCTAGCGCTCCGGAGCACAGCGCCAGCGTGCGTGCTCCGTGTTCCCGGTCTGACGTCTCCAGGAAGGAAGTCCCGGGGGAACTACTATCACCCTCACCACCAAAATTCTAATCTTACCCTGGTGATATTAGGGACCTTAATTTAATTTTTGTATATTTTTCTTTATTCTGTGTGAGGAACGCCATAGTGCTAAATAAATACTCTGACCCTGATTTACTATTTTCGTCTTTTTCTCTCCAAACCACCTCTCCCTCTTTATCTCATTTTTGTTTCAACGTCTGGTACCTGATCTTACGAATCATCGGAAGATCACGTAACACGACAATGAGCAAATTGCGAAGTTCGAGAAAAATGATAAACTTTGAAAGGCTTAATCTCGGAAACTATTGGGTCCACGGAGACAATTCTAGTATCATATTGTAGCAAATTTAGTCTACTTTAGAAACGTTTAAAGAAAGTTTTTTCAAAAACTAGTCCTTTAGGGTTATAATCGCCAAAATTTTAAAACGAAACGATTTTTTTCGCGGTTTTTTCGATTTTTGACAAAGTTGTGTTCGGCGCTCGGCTCGAAGTCACAAACTTGGATTATTCACTAGGCCAATATCCTAAACAAGTCTGCAAAAATTCAGAACTACCGGATTTGACGCATACTAGCCCCATACTTTCAGGCGACAAAGTTACTGGACTATTGGCGAAATACATTTTAACAGGAGTGAAAGCCATTAATTAAAATTAGAATTAGGTACTCGGCCTTCAGGATGGCAGTCTTGAGATTACCAATATCTATGGGTCTTTCATTTAACTAATCGGAGTTCTTTATAATTGTGGGTCTTCTTCATGGATCTATATCTGAATCCCTAAAGTTTTTTAACCTATTTTTGTATTCCCTAACGTTGTATGTCATAATGATCACTTGTCCTAACCCTCACATGGCCTATCTTTGGGATTCCTAACATCGTATGGATGTTTTTTTTTTTCCATAATGTTTTATTTCCTAACATCACTTGCCATATTGATCGTTAATCCTAATGATTATTTTTCCTAACTTTGTATGGCATATTGTAATTTGTCCTATATTTGTACTACCAAACATTATTTGCCTTAATGCATATTTTCCCTAATTGTGATTAACCTACTTTTCTGCCGATAGTAACCTACTTACCTGACAGCAGTCTGGTTCTGGCTCACAGTTCAACCTAACACTCCTCCTCGCTACGCTCGTCGTCGTACCTAACTGGGCTCTGCCTTAGACTTATCCAATTGCGCGATAATCACATTTACTACGCTAGGGTTGCCATTGTTGTTCTTGAAATGTCCCGGTCTGAGTCCCCACACTTATGGCCAGAGATCGGAAAAATTTGGCTAATGTCCATAGGATAAATGACATGAGGTGAAATGATATTAGGGATTTTGAGGAATATGCCAAATAACATTAGGAATATTAATAGTTATGGTAAAAAATACTCGGGCAAATGAGTTTTAGGGCAATCATTACATTATGGAAAATGATTGTTATGGCAATTGATCGTTAGGGCTAATGCCCATTAGAGCAAAACAGTTCGGGCAAGTGATTTTAGGACAAACGATGTTAGGGACAGGGACCGGAAAACCCCTTTATTCGACTAAGTCTATCGATCGGGTAACTACATCATATGCTCTCCCAAACGTTAGCGTATCCCTATCGTTGGGCTTACCCTAATGAATGATTAACCATTGAGGTTACCACTTTCGTAAGGGTTTCGGATTTAAGCACTTAGCATTACGTTAGTGTTACCCTATTAATTCTCCCTCTCCGTTGACTATGTTTCGCAGATTCGTGTGATTGGTTGGTTTCAAGCCTGTGTGTGGATAGCCAATCAATTGCTAAGTAGTGCAAAAATAATTTGTATGGACTGCGCGTAGAGATTAAAATAGCTTGAAGCCGTTCAATAAACACTTCATAGGGAAAGCCTAACGAGGGTTTTAAGGAATTGGTAAGCGCTTAGTCGAATTAATTGTATCGTATGGGATAGCTCTTCATTGGGGTAAGTCGAAGATATGCTTATCGCATCGTTAGGGTTTGTAAAAACCAGTCAATTATATACCCTAACGAAAACCTTTTAAAGGGTAAGCGGTTCCGGTCCCTGGTTAGGGATCGCGAGGGAGACCCCTTCTTCATGCTATAAAAAACCGGCCAAGTGCGAATCGGACTCGCGCACGAAGGGTTCCGTACCATTATTGATTCGACATTCGACAGCTAAATATTCTGTGAATATTTCAAGCGTCTACCTGTTGCCGTTATTAATATCGAGCACAAATCAGAAAAAATAGTACATTGTTGCAGAGGATAGAAAGTACGAGATTTTTGGACGAGTCATATAGAGGGCCGAAACGTAGTTGAGGCCCTCTAGTGTACGAGTCCATAAATTGCACTTTCTACCGAGGCAGACATAGTGCTTTTCATAACTACTGAGAGAAAATAAAATAAAATTGTATGTATAATCGCCAATTTTACCAAAGATATTATTATTATTAATTATTATTATTAATTAGCCCAATATAGTGTCCCACTGCTGGGCAAAGGCCAAAGATAACTTTTTTTTAAATCTGGACCCCTATTCTCGTGGCTTTCGAGATTAATAAACTAACATTCGAGATGAAGATGTCAACTCCATATAAAATTGTATTTGTTTCGCCTTATCTCCCATGTAATTTTATCTCTAGTGGTTCGAGATCAGGGGCCAAGTTTGAATTACATAAAAAAAAAGCAGTGACATAGTTTTTAGTCTGTGTATCTTTTAGCAAAAATACACCTAATATTTTACGACACAAAATGGTGTGTTATGATTGGTCGATTCCAATTTTTCATTTTAAGGAGCTATGACACGAAAATTGATTGATTGATTTTCATTGGTTATTAAAGTTGGACAACAATGTTCTCGACCAATCAGCAAATGCCGACAAAAACATTCTTGGTCTGTCCTTATAAGTGACGTTTTGTGACCCCAAACAAGAGCATCTATGGCCATATTTCCGAGCAGTGTTGTGAAAAAACCTTTTCTGTATGGGAGCCCCACTGAAATATTTATTTTATTCCGTTTGTAGTATTTGTTGTTATAGCGGCAACAGAAATACATCATCTGTGAAAGTTTCATTTTCTAGCTATCACGGTTCATGAGCATACATCGGATTGACGGGGGCAAAAATGTACCAGTGCTAGTGATTCATTAAATATCGACAAAGTTTATCGACAACTTTGGTTGTGACATATGGATCTTACATTTCTTGCAAAAGTAAGTCGTACCTTTATTTTCTTTATATGAATGATCAGCTTTCCATGAAGATAAACAATTTAACCGACTTAAAAAACAAAAAAAAAACAATTCGTCGGAATGCTAAAGAATATTGTTGTAGTGAAGGAATTGGTTGTTCAACGTAATTTCAATGGTTGTCAAAAGTGAGTCGAGTACAGGACTCGAGTGAGGAGTACTATCAGATACCATTTGTTTAAAGTTGCGATAAGTATGAATAAACGAGTTTTGCACATAATTAAAAGGTATTCAAACTTGGCCATTACTTATGATAATGATGGATGATTAAAAATTGTTTTCTATCGATGTTGATAAACTAAGTCGACATTTAATGAATCACTAGCACATGTACATTTTTGCCCCCGTCAATCCGGTGTTTGTTCATGAGATAAAGCCAGACAGACGGACAGTTGAGTCTTAGTAATAGGGTCCTGTTTTTAACTTGTGGTTACGGAACCCTAAAAATATGTTAACTTTGGCGTCTTGTGGATCATACCCATCCACGTTAAGGACTCGCGTCGTTTTGTGCGGTCACCGCTTTTGTAAGCTCTAGTGTGTACAACCCTTTATGAATGTTGGTTATTGTTTATAGAAAATTTAGATCAAGCTCAAAGACGGTTGAGGGAAGATTCTAACTTTCTAGAAAGTTTGTGAGGGTTGTTCAATTACGAACAAACGATTAAACTGATTTATTTAAAATACACGTGGACAAGGTTAAGGATGGATGGAGAAGGTTAAACATGGATGGAGAAGATTTAAGATGGATGGAGAAGGTAAAGGACCGATGGACAAGGTTAAGGATGTATGGACAAGGTTAAGGATGGATGGACAAGGTTAAGGTTGGATGGACAAGGATAAGGATGGATGGACAAGGATAAGGATGGATGGACAAGGTTAAGGATGGATGGACAAGGTTAAGGTTGGATGGACAAGGTTAAGGTTGGATGGACAAGAATAAGGATCGATGGACAAGGTTAAGGATGGATGGAGAAGGTTAAGGATGGATGGATATGGTTAAGGATGGATGGTAAATGTTAAGGATGGATGGAGACGGTTAAGGATGGATGGAGAAGGTTAAAGTTGGATCATACCAGAAAGTCAAGGAGTTGACGGATGACCGGAGCGCTTGGCGATTACTCTACCGAGAGCACAGCTCTTAAATAAAGAGAGAGAGACACAAGGACAGTTAGTCCATGTCCTGTCTTTGACCTATTATGGTATTGTTTTTAACTCTGCCAATATTCAGCATCTGTTGTAGCTCATTGTTGCAGCACTTATGAGTTCACGGGTTCCTACGTCTCGCCGTTGATGGCTATACAGTCCTATAGCAGCGCGGCATGTCGGCGGAGTTCGCAGGAGGTGGTAGAGCATGGCGAAGACTTTCCTGCTTAAGGTTCTCCAGCCAGTCATAGTCATGTTTTTATGTTCTGACTTAAATGTCATGTTGCCATTCAGATCTCATTTGCGGGCACGTTTCTCTCAACCGTCTGTCCGAATACCAAAACTATTCATGTCCCGTCTGCACGAGTCCTTGAACCTCCGAGTTGGACGCCCAACAGTACCCTTACCATGAGTTAGAATTATCGTGCTCGCAAGCTAGTAAAAGAGCCCGCATGTGGCCAATTTACTGAATAAATATTTTGAATTTTGAATTTTGAGTAGAATGCTCTGTCCCTTGCACTCTATAAGAATACTGCGAGGTCTGCGAGGTCTGCGAGGGACAGAGCATTCGACTCGCTAGTGAGTACGTAAATTGTAACTCATGGTAAGGGTATAGTTCTTTTTACGTTCGCTATCTGACCCAGCATTACTTGGCGTGGTAGTATCTCCGGGTCCATGCGATGTAGGTACGTGACCAAGCCAGCGTAGTCTTCTCTGCCGGCCGCTATTACTGAAAATAGTAAATAAGAGCTATCAAAATGTTGACAACACGATAACAGGTCGTAGACGACATGGGTTTTACCGCCTGGTACCCCGACCTTCCCGGATAGTTTACACCCTGGAAAAATTGATAGATTTCCCGTGGGAATAAAGTTAAAAAAAAACACGTAGACGAAGTTGCGGGCTTGCACACGATGTCATTAGTCGATCCCTTATTGATGTTTACAGTAAGGTAGTTAAATAAGCTATAATTTGCCAGACCCACATTAAAAGGAACATTTTAATTATGACGTTTAAAAAAAAAGTATCTCTATACCTAATAGGTGGGCGTAACATTATTTATAGTGTAGACCCATCTATTATTACCTGACAAATAATCTTATTAAAACTCACATGTTCACTAAAAACTCAATCAAAATGATGTTGAACCTTATTTGTATTGATTTAAGAAACGGTACTCGAAAACCATCGGTAAATTTATGACGGTTTTGTCGATGGTTTTTTGTTTCCCGCCTTCTCTTGTTCCGAAAATGACGTCGGCCATAATTAAAAATAAAAATTATTGTGATTGGTTTTGGCGAAGTGCAAATTGGTTTTTATTGGGAATGATATCTTTATAAATCTTCGTGAATGATGTTATAAGCTGCGTGTGATTGAAAATGTATATGATTCAAGTTAAGATGTAATTTAATTTTCAAAATTTCTGCCTGTTACTGTTTATTACATTCGGTCTGTTTATAAATTTAGCAACTCAAGCCTTATTGAATTTAAGATTTAATACTATTTAAACTTTTAACTTCTTATGCCGACAAAAATAGTAGGCAAATCGAATATATATAAAACATATTTGAATTAGTATGGCGAGTACCGAATAATTAGCTAGCAAACCTATGTAAAAAATTTGGTAGAGAACTTTTATCCCGAAAAACTGGTGAGATCTCGACGGAATAGCGATAAACGATTTCTACGCGGACAGAGTCGCGATAAACAGCTAGTGGTTTTAATCCAGTGATCTTAATGGCAGTAAAAATAAAATCATACATTAGTCCTCATTTAAACCTCGCCTCAAAGCCTAGTAAAGACAAGCTATAAATTCAGGAGAATCGTTAAGTTTCACTTTAACTCGCTCGTAACTCTCGCCTGTCACTGTCACGTTGACAGCCGACTGACATGTGTCATAAACGCGCGTTTTATTCCGGCGACAACTCGTTAACTTTAACGGCTTTTTAGTGAAGATGTTACAATGTCGCCGGTTTTTTTTTATGTGAAAATTGACGTCGGTTGACGCGAATTGAAAATTCTGTCTTTATTCCACCTTTTGTTAGCGTGTCTTGCTTTGGTATCATTTGTATTGGTGATGTTATTTTGTCTTATTCACTTGCAAGTGGAAGTGCTATTCTATCAACAGTGAGTTTGATAATGATATTGAAGCAAGGTGGGTTCAACAAAAAGAAAATAAAAGTAATGATGTGAAAGCAATTTGGCTAACCTAATTTAGACGAGAACGTCGTAGTTTGTTATGCTACCTCACCGGAGGCGAGGAAATTTCCTCGGATCTATGAGAAAAGCGAGATTTTACTTTGGACTATTACAAATATTTCATAGCATGAACCAGAGTCAAAGTCAATACATTTAATGACCAATAAACACAAGTCACATCCAAAAAAAAAACAGATTAAAAACTACCTACAACACATTTAACTGCTCACTCATAAAAATCCAGCATTAAACTTGGTTTATCAATGTGTTCCGTATCTTTAAGTTTTAAAAATGTAATAATACCTACTAAATAATCTTTTGGTACACAAAAGATTATTTAGTATTATATTACCTCAAAGAAATGAATCATTTAACAAAATTATTATTTTAGTTTATTAATGAATGTATCAGTAGACATAATTCTAGGGTCCTAATGAAAAAGGGAAGGTATCTATAAGTCTCTCGAATATTAAATGAAAACGGGTTTAAGTCTTGTATACTCCGTTAATGTATGTTTTAATTGCGTGTTAAGTCGAGTTGTTCCCTTTTTCACTATGACCCCAAAATTAAACAAATATACAAGTATGTAAAATAATAGGTAATACGTTGTTACATTGAGATCATCAATATTAGTAATAATTGTAAGAAAATTTAAATAAAAGAAACAATTAATAAATAACAAAAAAAAAATCTGTTACGTTTTTTTGTTAAAATATTTTTTGGGTATGAAGGCGTGAAGGTATGAATGTTTGTATGTATTTTGGTTTAATATGCTATGTTATAACATAAAAAATATCAAATAAAACAATGCAATTTAATATGTTATGTCAGTCTGCATGGTAGGCCTCACGGCCGGAAATAAACGCTTGAAATGATAGCAAATGACACTTTATTTTTGTATCCATTACCGAAAACACGTCTACTAATCCGTGCACTCAACACGTCTAATATTAGTCCGCTACGCGCAGGCGCCGGCGGAAGCGGTGCGATGTTTTACTCAGTCTGTAAGCAGACAGGATACACTGAAACGTTTACATGTGGCTATTGTAATCCGAACTCGAAATGTGATGCCGAATTTGACAGTTTAATTTTTACTTCAAAATACCTTATACATTTTAATATCTGTTTAAAACCAATTGTTTTAATTTTCTATTATTGTGTAAATAGTTGTAAATTTGTTTAAGTACATGGTTGTTTTTTGGTTAAGCCAAGAATTCTCGGATTAAAACTAAGGTTTTACTGTGTATTATTAAATCTAATAATTATCGAGACGTCAGTAGGTATGTACTTAAATCTCAATAATTTACACACGGTACATACCAACCGTAAAATTTCAACGTACATATAATATCGCTTACAACCTGTGTTGAAATCAAGCTCCTATTATAAATGAAAAAAAGTTTTGAATAGAATAATCTACCTTATTGTTTATAAATTAAGACGTTACCATACTTTATCCAATTTAAATAACCTTTACACCATATAAACTAATCCTAATCCTCTCACACCCACGTCTACCGAAACAAAAACAAATAAAAAAATAACCGCATAAAAAACGCCGCGTTTAAAACAGCGATAATTGCCGCGCTTTTTTTGTAAAAAGGCGTAAGCGTAATCAAGTAGTGCGGTGAATGTGTTCTTTTAGAAACATGGCGGCGGTCGGAAGCCGTGCGATTAGTGGCTTTTAGTCGCTCCACTTAATGGCTTCGGAATAATTAACCAGCCAGCGATTGAGTTGTGAGTTAAGCGACGCAGGGGAAAGGAGATTATTAGACGAAAACTGTTTACAATAGATTAAAAAACCACTTTGGCTCTAGAACATGTTCTTATTGTTTTTAACTCGGCCGCCATGACTGTCAAGCTAATAAGAGTAAAATAGAGCTCCTGGTGTAGCATTTAGTTTCGTATGAATATAGTGATCCAAGACACACTGTTATTTACAAACGTCGACGACTACAGAAATCTTTCTCAAAGATGAATGGGAGACTCGTAAGCGCTTGTGCGTTTCCTTATGTAATTTATAGCATTTTAACAAATTCTGCTGTAGTTTCATGCGCATAGAATGCGATTTGGCTAGCTTTTCTTTTTAAATAATTGTTGTATTTTAACTATTTCGCTTGATCAAAATAAATTAAACAAAATATTTGTGTTTAAAACATAAACAAACTTAAGTAATACTAAGTAAGTACATAAAACTTTTACGGTTTTTTCTCTGAAAATTATTGTATTGTACTGTAACAATGCAGTTGTTACGCTGTTTACCTGTGCTGCATTTTAACATACAAACAAGCTTAATTCACTTCAATTTAACTTCATTTCACTTCATTTTCATTTAAATTCGTATTGTAAACATCTTTATGATTTTTTTACTAATAACTGTCAAACAGACAGCTCAATTCCATAGATTATTTGAGTTACGTTAACCACAAATCGATCTTTGTCAAGTGTTGACGACACTTATCCAACAGATGGCGTTACTAGCCAATCTGTGTAACTTTACTTATATTTAAATCTTTTAATAAAATTAACTTCAACATAAATATAAATAACCTTTTAATTGTTACTCGTTAATAAAATCATTAAATAATGTATTCTTTCTTATCCGATTCAGCGCATGAAAAAATAATGGAGGGTATGATGGTGTCTTACCTACATGACCCGATATTTTCACTCATGACGCGAATTGGCTTTCTAGCATTTCTTTGTTCGCCCTACTCATATTCAAAATTAAGCGAAATGGGCGAAAGGTTATAAAAGGGCCGCGCTCATTTCATTCGTCCTCTTTACCGCCTCAGCTACTACACTTCGAACACTAGTATTAACGTTCGTATAGGTACTTAATACCTATCTATAAAATCGGTGCAAATCCCCAAATCGGGTAAGTTCAGTGCAACGAACTAACTGTATATTCTAATTCTATATTGCTGTGTAATGTTATCGTGTTTTATATTTTCTTATTGTGTGTTCTTCTAGATTATTCCAAATTATTCTTTTAACTATTTTTATTTCTAATAACCGACCGTTACCTACTTCATAACGGTCGTTAGTATATTAACTTGTTTAGTAAATTGTTATTTTGGCTTAGCTTTTCTTTGTTTTATGTAACTCCGTTCCGATAGTTCTTGCCACCGCCAATAATTAAAAGCGCTATTCCCTCGGGCTTCACCCAACGGCGGCTGGCATAAACTATCCCTATGCTGGACACCAGGCTCACACAGCCAATGCTTGGGTTTCCAGGGTTCACCGTACAGGGAGCACCAAGCACCGATCACCCATCATGGTTCACCGTACAGGGAGCACCGATCACCCATCATGGTTCACCGTACAGGGAGCACCAATCATCGTTCACCGTTCACCGTTCATAATCACCGCTGGGTGTACACCTCCGCTAGGAGCATCCACCGCTAAGAGCAGACCATCGCAACTACCCACCTACTCCTCCTCTACTCACCTACTTGGCCGGCGCGGCGTCTATCTCCGGGACCAGGATCGTCGAGTGGGGTCCGGTGCTACACACCGGGTGCTACCCCCCTGACGCCAGGATCCTGGCATCGTACACCGTCGGGCTGCCGACGGGTTACCTCCACCGCCGCTCCGCGTCTCTCTAATTTACGAGGGAAGTGCTATCCACTTCACAGAATCAGACCACACCCTACGAACCTACTACCCTCTTCTGTTCACACTACCGGAGTTCTTTTCAATAAATTCTTTAAACTTTTATCGAGTTTTTCTTGCCACCCGGTAGGACGTGACAGTACTAAATGTTGAAAATACGTCTAACAATGCATTTAAAGCGATAAGCATGCAGATTTTTTATTCTTAAGCTCCGCAAATTAGAGAAAACAATAATCGACATTCCTAAACATTTCGTTTTTAAAATCCATTCACACACTTCAACCGCACTCGAAAGTCCAAAATTCAACAAAACATTAAGTGAGTGCCCTAATTACCGACCAACAAGCCCTACAAATTCTAAGTCAGCTGCAAACAGGTTCCCTAACGAGCGGGGCATTTAATACTGATGTCTCAATACCTCCCAGCGCGGTCGGCCTATTATTTCTGTCCCACACGACGCGGATTGCCCGGTCCAGCCGTGTAGAGGCGGCTTTATTAATTTGTTTAGTACAATAACTTATAATTAATAAGTTTTATTTTATAAACATCGTCAGAGGGCTAAGTTTGGTACGTCTAAACTATTTGTTTTCTCGTTATTTCTATTAATCATATATTATAGTATCAACTTATGCACTACCTAATTATTAAAAAGTACTTTTTCTCAAACATGCTCGGAAAGAACGGTTTTCCGATTGAGACACAAGGACGGGAAGTGCCTCATTTTACTCCTAGGAGTAAAAAAACATGAAAACACTTTCCGTCCATGCCCATATTGTTTTTTAAAAGTGCTCTCTATGGCGTATAAAATCAAAAGGGCCATGAAAAAAATCCCGTACACCCAACTTGTCACATTGTTTGAGAAAAGCAATAAATATGCCTCGGTGGAAACGAGGATTTCCTGACTCGTATTTTAGCAGGCCTCGCTATTGCTTGGCCTTCTTACCACCTCGTCAGGAAATCCCTTACTTTCCGCGCCTAGGCAGTAATGTACCTACTATTAAAACGGATCTTTGTTAAAACCATTTACGATGGAATTGGAAAATGTGTTTAATGCATTGTTTTGAGGAATATTACCTGGCCTACATTTTATTATTGTAAGACTTATAAACGATTTCGCATTATTATTTTACAAATATTTCAAAATACCATAAGATTTTTATAATAATAAATAACCGAACTTGACGAAATGTTAAAAATAAGATGAATATGTTAAGGTGCATCCCATCCCAACTCCAATTAACTTGCAAAGCCTCTTCCAGGCTGCACTACCACCCCCTATTTAGGTTCTACAAAAGCTTGCTGCACCTACAATGCAGTTTATGTTTGCGTCTCATGCATACACCCGCTTATATCCAAATGATACACGTATTCCACCCTCCAAAGAACACTGAACTTTATTCCATAGCAATAGAATTACACAACTCTTTCCAAATCTGATATTTCCTTTACTCTGTTCCGGGAAATGCTAACAAAATTACAATTACGAAAATTCAGTTATAACTTGAGGTAAATACAGTTCAAAACCGTTTACAGTGTCCGCCATTACAACATTTTGAAATAAGAACATCGATTTCGAGATTGAAATTTTAGCTTACGTTATAACGACTTAACTACATAAATATTTCATTCTCAATCACACCATAGGCATGTTGGTATAAGGTTGTTTTTTTAAAAGTGATGGAGTTTAACATAAGGTGTTGATAGAACTGCTATTGGATCTAGTGTGAGGTAGGTACGAGTCGCGAAAGTATCGCTATTTGCTACCGTATCGCGCGCCATCGCGGCTTCAGGGGTCGCGAACCTAACCGCGGTAATGTTTAGTCGTGACTTTCCTTTTATTAGTGACAATGACTAGCCTAATCTTACGTAATGAATGACTGTGGTATAATTTAGTTTGTATGGTGTGTGTTAGGTAGTTTCGTTTTATAAATGGTACTTAAGTAGATTTAGTGGCTTCCGATTAGGTATGTTTAATTGATTGGTTTCATAACTGGGTTTTGTTTGACACAGAAAATGCAAAAATCGAATAACAAGCTAAAATGTGTTACGAAAATTCCAAGTTATTTTTCAATCTTTAAGTTGATAAACCTCATTAGTAAAAAATCATACAAAAACAGTCAATTGATATACTTACTTACTAGCCTATATAGAATTAAATAACATTACCATACCACAAAAAGTGCTAATAATTGTCAAAAAAAAATACAAACGGTAATGATCAAATTTGGGTTATAGGTGTTTCGTCACCTGTTACGGCACGACGGGTACATTAAGATGATGATTGAAGGAAAAACAGAAGGAAAAAGGCCTCTTTTCCTTTTTCCTTGAGACCAAGAAGAACTTACCTAGATAGACCAATTAAAAGACAAAGTAGGCGTCGTGCCGTGTCAGTGTGTTAAAGAGAAGACTTGGAACAGGCAATAATTTAATAACTCCACCGACAAGAGCATAGGTCTCAAGTAAATGATGATGGGTTATAAGCAGAGATCGGAGTAGATAGAGCTAATTTGCCTAAACTCAAATTCATTCATGAGTGAGTGAAATAGGAACACATTTTTGAATGAATACCTATGCATCAAGTTTAGGCAAATTAGCTCAACCTATTCCGATCTCTGGTTATAAGTTATCATTCATAAGATACCCAAAAACAAAAATTCAATAACAGAATTTACCTTTGCACCAACAGTTCTCGACCCCTGCCTGTACAACGACGTCACATCTGCCGCACCGCATCCGTCCAATCAGCGCATTATATGTTAATAGCCTATTAGAATATACGGCGGACTTCTTCGCGCCGCCGTCGACGCTCGGACTAGGGTTTGCAATATTCGTCCAATTTTAGTATTCGAATAATACGAATACTTAGATTTCCAATATTCGAATATTCGAATATTTCGAATAATTCGAATATTTTTGAAAATAAAACAAAAAAAATATTCTAAGTTGTATAATTGTAAAATCTGTAATGTAAAATTAAACTTTTTGGCAATCAACATTTGGTATTTGGTAAATCTTACCGCAAACACTACATACATGTTTGTAAGGTGAGGTGAAAGAGAGAGTGGACAGTTATATTTGCCAACAGGCCAACTTTAATGAACAAATACAAACTTATTTTCCATATCATATACACTTGGGAGCAAAGAAATCGAGCCACCGTTGCGATTTTTACTTCGATGCTGATTGTACAAAAGTCGTAAGTGTTATCATGAAAATTCGAATGCCATATGATAGGTAATTTCGTCTTCTATCGAATGACACAATTTTAGTGGTGGGGATGGGTATATCCCGTCATTATGGGCAATAACAATACCCCTCTCAAATTAGCTCATTAGTTCACATACTGTACATCATTTGTTTATGATACGACATCCTGAACACATCTCTTCTCGATTCTACTGGAAAACCTTGAAGAAACATGGATACTACCCCGTCTGAAGCCGCCCCGGCAATTGCTCTGTTGCAAACAGGGTTGGGTCAACGTGAAGTGGCCCGACAACTGAACCTGACACGATCATCTGTCCAACGTGTGTTCCAGAGGTTACAAGCGACTGGTGCTTTCTCCAGAAGACCTGGCACTGGCCGGGTACGCTCTACCTCGGAGCAAGATGACGCTTCATTGCTGTCAACTCGCTACGGAATCGACGACTCAATGCTGTTCAGCTTCAGCAGAAGCTACGAGACCCGGAATGTGTCCATCAGCCGATGGACTGTTAGAAGGAGACTTGCAGAGAAGAATTTAACTTTACACAAGGCTGCGAATGGCCCTAAACTCACTCCGAGTCACCGTCAAACACGTCTTCGCTTTGCTCAGGAACATGAAAACTGGACCCTTGAGCAATGGAGGACAGTACTCTTCTCTGACGAGTGCAGGATTTGTCTTTTTGGCAATGACGGCAGGGAGAGGGTCTACCGAAGGCCGGGGGAGCGATTTTCGCAAAGCTGCATCGAAGAACGAGTCGCATATGGAGGCGGTTCATGCATGGTCTGGGCCGGCATTTCTTTGGAAGCGAAGACAGACATTGTGTTCGTCACTGGGCCTGGTGTCGGGCCAAATTCAAGAGGATTGACTGCTCATCGGTACATTGAAGAGGTCCTCGCTGAACATGTGGTCCCATTTGCTGGCTACATCGGTGACAACTTCATGCTGATGCAAGATAACGCCGGACCACATACAACTCGGATCACTCAGGAGTACCTAAGAGAGGTCGATATCCCTACCATTGAACCCGATAGAGCACGTCTGGGACGAGCTCAAGAGGCGAATCCGGGCCAGGGATTCCGCTCCTGAGATCCTGCACCAGCTCAAGACAGCAATCGAGGAAGAATGGGCGGACATACCTCAAGAATTTCATCAAAAACTCGTGCGTTCGATGAAAAATCACATGCGTGCATGTCGATTGGCTAGAGCAGGGAATACACGTTATTAAAAATCGATAATTTGTTTTAATTTTCATAAAACTCTTTAATTATTCCCTTGTATTTTTCTGTTCTAAATAATCTAATAAATACATTTTGAGAGCCTTGCGGTTTTCGGCCCTGAAATGCACTGAAAAATCCACCCCTACCATTAAAAATTTTGTCATTCGATAGAAGACAACATTACCTATCATACGGCATTCGAATTTTCATGATAACACTTACGACCTTTATACAATTAGCATTGACGTAAAAATTGCAAGGGCGGCTCGATTTCTTTGCTCCCAAGTGTATATACATGGTATACAAATAAAAACTTATGATAAAAACTTATTTTCCATTATGTAGCAGGTAGCCGGACTCGCCAGCTGGCTACCCCTTTTACCAATTACTGTACGGTAGTTAGTTCATTCTAAAAAGTTTGATTTTAGCTAAGATAAAGAAAAATAGGTAATTATATTGTTTGTCTTAAATTTGAAGTTATTTTTGATATTTAAATCTATTTCCACGGAGTTGTTAATGTGAAGGATAATTAATCCTGGCATTTTGTTGTAGTGTTTCGCTAGATTAAATAATTACAGACATATTTTTGCACTATTCGAAATATTCGTTTTATTCGAATAATTAATACTGTCGAATTCGAATAATATTTATGGCGAATAATTCGAATATTCGAATATTCGAATATTCGGATTGCAAACCCTAGCTCGGACTATCTCATAATTATAAACCAGCGTACGCTGAACTCTTACTGCGAGTATTTACATTCAAACTGGAGGTCTGATTATAATTGACGTTTAGTGTAAATCCTTTAACGGTCGAAACAGTTAGATCAAACGAAATTCGACTTTGTTTTGATTGTGGTATGGATGTGTTGATGTAAAGGGTATCTCGGTTACAGTTTTGCACGGTGGCTTGTTAGGAAAAGTGTTTATTGTTTTTGTTGGGTCTGTTATTGTAGTGGTGCTAGCAGCTTGTTACCGGGCCGTTGCGCGTGTTTAGTGGGTGGCTAGTGGTTTATAGCTAAACAAAGCCGATGATTGATCGAGAATTCATATTTCTAGTGTCTTGGGTGGCGTAGAAACGAACTTCTAGTCTTATTTGTTAAAAAGGTACTTGATATATCGATAGATTTTCCAATGAAATTCGAAATTGACTTAACGAATGAGGGCTTTTTTACAGGACGGTAACATGGAATGAATCTACTAGCGCTTCGGACAAGACCATCATTGTTGAGAAGAAGCGCCGCAAGAAACTCCAGTAACTGAAAATCTGTGAAGAAATGTATGAAATATTACGAGAAACTGATATTTTATGTATGGTATGAATGGTATGTTTGTATGAAAACTCTTCATTGCACATAAATAATTACAAAACCTTTTTGCATCACTATAGATGTATAGATAATGTAATGTAATTGATATTAAGTTGATATTGAGCATAGTTTCCTGCGTGACTAATATTAAGCATATTTTAAATCTTAATACAGTATTGTGTATTTGCATGCATTTTATGTTTTACGCAAATAAATGACTTTAGTGATTGAAAAGCAATATGGTTTTACTGAGTAGAAAGAGCCCTGTGCTTTGCCTTATTACATACATAAATAAAATCACTCCTTCGTTCCCAGAGTGTGGTAGGCAGTGCTACAGAATTACCAACAACTCTAAAAGCTTTTTGATCATTCAGTATCCACATTTTGCATTAGGCTAAGATGTTTACCAGCGTATTAGTCACAGGTTGCAAGCCCATCGCCTAACGGTACTACAAGCCCTTATTCCCTTAGTCGCCTCTTACGACATCCACGGGAAGACATGGAGTGGCACTATTCTAACCCGGCAATTATGCAGACATTTATTAAAGCCATAATAAGCGCAAGAACACTTATGTCAGACGCAATAACGTACTTTTAAAAGAACACCGTTAGTTAATATCAGTTTAAACCCACGTATCGTTTTATTGACCGCTAACGAAGCCCCTGCGTCTGCGCACGAAATACGGCTACTGTTTAATTGAGACATGCGCGATGTTATCGCAAAGGCACCGCTTAGGGGCTGGCATGCGGCCTTCGCCTGCTTTATCGCTTCCTGTGCCCATTTCGAGGATTTTGGGAAAAAAGAATTTACTAATAAGAGGATGGTGACACGAGGTTTTTAAAAATTGTGTTTATACCTATTTAAAAGTGTTAATCTCAAACATATTGCCGTGTGGTTGCCGGCTTAGAATAGTGCCACTCCATGTCTTCCCGTGGAAGTCGTAAGAGGCGACTAAGGGAATAAAGGCTTGTAGTAGGTACTGTTAGGCGATGGGCTTGCTACCTGTCACTAATGCACACTGTTAAACATCTTAGCCTAATTGTGCTAATTGTGGTTACAGAGTTATCAACAAGTTCTTAGAGTTGTTGGTAATTCTGTAGCTCTGCCTACCCCACTCTGGGAATGAAGGCGTGAAGGTATGTATGTAGGTATGTAATCTCAAATGACGTTACTTTGCAAGTTTTTATAAAAATTTTTTTAGTTCGTCTTGCTTTTATATCTTAACTTGCGATCCGCCCTCGCCTCGCTTCGGTTTATGTGAGTTCAGTTCAGTTCAGTTTCTTTATTTGCAATAAATTGTATGTTCAAAGATGGAAAATAGTTTGTTATTAGAACACGAATACAATTTTTCCCGTAAGGAGTAGCAAAGAACAAATCATTAGTAAAATATAAATTCAATGTCAATATCATCTCATTACATATAATTTAAGACTAATAAAAACAACAAAATAATATAAATTTGAAGTTAAATACATACATACATACATAAACTCACGCCTTCATTCCCAGAGTGGGGTAGGCAGAGCTAAAGAATTACCAACAAGTCTTAAAACTTGTTGATAATTCTGTAACCACATTTTGCACAAGTAGGCTAAGATGTTTCCCCGTGTATTAGTGACAGGTGGCAAGCCCATCGCCTAACAGTACTACAAGCCTTTATTCCCTTAGTCGCCTCTTACGACTTCCACGGGAAGACATGGAGTGGCACTATTCTAACCCGGCAACCACACGGCAAAAGTTTTATTTTATTTTTTAAGTTAAATAAATATGTTAAAAAAAGTAATATAATGTATGTATGTGGTTTTATGTAATACCTATGTTAATAAGTCTTCTGTACATAATCCAGAAGTTATTATTTTACATACAACCTTCCTCTTGAAATACTCTATCTATTGATAACTGCATTAAAATTTGTTGCGTAGTTAGAAAGATCTAAGCGTACAAACACACAGAGGGACAGACCGCGTGAAGCGACTTTGTTTTATACGTTAGCTCTTATTCACTTAGCAGTAAGAGCTGTTCAGTTTACTGCGATATAAAAGCAAGATGGGTCGAAACAAAGTGGAATAAAAAACTCGCGTAGGTAGGTACTTGACTACACTCGCGGTCAAATAATACGGGTCAGAGTGCGTTTTTCATACTAAAGAGGCTATTTCAAACCCTTGGTTCCTCGCCAGGGGATGCTTTTAGTGAAATCTGATGATGGACACCCCGAGCATCAATCCAGGACTTCCAGAGTGCCTAGGACACCCAACTGATTGAATCTGCGGGTAACGCCGGAATTGTGCATGTTCAGGAAAAACCTATAAAATAGCAAAAAATGTAAGGAAATCCAAATGCTGACCCAAACTCTCTCGCTGTGGTGTTACCTGATTGTGCGATCAGTTAGGTATCTTAAGCACTTTTGACCTTCTCTATTGAACCTCAGAGTATCCACTATTAAACCTCACTCAAAACAACCAATGCCCTAGAACCAAGGCTTCAAAATAGCCTCGTTTGTATGAAAAACGCACTCTGACCCGTATTATTTGACCGCGAGTGTATCTTCCCCATGTCATGAATAGAAAGAAAATTCACTTTTCCGTTTATTTATTTAGTTAACTTTTTCCATTTGCATGGATATTTGTTAATACCCTTATACTTTAACAAAGTCTTAATTTAAGTTATTGAATTTACAGCGTCAAGCATGTTGGAGTTGACATAAGCAGGCATAATGTGTCACCAGCTTAGCTACTTCAATCCTATTCATTTTGTTAATTTTCGAAAATGGCTAACTTAGCGTTATGCATCTTGAGTAGGCGTCCTGGTCAAAGACACGAAGTGAGTGACGAAGATTCTTGGATAATAATAAAATAACAGCACAAGACGTAACTATATTCGACATTTTCAAACTCAGTTATAGGTATGTAGAAATGTCGATGCAATAATTATTTATTTATTTATTAACCAACTTATATTAACAGATATGCCACACATACACCTACGTTATATATAGTTATAATAACACAAATTATAAAGGAATTGTTACATTACAAAACATAAAATAATTAAAATTAACAATATGGCCTAGGCCCTAGGGCCTTGTTTGACCACGAGCACTGGGTAGATCACTTGGACACGGTGGTGGGGGTGGCAGTCGACTCCAGGCAAAGCGCGGCTGTCGCCAGGAACCTCGGCTCCGACTAGGAGAACAAGTCAAGGGTAGGGTCGAAGAGCAGGGCGTTGTTGATTTGTGTGAGAGCAAGGTATAGGGGACCAGTGGCTAAAGCAACAGTGCTTTTTACGAGTATAGGAACTGCAAATAAAGGGCGTAGTCATGTTATGATGATGATGCCAGCACGTTGTCTAAACTTCTAAATAAATGGTGTCTATTCATTAAGTACTAATGAATTGCGCTAATTGATTAATGTGTCGCGATTTGACCATAATTGGCCAAATTCAGTTTACTCTGTTTTATTTTGGTCTGAGGGACTTATCTTGACTTATCAACCCGATGAAATCCATCGTAATATACAAACCCACTATAACGGTATTAAAATGTATTAAGTTCTAGTTATTTCCAGATTGTTTACTTTCTTTCCAATTTCAATTTTATTCAAATATGTACTTCATAAAATGTAGTAATTTATTGTATTGTACACCAAATTACACTAAAGCGCAAAAATAAACTAAACTACCGAATATTAAAACCGCTGGATGACAGCAGCAGAGGACCGATCGTTGTGGAAAACCTTTGGGAACGTCTTTGTCCAGCAGTGGACGTCTTGCGGCTGATGATGATGATGATGACCTAATATTAAAACTGAACTAATGAAATTACCCAAACTAAATACAGGAAAAATTATGGGCCACATCGCTGTCGCTGCTGATGGTGCCCAGGAGGCTGGCAGCAATACCTTTGCAAGGCTTATCCTTTGGCCAAATTAAATGTATTTAAATTTTTCCCAAATCAAGCTATTCTTATTATATTTGAATTAATAAAAATGCATAGAAAAACACCCAAATACTTGAGTTCAATACCCAAATATTTCCCCACACCGGGACCACTAGTTTTCATAAGCAGGGTCACTGACAACTCGGCCTATCGCTTCGTCAATTATTCCTTATTACAAGTAATAATATATTTATATCACTTACTGCCCGTGCAATTCCGCTTCACATTTTTCCCCCCACTTTATTTTACTGCCCCACACTTTAGCCGCCGGCGTGTGGCTGTCCCGCTAATTATGCCCAAGGTATTTTAACCGTATTTATTGTCTCAATCCGGCCGGTTCGCGTAATGCCGGATCGCCAGCTTTGCAGCCGCATTGTCTCGAGGGTATTTTAATGGGGCTATAACTTAATAGTTGCTATGTTGCTTGTAAATCAATAAAGAGTTTACAATGCTAATGGGTGCAGTGCATGTGCGAAAAGGTGGTGCTTTATTTAGAGTAAGGCATAAGGATACCTTTAGCTTGGAAAAAGAGTTACACGTAATTAGGTGAAACTGGTTTATTTTACATTACAGTGTACCTTACCTTTTAAGTTGCTGCACGTTTTAGTACTTTGTCGCTTTAACGCCTTTGACGGATTAGTGCAGTTGTTTAGAAATGGAGCTACAGTGACAAAGTACTAACGTGTGCAGCTACGTATTATAGGGCCGACCGTTTCGAATTAAGGTTAAAATTATATTAAGCGTGTCACTAACGCAGCTATAAGTAATCTATACTGATAAACTCTTCCTTATATCGCAGACACTAAACCGCTGGATCTAAGGAGGTTGAAATTTAGAAATAATATTCCCTGGGTACCGTAGGGGAGCACTAAGCAAGGATTTTTAGGAAAAAAATCGGACATAACCGGGGGATTAAAAGAAAACGAAATCTACCTGTGCAAAGTTGCGGGCAGACTAAGTTTTTTTTTAAATTTAATTATCAGCGAACGAAGTTCTACACTTGTACTATAGGTATTAGACAACGATAAACATACTTATATTGATACATACATACTTAAATACAAAGATATTATCCAAGATTTAGGAACCAATATTCGCGCTCATCACACAAAAGTACGTATGGTCTTTTATAATGATAATATTATAAATTGAGATGCCTCGCAATAGGCACTTCAGATTATTTTATTATACTTTATATGTTTTAAAGATGAGACTCATAGATGCACTAGCATCATATTGCGCGCTTAATATGACCAGTAATCAAGCGATACCATAAGGGCGCACTGCCATTACCCGGGTCCAATAGTTTAAAAAATACATTCGATTTAACTAAGTACCTACCTATCTCTTTTATGAATGAATGCTGTATTTGCATGTCATAAAGACAAAAACTAGGGCTCAGTTTGAAGTAAAATTGGCAGAAGTATCAATGCTCTAACTAAAAACTGCTTTTAATTTGTGGTGGTTGCAACTTGCAAATATTGTATTTCCCCTGTCATCACGTGAAATTATTTTCAGCCAAGCTTACTTTTATCACCTAACTGAATCCAATACAATTTTATAACTCTCACCCCTCAAAAAACAATCCCAGCCCATCGTAAATCCCCATCACTTAGACATTAATATTAAGCCTATTCAAACGCGCTTTGTGAAACAACCTTTAAAGGCGAAACTCGTGACTAAAAAAAAAGAATTAAAAAAGCAAATGTCTCGAAGCGCCATCTTGTTATTATTTCGGGAGACAATAGCGCCTGTGCTGTCAGTTGCCGCGCGGCCCATGCAAATAATCATAAATAAATAAAAATAAATATGAGCCCGCTGGACATCTTATTTCAAGGATCGTGTTTTGATTCTTGAATTAGAGGGCTGGATATGACGGGTTTTTATTTATATCAAATAGGTGCAGTCGCATTTTATTTTTCAACAGATAAAATATATTGGATGTAAAAAAAGTATCCTCGTCCTGCCCAAGCATTTTTTTATTACCTACTTCCGGTTTCTGCCCAATGTCCTCTATAAAGAAGAAAGAAAAGAAAGAAAGAAAAGAAAGAAAGAAAGAAAAATACATTTATTCACTAACCACAACAAAACACAAAAGAAAAGAAAAAAACAGTAAACTAAAACAAAGTGGTGGATGTGTCTTCGTGGCAGTGAATCGGATACTGGCTCAGCATGATGCTGAGGTGCTAAGAACCTGCAGCGCTGATTTTCAGCCAGCACCGAGTGTGACAGACGGACGGAACGCTATACAAACTAATAAATAAAAGTAACGAATATACTATTAAACAAATACTTATAGTGAGACCTTATAAAAATATATAATGAGACATGAAACCTTACATAAACATATATTAAAATAGTAAAAGACCTACTTAGCTAGTGTATAGACCATTCAAAAAAAAAAACTACAATTAAAAAGACAAAGAAAAAAAGAAAAGAAGATAGTGCTGGATAGGAAATTAGGATTTTTGGAGCGTCAACCAATAACCCTTAAGCTTACGCTTAAAGGTGTACCTGCTAGGCGCTCCTTGGATGGGAGGAGGGAGATCATTCCAGCACTTGGACGCCGCGAACTTGAAACTACCCCGAAACGCCGCGGTTCGGTGCATCGGCACAATCGCCCTACATTTAAACCGGCGCACACTACTCATCCACTGGACCTTTTTAAAGAGGTACGACGGGGTCTCATACTGCACTACACCGAACATAAGGGTCGCCAGGTGCATAAAGGTCAATTTTATATAAAATTTGATTTCCCGGGCAGTAACTACTAAATCGAATGTGTCCTTTATTAAGAACACTGGGCAGGACGAGGAACTAAGGTACCTAATTTAAAAATATATATATGTAGGTACAACCAAGGTATAACGGATATTTTTTAAGGTTAATTAAAAAGTACTTACAGACGTTATCATAATGTAAAAATCCTCCGTGTATTTTCTTTTAAGGCGACAGAATTAAAACTGTTTAAAAATATGAATTATTGTGAGAATTAAAGTCGACGTAAACTATTTTAATACAGTTCACTTGTATCAAATTTTTGACAAGAACATTTTAAGCACACCTTAGCTATTCCACATTTATGAAGAAGAGGGTAGGTTTTTAAATATAAAATGTTTTTTATTTATCATTATGATAACTTACCTACTGAAAAGACGTAATCTTTAAAAGCCCTACTCATTGTGATTAGATTACACCCGCGATCACACTTATGCTTCTGAATCTCTTCCAGGCAACGTTTCCAGCTTTACCCACTAACGAGTTAACCAAACGTCGGCCCGGCGCCACAGAGCGCCGCCATTTTGGATTGAGACGCGAAACAAACCGAACTTGTACCGATATTGGTTCCAATACCATTGTTTATTATGATAAATGTGGCCAAATAATGCGACATAGCCTTGACGCAAGGATTTACTAAAAAAAAAACAGTTTAGCATACGTATGTGATCGAAAATAGGATGTTTTAGATTGGATGCTGGTATCCTAGTAGATCCTCTTAAACAACTCGATTTTCAGTTTAACGGACGAATTATTAACTGGCAAATTTAAATAGTCCCTAAAAACAACATTTCAGGGCGTGCATTCTCAATTAGGTTAGGTTAGGTTAGGTTTTATCTATGCTATAAGTCCTTTATGATTTCTGAAATCGTTACCTAAGTTTCTTTATTGATAAGAATTGATTTTTCTCATTCCAAACTTGCCCTGGTTTACTCCTAAACAAAAATCTAAATTATACTTCTCAAAATATGCGGGAATCAAAACAAAACATAAAGAAACATCCCTACTTTCAATAAAAAAGTATAAATGCTGAAAAGAGATGACAATAGCAGTAGCGCGTTATACGTTTTTCAGGTCGTTCTATTATACCAAAATAACTTTTCACTTAGAAATATATTTTGTAAATTGTTCTGTATTGATATAGGGTTGATTTTTCTCTGGTTTTAGTTGAAGGGGTGGTTCTCGAAGTGAAATTGGAAAAATATTCCGTTTTCACAATGCGGTAGCGGGCGCGCCAATTTGAATATAGATTAGAAAATGTGACGACGTGCGCTCTAATATGTTTTGCTAGGGATGGGTAAGCGTATCGATAATACAAAACATAAGGTGTAGGTATTCTTAGCTTCTATTTATAACTGTCAGGGTTTGACAGTTTATAATACGGCCTTAGCAAATGAAAATCACGTGAAAGCGGCAACATCGTCTATGTAAAAGTGTTAATAAGTAGAATTTTAAACTTGTATGTTATTTTAATCGCTCGTGGATTACCATCAAAGTCATATTCGCGTGAAGTTTTTTCCAAACTATGAAAATACTACCTTTTTTAATTGCCTCTAACTCACATTTCGCACTCGGTTTTTTTTTAAATGTTAAAGTTTATGCTTATGTTTTTTCTCTTAGAAATATTTTAAATAATAGAGAACATCGCATCAAAATCTCCTAGACCAGATAAACAGACTCAAAATACGGCTTTATTTCAAACTATGCTTGGAGTCGTAATATCTAATAAAATAACAAATATGGGGCTTAATATGGCTGCGTTTATCGCTCACGCCACGCTTCAAACTTCGCCATGTCATCAAAACATTTTATTTCAATATGAATGTTGTGTATTTCAGTCCTTAACTGTTAATTAAAACCTATTTTACCAGTGTGTTGCAAAATCAAAATCAAATCAATGAAAATAAATTAATAAATAAAACCGGTTAATTTAATTTAGGTTATTAACCAACACTAACAAAATTAACACATTTTTACTCCGTTTAAGTTATTACTCGCTGCATTAATTAGTCGCTAAGCTATTTCTTAATTGCGAGATTAACTTAGTCTTTAATAGAGATACCTGGACTAAGACTAGCCTAATAGGCTGTTTAATTGCTAAGTTATGTTCTATTCATGTGGATGACATTTTATAAATATTTACATTTAATTTTCATAGATATTTAGTATATAGCGCCAATTATGTTCTTTATTGAGGTATCATAGACATAGTTTAATTGGAATGGGTGCACGTAACATTTAATCATTGTTTTTATTAAATAGGTAATAAACAACATTTTTAAGATGTATTTTTTCAACGTATAGTAACCGCATTATCTTGAATTTTAATAACTTTCATATTTTATTTCTTTGTATATTCTTGCATAGTTTCGATGCGTTGAACTCGTAAGCTATGAAAGAAATAAAGGGCAAATATACAAAAGAGCCTAAATACGGGAAAAATATTTGAAATAATGCATTTAAAACATCTGGCAACAGACATATACTTACCTATTTTCTTAAGTAAGCTACTAACATTACCAAAACAAATGGGAAAATAATAAGTTTCTGTCAAAAAATTATAATTTAGGACAAGCTTTGGTTTCCGACTTAGTATTTTTGCAAAGTCATTATCAGCTTATCAAGACCAATCGAATGAGTCCAAACTAAGTTTAGCGCAGATCCTGTCGCCACCTTCTGACTCCATCATTACACCAGCTTGATTTTATTATTGTATTGTCATAAAAGTTATGTATGTATACGAAATTTTAGCTTAATCGGTTCGCGGATACTGGTTCAAATCTTCCTTGCAAGAAATAACCCGACCATATTGCAATAAAAAAAAGGTTGTACAATATTTTTTTTGTCGATAAAATGTATCGATAAACCCGTTTCAGATTATTTCCCATCACTAAGTTTGCTAGTATGCACGCGTAGGTATGTCTGGCAGTAATGGATTTTCCACTCTCGCTCACTTTGACGTCAATTCAGTAACTCTTATAGAGAACAATCTGCTTTTAAATTGCGTTCTTTTATCCTTACTTTAATATTTAAGATAGCCTTTGCCCGCAACTTCGTCTGCGAAGGTAAGAACATGGTATTATAATAGTAAACAGGTATATATTAATATAATAGATTTTCCTCGAAGGAAAAGTATTATTCGACCTTTCCCGAAGTTCGAGGTCAGTTTTGTTCACATTAAAAGGCCATTATTTTTGGGTAAAAACGGAACCCTATTACTACGACTCCGCTGTCCGTCTGTCCGTCTGTCCGTCGGTCTCTCACCAGGCTGTACCTCACGAACCGTGATAGCTAGACAGTTGAAATTTTCACAGATGATGTATTTTTGTTGCCGCTATAACAACAAATACTAAAAACAGAATAAAATATATATATAAGGTACAACAAACGTGATTTTTTATACATAATAGTACGGAACCCTTCGTGCGCGTCCGGCTCGCGCTTGGCCGGTTTTTTTAATACTAAAACACACCTACATTTTCGGACCTCAGTCCTATTCTAAATTACCGTTTTTTTTTTCTTCGTTTAAACTACTGTTTCATAAAAAGGCTACCTACCATATCAACACTTCAGCCGAACACGTTTTTCTCTAAAAAACAAAAGTGCAACAATTTACACTATCTTTGAAAAAAATTACACTTTAAATCGCGTCCGGTGGCCTCCCCCCCACTTACACTACTTAATACCCTAATAGCTACTTCCTCAAGCACTAAGTACTTCATAAGCGCCGGTTTTGTCAATAAGTTTTTACAAACCTTTTACTCAACATGCTTGATGCCTTTGACACGACTAATAGTATTAAAATTACATACATTTTTGAGTTGGTGGCACTCAATGATTCTAAGTCAGATGTTAGTCGACTACTTCAAAACCGTCCCTCTTTTGAATTGTTGATATTCGAAAGGTACACTTTTTAAAGTGTTATTATGATCGTATATTTTGAAATCGTCGATTTTAGAGTTTAGTAGTGAACAAGAAACCCTTATGCCCTTATTAATAAACGTGGAGTAACCGTCGAGTAGCTAAACCATGCTTTGTCCTTATCTGTCATATTCAAATGTCACAATGACAGATAAGGATAAAACATGGTTTAGCTACCCCACAGTTACTCCACGTTTATTAATAAGGGCATTATAGTTTCACCATGTCGGTCTGTCCGTCGGTCCGTCTGGCCGTGGATTAACTCAGAGACTTTTAGTACTGCAAAGCTGTAATATGGCAGTTTTATACATTTTCATACAGCCGACAAAGTTGTAAAATAAAATCTTGATAGAATTGTTTTTTCGGGTAGGTACCGGATGAGTATTTACAGCAAAGTTTTTTTTTTCATTATATCATCGAGAGAGGTATCATAAGATAGCTCTAAAATCATTATGTAAGTATATGGGAGAATAAATTTTGAGATTTGAGGTATTGATCTCGAAAAATACATGTATCTAATTTTCGTTAGAGATCGCATCCCCCGATTTTCATTTACGACGAAAAGATCTAACAAAACTTTTTTGTTTCCTATTAAGATTAAAATAAATGAAAAAATGCAACTGCAACCAACTAACAAACAAATTTACCCTTTTTTAAATATTTGTGTTCAATTTGGTATTCAAGTAATTTAATAAACACATTTGGCACACGCATGCAGCATGTATGGTCAATGGCCATACGTATCTATATCATTGATAAATACATAATGCTTAAGTAATGCCCTAGTTTACTCCGCGTTTAACATATTGCCGTAATAACGTGTTAAATAACTATTCAATAAATTATAAAGAGCAAAAAACGCAAGTGCATTTTAAGTTGTATCTCTATAAGGGTGCGTTTATGTCTGTGGTCTCTATCTAATTAGATAACATACATAATTCATAAATGTTTATGCAAATGGTCGGTGAAACTGCAAAACGGCGTAACTAACAAATTTGTGATAGAGCAAAATAAACCTTCTGTCTTATTAAAAAGGTCAATTTTTCTCCTTATTCAAAATGTTACTTACGCGGTTATGGAGTTTCACCGACGAAATACTATTATGTAGCGCACTTTAAAGTAAAATGTTTTACGTACGCACATTTTGTCCTTATATATTTCGTGGTTATTTCGAGTCGTTTTTGTTTTAAATAATGGTCTTTCTTCTTCTTCAAATTCCTCTCCACTACTGGAGGTTGGCAGTCAGCTCTGCATTCAACTTCCTATCTCTCGCCAAACGGAACAGCTCTTCAACCGTGGCGACACCTGTCCAGGTCTTTATGTTCCTGAGCCATGACATCTTGGGTCTGCCAACGCTTCTCTTCCCCTCTACCTTGCCCATGACAATAGTTTGAAGCAGTTGGTATCGCTTGTTACGCAGAATATGGCCCAGGTAGGCTACTTTTCTCCTACGAATGGTTTGCAGTAGTTCACGGGGTTTTTTAACTCTGCGTAGCACCTCTACATTTGTAACTCGTTGAACCCAACTAATTCTCAGCATTCTGCGGTACAACCACATCTCTAAAGCTTCAAGTCGTCGGCGAGTGTCCTCCTTAATAGTCCACGCCTCGGAGCCGTAAAAAACTATTGGCCATATGTAACACTGGAGCATTCTGACACGTAGACGTATATCTAGCTGTCTATTCCTGAGCACCTTCTGCATTTTCATAAATGACGCACGGGCTATTTAGATCCGGGTTTTAATCTCCTGATCTGATTCCCATGTTTCAGTGACCCATGTGCCCAGGTACTTGTAGCGGGAAACACGTTCTATTGCTGTGCCAGCGACACGGATGGTAGGGTTTAAGGTTTTGTTACGTGACACCAGCATGAATTTGGTCTTTGATAGGTTCATGGCTAAACCTGCATTTCGGCTTCGTTCGTAAACTCTGTCCACTATCATTTGTAATTCCTCCGCGTTTGAAGCAATAAGGATGGTGTCATCTGCGTATCGGATGTTATTGATCACGCAACCGTTGACTACTACTCCCCATGCTTGATCATCCAGCGCATCAGAAATGATAGCTTCAGAGTACAAGTTGAAAAGCAGGGGCGACAATATACAGCCTTGCCTCACCCCTCGACATATGGCCACTTCCTCGGTTTCTTCCCCTTCGACTCTTACTACGCCCGTTTGACCCCAATAGAGGTTTTGAATGATGCGCACATCCTTCCCATCTAATCCCGCTCTATTTAAAAGACATATAAGAACCTCGTGACGAACACGGTCAAAAGCCTTTTCGTAATCAACGAAACATAAATATACATCTTTCTGCAAGTCTTGGCATTTTTGGACGAGTAAGTTAACTGCGAATAATGCCTCTCTGGTGCCAACACCCGGTCTAAATCCAAATTGAGTCTCTCCTAGTTGTTCCTCACACTTTACACGGACTCGACCGTGCACAATGGAAAGAAACAACTTTAACACCTGACTCATCAAACTTATTGTTCGGTAATCACTGCATTTTTTGGCGTTTGGCTTCTTCGGTAAGGTAATGAAGGTAGATTTCAACCATTCTTTTGGCAAGATTCCGGTATTGTAAATGTGATTAAAAAGTGATGTTAGCGAGTCTACATATTCGTATTCGATTAGCTTAAGGATCTCTACTGCAATGTGATCCGGTCCGGTTGATTTTCCGGTTTTAGCATTCCTTAAAGCATGGAGTATCTCAGATCTTAGTATTGCTGGACCATTTATACTTTGTGGTGTTGATGCGACTCTTCTGGTACAGTCTGCAAACATGTCTTCTACATAGGTTTTCCATATAGACTTCTTTTTTCCCACATTAGAAACCAACTGTCCGCTGTCGTCCACCAACATACACTGTTTTGAGCCTCGCCCGATAGCTGCCATTTCCTTTATTTCTTTATGTAAGTTAAAGTTATCGAATTTCTTGTCTAATTCTTCAATTTTCTCACATTTTCCTTCATAAAATTTATATCTCGCTACCCTAATTTCGGCCTTAATTTTTTCTTCAATTTCCCTATACTGGTTCAAGTCAGTCCGTTTGTAAGTCCTACGCTTATCCATGAGTTCCAAAATGTCATCAGTCATCCAGATTTGTTTCTTCTGTATGGGGTGTGGTTTCAAAATAGCTCTATTAATATAGATCACCGTGTCCCTTAAACTGCCAACGGAATCTTCTACTGAAACGGGCTCCATATTATTTTTCGCCCAGCCGTTAATCGCATTGGACACTTCTGCCCTCTTCTCCTGATGCTTCAACAGTCGCACGTCCGGTCTGACCATAGGTTTTCTTCTAGAAACCTGTTTCAGTTGGCATGAAACTCTGACAACAACCGGATTATGGTCAGAATTTATATCCGCTCCTGGGTAGGTCTGTGCCGTCTTGATGCAGTTTCTAAAACGCTTGTTCACTGCAACAAAATCTATCTGATTCCGAACTATGCGCCCCGCAACATGCGAAGGAGATGTCCAGGTATATAAGCGTCTCGGGTGTTGTTTGAAAAAGGTATTAGCTACCATGAACTCATTCTCTTGACAGAAATCGACTAATAAGTCACCACGATCATTTCTGTTCCCTAGTCCATGTGGGCCTATTACACCTGGGACCTCACCAGATCCAATTTTCGCATTAAAATCCCCCATAATGATGTTCACCTCGTGTTTTTTAGTGTATTGCATAAGTGTTCTTATGTCTGCGTATAGTTGATCGACTTCTTCCATCGGTTTATCTCGTGTCGGGGCATAAACCTGAATTATATTAATATTACGTGGTTTTCCTTGTAAACAAATTAGCATGCATCTGTTCGAAAGTGGTACAAAATTTATAACTGCCCTTGATATCTCTTTGTTTAAAAGAATTCCGACTCCATAGGGTTCCGTCGTATCACTACCCGAATGATACAGAACTTTACCCTCTGTGGTATTAAAACGGTCTTTTCCTGGCCACTTTGTATCACTTATACCCAAAATTTCAATCTCCAAGCGTTCCATTTCCTTGATTAGATTTGATAGTTTACCGTGCTGTTTCAGGCTTCTTACATTCCATGTACCGATCTTCAAATTTAATTTTTGTTTTTGTTTACCTCCGGGGATTCTTCGCACCCCTGTCCCATTGAAGGGACGCCGGAGACTCGGGGCCGTGGCTATATTTGTACTATCCATTATGCTATCTGGCCAGAGCTGACCAACTAGGGAATTTTAATGACGGTGGTTTCCCGTTGCCTTCCGTCATCAGCCTTTTAGAAGTTACTTAGACTCCAAGGTCGCTGAGCCCTCTTCCAGCCAATTACCCAGCTGAGTGTATGGTTATCCCGCCATTGCTCGGTCGCCAGAGCCTCGTCCGTTATCCAGCAGGGGGCACCTCAGCAGCTGGTAAGCCACTGCCGCCGATAGACACCGGCGCGTGCAGGTGAGGATGACATTTGGGGCCAGCAAGATGTTAAGAGCTGTTCTCCCCCTTACCCCCCTCAAATAATGGTCACATAACAAAATTGAATATTTTTATTTGTGAATTACAGAAAATTATTTTTACTTAGCTCGCGGCGATCTCGTTTTAGCAATAAACTATTCCTTAAAACACTATCAAATTGTCTAGTAAAATCTTTTGAAGATATCAATCTCCATACCAAATTTCACCAAATTCTGTACGGCGGGTTAGGCGTGAAATCGTAATACAGCCATACTTTAGAGTTTAATAATATTAGTATAGAGATAGAAACTGTTATAAAATACTTTACTAGTGGGAGGACCTTGTGCAGGGTCTGTCCGGGTTGGTACCACCATCTTATCCATTAACCTACCACCAAGCAGCAGTGTTCGCATTGTTGTGTTCCGGTTTGGGGATAAGACAGCCGGTGAAATGACTAGCATAGAGGCATTCCATCTTAGTCCTCAGGGTTGGCAGTGCATTTGCAGTCTGAGGATTGCGGTCTTGTGAATGCTAATGTCTATGGGTCTCAGTTTCCACTTACCATCAGGTGGCCTGTGTGAAAAAAAAAAAACTAAAGCAGAACTTTATTGCGTAAAAACATTATGTATACCTACCACCACCACCACTTCGATCATATTGCAGAATGTGCGAACGTAGCGAAAGTTTAAAACAAACAATATTAGATAGTAGCGCCGGTATTCAAGTGCGTGAGTATAGTGTGGGAATCACGAGGCGTGCGCGGACGCCGCCTTTGATCTCGCCGGCGCTGCGCAAGAGTGGAAATGGAAGTGCCGAGCTCATATGTCACTGGCGCTAACACTTTCAATGGCGGTGACACGTCTAGCGTGCTCAGTATTATAATCAATAGTCGATGGGTGAGATTTTTATAGCATGAAGGAGGCATGAAGACCACCTGGGCCGAGATTCTAGGCTGTAAAAAAATATCGTCATTGACCTGTGGGGTTATTATGACATAGCTATGCAGCTCATTTTACGGCGATCGTAAAAGACAGAGCTATAGCAGTTCTGTTATACATATAGCGCTGACCTTTTCTCTCAGCGTAAAGTGAACTGCATAGTTATGTCATAATAACCCCTCTGTTATCGTATTGTCATCTTTTGATAGCTCTTATTTGGACAATTTGGTCCGGAACCATTTTGCGGCATCCCTAAAAGCCTAACAAAACTTACCTTGTGGACATATTGCTTTTATGCAGCCATTCAAGTCTGGAGAACAACTCCAGGATTAAACCATTCCAAGGCTCTCATAAGAGCATTTAGCAAAAAGTCATCGACGGAGGCCTTAGCGCTAAGTAGGAACAATATTCGCACTCTGGTCAGGGCGCTCACAGGGCACTGTTGCCTGAACAAGCACATGCAGACGATTGGGAAAGGTGACACAAGGTTGTGCAGACTCTGCCATCTTCACCTTCTCACCGTCTGCCCGGCCTTAATGCGACACCGTAGCTCCTCACTGGGAAAGCATCTAATGTGCCCAGAGGAGATCAAATATCTCGGCGCCAACAAAGTCCTGAAATTCCTCGCAATAACAGGACTCAGCGGAGAACTGTAGGCCGTGGCGATCACAATAGATCAATTCTGGTCGCAGTGATACTAGACTTTTGAGCCTGGAATAGCCACTCCCTGAATAATAATAATAGCTCTTATTTACTTGACAGTACAGCGTTAAGCTAAAATAATAGACGAGCTGTAGGTAGGCCTCCAACAAGATGGAGTGACGACCTTGTAAGGATCGCGGGAACGCGGTGGATGCGAGAAGCACAAGACCGGTCTGAGTGGAGAGCCTTGGGGGAGGCCTATGTCCAGCAGTGGACGTCTTTCGGCTGACATGATGATGATGAAGTCTATATGTGCGACACTGGCGTGATTGGTGGCCCTTTGGTGATTCTTGTGTCACTTATAATAGAAAAAAAACTATTTATTAATTATTCCGCGATTGTTTTTTTTGTGTAATTAGGGCATCCTCCTGGGAAATCCCGGTTCTGTAATTACCGGGAAATCCCGGGAATTTCATAGTGCTTAAAGAATTGGTACTCAAGATTACATCCCGGTTCTCCCGGTTCCTTCCATTAATACCAAACAAGTATCGTGGCGCGTATCACAAATATAACGCCGGAACAAGCGGCCACATCGCATCAAACTCCATCATATTTTGTGGCATATTTGCAATAATCGATCTCTAGATTAGTAAAAAATACCAAGGGTAGAACCAATTAGTAAGTATTTTACTTAATTAAGATACGTTTTTGTTGAAGAAAACATGCATGATTTAATTTCATATTTATTTAAAACAAAGTTTCCTGATGTTTTATATTATAATCGTTTTATTTCTCAAATGTCCACGATTGGCGGTAATTTGGGGTAAAAAAAAGAACCGGGAGAACCGGGAATCCCGGTACCGTCCCTGCCTAGAACCGGGAAATGGAATTCTCGGAACCGGGCCCGGTACTGCATGCCCTATATGTAATCACCCAGCTATAGTTATATCTATGTTTTTACAAAGTTTCCTCCATAACAGTTCCTTTACAGACTGACTAATCCCCCAGCACAAACAGATCCCGCTACACTTTGTTGCGCCGGCGCACACCGGCGCCTGCGCTGCTTTGTTTCCGCCGCCATGTTTGCACACCTTTCGAGTCCGATTTCGTCGGATGCGGGATTCGCAAAGGTTTGTTTGTTCTTCTATTAACTACTTAGGTGCGGGAAACTGTTAGTTCGACGGAACCTTTCCACTTTGTTCATGTTAATAGGCCGACTAGAAAACCAGGTAAGCTCTAGTAGATATAGACGTGTAAAGAACTACTCGCAGCCAGAAATGATGTCTGGTTTTATTTGTTAAACTCGAATTAGGCAATTACTTGAAGACGATATTTATTTAGTTATTTTTGCGGGTGGTAGTTAACTGGTTACCTTGTGCAGGGTCCGTCCGGATCGTTACCGCCATCTTATCCATTACCCTACCGCCACAGCAGTGTTCGCTTTGTTGTGTTCTGGTTTGGGGATAAGACAGCCAGTGCTATAACTAGAGTAGAGGCATTCCATCTTACTCCTCAGGGTTGGCAACGCATTTGCAGTCTTAGGATTGCATTGCAGTATTGTGAATGCGAATGTCTATGGGTCACAGTTTCCATTCCAAGTTTCCAACGGAAGACCAGCGCTGACTTTAATGCCAGCATTACGCTGAGTTGGGACCATTTCGTGGCTACTTTCTTCTTGTATTTGTTGATCTGTTCTTTGTTATGCATGTCACGAATAAATTATTTTCTTTCTTTTCTTTCTTTCATTTAGCATCAGGTGGCCTGTGTGTTCGATTGTCTTCACTATGCCATAAAATAAAAAAGTCAATGTTATTGTAAGAATGGTCAACGTGCTGGGAAACTTTAGCACAAAATACAGCTGTCGATTACAATCATTTTCTCAATGACGATACGATAACGACACCTTTTTAGGTATTCCATATAAGGAAAAATATCGTGCTATTAAAGTACTGAACCAAAATTAAAACTAGAACTTGATATAAGATCAGTATAGAAACTTTATGTCCACATTTTGTTAGGACTAGGTAGCAAATACGACCAAATAACTTTGCGACTACATTTCGATCTGACTACATCGCTATGTGCCTAGGTCGCAATACGACCAGGTGGCCTATTTTTGACTTTTCAACGCTCGAAAGTTTAACTCGATAATGAGCAAAATCTGTGAAACCCTACACTTGAAATTACGAGCGATAGAAAATTTAAAGAAGAGTGGTTTACACCATTCGTTGTCAATTCTACCGCTTGTATTTCAAAACACAATTTCACTGATTTTTCATCACACTTGCACGTAAACAGTATCTAAACATACAGGTTAACTTGGCCGCAATGCCCCATATAAAACCCTCGACCTTTCTTTTTACCATGAAACTCAAGGTCGGTAAGTAATTTTTTTTTAATTTATAGCACAGCACACAGGTCATGCAAGTTCAAGCAAAGAGTTTACACGCAATTGAAAAATTGTCTTAAAATGTTATTTAAACAGGAATTTCATTGCAATCTCGCTACATGTTACTTAAATACTCAATTAATGTTCTTAATAATCGATTTGAATAGTTTTCTGTATCAAAACGTCGTTTTTTTTACACTCCTTCAGGGCTGTATGTATACCTACGTAAGTATTTGCCCTTAAAGTTTCTGAACGAAACATTTGTATAATCTGTGGAGTCCGCCCGCCATCCGCTTAAAAAAAGTTCAAGTAATTCGTAATAATAGTTGTGCTGACTTGTGTATTTATTTACTCGCAAATGTGATGAAAAACATTGTATGTTTCACGGGCGGTACGGGAATTACGAACCTCGGCTCAGAAAGCCCTCAGTCTTCGACTTCGGGCTTCTACTAGAGCCTCGATCGTAATTCCTTACTTACCGACCTTAATACACAATGTACTATTACTCACTTTCGAGGGAAATTTTTGAGCGCTCGAAAGTCAAAAATTACTCCCCAGGATCGCTTTGCGACTAGAGTACATCTCAAAAAGTCCTAGTTGCAAAATGAGCGTACAAGTGGCCCTAAATAATTAAGATGTTTATTATACTGTATGTATTCCGCACGGGTAATTTTACACGTCAAAGTTTACCGTTATTATTTATTGTTCACCGTTTTAATAACAATACCATGTTTTCCACTGTCTAATTCTTTACAAACCCAACGCTGAAATGACACGTAAAAAAAGGTGATTGCTTCTAAAATGACTCCACACACCAACCTTTTTTCAAAAACTCCCAAACCGAATTGGTCCTAAAGTCAATAAGAAATTATCCCACGGCGGGTTACCGTTAAGTTGGTCGTATCAAACTTTAACGTTTAATTGTTTTAAACTACGACAAGGTAGGGCCCAGCTGTGTTGGGGAATACAGAGTATATGAAAACAGAGGCCGGCATTCTGATCGCTGGAGTTAAATACAATATAGTACTGTCCAGTTATGTACTTATTACGCCCGACCACCAAAAAAAGAAATGTTATGCAAAAATAAAAATCAAGGATAGTGGGCAAAATACACCCAGCTCCGCAAGCCATTATATTAAATATGACTCGAAACATCTAACAAAAATTATAATAATAGATCGTAATGATAATTAAACACTGTTAAATCGTTTATTGAGTTTATTTTGTCAAAAAAAAGGTTTAATATGTTATGCTTGCTTCAATAATGCTCAGTAAGTTAAACCCGTTGGACTTAAAATAAATAGAGAACCCACGGACAGAATTTGATGCACATTGGTACGGAAGTACATAGCTTTGATACCTTCCAAACAAAAGTAGTCTACGCTTTGGCGGACTTGGGTGTGCCATCCAAACATTTTTGCCCACTATCCTTTATTCAGTTTTGTAATATAACTTTTTATAGTTATTGGCAACTCTTTTCTCAAATACGTGAAGTAAGGTGATTCTTTTTCTGTTTGTATGGACGTTTTTCTGTCATCTAGCTATCTATAGGAATCCTTTTCAATACGGTTTTTTACTATGTAGGTACGATTGCCCACACAGCTGAGTGACCAATGAAGATAAACAAAGAGAAACTGTCTCTGTCATGCACATAAGATTCTTATGTAAAATCTATATTTATTCATATCTTTCTACATTTTCTCACTTCTGTCTTTAATGGGCAGTTAAGTGTGTGACTGTTAGTACAAACCTATTCTGGCTGGGTTTCTTAGCTATGTCATTGCAATCTGTGTCATATTATGCGTGGATTAAAAAGTGTCACAACTACGTTGATACTTTTTATAGGATACAGAGTACTAAAATTAAAAAAAGAGGCAATTTAACAAGTTTGTTAAACCAATGTATGTTACTGACACTGTATGTTACAGTGAAGTCACCAGTGGTCCGCCAGAGACCTGTAGTCGGCCTCTACCTATACTTTGTATGAGTGGAAAGAGTATGAAAGATTATATATCCCACTCTTCGCACTCATTATAAGGTCGAATACTGGTCTCTGGATGACCACTAGGTGAGTTTACCCTATCATTTAAATTCGTCAATAATGTATATGGCTGGCTGGATGTAAAAAAATATGAGTGCAACTCATACAATCAAAAGCTTGTCAGGCCACTACAGACCCCTGGCGTTAAAACTAAATATGACAGGGTTCCATGGTGGCTCAACAACTAAACTGGTTTGAGTTTTAACTTTGTCATTATTATTAAATAATAAAATTATACTCTACACCCATATCGAGTTCCCATCAATCAATATCCACAGCTTAATCGCATTACAAATATTTGACTGGCCGTAGCGCCGGAGTTTTTGCTACAAGCGTCGCTATTGGTACTGCGTCTCTGTCAAACGACTGATATTCGTTTGTTTTCGGATTAGAGCTTGTGAATATGGGGGTTGGGTTACTGTGCAAAGTTAAGGTGTCTTTGTTAGGTTTGGGGTCTATTTGAAATAGGATAGTAACTGAATTTTTCAGTATTATTTTAATTTGTAAGATAAAATTCAAGAAGCTGGCCGCAGTAGGTACGTAAACCTAAAAACCAGTCAGTTAGGTAATTGCATTGTTTGAATACTTACCTAAATAGAACTCTACCTGTATATAGTTAAGTTATTTTATTGTTATTAACGAATAAAATACGTTTAACTAGCTTTCGACCGCGATTAGAAGTTATTTATTGCTATACTTTTGCAAAACAGTCAGATGTTTTGGGATGTTATGTATTATTTATTTATTTATTTATTTTGGCATGTTGTCAAACTTCGTTTTATTACAATGTCACACAAAACTGTTTTCACAGTGGGATCCGTGAGTCTTAGTTTACATATATGTAATATTAAACAATAAGTAACCTAAAAAAATAAACAGTACTAAGGTAATGTTTAAAAAAGGCTTTCTTAAACCTATTTGTATTAGGCTCCAGTCTCACAGCCGCAGGCAAGCTGTTGAGAATGTAAGGTAAGCGCTACAGGATACCAACCATTTATGTACCAAAATAACACTTCAATCGGTTAAAGGATTGAACCGTCAACATGAAGCACAGAAATCAACATATTTTCACAAATATACTGTCAGAATTAATCTGTCCTAACCTAACGAACTTATCCAAGGCTACCACCGATAACACACGTCCCCATCCCGTCATTTAGGTAACAGGAGATTGAAAATCTGGAGGGGCTTGATATCCGCAGGCTTTAGAATTTCACGGTCTAGTCTACTGTGAAGATAGGGTCATTTGTGCCTCAGAGCTTAGGCTCGGGTTAGGCGTTTAAGAGACAATCGGGAGACTATGTTATGGCTAGTTATTGTCCGGGTTCTAGGCTGGGAGGCAGTGACTAAAAACTACGTGATTTAAAGCTAACGTTAGAGTGGAAATAGAATGGAATAGAATAGAATATAAATAATTTAAAGCGAAATGGAAGCGATATGTGAATCAAATGTTACCTTGTTCACAGTCATTAGAAGTAACATAAGTTAAATGTGTGTTTGTATGTCCATGTATGTAACCGTTTTGAGTTTTAATAATCTTTGGTCGCTGTGGAGTTTGAATACTGGCTAGTTGGCCGGTTAGTGACATTAGGCTGTAGTTGTGTGAAAAATCTGAAGGATGACTTTTTTTTTTATTCATGCTGAAGATTAAAATATTCTATTCAGTAACTCCTACGAGTTATTTTGCTGTGTACTTTTCCCCGGAATCGGTGAGTGTTGCGAATCTTTATCATCTTTCCTTTCGATTTATATGTAACTAATAATTTTATAATTAATTGTTACTACAAAACCATTTTACATTTGCTATCTGGGGCCATTTGCTATTCTACCCGGTAAAACAATATTGTTTTTGATAACTTATCGTATTGACTGTATTGTCAACGTAACGATCTTATATACTTGACAGTAATGGCGGCTGATTACATGTCAAAAGCAATATAGGTTTACCAAGTAGAACAGAGCACCTGGTCTAATCAATATTAACTGCTATAAAACTCTGTAAGACTTTGTATCCGATATTTGGTCCTTTCAAAGTCATGTTAGTTTTAAGTCGCTACCTCCCTGTGCACATACGGGAGAAATCATGTGTCGCCGGTGCTGCCCGTTTGTCGGGGCTTTGTTGTAACCTAAACTGAAGTATGAAGGATTTAATCAACATGGTCTTATTACTTGACAGCTCAAGAAAGATAGTATTTTTTGGGTGTAAGAACGAGTGCTTGGAACAATGCACAACCATCAAGTTTATTATCAGGAACGATATAGGTACGTTTAATAACTCTAATTTTAGCATAGCTTCGCATTTTATTCATACTTATTACATTAACATTATTTTTTAATTCAGGAACCGTGAAATATATTGTAGACATTGGAAAATATGAATCGCCCCAAGAAAAAGTTTTTTGTTCTTTGTGTTCGTTATACATAAACTAACACAGCATGGCCCGATACGCTCTTGACTGTTTTGTACATACATTCCCAAACACGTAGTATTACGCGATACACCACAGATAAGAAAATAGTCTGTAGAGGGCGTGGCGGAAGCGGAAACGCGGCGGCCGTCCGTCATCGCGACGCGGGCGCAACACTTGGGCTGTTGGAATGTCCCGCGCATTGTTTATGGTTCTTGGGTTATTCATGTTTTTGATATAGGTGTGAAAAACATTGAAGTTACAAACTGGTGCCGATGACTCCATTTGGAGTTCATTTCCCATGAAAAATTTCATCTTCAAAGATTCCTCATCATGATGGCAATTAAAATTTCAATCAGAGGATAAAAGGGGATAAATATTAAGTAAGCTATTAATCTACTTTTTTTATACAGAACTATTTGGCTTGAAACTTATAAGGAAGTCGAGAAGAAAACCGGTGAAAATAGAAATTACTAGCATAGAGGCATTCCATTTTAGTACTCAAATTTGCCAACGCGTACCTATGTGGTCTTACGATTACAGTCATAAGATTGTAGTCTTGAAAATTGTATAAACCACAGATCCTACTGGCCTATGTGCTCTTACGGTTCTCCATGCCATAAAAATAGTAGTACTAACATTGTTCCTGTGTATTTTTATTTGTTTTTCTGTGGCTTCGCATAAGTCCTAAACAGATGTACAGATTTTAATTAGTTTTTAATGCTATTAACTCGTAACCAGGTTTAATGGAAATCGTTGGGTCATAAGAACAGCCTAAAACAAGGGGTCACAAATACGTGATAGGTAGGTGTTATTAAGAAATGGCTAGAAACTCAGCAAAAGGTCCTAAAACCACTGTACTGTTCTGTGTGTACAAGTTACTTGTTACCGTAAAATGGGCCTACTTTTCTCCCCCACGGGTAATTATGCTCCATGGTTATATTGAGGTAATCTGTATTGTAAATCATTCTATTGCTTTCATTCACTAGGCGGCTGGATGTTACATCGTTTAATTTTTGAAAATATCGACGGTGAAGTACCATGAACTCCTAACTGACATTTTGACGATGGTTACATTTTTTTGTAGATACACTTTAAACATAATCTGGCATTATTACTGAAGACACTGGTTTCATACTCATTTAATTTCTTCTTTTTTAATGTCTTCAGAAATGATGCCAAATTAAATTTACAGTGTATCTATATAAAAATGTAACTATCGTCAAAATGTCAGTTAGGAGTTCATGGTACTTCACCGTCGATATATCATCAACCTTGACTTAGGTAGGTATAAGTAACAAACAAAATAGTCACTATGGAACATAAATACTATGAAATGCGAACAATTTATTAACCGGTTATTTTCATACAAAAACGGTTAATAACCGGTAAAATTGCATTCCCTAATAGATACCCATCGGGGAGTAAAGTAGGCACATTTTACGGTATATGTTTAGAAAATAGTCCTATACACAAAATTCTGTATGTACATATCACCAATTTAAACAAGACAAACCCCTTACCATTTATTTTTTAAACTAGAATCTAAATATCATATAATAAAATCTAAGATCATACTTAAACCAGATCTCTATAGGATAGTCTAAGGGATTGTCAATAAGCTATAGATTTCGGATGCGATCTTTTGAAGCACTTGCAGAGTGTGTAACGGCCCCGGCGGCATACATACGAGTTTATTATTCCAATCAGGAACATGTAAAAGTGACTGTATTATCTATGATTTTTTTATATGAGTATAGAGAATGTAGACATGGTATCGCTTTGGTGATCTTACTTTATCTTACCGTACGGTCAAAAACGTAAAGGGCATTAAGTAAGTTTGTATGGTGGATATCGTCTGTTTGATATATATAATTAATGGTTTAATTTAACCCTTATCCAGGCCTTGCTAAAGTAAGGATACAAGCAAGAAATGGACCAGAGCCGCAAGTTCGTAACTTCCTGACACGTAATAATGCAGAACGGCTTTAAAGCCCTATTTCTCGAAATGTTTTACAGAATAGACTATTTTAAAAAATAAGAGCAATCCCAATTAGAGCAACATGCCGCACGATGCGTGGACATACGTGCGTCAGTTTATGTTATAATTACAGCGTAGCGACGCAACGCACAGGCAACGCTCGTGTGGCGTCGCTCTTAGTAACGATATTTCATACATAATTATATATTTTCCTACTCCTGTACTTTTATCTGTCATTTATATAGTCACGAACACTAATATAAGAATATAGATAAAATGTCTGCAGAACATTCCGTAGAAAAGTCTATCTAGTCTATTCCCCTTAACAGCACTTGTGCTTTTTTGAGCCAAAACGATATGCCTAGCTGCCAAAGCTTACACCTAGGTTATTATTTTTTTTTTTTTTTGCCCCCGCGGCGACTTGAACAGCTACTACCGCAGGGATATGGCTTCCACGTGAAGTGATTTCGCCAGTGTCAAGGTTTATATGAGTATAAAACACAATCCAATCTTCTCTAGGAAGATTGGGGGCAACGTTGTACGGTGAATTGTAGGTCAGAGGTCAAGATAGTTTTAACCTCTGCACCACTGCGAGTCCACTTGAAACGAGAAGAAAGATGCCAGATACACGAAATAAGTCCAAGTCTTCAATCACTGTGCGACACTAAGGCATAAAAAGTACAAATCACTATCAGAAAAGAACTTTGAACACCTAATTACCCAAAAATTAAAGTCTAAAACAAATTACACGTCCGCCATCTTTTAACGTTGCAAATGGCCTCCCTACACCTAGGTTAAAGTGACCAATCAAAATATTTCACCAAATTAAACCACCAATCACAATACACATTGACTGTCAATCGGAACGTTAGGTTCTTTTTGGTATGTAAACTCTTTTACTAATTTAACTCTTTAAAAAAAACATTTTATTTGGTATCAACCAACCAGAACGCAGCTATATTAAAATCGACCAATCAGGTAAAAGAATTCATTTCTCAAATCATTAGGTATTTTTTAGTCCCTATTTCACAAGTTAAATCGATTGTGCAACTTTAAAAAAAAAAATGAAACCTGGCAAGTGCACATCAATTTAAAAACAAAGTTAACCATAGACACATATTTTGTTGTTTTCGAATGTTTTTCGCTCGTTTGTTGTTCTGTGCTTCGTTCGTTCGTATTCTAACCTAGGTATATTAATTTAATTTTGCATTTTATTTGAAACCTAGTCGTAGAAAAAGTATTGTATGCAACGGTGTATAACTAAGTCAAAAAATACTCGTGGCGTCTTGCTTTACGATGTTCGCCTGCGGCTCACATCGTAACCACACCACTCGTCTTTTTTGACCTCTCTTATACAACTGTTGCATTATTTTACATTTTTTGTAATATTTAAGCTGTTTGTTTTCCAATAAATAAATAAATTTAAACATTGTCTCAAAAATGTCTGAGTTGGACTTCTAGTATGTTTACTGCCTTCTATCATAAAGACATCGCGACCTATTACCATTCACCTGTATAATGCGATATCGCCATTATCCCAGTTATTGTGCGCCGACGCATTATGAAAAGCCGCGTGCGACGCGTCGCGCAAACGACGCAGTTATGATAATACAGCGTTCTGTTTGTCACGGGGATATGCCGAATGTGTTTACGGAGAAATGGGTAAACACTTGGAAAGGTGTCAATATACGAGATATAAATAAATAAAATAAATATCAGGGGACAATCTCACACCAATTGACCTAGTCCCAAACTAAGCTCTAGGCTTGTATTATGGGTACTAGACAACGATATAAATACTTATATAGAGAAATAAATACTTAAATACATAGAAAACATCCGTGACTCAGGAACAAATATTCGCGCTCATCATACAAATATCTGCCCTTACCGGGATTTGAACCCAGGACCGCTCGCTTCGTAGGCAGGGTCACTACCAACTAGGCCAGCGCGTCGTCAAACGACGTATGACGAGAACTTGGCTATATTTTTTTATTACATCGGTAACTTTTGTGCGATTCGGGTTAATACTAAATGAGTTTTTTGTGGCCTGCTAAGTCAATCGATGAAATATGTCGACAGTGATTATTTTTTATGAATGTGGAAGAAGCGAAAGAAATTTGTCAAAATCGTAGCAAGTGAAAAGAAGTGGTCTCTGCCTACCCCTCTGGGAAACAGGCGTGATTTAATGTATGTATGTTTGTGATTATTTTGTTGATGAACTCATGACATAATAAATCTTGCTGCCAGTTTCTGGTTAAATGTGTGAAACTTGTGCAACTTTATTGCCATTTTATGCGAAATAAACATATTTGTATTTGTATTTATTTGTATTTGTATAAATGGTTTGTCACGACGGTAAAAATAACAATAATAAAACCCGCAGATGGTTCTCATATTATTAAATTACTTTAAATAAGTAGGTATACAACTTTACCATTTACATTTAAAAGTTAAAACTAAACTTATTGAAATTAAAATAAAACTAAGCTACTCAAATATTGAAGATGTAAATAATAATCACCACTATAAAAAGAACACCCCCTCTAGCAGGTCCGCTCGCAGCATGGTCCCTATGACACTGGGTGCATTACCTCTCTGGATAGCTAGCCCAATCCTTTGGGAGAGGTAAGCACCAGCTCTAGGATCTCCGGAGGTATCTATGAGCCGGGATGACAGAGCCGTGTGTAATTGATTCGAAAATTTCGAAAAAAAAAAACGACATGTTGTTATTCTGTAATTAGTTAAGAATGATATCGGTTTACGTTGGCACCATTTTAAAGTATGCTTCCGTTATGATAAAAGGTCATCTCGATTTGCTATAACCCTGAAAGAGCCGTATGTTACAGAATTAGTTATACATTTTAGATTGCCAGCTAGCGCGTCTATTTTTCAGTTTCTTTATCGTAATGATAACTGTTATTGATATAGCAGTTAAAGACGGCAGAATCATTAACAATACAATTCTGCAACAGGAAAAAATAATAGATTATGTGCCCGATTTTTTATGAAAATCGTCATCGTCATTATTCCATAATCATGAGGACCTGGACCGGAATCACCGCATCAAGGACGTCATGGAAGTCTATGGGAGAGGCATATGTTCAGCAGTGGAAGAGTATATGCTTAAGTAGATGCAATGAGGTCTAAGACTCTTCGAGCATTTTGTTGTCAATAAATCAACTTTAGTAGTACGTATACTATTTATTTGTTTAGACCGATGCACCTGGCGTTCCATAGTCTCTGCCTACCCCGTTGGTAGACAGGCGTGAAGGTATGTATTTATGTAAGTATGTATTTGTACTATACCTACTACAATATCCCTGGGACCTTATCGTACCTACGTTGTTGTTAATTTGTCAACGTTACGATAACGCTTATTAATTTGACAGTAACGATACAACAATAATCGATGTAAAAAAATCTAGAATAAGGCCAAGACACACATTATAAAATAAATAAATAAATATGAGGGGCACTCACACGAATTGACCGAGTCCCAAGCTAAGCTCTAGGTTTGTACTATGGATACTAGACAATGATTAACAATATATAAGTACTCAAATACATAGAAAACACTCAAAACTCAGAAATAAATACTCGCGTTCATCACATAAATATCTGCCCTTCTCGTTATTTGACCCCGGGACCGCTAGCTTCGAAGGCAGGGTAACTAAAAACTAGGCTAACACATAGTCGATGTTTTAATGCTTGTCAATTTCCAATGAATAAATATGTAAGTATACACATTTTCCTTAAAAATACTTGACTTAGATTTATACAGCTTTAGCATCTGAATAAAAACATGAAAGTAATCCCCTATAAACACCAACTTGATTATTTAAATTCAATGAAAAAAAACTCATTTCATTTCATTGCCTTCCTTACACAAAAGGTAACATCTGCAATTTAATGGTCGCAGTAAAACCAGCCTTTTTTTGGTTTAGAAAAGGATTACTTGCTATCGGACTCCTAAAATATTTGAAACGTTTTTTCCCGGGCGGAATAGTCAATTCTGTCCAATCCAATCTCGTGTCCGTATTCCCTGAACGCGCAACAATACAGAAACGTTTCCAATGCAAATCATTGACTGTTTTATTAGAAAAACCTTTTGTCGACGATCTGATCGACGCGGAAGGGCGAGCAGTAAAATCTTATACGCCTACGTTTAAAGCGATATGCAAAACTGTTTTTAGAGGGACTATTCCGATTAGCAATGTGCATATTGTGCATGTTGCAGAAAATTCCCTTTGGAAATCTCAAGAAATTACTAAGAAAATATTTGAGACCATTATTACCATACGATAGAATATGAATTTCAGAACATAAACGTACATACATACATACCTTCATGCCTTAATTCCCATAGTGGGGTAGGCAGAGCTACAGAATTACCAACAACTCTAAAAACTTGTTGATAACTGTAACCACAATTTGCACAATTAGGCTAAGATGTTTAACAGTGTATATTAGTGACAGGTAGCAAGCCCATCACCTAACAGTACTAAAAGCCTTTATTCCATTAGTTGCCTCTTACGACTTCCACAGGAAGACATGGAGAGGCACAATTCTAAGCCGGCAACCACACGGCAAAGGAAGATATACATAGATAAACCATCTGTTTCTTTCGACCAGTATGTAAATACGAGAGAGACGGATGCTTTATCCACATTTACCCACCCGCGACAAAGACGATCATAACCATACATCGTTATCGCGGGAGCAAAAACAAATCTATTAAAGAACACGTATAACAGAATGTATGTTCAGTATAAACGGAATATTCTGCCTATACACTGTAAGCCTCTAAGAAGTTCTTCATATCTTGCACGAAATTTTCGCTGGAAACAGTCAATTAAACTTGTCTTACGCTGAGTAAACGCTTTTATAAGTCAACGTAACGTGTCAGCTTTAATAAAATAAAAAAAATATTTTTGTCCAGAACTAGTTTTAATTTCTTTAAATATATTTCATATTTAATTTAGATATATTTTTGTATCTTTTTGTACATATCAAATCAATCAAGAATGACAAATGTCTAAAGTAGCAGGAAAAGTGACTGAAGAGGTTGAGGTTAGGATTGCGTATCTAATCTCTTAAAATATGTACTACTAATTAAATCAAATACGGAGGTAAGACATTTGAAATAAATTGATACATTTTGAACTCGTAGGTATAAACGTTTCTCGATACGATTGTCACTTCTGTTATTGCCTATTTGTCATAATGTTTGACTACTGTCAAATCGTTTTTGCTCCCGCGATAACGATGTATGATCATAACATAACTCGGGGGCTGAAAGGGAAGTTTGACGCATTAACGCATTAGAAAAAGGCCCATGTCAAATTTCGTTAGTTCGAAAACGAATCTTATGTCGGTCAAAGAAAGTCAAAAGTCACTTAGACAAAAATTGTCCTAAATTTAGGACGTTGGGCCTTACGTGGTTAAAATGGCAAGGGACATGTAAGTAACATCAAATAAAATTGGAATCGGAATTCATTTATATTTTCGCAAGAAATGTGTTTAAAATCACTTTGATTGCCTTTGTAAAAACACTTCTGTTACTTATCGAAGTAGGTTTAGATGTTACGCATAATGTATGTAAAGTTTTGATTACAGAAACAGAAACACAAACACAAAGGGTATGAACAAAGGCGAACTTAAAACATCGTATTTTGTCGGATACCAAAGTTCAATTTTGTCTTGCTTGGTTCCGTACACAAAGGGTAAAAACGGGACCCTATTACTAAGACTCCGCTGTCTGTCTGTCCGTTTGTCCGTCTGTCTGTCACCACCTGATCACAGAAGATGTATTACTGTTGCTGCTATACCAACTATCCCCATCCTATACAAAATACGTGATTTTTTGCTAATTTTGTATAGATGGTACGGAACCCTTCGTGTGCGAGTCCGACTCGCACTTGCCCGGTTTTTTTTTATATTAGCCTAGCATTTTAATAAAAAACAATGTCGTGTTAATAATTCACTTTAGGTATAAAAAAATTGTATAACCGACTTGAAAGAACTCAACATAAAATTTAAACTCCTCGTCCTGCCCAGTGTTCTTAATAAAGGACACATTTAATTTGGTAGTTTCTGCCCGGGAAATCCATTTTTATATGTAAAATTGTCCTTTATAGAGGACATTAGGCAGAAATCGGACGTATAAATAAAAATGATTGGGCAGGACGAGGATTAAATTGCACTAAAAAAATTACTTCAGCAAAATCAAAGACCGACGTTTTCAGAATAAGCCCGCCAATGAAAAAGAGTTGATTTTCGATTTGGATACGGGGCCAGGCAATTTCAGGGATATCACCGGTACTCGATACTCGTCCAAATACTTGATACTAGGTATACTAGGTGCGGCTATTGATCGGGAAGTATACGAGTTGATCCGAGTGTAAAAAGAAGGCTTGGGTTTTATAACCTTTTCATTCACGCAGTAGATACTTTTGGATTGAAATAAAAATAAATATAAACTATTAGTACACTTAAGTTCAGTCATAATTGGAATAATTAAGAACTAATGCTAAGCCTATCCTTTGGGAGAGGTAAGCGCCAGCTCTGGGATCTCCGGAGGTGTCAATAAGTTTTGCAGACAGGGTCTTTATAAAACATTTCATGTCAGCAGACCAAGGTCCCAGAGTCTCCACTGCAAGTGCCGCTAATTCATAACATAATCTAATAATTAATTAATGATGCATACCTATTTTCGACGCTTGAGGATCTGGGCCTGATCTGCTGCTGCGCCGGCATTTACCACCGAACTTTATTAAAAATTTGCTACCCGCCCTCGCTTTGTTTTAGTTTAGGTATTTTCTGTAACACCCGTACAAAACCAAGAATTAATCATACATAGTGAATTGAATCACATCTATTGATGAAAACTTTATTGAAATCCGTAGCTTAGTTTGAAAGATCTAAGCGTACATACAGACGGACAAACGGCGCAACCGCGACAGAAACGAATGCGCAGAAATCGCCCTATCCCCGCCCGCCGCAGCTGTGGCATACTCCATAGATCTCTATGCATTTGTTTGTTGCCGCCATGTTGCCGCCTATCGCTTGTCGCCGCCGCTAGTGCTGTCGCTCAATGTCGTGGCCATGTCATAATAAATTAACATCAAATGCGCTTATGATTTTGGTTTAAAGTTTAAAATACGATAACTAATTACAAATTTCTGTGTGGTTGCCGGGTTAGAATAGTGCCACTCCATGTCTTCCCGTGGATGTCGTAAGAGGCGACTAAGGGAATGAAGGCTGGTAGTACTGTTAGGCGATGGGCTTGCAACCTGTCACTAATACGCTGGTAAACATCTTAGCCTATTTGTGCAAAATGTGGTTACAGAATTATCAACAAGTTTTTAAAGTTGTAGGTAATTCTGTAGCTCTGCCTACCCCACTCTGGGATAACAGGCGTGAAGTTATGTATGTATGTAATTAAAAATCTCAAATTATTACAATAATTTAAACGTAAAAGTGATTAATTGCCTTTGTGAAACCGCATTACCTGCATCAAGCGGCAGCCATTTTGAATGTTAACACACCCGAGAAATGTGTAGACGGTTATCTCGTGAAATATTCAAACAAAGGCTCCCTAAGCGTCTTAATTAAATAATTAAGATAAGCATAAGAACAAATACAGCGTTTTTTATCTGCCGGAAACGCTTCGGAAGGTACCGACTGAAATATCCGAATTTTATTATAATTGTTGAGGTACCATCGGTTCTGAGTTAAGTTGTGAGTTGCGTTCGACTTGAAAGTGAGATCTGGGAATTTGTTTCTTGGCCTTATCTCTTATTAAGCTCTTATTAAGTTGAAGTACTGACATAACATCAACCGTGTTACTTATTACTCTTAATTGACTAGCAACAAGAATTAAACAAAATGGAAAAAATTACTTCAGTATTGGTAATTGATCTTGTCATTGTTAATGTAAGTACCATTTAATAAAACTACATACATACATAAACTCACGCCTTCATTCCCAGAGTGGGGTAGGCAGAGCTACAGAATTACCAACAACTCTAAAAATTGGTTGATAATTCTGTAACCACATTTTGCACAATCAGATGATGTTTACCAGCATATTAGTGACTAATAAAACTATATCCAAATGAATTTCTTCATACCTACTTTTATTATTTTTAGGAACTATTGATGATGATGTTGATTTACTTAAGCATATCGTTGATTATTCCAGCGAATGCTCAAGTAAATGTTTAAGTCTATTAGCACCTTTATTAATCCATGATGACATAATGGTAATTTTTTAACCAGTCTTTATTTTCTTATAAAATCAATACTCAATCGTAGTTCTTTTAATCCACGAACTCCCACACCTTATAATTTTACCATAGATAAAAAATGGTAATTATACTGACGCAACTGCGCACCATCAATTCAAGTGACAGGACGCACCGTCGAGGATCGAAATAATGGCGAGTTACATTCGAGAATCCCTGGTACCGCGAAAAATTCTTGGTCTTCATAAATTTCAATTAAGTGAACTGTAGGTGTCAAAAGGTGATCCAACGTTATCTCACATCTGTTACCGCTCAAACTTATTCAAACGGTGGCCAAATGAGGAACTAAACTAATTCATACCAAGTTATATGCAAAGAGCGACAGTAGCGACCTCAATGGGTGTATTTTTAAGTTGGTATTCTTGTTTATGGTTTATTATGAACGTGTGGGGGTCTATTATGGAGTCCATGTTAGTCTTAATATGTATTGGGAATGGGGGATAAATGAACACCTTAACTTGTTTATTGTCATGGTCACAGCCAAATGGTATGCTTTTTTTTAATATCCGAGGAGGGTAAAGTTTTTTATCTAGGAGCTTCGTTACAATTGAGGGATAGGTAGGTTTTAGGAAATAAATGTCGACTCAACTTCACATAAAGTCTAATTCTATGGAACTTGCTAACTATGTAAACAAACCGCCATATTGAAATTGTCTCTGAATGATGAATTTACTAGTAATGGGCAATACTCCTTTACTTATGTCAAACCATATCGTATAGTAAAATAACGAAAGTAAAAAACAAGTAGTTACTTATTTCTAATTTGTTTAAATCACGATCTGAAGAAAAATCGGTACTTGAAGATGATATATCACCAGTATTTATTACAAAAGGTGCCGTTATAACATGTGTGAGTGTGATGAGCGTGAGTTAGGTAATGTGTAGGGGCCTTAATATATCGCCAACTTTAGCCACAACACTACCCATGATAGACAATTGTAGAATTTAAAAGAAACAAAAACGTCATTCCATCAGGTCCTAATAACCTAACTTATGAAACCATTTAAACTTTTAATGATATATCCAATATAGCGTTTTGTATTTGGTGATTTTGTATTTTACAGTAACGACCGTTTCAATAGTTTATGGTTTCAATGGTGTTTGATGAGGTGGTGTGAAAATTCAATGAGAAACAGTGACAAAACAAAGTTAAGTCTTTTGTTTACATGGTTAGCAAGTTCCATAGAAATACACTTTAGTATAATATGAAATCGCTTCCGCTGTCTGTTCGCTTATCTTTGAAACTACTCAACGGATTGCGGATGCGGTTTTCAGTAATAGATAGAGTAATTCAAGAGGAAGCTGGTTTATGCACGGGTGTTACAGAAAACGGTCGGTTGTTATTTACTAATGAGATTTTATTCTACCACTCATTTACAAAGCCGTTAATTGTAAGTTGCTGATGCAAAAATCGACTGTAACGCGTTTGATTTTTTCGTATAAATACGAGTAACATGGACGCAAACAGGACGTATCATAAGAGCCCTTTCACAGTAGCGTTTTTGCCGGCGGTTTCTCGGCGGAGCGGGAACGCGGCGTGCACGCGACGTGCACGCGGCGTGCATGCGGCGAGCACGCTGCGATATCTTCGCGATTAAATGCCGCCAGCAGCGTGCCGTCGCGGTGACGCCAACAGTAGTGACCGTACGTGGCTTGATCGCCGCGTCAACGCGGCGTCACCGCGACGGCACGCTGGCGGCATTTAATCGCGAAGATATCGCAGCGTGCTTGCCGCATGCACGCCGCGTTCCCGCTCTGCCGAGAAACCGCCGGCAGAAACGCTAGTGTGAAAGGGCTCTAATATAATATTAATTCTGTTTTATGAACGTGTAACTACTACTGAAAACTCAAACATTAACCGAATTAAACACCGAAGCGAAGCTAGGGTAGGTCGCTATTTATACATAAAGTAGATTCGCTTGCAAAACCGATGGCCAATGGGGTCGAAGAGTTCTCGAGTGGCGTCTGCTTAGCGGAAGATACTGACGACGTGGTTTCGGGAAACCGATGGATGCCAGCGGCGTAGGATCGGTCCTTGGGGGAGGTTACAGTGTCCAGCGTTGGACTGGAAGTGGAAATGATGATCAAAATTGAGTTTTTAAAGCGTGGCTGTTATTTAACGTACAGTTATGCTCCTACATTGCTAACTAGACTAATTAACACAGACATGACGGGCAAAGACGCATTGTGCCAGTTCTATTAATTAACTTAACTCTAACTTTCCGTCGTTATCTAAAGTAGATCTCATCTTTTTTCTTTCAATAACTCGTATAATACTCAAACTCTAGCTTAGAATATCGACCTTAGCGTTATAGATATTGAGTTAGAATTGCGAGTTGATGGCGCGTTTAAGATTGGAGTTTCGTGGAGGAATAGGGATGTGCGCTTTGATTCCTCGCTCAATTAATGTCATACTGTGAAACGCTGTAAAACGACTCGGGGCGCTCGCCCCGCCTACGAGACGCGTAAGGTCACAAGTGTTTAAGATATTCGTTCGAGATCTGTTCATTTGGTCAGAAGTAGGTAAGTAAGCATTGTACCTAAATATTTTCATCACATGTCTCGGGAACACTTTAAAATTCCGAATTACTTTTTTCCTAATGTTCATTTGTCCGAATTTTTATTTTTCCGAGATTTGGTACAGTGCAGCTGTTTTAGATTAAATGCATAATTTAATCGTCATAGGTAGGATAAGTTAGGTTTGATTTATAAGCGATAGCAAAAAGTTAAGTCCGCTATCAAACAATTGTGTTCGGAATTATAAAAATTCGGAATTTTCATTAATTTGGAATTATGAGTCTTCAGAATTATGTAGTGAACCCACATTTATCTTATCACAAACAAACAACAACAACGTTTGTGCTTAAACCGTTGGGATTGTTTTAAGAAGTACTTTACTTACAGGACTAGCATTGTACCGAAAAGTAACATCTCAAATTGTGAAAATTTCTTATGAGAAGTTCTCGGAAATTTCTTAAATTTTGGACGAAAAGAGAACTCAATGCTCTCAAATGTTTCTGATAATATTCTCAGTAATTTCTTGAGATTTCTTAACTTCTGAGAATGTTCTGCAACTTGTACATTGCTATTATACAGGACCAGAGTAGAGCAGAGTTGCAACCCGCCAAGTAGTAGAGGATCAACTTAACAGTAGGTATAAGAAGAAGAAGAAACAGACAAGACTAAAAAGAAGAACATCATATTAGCAAAAAAATGTCTTCTGCTGAACATGGGACAATGGATACCGGCTCTCCTAAAGTACCTATCGCCTCATTGATCGGACACGCGTCGCGCCTCCATCGGATATTAAAAAAGTGTGATACAGTTTCAAGTAAATTTTCCGCTCAAGCAATTTCGAGCGCGACATTACATTTCAACTCAACCTCTTTGTAGTTACTGAAAACTTCTCAACAGATACTAAACTTGGCGTCTGAAGTCTTTACGAGCACTACTCGGTACCAGAAAGTACCAATTCTTTGTATCGGTAAACCGTTAACATTGTACCGCAGTCCGCAGCCCTACTGCAAGGGGCGGGGCTACTCGGAACTGTGGCAATTTAAATTTGGAATTGGCGCCGTTCGGGTTAGTGCAATTGGCGGAATCGGAGTTTGAAAAACGAACATGGGAGTTACTTGTGGAAAACGGTTTTCGGCGTCTAGGGAGTTTTTATATCATATTCAGAAACACACGCAATATTACCAAAAGGACGGACTCTTATTCTATGGTACTTTTTCCCAATTGCATTGGCATTTATTTCAACTCTGCCGAGATTACTGTAAAGTAAATAAGAGCGGCTTATTCATTACGTTGACAAATATATTTTAGCAATAGGTGTAAAGACCGCCGTGTGGTTGCCGGGTTAGAATAGTACCACTCCATGTCTTCCCGTGTGGATGTTGTAAGAGGCGACTAAAGGAATAATGCCTTGCAGTACTGTTAGGCGATGGGCTTGCCACCTGTCACTAATACACTGGGGAACATCTTAGCCTACTTGTGCAAAATGTGGTTACTGAATTAACAAGAAGTTTCAAGACTTGTTGGTAATTCTTTAGCTCTGCCTACCCCACTCTGGGAATGAAGGCGTGACTTTATGTATGTATGTAGGTGTAAAGACTTGTAGTACGATTTTTTCATAATGCATAATCATTTTAAAATTGTTAATACTTTACCCTGTTAAAGCGATTAAACGTCGACTGTATAAAACACAATATATTTATACATAAACTCACGCCTTCATTCCCAGAGTGCGGATGGCAGAGATACAGAATTACCAACAACTTTAAAAAGTTGATAATACTGTAACCATATTTTGCACAATTAGGCTAAGATGTTTACCAGATTAGTGACAGGTTCCAAGCCCATCGCCTAAAAGTACTACAATCCTCTATTCCCTTAGTCGCCTCTCACAACAACCACGGAAATCCAGCAACCACACGAAATCAATTATATTTTTATTTTTTAATTTGTCAATTCATCTGAGTAAAAAAAAAGTTGAAGCTTCAATTTGCCCCCAACCCCTCCGTTCCCTGGAAACTTCTTGTGATAAGTCTCTGTACCCCCTACTTTTTGGCCTTACTATTACGAATTTAAGTCTTTGGACTAATAATAATAAAAAACTTCAAATTTCACGATAGCCTAGTTGGTAGTGAATCTGGCTACGAAGCTAGCGGTCCCGGGTTCAAGATCTCGGTAAGGGTAGACATTAGCGGCCTTTACTCGTAAAGTTCGGACCGCGGGATTTTTTTACTGTTTTACTATTTATTACATTTGCATTTACACGTACCTACGGTTCGGAACGAATATTGGAACGGCGCGTGGCGTTGCCCGCGGTCCGAACTTTACCTGTACAGGCAGCTATTATGTAGTGTGATGCACGCAACTATTGTTTTCCTACATCTTGGATGTTTTCTATTTATTTCTTCATTAATGAATAAGTTTATCGTTGTCTGGAACCATAATAAACGTAAACGAAGTCGTTAGCCTAGAAAAAACTAATTATATAACGTGATAATCATTCGCGGTTGGTAGGACCTTGTGCAGGGTCCGTCCGGATCGCTACCACCATCTAATCCATTAACCTACCGCCAAACAGCAGTGTTCGTATTGTTGTGTTCCGCTTTGGGGATAAGACAGCCGGTGAAATGACTAGCATAGAGGCAATCCGTCTTAGGATTGCAGTCTTGTGAATGCGAATGTCTATGGGTCACAGTTTTCACTTACCTGATGGTAATAATGGTGGCCTGTGTGCTCGTTTGCCTTCTCTATGCTTTAAAAAAAACATTTAGTATTCCTAGAACAAGGTCGTCACTACATCTTGTTGGAGGACTACCTCCGCGGTCCGCGGACGCTACTCAAGAACCTTCTGACCCCATCGGCCATCAGTCCTGCGAGCGATGTGCACTGCCAACTTACGTTGTAAGGATCGCGGGAACGCGGTGGATGCGAAAAGCACAAGACCGGTCTGAGTGGAGAGCCTTGGGGGAGGCCTATGTCCAGCAGTGGGCGTCTTTCGGCTGACATGATGATTCCTAGAATAGCACTGTAAGTAGCCCGTGCCAAAATATTTAATTTCCATATAAAATGAACTCCAATCGGAGTATTTGGAAGAAATTGTGTTAGCTTATAGTTAATCCTTATCAGGTTAATTAGAGCTACTAACTACGTTTAAGTCAACCGTTAATGTTCTTGGAACTAGTGTAAGTAGTTAAAATTTGTTCTGTTGTTTATAACTTGTAAATTGTTTCATGCCTATTTGCGAAACTGTTTGTTACTGAAATAGCCTAGCGTACCTATTATAATACGTACTTTTATTTAGTTATATTGTTTGTTTAGTTATTTCTGGTAATATATTAAAAGGTGGTAAAAATAATTTAAAGGTTTTTTTAAGTGATTTTGGTAGGGTTTTAATTACATATACAGGCGGCCCGTCCCGACTTCACCCGGGTTGAATAATATGTTTATAACACGTTTTAGTTCTATATTTATTGTTTTTTTTTTTGTTTATCCGACGTTATTACTTAACAGGGAGTTTTTTTTATTTTTTTTATCCATAATGGGTTTGCGTTTGACCTCAGTTCTCATCTGATGTTATGTTAAGTGACGACGAGGTCGAAGGTGGTACACGCTTACCCAAAATATGCCTATATAGTAATTATGTACTCACTCGTATTATAGGAAAAGGGTAGAAGTACCGGTTTTGGCCATCTTTAGATCGTTTTTGGCCACTCTAAATTTTGACTAATATTTTTTAAATTTTATCTTTAGTGTTAATCATTTAAGAATATTATTTTTAATTATACAGTATTTTTGATACTTACTCATTTCAACCTTAAGTGGCCAAAAGGGGTACAGTGGTCACAAACGGTACTTCTACCCTGCTACTGACATGTTCATTAAACACATACCTAAAATAGTAACTTAATGACTGGAACAAAACCGTTTGCAATTAAGTCTGGGCCCTTGTTCGACCTACATATTTCTTACCCACATTGCCATCGTATTTACCTATTTATACCTTGGCCGCCATTACAAGTAACTGTTCCTGTGTTTACTTGTGGGAGGACCTTGTGCAGCGTCCATCCGGGTTGGTACCACCATCTTATCCATTAACCTACCGCCAGCAGCGCATTGTTGTGTTCCGGTTTGGGGATAAGACAGCCGGTGAAATGACTAGCATAGAAGCATTCCATCTTAGTCCTCAGGGTTGGCAGTGCATTTGCAGTCTTGTGAATGCGCATGTCTAATGGGTCACAGTTTCCACTTACCATCAGGTGGCCTGTGTGCTCGTTTGCCTTCCCATGCCATAAAAAAAAAAGTAAATAAGAGCTATCGTAACGTTGCCCATACGATAACACGTCAAAAGCAATATGGCTTTACCTTGTAGAAATACACGACCTGATCACGTCTTTCCCTTAACATACAAATGTAGGGCTAACGCCACCCCCATATCACCGTCTTGCACGAAATAGGGTGACAATAATTTATTTAAGGCGTGCATAAATATCCTCTATATCTCCATGGGCCATAAACTTTAATGGACGGCTCACTTAGCCCCGATAAACAGCTCAATTCGGGCAAACTTGTTTGTTCGGTTTTCAGTTCCGGCCAGAGGGTGAACAATGTAAATAAATCGCTACACGGAACCGGAGAAGGATGTCCTGGGACTAGGTAAAAAGTTGCTACAATAGTGTTTATTTTGGAATGTTTTCTTGAATTGTTATACTATTAGTAGTTTTTGATACAGATTTAAACACTTTCATGTCTCAAGCATGTATATTTCATAGCTTGAAAACCTATACAATTAATAAGAAAATACAACGAGGACAAAGATGTGTATACACTTTTGCACGTTATTTCAATGGAATAGGGTGCAAAAAGGTCGCACGTTACACTCTAACAAAGAAGTAAGTAATTAAAAACAAAATTCACTTTTGGTTATAAGTCGATTGACAAAAACCAAGGTTGAATTTCGAATGTAGTTCAATTTTGTAAACGTGCGAGGTGTTAATTAATACCCAACTTAATTAAACACTGGCTGCAAATAATCAAACTGTAGAAACGTTTTAAATAGAACGCTCGGCTTCAAATTATTTTTTTTTGGCTATAAATGAAAAAGAACATCACAGAAAAAAAATTGGTTTTAAATTTGTAGATTAAGCCCTTTCATATAACTCCCCATTTGCCATAATCAAACCACTTTTATTTTTCAACCCCCTATTCTAGAGTCCTTTTTTATAATAATTATTTAACACACCACCACCATCATGTCTTCCCGTGGATGTCGTAAGAGGCGACTAAGGGAATAAAGGCTTGCAGTACTGTTAGGCGATGGGCTTGCCACCTGTCACTAATACACTGGGAAACATCTTAGCCTACTTGTGCAAAATGTGGTTACAGAATTATCAAGAAGTTTTAAGACTTGTTGGTAATTCTTTAGCTCTGCCTACCTCACTCTGGGAATGAAGGCGTGAGTTTATGTATGTATGTATGTATTAAAATTAATTTCATATTTTTTTTAATATAAACAGATGCTGGCAAGCAAGTTGTATAGCTATGCCAAATTTCAAGTTGATAGCGTAGGTAGTTGCTGAGAAAACCTGCTGTGACATAGGTACAGACAGATAGACAGACAACGGAGTCTCACCATAAGGGTTCTTTTTTTACCATTTTGGTATGGAGCCCTAAAAATAAACATGGTACTAGCTAGCTAGCTAAAAACGGAACAATACATTTCAAGCAAATTCAAAATAAGAATTTCGATACCAGCTGGAATTTATAAAAGCGCATTTTCCTTGCAACCGTTTACCAGCGCATCGGAAAGCCGCGAATATAAAAATGACGTCGAAAATTCACAATAGCCTATTGGCACATGTCATGGCCGAGAGTGGGATAAAAAATCAATTTCCTTTCCCAGGGGAGGCTTTCATATTTAAACTGGTTGGAGCAATAAAGTGTTATTTCGGATAGTTTATGGTTGTTACGTTATTTCTACATGAGAGTTGTTTTTAAATATCGATTGCTAGATTTTTATACAGGTTTATGTTTCAGTATGTTTGTATAAAAAATCGGCCAAGTGCGAGTTGGATTTACCTATAATCTTAAATATAAAGAATAGACGTCGTGTTCAGGCTCAAATATAATATCTTGTTTTTTTATAATATTCCTATATTTATCTACGTCACCATAATACTTAAATGCCCAAAGAAATTTAGATGCGAGTGGTATAGTTATATAGGCCACTTGAAAATAAAATCATAAAATAATGGTATGGTTATCGTACAATCGCCGCCCACACAGCTGAAGATAAACGGAGAGAAACTGTCTCTGTCGTTCACATGAGATTCTTATGTAAAATCTATATTGATCTCTTTCTACATTTCCCACTTCTGTCTTTAATGGGCAGTTAAGTGTGTGGCTGTTTGAACACACAAATATAACGATGCAACTTTATATTGTAAAATTATTGGAATTTCTTTACGAAAATGATTCACTAGATGGTGAGATGGATGAGACTAAACCGATTACAAGAGCCAGTCCAGTAACACACGCAGAGGAAACTGGTAACTTTCTATCCATTTTAGTCCCAGTTTTCTCCGAAATTAATTCCCCTTCTCTTTTATTTTCCCCTAACGCCTAGGTGGGCGCGTGTATGTCCGCCATCTTGTTTTTTCCGGCCACAAATTCAAGTAAGTGGAGGGCATTTATAATAGAGGGGAACAAAATACCTACGATATCGTTATCCCTCCCTCCTTACCGTTGACTACCAAGTAATACGCTCTTATATTCCTATTTGGTTTTATTCGGTAAGTAATATAAAAATAGCTCGTAAAATATTTTAATTTTAGGCTTTTTTTGCTTTTTTCTTTTCTATCACAAAGATAAAGAAAGAGAAGGATTACTTTCACAGGCTGTTGTTATGGGTGTATCAAGTTAGATATTTGTTAAATATTGAACAGTTCATAGCTTACTCCGAAAAGCGTGTATAATACTTATATCTTCATAGGTAGGTAGGTATTAATTTTCTACAACATGCTATTAAATAAACATAAAAATAAGTCATCAAAGTTAATTTAAACTTTACTTAATTGTTAATCGACTGTTAATTCATACATTTTGACCGCTGTAGGTATACACTCTAAGCGTCAATGTTAAGTTGTTGATGAAATTCGATATGGTATAACAAATTCAATCAAGATCGATTAAAAGAGTGCGTGTGTGTGACAGACTGTAATCTAAAGAACAACAAAAATTGGTTAGTTCCCGATTCGCCGGATTCTTGTTTCGTCGGATTCCCGTTTCGCCGGAATTTCTTATACACAATATGCGCCAGTCAGAACTCTTCCCTCAAAAATCCGGCGAAACAAGAATCCGGCGAATCGGGCACTAACCCAAAAATTTGCACGCCGCCGCGCTGTATTTAAAACTGGCAAGTAAAGGCATCATTTCAAAATAAGAATAGCGACGTCCACGTCTGTCATTTTAAATTTGGAACCGCCAAAAAATAAAGCCGCCCCCTCATGCGGCCAGACATCGGATCGCGCGTTTTTCCAATTTCCCCGTCTAGGCATATCACGCGTCCGCCCGACTGACTTGCGCTGTTCTACCACTCTATTTTAAAAGGGCATATATCCATTCAACATTTAAGTGACATAATATTTTTTGGTTTTGTTACGTTTTTTTCAGCGTTATTGAAACTGAATAACGTTTTATTAACGTGTGCCTGACTCCATGCGTTCGTTTTTAAATTTTGTTTGTTTTGGATTTGGCTGAGTGGAAATTGTGGAATCTGTTTCAATTTTGTAGCTCTTTCACGAGCTTGAAATGAAAACTAGCGAAGTCGTTAGCTGTCCTTGTTCAATTCTATTTTATATTTCGTTTGTTTGTTTGAGCTTTTTCCAAGGGCGTAGAACTATGTTTTGATAACAATCGTCCACTTAGAAATGTTACCTATGGTATGGCCTGTGGTATGGCTAAACGCGTTACAAAAAAACAAGAAAACTGATCAACAAATAAACATACTCTTTACATGTACAGAGTTGATTAAGAAATAAATCATTGTTAACACGTTCACGGACACAGCACCATCCTCGAAATTGCGTGATATGGCACCAATAAATTTCATACAAAATTTTCTACGGCCATGGACGAACTGCCACATTTAACGTTTGTCAAACATTGTGCCACTTTATGACGGAAAATATATGTATGTAATTTAGTACAATAAAAATCTTACCGAATGTGGCAGCTCGTCCACAGCCGTTACGTCCACAGCCGTGATGTGCCACAACACGCATCGTTCCCGTTTAAGAGTAGTGCATGAGGTTGAGGTTGCCCTCGAGCTTTGTTGCTATGACACTAGCGGCTTGTGTTTAAACCAAAAACGGCACAGAGTCCGCGCTTCCTATAAATGCTATGGGAAATAGCCGGCCGTGGACGGAGTTCCGTTCTTGGTGCGATTTATATATATTACGAGGGTCTCAGCTTACGTCTCTCGACGTACTGTCCATGAACGTGTTAAGTTGAAGTATTATACGTAATTAGAGACTTAGATACGCGATACACGCACTACTGTAAAACTCTGTTGTGAAAAGGTAACATAAAATGCAACATTACTCAAGATTAAGCGGTGAATCATGAACTAAATATTAATAAAAAAAAGCTATTTACTAAGACTAACACGATTTTTGTTCATATATTTTTTCCGTCACAAATGAAACGCAGGGCATGAATGGCATGGGCAGGGCATGAATGGCAATGGGCAGGGCAATAACTAACTTACTTAACAGCCTTCATTCTAAATAAGAAAATATTTATTTTGAATTATGCAACCAGATTTTATTTAGAGCAAATATCGAAACATTCTCACTAAATTTTATAATTATAGTATCATACCATTTTCCCATGCTCATAGAAAAACAGTAAAATAATCCTAAACAGTAACAAGAAAATCTAATTACCGTCCCTTTCATAAATCTCAGACATCTCGTTTCCCGCAAAGCAAACACGCGGCGATAAACTGTTGTAATTCACGCATATCGCAGCGGATATCGCGTCGAAGTCGAATGTCATAGAATATCGCGTTACGTGGGACGGCGCGCGATAATGCGCGACACGTGCCCGCTTATGAAATTCGATGTCGTTTTGTGAAGGGTGAGGCAGACGCGACAGAGTGAGTGTGGTGATGGCTGAGGTTTGTAAAGTTTTTAAGGCCTTTGGGTTTGTGCAACTTATCCTCGTAAGGCCCAACATCCTTGATATAGGACATTTGAAATATGACTTTTGACTTTAGTTGATTGACACAAGATGCGTTGTCAAACTAACGAAATTTGATGTGGGCCTAATATTAAGACTTGCTACGATGTAGTGCGTGTACGCATAAATGTAATCAAACCTATATATTTATAAACAAAAAATAGGGTTCATCTTACACCAACTGTCAACTGTCATTTGGCATTTGGCCTAGTCCCAAATTAAACTCTAGGCTTGTACTTTGGGTACCTACTACATAGATAACGATAAACATACACAAAGATAAATTCATACTTATTATTCATAGCAAAACACCTATTGACTCAGGGACAAAATAATCGTGCTTATTTTCACACAAATATTAGCCTTTTCCGAATATCGAACAAGAGACCGGTAGCCTCCAACCTACCAACTAGATTAACGTTGCCGTGAAAATACCAAAAGTAAGATAACTGCAACCGTAGGTATGCCATTAATTTGTATTCTAATTATCATCAGTTGCCTCCTAGAGGCACTGACAATTTCGGCAATTGACAACCCACCCTTAGCTCGTTACTCTGCACCAACCCTCGTTAAGACCTACCCTTGTAAAAGCGCGCGAATAGAGCTAATCCTTATCGCAGGAGGGTTAAAGTGAATCAATTAAAGATAAGCAAATATGCTCCATTGTGAGGGAGGAATTTGTTGGGAGACGAAATTAACTTTCATTCTCGGCGATCCGTCATGTGTGACGCACCCTTAACGGAATTGTGTTGTGTGAGGCGCCCTTAAGTAAATTGTGTAGGGATATTTGATAGCGCTGTGATTTTACTTTTAGTTGTTAGTTTGTGGTTTAAGTTTTGGGGTTAGTTTTGAACCCGTTTGTTTAGTTAGTTTAGTGGAAGTGCGAGATGTGCGAATCTTTTATTATTGGTTCAAAAATAGCTTGAAGTCATGGCTTGCACATAAATGTTACTATAGTCTTAAGGAGTACTTAGAAAATTAATATGCTTTGGACATGTTTAAATTATTTAATGTTTTTGTTTATTTTATTTTATTTTGAGACATGTTATATTATTTTCTTCTACTATTGTATTTATACTTGACATTTTTAGTTTTAGTATAATATGTCATGGTACCTATTTATACATATTGATAAATATATTTAAATTTCCGTGTGGTTTCCGGGATAGATTAGTGCCACTCCATGTCTTCCCGTGGATGTCGTAAGAGGCGACTAAGGGAATAAAGGCTTGTAGTACTGTTAGGCGATGGGCTTGCAACCTGTCACTAATACACTCGTAAACATCTTAGCCTGATTGTGCAAAATGCGGTTACAGAATTATCAACAAGTTTTTAGAGCTGTTGGCAATTCTGTAGTTCTGCCTACCCCACTCTGGGAATGAAGGCGTGAAGGTATGTATGTATGTATTTAAATGTTTTAAACTAGTCGATATTCGCAATTGTTAAATGCGTATACGCCTGTAAAGGCAGGATTTGGTGAGACTATACAACTGTCTGGCAAATGTATCTGCAAGATTTTGAACCTAAATTCCATATGCAATAAATTTCATTTCATTTTTCATTTCATTTTATTTCATTTCATTTGGAAAATGTTGACTAGAAAATTCTTTAATATTTCCCGCCAGTTCTGACCGTCGGTACCTAGCGGTAGTTTACACTTTGATTATTATTGTCTGTTTTAGGGTTCCGTACCGGACCCTATTAATATGCGTACCTATGCTTTCCGTTCGCCCGTCCGTCTATCTTAACTTTAAAGAGCTGTATCTTGTGCACCGTATTGATTCGGTTGTTTACGGCGGATTTCCTAACAATATTTAAAAAAAGGCTCATACCTAATATGGCTGCGTTTATGGCTTGACAAGATGTGGATAAGGCATCCGTCACCTTCTGACATGTATGTAAGTACGAGAGTGACAGACGCTTTATCCAAAAAAAAAACACGCGATAAACTCAACCATAGTAGGGCCACTGAAGCGATTTTTCTCAACACATATTTATATATTTTGTATAGTAATATAACAAACAAATATACTTGAGTCAAATTGGGTAAGTATGATTTAAGATAGAACATGTATTGGTAAGAAATATACATCGTCAATCAATACATATTTTTTAAATTATGCGGTAAGTGTAAACTAATTTTATACATTCCCATTCAATATGAATCATAATAATTATTCAATATAAAGAATTACAATAGCTATAACATTTAAATTTACTTATTAATACAAACTTAAATGATCTAAATCTGGTGATTATGTTAGTAAGTATGCGTATCTTATGTACTGCTTATAGTACGAACCCTGAAGAAAAACCGTCGAAATACTACTCACTCTTATTCAGCCTTCTTGGACTTGGAAGCGAAAATATTCTAAATTCAAATTTGACATTGCAACAGGAATAGCACGGCAAAATTCTGGGGTCCTAGTGAAAAAGGGTGTCTTCTGAAGATCTAAGTCTTTAAAAGGGTCTTTAAAAAGAAGGATTTTAGTCTAGTATAGTCCGTTCATGTATACCTTTTTTCAATACGAGTTAAGTCGACTTGTACCCTTTTTTACTAGGACCCGAAAATTAGCATAAATAAGCAACTGGCTCAACATTCACGTGGTGTGACTGCCTACTAAAGTGAAAGGAAGATAAAAAAACAATCCTGACACCTGTCATCGCAGCACAATAAATAACCTATTCTTAGATTTGAGGTTATAATTTGTACTCGAATGACAGGTGTTGGCATATCCTACTTACTGTAAAACTTGTTTAATTTCAGTACCTAGTAAGAAAGTAACAAAATAAGACCTCTCATGTTGGCGGCTTAGCGCCGATGTATGTCTATGTAATCAAAACCGAAGCGATATAGCTATTTATGTACATACATTGCAAACGTCAAAATAAATACATGCATACCTTCACGCCTGTCTCCCAATGGTGGGCAGAGACTATGGAACACCAGGTGCACCGGTCCAAACATACAACTTTCGCTTCCCTACATTCATCAACCTGGCCGATGGGTGCTTTTGATTTAGCCCTTATGCAGTAGATCGCGAATCTGATCACTGATTGTGAGTCTAGGGCGTCCCCTACCGACACCTTCAGTCACTCTCGCTTTCCATACTTCTATAATAACTCTTCTTTCATCCATCCTTTCATGACCAAACCATACTCGTATTAGCATACGCTTATATTGCATTCCTGGTTGATCTTTGTCACTAGGTACATCTTCTTTCAATTCACACCGTTCTCAGATCTGGCTATTTCTTACTCTATCTATCATCCTTATTCCTCAAATACTTCAAAGAGCTCTCATTTCTGCAGCATTAATTCTGCTCTCAGTCTTCTTCTGGCATACTTATGACTTATGACTCAAATACATCAATGTTGGTATTAATGCAATTGAATCATGAACAAACCCCCTTGAACTGAATGGTAAGGCGAGCTTTCCTCAAAAATCTGTGTTTATAAAAAAACTAGCGGAAACACCGCCTAGACTATGGAACTACACACCGCTTAATGACATAATAAAGCCATAAAGCGATCCCATGCTCCCGCGCACGGCGCATTACACAATTATTGACATTTCACACAACGGCTTAACTAACCTCCCACCCACCACCAAATTACAATTTATTACTTTTTTAATGTGAGAACTCCAAACAATCCAAATCCACGGCTTACGATTGTAAGCTTCATTTGAATTTTTTATTAATATTCGGTTAATAAATCCCTGTTGGATAATGGATAGTAATAATAATGGCCGGTTATTGTTATTATTAATAATTTGGTTATGAATTATTCAGAGGGAGTCTTAATGAGGGCATTGGTGGGATTGGGGAAGACGTTTTCTTTCTAGTGATGTATGGGTATTGCTAGTTTATTGTGTTCAGTGCCGGAATAATTTATTTTCATATAAAATGGACTACATTATCGAGTCAGTTTGTACTCAATATGTTTCAAGCCAGCTTTTACTTAATAAAACAATTTTGTATGGTCATTGTCAACGTAATGACGATTAAAATCGCTTTAAAGAGTGACTAATTGCAGAATTAAGGTTTTTAAGAATGACGATTGATATCGTCATGTTGGAAACGGATAATTTTAATTAGAAGATTGATTATAAGAAGTAATTTTAAACCGATTAGAAAATACGTCGTGATAAGAAATGTGTTGGCCTATTAGTGCAATTAAAGTATATCCTGAAGTATTTTTCTCTTTGATTTTATTTATAGCCATCATTGTAGCTAAAACATACCCATTTCTTGGCCTCCTGAGTCCCCAGGTTCTCGCTCGAGGACATAATGCCAAATATAAAAAGCACCCAATAGTTAATATTATAAGGTTGCAATTACAATGTTATTAAAGTAGGTATTGGATCTTACGTGGCTAATGATCTTCATCAGGATAAGTCCATTGCTTATAGCGTGCAGCATTTCTACTTTACTTTTAATGGAGTACATCGTTTATTCACAACTCTCTGGATAGTATATATATGTCGAATCATCACTGTTATTAGACATCATCATCGCTGATTTAGAAAATAAACTGATCGAAACGTCAGACTGTTGGTCTGAGTGAAATCACAGATGGCGTGACGGAGGCATGGTGGTAATTAATAATCCACCACCTGGCAATACTGAACGGGTGACGTAGTTTTTGTTTTGAGAGACGGTCGGAGGGGCAGACAGCAGACATCTTTGAGCGTTGGAGTTGATAGGTCACGCCACCTGTGGGATCACTAACGTTTCCATCTAAGTTGATTTGTGCAATCCTCTATTAATATTGTTAATTAAATAGTGAATTATCAAAATAAAACGTGTGAGGTGATATCTAATTGTTTATTTTGTGCCGCCCAAGTCATGAAGAGTGATGATGAGGACACCCGTCCTCCTTCCCCGCTCGTTCATCCGTCATATAGTTTATTATTTTATTCATAGTTTATAGCTTTTTTATTTTTTTCAATAGTCATTCAAAATAAAACAGTTATTGTAGGGGCATAAAATTTAAATTATCCTACTTAATTTTACAAATGCGAATGTTTATGGTTGTTTGTTACTAATTCACGGTGTAATGGCTGAATGGATTTCGATGAAATTAAGAATGGATATAGTTTATACTTTGGATTATTATGTAGGCTGCCTAATTAATAGTTCCCGAGGGAATAACGAAGTTGCGGGCAGATGCCATAAAATTTAATACCATTTCATAATATTAACATAACTTTACCGTGTGGTTGCAGGCTTAGAATTGTGCCACTCCATGTCTTCCCGTGGATGTCGTAAGAGGCGACTAAGGGAATAAGGCTTGTAGTACTGTTAGGCGATGGGCTTGCAACCTGTCACTAATAGATATACACTGTTAAACATCTTAGCCTAGTTGTGCAAATTGTGGTTACAGAGTTATCAACAAGTTTTTAGAGTTGTTGGTAATTCTGTAGCTCTGCCTACCCCACTCTGGGAATGAAGGCGTGAAGGTATGTATGTATGTCATAATATTAATTAAGTTAAACTTTGTTAATCTTTAAAAATGAATACCAATCTAGTTTTTTCCTATTTGACATGAAATCTTTAGCTTATTCATCTTTTTTTTGTTGTTTGTTCGTAAGGAATCAATCATTTTTCATAACAACCCCAATCTCATAACAAACATCCATTTTTTGTACATTTCAAGATTTTAATGGTATTTCCCGTCAATCTCTTTAGCATCATTACCCTTTGTCTTACTCTAAGCACCTTCCACGTCATTACGTCATCGGCGTATTGAATCATTGGCGTCATCGCGGCCCGTTAGCGGCGATGTCGCGATATACGCGGGGGAAATCGCGGCGTGTAGACACGGCATTATGCGGGAAATTTGAGTTTGACGTACAAAGGTCGAACGTACTTCAAATCCAACTATGACACAGACTGCGCTGCCCTCCTAAGCTAATACGCGGTATGTCAGATAAAATTCCTGTAGCAATATCAACCTTATTACTAAGAGAAGAGAACTAGAATTGCTTTGGTTATTAATTTTGGGATACTGCGCATTTGCTTAGGAGGGCAGTGCGCCGAGCGTACGCCGGATGCACAGTGGCGCCCTCATTACTATTATTGAGTTTTCTAATAAACTAATGTATTTTCTTGAAATCGGACGGTGCATTTTTGTACTACAAATGAAATCACAACTTATAGGACATATCACATAGTTTAATAACAATTGAAATTCGAGTTATCAACTTAACGGAAAAAAGTGGCCACCTTTTCCCGTTAAGCTGACTACTCAAAGGGTAAGGTGTTATTAAAGTTTGTTAGGTACCTATCACATAAATTGTGTTTTTACTTGCGCTACAAAAAAACATCGTCCAGTTCCATGGAAATTCTTTAGTTTATCAGAAAACACAATAATAGTATGTAGGGCGCCACTGCAGCAATGTCATTGTAGGATTTACCGTGCGGTATATGAAGTGTGAAAACCAGTTTGATCTAGTATAAAATGGATAGAGTTTTAGGAGTCATACTTACGCTCTCGCTCTCGCTCTTACGGCCGAGAATAATAGGTTTTCCTTTCTTTTTGTTTGATTCCTTTTTGTTTTTAAAACCATATTGATTTGTCTATACGACTGCCTTTATTGTCAAGAGAAGAAAATTTGGTAAAAATAGGGTTTAAAACAAAATGAATTATTAACTTCTTTCATGGCGTTTAGAAAGCAGACGAGCAAAAACCATACAATGGAGGCTCGGAGGCTAATAGGTGTTTGCGGTCTCAAGGCTACAATTTGTGAATTATTAGGTACGTATATGCTTTTCTACATTGATTCCGAAAGTTTAAGAGCTTGAATTAATCTACATTTAACTGATTCTAATAATAGTTACATACTAAACTAAATCACTTTTCATGGTAATTTACGAACGCAACTATTTCTGTTTTACTCTTACTTTGTACCCAAAAATTTTCGTGAAAATGTTCCTCGTTTAGAAACCTTTTCATGACACGTCACTAAGCATCTTAACCTTTTATTCGGATTGCCGTATGTGTAATGGAAACGCACGTACCATCCGATACATCACGAACGCATCTTTCCGTTTACGTTACGGCAAGACACAATTAACATGGCGTACGGATTAAGCAATAATGGACTCTTCAACAACAGCATAAGAACTTTGACGCACGCCATATTAATTGTGTTCTGCTTTACCAGTATTGATGGGCTCCAGGGACAGGTGCTCGTGCTCGCTAATCAAAGAAAGTGAGAAAATCGCGAAAGCAGGTAATGAGGTAGACGTTATTTATGAAGAAACTGTATTTTTAGATATTTTCTATTAATGTTGCAACATATATAGGGAAAATAACACGGATATCTTTAACGTTATAAAAGGTTTAAAACTCATGTATTTTAGATAAATCAATCCATAATTTGTTAGTAACTCAATAATAGTAGATTGTTCAAGAAGGGACTAAAACAAGCCATAATTAGAGAAGTGGCTATAGTTCGACTGGCAACCATAAGGTTTTTTAGCCTCGCGTTAAACACTCTACTTTTCACTTTGAATGCGAGTAATAAAAACGACGTTCTATACAAAATTGAAATATTTTTCAAATTTTTAAGAATGCTTCTGACGTTACGCCGTTTTTTTTTGGAAAGTGACTGTTTAAATGCTTGTATATTTAGCCAACAGATACAAACTTAAAAACAATTTGGACCATGCATAATAAAATAAAATTATCCTTAATAAATTAAAGTAACCATAAAAGTTGTTTCACTAAATTAATTGGTTTTTTATATTTTTGCACAGTTGTCATTTTGACGTTATTTCCATGCCCTAAAAAATGTCCATACACAATCACCGAAAATTGTGATAATTCAAATTTAGTTTTCAAAAAAAATGGGGTTATGTAGACATCCTCTAGTCCCAGTAGTTCGGTTGATTAGTCCGGGGCCGAACTACTGCCACACTTTTCTTCCCATTAGTTCGGTTATGACGTCAAACCGAACTACTGAGAATTAAAACGACTCAAAAGTACGGTTAAGGATGCAGCTAATTAAAAAATCAAAGAGGCTTTTTCATTACATTATTTTTTTTAATAACAAAAGGTAAAGTAACTTCTAACTTCTTCTTGTTTTAAGAGAAAATGGACATGGTAAGTCAAAATTTTAAATATTTTTTTTTTACTTATAATTGATGTACCACTCTATTTGTTATTTCTAAATAAGCCTTACTTAACGATCTATCACACATATTAATTTGATGGATTAAATCGGAAAGCTACTGTGTCAAAATTAAATAAATAATTGGGTTGGATTTCATTACATTATATTAGTAAGCTATTCTGACACCGCCAAAGAACCAAAGCATAAATCCTCTTTACAAAAAAATATACATCAAAACAAGTTTTGACAGTTACAGTGACGTCAGCCTTTTCTGATTACTAATAATGTCACCATTTTAGCAAATGAAATAAAATACGCTTATTCTAGAATAAAATATAATATACAGTGCCCTGACCTCTAGAAAATAACTGAACATGCTATCCTAATCTACAGGAAATTCGACATTAATCATAATATTACATCACAATAAAAATAATTTAGTTTGTAATTACAAACTAAATTGCAGTTTACAAACTAACCACGACCTATTTCGATGGATATTGTAGGTAGGTATAGGGACAATATTTTTTCAATGGCTAAGTTAAGTTTGTCCCTCAATCCAAAATAAGTACAGATTTTTTGGCGTATCCGATTCGCACTTGGTCCGTTTTTTAATAATAAAAGTTGTTTGCACATCATTAACCGAACTACACACCACTTCCCAATAGTTCGGTTTGACGTTATAACCGAACTAATGGGAAGAAAAGTGTGGCAGTAGTTCGGCCCCGGACTAATCAACCGAACTACTGGGACTAGAGGGGGGATATGCGTATAGTACTTATGACATTCTTTAAAGGCACACAGACAGAAAGCGGTCAGCCTTGCCTTTACACGTCAGCAGTGAGAGGCACAGCTAAGTCGCTTCCTCCTAGAGGATCTTTCTGCCACGTTTAATGGAGGACATGTCACTGCGCCAAAGAAACACAGTGAAGGTGAGCTCATTCTACAGCTTTAAAGTAAAATATATGATGTCTGACGTCAACAACGTACAACGTCAGTGTCTTTTTTTTTCATTTTTATAATGTCCATGAGAAAATAAGTAGCTACGGAATCACACTTGAAGCATAGCGCAAGGCTTCCTCATTTAACCACGTCCTGCTAAATGTTCTTTATTCGTAATTCAAATTATCAATTTAAAAATGTCACCTGTAGAGGCAGGACGAAGTTATAAGGTATTTTCTGTAGGTAGCATAAAGACAGCACAAACAAGCATACAGGTATCCTGACAGATGTACTATCGGCCTAATGAACTGTGAGAAGACTGTGTAAGAAGTAACAATCAAATTGATTTAAAATGTCACTGTGACACCGTTCTATGGTGGTTCAGTGTTCCATTGGGCTGATAATTCTAATTGCTAAGACGTTACCGACCTTGATGACTACGTCGGAATGCTTATTTATACTAATAGTCTTTTTACTGGCTGTCTTACCTCCGCATTAGGGCCACTTGCATAGAAAATTTAACACTGGGTTACAACACTTAACTCGAGTAAGTTAACGTCAGATTCATAAGATAACTGACATTTGACACTGTGTGAAATTATCTGTGCAAGTGGCCCTTAGTGCGGAGTCTGATCAGCGGCACCATTGCGGAAAGATGGACCAAACCCTGTATAAAGTGTTACTATATATATTTTTGGAAATGAAATGGCATAGGAGCACTCATACCCCCTGATGGTAAGTAGGATCTGTGACCAATAGGCATTTGCATTGTGAAAGCAACAATCTAAAGGCCGTATTAATAAACTCATCTTAGTTGAGATGTCAGTCACAAGACATGTCACAATTGACAGCTTTCTATGTGTTGACGTATACGTTTACCATTTCGTGGCTACTTTCTTCTTGTATTTGTTAATCTGTTCTTTGTTATGTATGTCACGAATAAATGGTTTTCTTTATTTCTTTCTCTCTTTTACTTTGACGTGTCTCTAGATGGCCATCTCAGTCAAGACGAGTTTATTAATACGGCCATAAATATTGCAACCTTGCGACCGCAAATGCGTTGCCAACCCTGCGGACTAAGAGGGCCTCTAAGCTAGTAATTTTACAGGTTGTAGCCACACCGGAACACAACAATGTGAATACTGCTGCTACAAAACTGCACCTGGACCTATCTTACAAAATGACATTACTTACCATCGAAAATTTGTGATGACAGTGAACTGTCCACCAACTTTGTCTAAAGACCAGAATTGGCTAACGTATCCACACGTCCAATCAATTAGACCTCGTGTCCCGTACCGGTTGTACTGGCTCGCAGGCCCGTCTGTTTGTTTGTCCGTTTGGTTTGTTTGCATGATCCATGCTCGGGTCGTTAGCGCCTGTATTCGAGAGCCAGACTGCATTAATTGGTCAATAAGTGTAAGGCTTGCTGTTGAATGGCGGTTTTTGAGGTTTTTCGGAAATAGAAAAAAAAATACAACATCGGGTACAAAAAAAAAACTTAGAACAGTAGCATAAATATTATTGCTTTTAACTGGATATCTCTTGCCCTTGTAGGACGAAGATTTTGTCGAAGTTATAATGTTTGTATGGGTAGCTTAGCTTTATGTATTAATTTCCAAAATTACATGCAAGAGAAAGATGGTAAATCTGAGGGGTGACTATGACATATCCTTGTAGTTCATTTTACGGTCCCTTTCTCTCAGCGTAAACTGAAATGCATAACTATGTCATAATCATAATAATCCTCCAGTACAGCATAAATCAACTATGACTATGACTAATATACAGTGTGTCTCCGACCTTGGGGCTTTAAATTCAACGATCGATTCTACTCGCTAAACTGAACTACTTTTGTTCTGCAACATGAAAAAAAAACTTAAATTTAGATAACTAATTGATGTTAAAGTCTAATTGTAAAATCAGTGTATTACATACTGGCCACGTAATCACTATCTCATGGTACGGGGGCGACATTACCTTGGTACGAGGGCTAAAGGAAAATGGAGAATTGGATCGCGTACATTGAAAATTAGATTTAACTTGTATGATAAAAAATAAATTTAAACTGAACATATTTTTAACAACTTACAGAACAAAAGAAGTTTAGTTTCAGGAGTAGAAATGATCTATGCAATTAAAGCCCCAAGGTCAGAGGCATCCTGTATACTCATGTTTAACGTTACCCGAAGAATGTTTACTTACAAATATAAATTATAAGTTTACAACGAATTTTGACGAAGTATACTTAATGATTTCGAATTGAATGAGCTAGATATTGCAATCCTAAAACTGCATGTCATTATATAACCTAATTTCATCGGTTGTCTTATCATGCAGGAACACAACAATGTGACTGCTATTTGGCGGTTGTTAAAGGATAAGTTAGGGTGGCAGTGCGCCGAACGAACTCAGCACAAGGCCCTACCATCAAATTTCAAGTACCGCTTCAAATCGTGTCCAAATTGTCTTCATCGTCCAAATCTCTCCTCCCATACCCCCCAATGCCTCCCATAGCCAGCCTTAAGGCCACCTGACCACCGGTGACCGCCGCGGGTGGCCTGCCAACTTTACCGAACCCATTAGACCAAGGCAATAAGCCGGACTGATAGAAACGCGACGTGTGAAACTCAAAAAGTTCGCTAAGGAATTTTATTTGAAATCGTTTTGATTACTCTGCACAAGTTGTATTTTCTCGCTTGTCGCTCAGTGCGTCTCGATTGTTTATTTATTTATTTATTTATTTATTTGTTTTTTTATTTATTTATTTACATTATAGTTAATACATTGTAGAAAAAACATTGGCCAAAACAGTTTCCACTACTGGATTAAATACATTTGTTGCTCAAGCTGAACTTATAGACTAATAAACTATGGTTAATTGTTTCAGCTTTTGATCATGCATTAATTTGAAAAATCTTAATAAGTACATAAAAGTTACACTCTAGCATTCTTTCGAGATAATGAATCTTACTATAATACTTATTTACATAAATCTTCTCATATTTGTACAGGGTTGGGCAGATTAAGTGTCCTAGTTAAAAAGAGCCATAAAATTAAAACAAGACAGATTTTTTTTAAATTTATCCCAAGTTCAAATCGCTCGCCATCAGCTTTAATAACTTGACGCATTCTTCCATAGAATGCATTGCACGCGGCACGCACTATCTCGTCTGGTATTTCATCCCATATCTTGACTAATCGATGCTTGAATGAGTTTAGATTCATGCCCTGTGTGCTCCCAATCTTGCTCAGCATGTAACCCCATATCGAAAAGTCCAAAGCATTCAAATCCGGCGATGATGTAGGCCATTCTTGCCAAGGTATAAAATCTGTCAAATTTGTTCTACACCAGTCTTGAGTGCGTTTAGCTTTGTGAGATGGGGCACTATCTTGTTGGAAGCAGTAATAGTCGTTTCCATATAATTTTTGAGCATTTTCTAGCAAATGACCCTGTAACACGTTCTGGATGTAATAGTCTTGGTTAATTTTGACACCTCGATCAATAAACAGCAGCGGTAACTTGCCTCTAGGCGATATCGCACCCCATACCATGACAGCTGATGCACTCTGGAACCGTTGTACGGCTAATTTGTCCACAGGAATATCCTTCAATTAAGCACCATAGACACGATCGTTTTGTTGGTTGTGACTGTCTTGTAACTGGAACATCTTTTCATCGGAAAAAATAATATCATCGCCGTCGTGCCAAGCTAGCAATTCCCTACATTTGTTCACTCTAGCTTTTTTCTGGGCATCTGTTAAGCCATGAATTTTTTGTTTTTTGTAGGCCTTTAGCCCAAGATCATAATATATTTTAAAATACGACTCATTGTTCGACGGGATATTTTCATATCTTTAGCAAGTTTGCTTGCACTTCGAGCTGGATTTCGTCTAATACGCTCACGAATATTTTTAATGATGTTTTTGGTGCGAACAGATGGCTTTCTCCCAGGTTTGGGCCTGATTTGTGAAGATCCCGTTTCTTTGAATCGCTTGACGGTCCGCGATATAAACCTTATATTGATATTTAAATGTTTCAGCGTCTTCAATATCTCACACGGTCGGTATTTTTTCTGGTACAAATCGCACACGAGCTGGCGTTTCGCGTCCATTGTTGAAAACAATATAAAAACAAAATATATCAAGCTAATGTGTAGAAATCATAAAGAAGGTTAAATTGTCAACAAAAAAAAATACGAAGTGAATAAGAAGTGTAGTTATATTTAAGTAAAAAAGCCATACACAACTAGGACACTTAAGTAATCTGCCCAACCCTGTATAATGAATTCTGGTTTATGTATGGGTGTTACAGAAACTTCATATAAACGGAAGCAAGGGGAGGGCAAGTTATTTATAAAAGACATAACCAAGCCATGTCAAAACTCTACACAATGTTTTCTTGTATCTGTTAAAATGTGTCTCTGTACATAAGACTCATATTAACCTCTGAATACTTGTTCCAAAGATTTGTATTACATTATTTGAAGTGTTTATTACGGCATACCATAAATAAAACATAGTTATCTACCTAACGTGAATTTAAAATACATTTAATTTTAGCGACAAATAAAACAGGAATTTCCCATTCCTATTAAAAAGCAGACGCTGTCTTATAGACTTGAAAACAGATTGGTTCCCAAGTTCGAACTGATTCTTAAGATCCACATTGTATCCCTCAAGCCATACTTGATGCCTGCTGAATATCGTAGAAAATACATCGTTTAAATTTAACATAAGACATAAATAAAAGTCGAAGCCGTCCTCATAAATTCTGTATCGCATTTGATACAATAGGCGTCTTGGAACAAGCTTATTCCCCGCCGATATCGGTGCATAGCGATGCGTCCATATCATAAATACGGCCGTATTCACCCGTAAATATTCGAAACAAAGCGGTACACACGTATAAACCGAGCCTACATCTCTTAATGATATGTAGATTCCCTGCATTAGTTACATGACTGTGTTCCCAGTGAAAACATCTCGCAAACTCTAGCTCAAACTTTTATACATAACTAAAACGTACACTTCATGCCAATCTAAATGTAGCTCCAACTATTTAAAGTTTAAATTTGCGTACAGACGGGAATTTATCAAGCTTTTTAGCTGGCAACCCATTCCAACTCATTAAACAAGACATAATTTAAACGCAATCCCCTACGACATTGGAATTGCAAATGAAAATAAGAGATTTACGCTCCAATTTCGAATGACATCTCCCGTTTGACTTACAATGTTTCTCTACTACGTCCTGTAAGTCGTGCAGTGGATACGGCAACTGAGTTTGCGCTTAACCTTTTACGGTTTAAGGTCCGTTTTGGTTTTGTTGCGTCAGGAAATTGAGACATTAGAAATCTCCGAGCGACTATTACCGTGTTCTTTTAACAAATGCACGAGGACGGCGTACGGAGTAAGATGTAAGTTTTGCTTCGAGCATAAATAAGGGTCGGAGAGTATCGGGCCTTGAACGCTGGACCCCAGGTGGGCGGGGACCCCTCATATATCATCACCAACAATTATTAAATTATCTTTTCCGTTGACATTAAGTAATTGTTTCGACTGGCTCGACCGATGAGATATTATTTTTAAATTGTCGTTTTAACATGAGCTCAAATTCCTTCGAAGGTATTTTTAATGGTATTTAATACACGCATTGTTAGTTAAATAACAATATTTTACTTGTGTTCTATGAGACGTTTAACAACTTAATTACAAAATAAACTTAATGGCTCGACAAAACATACTAAAATACAACTCATAAGCACAGCATATGACATTCCTGGATTAATATACTAACTACAATAAACAAACAATATTAAAAATATTATTAACTCGATCTAGCATTTTAAACTGCTCCATTTACGGTCGTAAGCAATTACATTATAACGCAGTACGAAATCTTGTATATTTAGTTGTATCATTAATCATGGCCTCCAGTGTAGCTGTAATGAATCAAAGCGTAATTAACTGGCTAATACACTTGGAGACATGGAGTGTACACATTAAGGAATAAAGTGGAATGCTGAATGTTAAATTAAATAGTTTAGTAAGTGTCAGTGGATAAGGCTGCGGCTACGGTGGGATCCTGCTAATTGAACAGATTAAAACGTGGAATAATGTTAGAAGCCTCCATTTTGCGCTATCTGCATAGATAAACAAAGTCACTGGTTGGTTAGCAAAGCTAGTTTTAGTAAATGCCACTTTTTTACACTTCACATGTGCGAGAAACTGCAAGTAATGGAATATTTGAATTCAAATTAGCGCACTGTAATATTGTGGCTTCTGACACGAATGTAATTGTTCTAAATAAGCATTTTATTTCATATAAACCGTTGTTGTTAATTAAATCACAGAAATACTGGCTCTTGTTACTACCAGCTCTGGTTGATATTACTTTATATT